>OU611763.1:6715377-7330377 GCA_914767535.2 Dunaliella primolecta | reverse complement strand
GATCCATCCCTATGCTTGTCTGAAGTGGCCTTCCAGCAATGCAGTCAGCGCTGTGCCTTCATTTTTTGTTTCGTCTTCTCTTGTGTGGACAGACACAGTGCTGTTGGCATGTCATCACTGCAGTCAGCGCTGTGCCTTTATTTTTTGTTTCGTCTTCTCTTGTGTGGACAGACACAGTGCTGTGGGCATGTCATCACTGCAGTCAGCGCCGTGCCTTATTCTAAATTTGTTTAATCCTGTACAGACAGACACAGCGCTGTCTGTGGTCAGCAATGCAGCCAGCACTACTCTGGACTGGCTGCAGTGGCATCATCCTGAAAAGTGTCGGCACTCCGTGTTGTTTCAAGATGGGCACACGTGTGTGTGTCTCATTGCCGCATGTGTGTCCTGTTAATCCAGCTCATGCAGGAAGTGCAGGCCCAGCAAAGCCATGTGCAGCAAGGGTGCAGTGCACACGCTGGCATTTCACAACACGCAAATCACTCGAGTGTGTGTATGTGTGTGTGTGTGTGTGCGCTCGTGTGTTTGCACTGCAGGTGCAGCTCATGCAGCAGGCGCAGGCCCAGCAGGGCCATGCACAGCAAGCACATCTTGCTCAGCAGCAGAAGCAGCAACAGCAGCAGGGTGGTGGAGCTGCTGCACAGCTATCGCAGCCCCCTGGTAGGCCTGCCTCGTCATCGTCACCATCGGGTCAGCCTGTGTTTGTTGCACCGTCAGACCAGCCCCCCCTCACTTCGCCCCTTGAGCTTGCGCAGCTCACTGCGCTGCTGGAGAACCTGCTGGGGCAGCCGGATCAGTCGAAGGTGGAGCTGCTGCTGGACAGGCTGGCGGAGGAGGTGCGGTGCATGCCCTGCTGCCGTCGAGTGATCTTAGTTTGATCTCCAGGTTGGGCTGCTAATTGCCTCTAGTGATGGGACGGCTGCTGGACAGGCTGGCAGAGGAGGGGCAGTGCATGCTCTGCTGCTTGAGTGATTCTAGTTTTTCCTTCCAGTGCCGGCTGTTATTTGCCTCTGGTGGTGGGTCTGCTGCTAATGGGGGAGGTGCGGTTCAGGCTCTGGTGCCAAGTGATTCTAGTTTGGCCCCCCAGGTTGGGTTATTGGCTATCTCTAGGGTTGGCCAGTTCCGTATGCCAATACCGTATGCCCGTATATCCAATGCTAAAAATTCCATACATTTGCCGTATAATACGTATAGATACGTATAAAAAGAGGGAATTGGCCAACCCTAGCTATCTCTCGTAGTGGTTCTACTGCTAGACAGGCTGGCGGAGGTGCGGTGCATGCTCTGCTGCTGCTTTTTCTTCAAGTTGGGCTGTTGGCTGCCTCTCGTGATGGGTCTGCTACCGGCTAGGCTGGCAGAGAGGGAGAGACGCACTCCCAGTTTTCCCCTCAGCTTTGAAAGTGCACTTTCATCACACAACCATCACACACACATACACACATGCATGCATGCAAAACGCGCAGGCGCCTGCACTGCTGGCGGATTTGGTCATCGCCAAGATGATCTTGAATGACCTGCCCCCTTTGGAGGAAGTCCTTAGTGCACTGGGAGGAGTGGGGGTCCAAGCAGCAGCAGCACCAGCACCAGCAGCTCCGGTGGGTTTCCATAAACAGCGTGTGTGTGTGTGTATAAGGGGGAACGTGCAGATTTTTTCATTCCACAGCGCGTGCTGGGGGGCCAAGCAGCAGCAGCATCAGCAGCAGTGGGTCTTTACGTACAGTGTGTCTTTATGTACAGAGCTCCAATGCTTTGGAGGTGTGCTAGAGCGCATAGCACCATTGCTTTTCTTGCATCTGGTTTGTGCATGCCTGCTTGGCAGCTGTTGAGGCAAGGCAGCTTTCTCTGTTCCTTTCTAAGTGCCACTGCCTGCACGTGTTTTAATCTCTTCTTTTTTAAGGCTCTACTGGTGGCAGCACCTGCATGTTTCTTGCAGTCGCAACAACACCCACATTCTGTTCTTTTCCCTTCTGCCAGGCTGCACTTGGCAGCATCTGCATGTTTTTTTGTACACGTGGCAGCACCTGCCTGCCATTCTTTCCTACCAGGCCGCACTCACGGTAGCATCTGCATATTCTTTGCATTCGCAGCAGCAACCATATTGTCTTCTTTTCCCCTCTAACAGGCTGCACTTGGCAGCACCTGCATGTTTCTTTGCGGTGGTGGCAGCACCTGTATTATTTTCTGATCTTTTTCGCAAGCCACACTCACGGTAGCTCCTGCATAATTTTTTTGTCCACGTGGCAGCACCTGCCTTCCATTCTTTCCTACCAGGCCGCACGCACGGAACCAAAAGCATGTTTTCTTGTACACGTGGGCAGCACCCGGCACCGCTCTCACCCCCAAGGAATGGAGACGCTAAACGCTTCCAGCGCTCCCCCCAAATTCGTGTTCCCTTACCCCCACGCTCATACTGGGAGTTTTTACTCTCAAGAGATAGCCCTGAAGGGGAAGCTTGCACTGACGGTGTTCGTCTCTGCACAGAAGCGTTATAAACTAATTTGCATGGCACCTGGCACCACTCCCACCCACAGCAAATAACTTTAAAACCCTTAACTCATTCCCATTGCATGCTTGTACTCATCAAAAACCGTACACATCAGCTGGATCGCCATCTGCACCAGCCTCCCCTCACACATGTGTGGCAGTCAATCATCACTGTCCCTCCTGATTTCTGCGCCTCAGGCAGCGCCTGTGGCAGCACCAGCGCCGACGCCCACCCCTCCACCAGTACAACAACAGCAGGGTGCCTTGCAGCCCCCCCTGGTTGCTCCCCAGCCACAGCAGCAGCAGCAGCAGCAGCAGCAGCAGCAAGAAGAGCAGATCAAGCAGCAGATGCAGGAGCACATCCGGCAGCAGCTGCAAATGCAGCAGCAGCAGCAGCAGCAACCGTTGCAGCAGCAGCAGCCGTTGCCGCAGCTGCTGCCGCCGCCCCTGCCGTTCTTGCCTCCTTTCCCTTTTGACCCGCAGTTGGGCTTGCCCCCCCCGCCGTTCATGCTGCCCCCGCCACCCCCACCCCCCTTCCAACTTCCCTCAGCTCCAGCTCCAGCTGCGGCGGGTACAGTGGCAGGTGCAGGTGCTGGTGCGGCTGTGCCAGGCACAGCAGTAGCAAGCACAACAGCAGCAAGCACGACAGCAGGCGCAGCAGCAGTAGGCGCAGCAGCAGCAGGTGCAGCAGCAGCTGCAGCAGTGCAGCATCCACGAGAAGCAGCAGCTCCAGCTGCTAAGGGGAGGACAGGAGCCAAAGCAGAGCCTTCTCCTGCAGCAGTGGCAGCAGCAGCAGCGAGCGGCGGTCCCTCCAAGGCTGCCCCTCAGCACATAGGCAGCATGCTCCCTACCACGCAGCAGGCAGGTCTCCATGCAAACAACGGTATCTCTGCTCAATTGTGTGTGTATTACTGTGTTCGCAAGTGTGTGCATGTTGCAGCACCTCATGTCCACTGGGCAGGTCCCCTTCATTGGGCAAGCATCCTTCACCTGACGGGCCCCCTCCATTGGCAGGCCCTTCTCCCTTCAACAGGCCTAAAGATGAGCCCTCAGCTCTTTTGCCTAGACAGGCCAAGCATTCTTCACCAGGTTCCCTTCACTGTGCAAGCATCCCTCACCTGACAGGCTCCCATCACTGGCAGGTTCCCTTCACTAGGCAAGCCATCTTGGTCTGTTGCCTGTACAGGCCAAGCACCTCACATCCACTCAACAGGTTCCTTCCACCTGACAAGCATCCTGCACCTGGCATGCACCCTTCACCGGCAGTCCCCCTGCTCTTTGACAGGCCTCAAGGGAAGCATGTCAGCAGCAGCCCCCTGGATGAGTGCATGCATAGAGACAAGCGCATGCATGTGCGCAGTCCTAATTTAGTCCTAAAAGTGTGTGCATCGTACTTTGCGTGCATGCAAATGGTGAAGTGCATGCATTTGTGTGTATGAAGTATGTACCTGTCCATTTCTCCTCACCGGTAGTCCACCACAGGGGTGCCCCAAAGGCCGCTGACATTCTCTCACCTGCTGTGTCATTGGCAGTGCTCCACCACTCAACGGCACCGCGCAAGGCCTGTGCTTCTTTTCTTCCTTGCAGGCGATCCACCACCTCAGAGGCCACAGCCTGCGCAACATGTGCATCCTTTTTTGCGATCTAAATGGGTGCGTGTTCATCTCTTTTCCTTGCAGGCAATCCACCACCTCAAAGGCCGTGGTCTGGGCCAAGGCGGGGAAGCCAGCCGGAAGCTGCCCCCAGGTACTTGCATGTGTTTGGCGCATTGTTAGTTACACGCAGTATCAGTTGAGGTTTGACTTTTGGCATGCCACCCATCTTCACGCACACCAGCACGTTTTCACGGAATCATGTGCTCATTGCATGAGGTTGTGCCTGGCAAGAGTCGAATTTTGACGTTTGGCATGCCATTGATGTTCACACGCGCTCACATGTGTGCATTGCAAACAGTGCGTCCACTTCTTTGTCGGGATGCGTCCATTGACTGAGTGCAGCATGAAATTGTGGTTCAAACAATGGGCGTGCCATTCATCTTCACGCACGCCAGCATGCGCTCATCAAACTACATGTGCCTGAACGCGTCGCATTTTGTTGACCTCCCGTCCAATGCAGTCCAAGCTGCCCTTCCAGACAAGCTCAAACCTGCACCCCTCCATCCAATACAGACCATTCCACTCCACTCCACTCCATGCCATTTACCATCCAATGCAGGCCGTGCCGCCCATCCGGACAAGCCCACACCTGCGTCCCTCCATCCAAAACATGCCATACCATTCCATACATGGCACTCCATTTCCATTCCATTCCTACTCAATGCAGGCCGAGCCGCCCTTCCAGACGAGCTCACTCCCGCACCCCCCCCACCTCCCCCCATCCCACCACCACCACCACCACCACAGCAGCAGCACCACCAAGTCACCGGCCCAGCTCCTGCTCCCACAACAACCGCTCCTACCACTGCTGTGCCTGCTGTAGTGGGTGCCGGCAGAGCGCCCGCCCCATCTGTGCCAGTGTTCCCTCTCACACCCCCAGCAGCACAGGTGAGTGAAGGATCCAAGGATGTTTTGTAGAACTTCAAAAGGATGGTATGCAGTTGTGACACACACGAGCACACACACACACACACACACACACACACACACACACACACACACACACACACACACACACACACACACCTAGCCAGCCATAAACATGCGCCTGGAAGAAGCATGCACATGTCCACTGCCAGCGCATACACTGGCTGCGGCAGTGGTGCCGCTGCATGCAATAATCGTACTGTGCACGTGCAACCAACAGCAAGAAGTGTGTGCGACCGTGACAGACAATGAGTGGGGCACATTGCGCGCATGCGGGCTGTGCATGCTTCTACGACACTCCATTCCGGTTCTTTTATCTGGCCCGTTTCCTGTTTCTCCTTCTTCAGCCAGCTGTTATTCAACCCTTGCTTTGTCTCCTTATGAAAACAACAACCCCCTCCTGCTTGACCTCTTGTCCCACGTCTCTTGTCACCACATGTACATTTGCTTGTCAGTTAGACTGCCAGACCATCCAGTCTAGCAAGTTCTGGAGGCTCGCTGTTTTCCTTGGACTCACCTGACGTCTGGCAACATTCCTTCTCCGTGCTCTGTACTTGCTGTATTTCAAAAGGCCTGGCCTCTAAAGGGATGCAGCATCCAGCAGCCAAATATGTCTAAATTCCTGCACAGACTTGCAGGCAGAGCACACAGCCATGACACTCCTCGGGTCAAGCAGCAACTGAATACCACAGCTAACGTTTGTACACATGCAGGCCGTGCGTACGGCTGCAACTCGCCGCATTGCTGCTGCCGGAGGGCCTCAGCCATTGGGCACAGCACCACATCAACAGCAGCAGCACCAGCAGCAACTCCCCACCTTGGGACCCTCTCAAGTTCAAGGCGGAAGCTCGCCAAATCTGCCTGCGCTGCCGCCCTCAGCAGCCTCCTTGCGGGAGCAACTGCTTGCGCGGTGTGTGTGTGTGTATGTGTGTGTGTGTGTGTGTGCGTGTGTGTGTGTCATGTGTGCGCGCGTGTGTGTGTGCGTGCGTGCGCGCGTGTGTGTGTGTGTTTGTGTGTGTGTGTGTGTGTTTGTGTGTGTGCGTGTGTGCGTGTGTGCGCGTGTGTGTAGCACATGCCCTCAGCAAGCACATTACATGCGTGTTTGCTTGTATAACCATGCTCCTAATGGCACCTCCCTTGCAAGAGCACCTGCTTGCGTTGTGTGTGAGAAGGGAGGGGGGGGGGGGGGGGGGGGGTAAAACAGCCTTCCACCGCTCCTAACGTAACCCTCATATGCGCTCGTGCATGCCCTCATCCATGCACACTCATGCCGAACAAAAGCACTCCCTTGTCAAAAATGTCCTTGAAACCCTCTTGGGACACTGAACTGCAGCAAGCCTCTTGCTCATAGCTTCTGCAATGCTCTCGCCAAAAACAATGTTCCCCAAACACTCACCGTGTCACTCAACACAACGCACATACACACACATGCAACACACCCTTGCACACTTATACACTAGCCTATTTGCTATCCGTCTTTAGCAGTCTTGGGCGCATAGTGACCTTCCTTTGAGGGTGGGATTGTGCTGCACGCTGCAGTTGCATGTTAAGCAGTACTAGCAGCACATAAACAGTACTGACTCACGCGCCACTGCGCTGTCCCTCTTGCGTGCAGCCTGGGCGCACAGTCACCTGCCTCCGAGGGTGAGGTGGTTCTGCACGCTGCAGTTGCGGCCATGGTAGGGGGTATCAGCAGCAGCAAGGACCCGCAACAGCAGCAACAACAAGGTGCAGCAGCCGCTGGTGGTGGAGGTGGCAAAGTGGGTGGCAGCTGTCGGCTTGCAGTCAGGTGGTTGAACTCACTGCTGGCTGCACACTACCGCTGCCTTGTTCCCCCTCCTAGATTGGTGCACATGCGACAGAGGAGGAGGGGTGGTTCCCAGGGGCACGCGGGAGAGGGTGGGGGTGAGGATGGTGAGGATGTGCAAGATAAAAAGAAGGGTGGGGTGGGGCCGGACGCACGGGGCCGGTTGGGGCTGGATGACAGCAGAGAAGGGATGGGTGCAGGGAGTATGGACATGGAGGTGGACGGGCATGAGGACAGCAAGGAAGACAGAAAAGAGGGGGGCATAGGCACGGGCCTGGGGGGGACCCGGAGAGGGAGCAGCAAGAGTGAGGGAGATGAGCTACAAGGGGGGGTTGCAGGGGTGGGAGAAAATGGAGAGGCTGAGGAGGGGGATGCGTGTGGGATGGAAGAGTGGGAGGAGGGCTATTTGGAGGTGGGCCCGGACGTGGGGTTGCTGCAAGGGCAGCTGCAGCTGAGTGGCACTGCGTACGAGGATGCCCTCCTTGCGATGCTGGAGAACTTGCGGTGAGCGTGCAAGCGCCGAGTGCGCACCTGTGTGTGTGTGTGTGTGTGTGTGTGTGTGTGTGGGTGGGTGGGTGTGTGTGTGTGGGTGTAGGTGTGTGTGTGTGTGTGTGTGTGTGTGTGTGTGTGTGTGCACGTGTGTGTGTGTCATGCAGTGCTGCATGGCCTTCTCAGAAGGCCATGAGCAGCTGCTCTCGTAACAGTAACAGGAAGAAGCTACGGTACAGTGCCCACTACAGAGTTTTTTCGCTTGCAGTGCTGCGTGGCCTTTCGCCTAGAACGCCTGTGTCGCTGATCCTTCATCCCATATAGCTACGACTTGCTTGTAGTAGTACTGATGTTTGTTTCCACAGGCATGAATACATTGGACACGAGTACATGGTGAACAGCCTTTCACACCCTTGACACGCGCACACGCAGGGGGTTGGGCGCGCACGCGGCGCTGCGCGGCCTGTTAGCAGAAGCGCCTGTGCTGCCTGTGCCTGGGGTGGTGATTCTGTTGGAGGATGTGTTGGGTGCAGGAGGGGCATGGGCCACTGCCGCATTGGGGGCAGCGAGAGAAGCGATCGTGGAGCGTCCGGTTCTGCGGCCGTACTTTGTGGAGCTTGTGCTTGCAGCAGCAACAGGTGCGATGCTGTCTGTGGTGACGTTCAAGATTGGTGGAGCTATCAGGGGTGTGCGTGTGCGTTTGTTGGTTATCTGTGTGGGCCTCCGCTGCTGCTCCCGGGGGCGGGATTGCGGAGGGTCCTGCAAGTGGCGAGAATTTGTGGAGCTTGTGCGAGCGGCAGCAACGCGTGCGATGGAGTGCGTGGTCAGGATCACAAGCCGCGGATGTATCAAGAGTGTTGTGTGAGTGAATGCATATTGGTAACCTATGTGGGGCTCCGCTGCTGCTTCTCGGGGGGGAGGGGGAGGGGAGGTAATTGGATGAGAAAGTGGAGCGTCCTGCCCACGGCCTTACTTTGCGGCGCTTGTGCTCGCGTAAGGTATGTAAGGTGCGGTGAAGTGAGGTTCAGGAGTGGTGGAGCTATCAGGGATGTTGTGTGCATGTGTGCTTACATGGCGAGTAGTTGTGTGGGCCTACGCTGCTGCTCTGGGGCCGGTAAGGGAAGGGGCGGGAAGGGGGGGGGGGGGGGTATCAAGGATGAGGTCCGGCTCCCTTGATTAGGACAAATGCACCTTCCTACTGCCGTGCTGGTGGATGTGGACCTTGGGGCAGGCGCTGCAGCGTCTTGCTTCCCTCCTTACGAGGTAGCACGCTCTGTGGTGTTAAAGCAAAAAATGTGAGAGGTGCTGCAGCCTTTTGCTACTCTCGTTATGCGGTAGCAGTCTCTATGGTATGGTAGTTGGTATGACAAGGGTGAGGTTACATTGGAGACATTGAAGAATAAGTGTTTGTGTGTGTGTGTGTGTGTGTGTGTGTGTGTGTGTGTGTGTGTGTGTGTGTGTGTGTGCGTGCGTGTGTTTGCGCGCGCGCGTGCTCTCTTATGACCACACAAGAAGGAAACTCCCAGTGTTGCCAACCTCACTGCATGCAGATCCAGATGCGAGTACCCGCAGCAAAGCCGTGCGCTTGTGCGCCAATCAGCTCACCCTGCTGTCTCCAGAGCTCGCGCAATCCATAGAGGTGTGTGTGCGCGTGTGTGTGTGTGCGTGTGTGTGTGTGTGTGCGCGCGCGCGCGTGTGCACGCGTGCATGTGTATGCCTTTTTGCTGGTCAGCTCACCCTGCTGTCTGCAGAGCTTGCGCATACCATCAAGGTGGGTGAGTGGGTAGGGTGTGTCCACAGTTTTCCGCATCAAAATTGCTCATTTCTGTGTTGGTTGCAGTCTCGAGTGAGCGCAGCCCTGCAGCTGCTAGTGATGAGCAGCAGCCCCCTTTGTCCTTCTTTGCTCTGTGCTGTCCCACGCAAGTGCAGCGCTGCAACTGCTGGTGACAAAAGCACCCTCCAGTCCCACGCAAGCACAGCTCTTCAGCTGCTAGTGACAAATGACCCTCTTTGGTTTGGAACTTAGCAGTCCCACGCAAGCACAGCTCTTCAGCTGCTGGTGACAAATGACCCCCTCTGTTTTTATACTTAGCAGTCTCATGCGAGTGCAGCGCTTTGACTGCTGGTGTCATGTAGACACCCTTCTTATTTTGTTTTGTGCAACCCTGTGCAAGCGCCGTGTTGCAGCCGCTAGTGATGAGGCACACCCCTCCCTTTTGGGGGGTTTCTGTGGAATGCTATGCAATCACAGCGCTTCAGCCGCTGCTGGTGGCAAGCAACCCCCCTTCCTTTGTTCTTGTCCTTTGCAGTCCCATGCGAATGCGGCGCTGCAGTTGCTGGTGACGAGCAACCCCCCTGAGGGTAGTGGCCCCGGGGGCAGCACACCGCCAGAGTGGACAGAGGAGGAGGCTGCCAGGTGTGTGCTGGGGGAGGGGGCGGGGAATGTGTATGTCTGTGCATGTGTAATCCCAGGGCAGCTCCCCACCAGAGTGGACAGAAGAGGAAGCTGCCAGGTGCGCCCAATCACTGCGTCAAAATGTGTGTGTGTTTGTGCGCGCGCGCACACACGTGTGCACAATCCACTGATTACCACCGTACCGTGTCCAAGCTCTAGCCGTTGATCACAATGTAGTTGCTGTCTTCACTTGCATGGTTGCTTTTGTAGCAAAGTGCTTTCGCTGTGTGAATCGGTGTGCCAGCTGTGTGTGTCAATGCGGCAGCTGAATGCTTTTGTCTGTGTGTGCTAATGCCTCAGCAGAGTGCCTCAGTCTGTGTGCCTCACTTATGCAGAGGGATGCTTTTGTCTGTGCGCGTCAGTGTGCCTCAGTCTGTGTGCCTCACTTGGCAGCTGAATGCTTTTGTCTGTGTGTGTTAATGTCTCAACTCTGAGTGCCTCAGTCTGTGGGCCTTGCTTAGGCAGCTGAATGCTTTTGTCTGTGTGGACGAGTGCGGCAGCTGTGTGCGGCAGTGCGGCAGCTGATTGCTGTCGTCTGTGTAGCAGCTGTGCGCAACAGTGAGGCAGCTGTGTGCGTCAGTGTGGCAGCTGTGTGCGTCAGTGTGGCAGTTGTGCGCATCGGCGTGGCAGCTGTGCGCGTCAGTTTGACAGCTGTGTACCTTGGGCTCAGTGTCTCGGTGCAGCAGCTGTGTGCCTCATTATTTGAGCAGGATGCCTCAGTTTGTGTGCCTCATTGTGGCAGCTATGTGCATCAGTGTGGCAGCTGTGTGCATCAGCATGGCAGCTGTGTGCCTTGGGCTCAGTGTCTCGCGCTTTGCTGCAGTGCTGCAGTACACAGTGCATTGTGGACATTCTCACGCTGTGACGATGTGATGCTGGCGCATCCGCTTTGAGGGATGCCCTCGTTGGCTGTGCGGATTCTACCAACCAACCTGTATACCCCCCTCCCGATCCTCTTCCTCAGCAGCAGCGGCAGCAGCAGCATTGGCACCAAGGCTGCAACGACACACACGGTGTTTTTCAACACCTTCAACACCTTTCTCAATGCCACAAGCCCATCTCACTCACCTACCCATGCTTGCCTATTGTGCATTTATGCATGGTTGCATGTTTGGGCGTGCCTGTATGGTGGGGGGGCGGGGATGGGGGGGGGGCTGCCTTTACTTTAGGGCATCTCCGTTGACTGCTTCGCTCTGTTACACAAGGTTGGGAACAAAGAGAGCCTTCAATCACAACAACTGACTGCTAGCCTTTGCTTTGCTCTGTGCAAAGCCCAACCCAGGATTGATGAGTACCGCTCCTTGTCTGACTCTCTCGGTTCAAATTCGTGCAGGCCTCGTGGTTTTGAGTTGTGTGGCCCTTTGTCTAGCACATCCTCCAAGTTGTGAGGCAAGGGTTGGGCAGTAAGGACTCCTTCCGCACAACACAGGCAATGCCCATTAAACGCATCAAACACAGGCAATGCCCATCACACCAAGACCAAGGACAACACCATGGAGAGTGCGCGTGAATACCACTCGCGCACAGTCTCCATGGTGGTGTTCATGGATGGGCCTTTTGAAGGTTGAAGGGCATCATGGAAGTGTGGGAGGGATGCCTTGAACGCTTGAAGGATGTTTTGAGAGCACAAAAAGGATGTTTTGAAAGCTTAAGAGGAAATAAAATGGTGGAACCCTTGCCAGGTTGCTAGGTAGGGAATCTTTTTTTAATATACGAAGCGAAGTTTGGTCAATTAGTCTTACCTCCTCTTTTTCCTGAAAGGTCTGCACCCAGGCCAACGTGTTTCAGATACCCTTGCAGAGGGACGCAAATTGCATGTGTTTAGCGCGTCGCTGCGTGAAGATTTGTACAAGTATCCATGTTTCGATTATTGCGTTGAAAGACTGTGCTTTGACCATAACCCTCTCTGGTTCTCTCTTGGCAAGCAAAAGCCCCTCGGTCTGCTGCAATTTAAGTGTCCCAGAATGTGGAACTGATGTTGTCAAGGCTCAGCATGCAAGACCCAATTCTGCTCTTCTGCAATTGTACGCACGATTGCATTACTGAACTAGCAAACAGCGCAATTGTGTACTTCTGGCACAGCATCTGCACAAGTGTTGCAAGCAGCAAGGCGTGCCAATGTTGACAGCTTGTTTGCAACAAATGTTTGGAAAATTTCGCAATTTTGGCAGCGGCAAAAGCAGCACATTGGCTGTAAAACATTGCTTGCTCAGCACAAAGGGCAAGATGCCATAGTCCTTGCTCCAGGCTCATGGGTGCTGAACAGCCAGCAGTATGTGTGCCCTCTGGGTATGCACACGTGCTTCACACAGCCTGACACTGCTGTGGCCTTGGGCACACGAATCCCAAGGAAAGGAAAGGAAAGGAAAGGCAAAGTTTTCATAGCTCCCAAACCCCAAGCACAACTCTGCGCGTTGTGACACTAGGAAGGCCCTGTGAACATACATACACGCACATACACACGCAAAGTAAATATTTACATAATTTACGCTGCAGTCCTTGTGCGTATGAATCCATGCACACACTTCGTTTTGTGTGGCTCCGGATTGGACACACACGTACACACACACACACATACACACACACGCACACACGCTCCACATTCCACAGACTGACGCTGCAGAGGCCTCTGCACCAGGCATGTGCTCTCACTGCGTGACCCTTACCCAGGTTGATATGCTGTTGGGCAGCAGCACCAATATGCTTGCTGCACAGGCTCCTCAGACCATGGTCTTCAGGTAGGATGCATAATACAAGGCGTCAAATAACAAAAACAAGGTGATGTTTTTGTTGCACACAGGTACTGTGAGCTGTACATGACGCTGTGCGTGCGCCACCACAACCTTCTGCCAGGCCTCATGACTGCTTACGCAGCAGCGCCAGAGCCTGTGAAGGTGGGAGGCGCATGTTAAAAAGCAATGCTTCGCGTGTATCTGTGTGAATTATTTCACCGTTTGTGTGCGTCTGTGTGCGTGCGTGCGTGCGTGTGTCCCTGGCATGCCTTTGAAGGTGGGAGACGCATGACTTGAATTCTCTATCCTCTGTACAGGATATATAGGTATGTTCTTGCCTGTCTGTTTGTGGGAGCGTGTGTGTGTTTCTTTTACTTTTGTCCCCCTGGCATGCCTGCGCTCACTTCTATGCTCCCCTTATCAGTGCATCTATGTCTGCATGAGTGCATTTGCTGTGTGTGGGTATGTATGTGTGTGCATGTGTGTGTGTGCTGTGCTTGCTGTGCGTGCTTGGCTGGCTCTGTGGGCATCACATGCTGCACTGTTGACCAGCAGTGCTGATCAATAGAAAATAGAAAGCACAAACTGAAGAGGAAAAATGCTTACTCTGCCCGCATCGCAGGCTGCGCTGGCGACCAGCAGCGATGCCCTTGCGCGCGCACTGGGCCACTCAAACCCACAGCTGCTACAACTGGTAGAGAATCCCCTGCCAGGTGTGTGTAAGTGTGTGTGTGTGTGTGTATGGCTGGGCCTGTGTCTGGGCTATAACTTGACTGTGTCTTGGCGGGTAGAGACTTCGCTGCCAGGTGTGTGTGTGTGTGTGTGTGTGTGTGTGTGTGTGTGTGTGTGTGTGTGTGTGCCTGGGCTATACCTTGGCTGTGCCTTGGCGAGTCGAGAACCCCTTATCAGGTATATGTGCCTTGGGTGTGTCCTTTTTGATGGGGTCCTGCTGGGACTGGATTTGGAAGGAAGTGGTGGGAGTTGTGGCATGTGTTTGGAAGAGCTCGCATCACACAGCCATTCACTCCCTTGCCGGACCCACCTCCCCACACCCTATTTCTCTCTCACACAGTCGCTCTCTTGAGCTCCCTCTAAACACACACTGTACAACACACACGCAGGCAGCGAGCCGCTGGTCTTGCACATGCTGGAGGTGCTCATGGGTGCACTCCTGCCCTCGCAACAGATGCTGGGTGCGTGCCGCGCGCGCTACGCACGCACCAGGGACGTGGCCATATTGGCACCTGTTGTGGCAGCGCTGTCAAAAGCGGAGGTGCTGGAGCTCTTGCCTGGACTGCTGCAGGTGTGTGTGTGTGTATGTGTGCGTGCATGCGTGTGTGTGTATTTAAACTGATATTGGAAGGTGTGGGTGTGTGCAACAACATTACTTGATTCTGCCAGTGGCTTGGCAATACTTCAGCAGACCTGGGTGTGGGGGAGGTATCAGGTAGGTTGCACTTGAGAGAGAGAAAGAGAGAGAGAGAGAGAGAGAGAGAGAGAGAGAGAGAGAGAGAGAGAGAGAGAGAGAGAGAGAGTGATTTCCCCAGGGGTGATGGTGATTGATAATTGAGAGAAGAAGCAAGGCCAGAACTATTAAGCTGTCAGCAGGCCTTTGGTGCGGAATGGTGCTGATGGAGTAGGAATGGGGTGGTTAAGGTGGATCAGCGGACTGGCACTGCCGCTTAAGCCTGTTCAAAGGAACATGCAATGTACATGAAAGGGTGCTTAAAACAGTTTCATAATCTTACTTTTTTTTCTTCTCTCAATGGTGGGAATGGTGCCTCGGCCTTAAGTACCTTCTTGTCCTTAATTGATGTAGGGAGTGGTTTTGCTGCCCACACAATCTCTGTTGCTGTCGTTCATATTGACGATGTGTGACAACTTTTTCATGCAGGGGCAGGCAAAAGGGTTGTTTGTTAATGAAAGACGACAAAGCACACCATCTGCACGACAACATGAAAAACTTGTCATCTCTTGCTTTCTCAGGCCACTGGAACGAATGTGAAGGCCCTCTACTCCAAGCTTACCTCTGTCCAGACGGCAATGGGAGGTCAGTGCAAGTGGGAGGGCTCTGCTTTGCTGTTAAGACAAACCCGCTGTAAGATTGTCTTCAGCGATGGGAGGTCAGAAAGTGTTCAAGTGCTCAAGTTCTAGGGCTCTGCTTTGTATTCAAGGCTAAGCGGCTGCAAGGCAGTCTTCAGCACTGCTTGCCATTTGTTGGCACTGACCAGCATGCGCTGAACTGCATAGAGACATAGCAAGCAGTCTTTAGCATGCCTTAGGAGCAGAGCATACCTGGAAAACCTGGAATTACTTGAAGGCTACTTTGCAAGCCATGTGCTCAAGTTGACCAACATTTTCTCCAGGTTGAATTGTTTGGATCACATGTACCTTTCTACTTCAGCTAAGCTGCCCTGGTAAGCTGGTACAGCTGTGCAGCCTGTCCTGCCCTTTTCATTTTGATGAAGGGGACTCACAGCTCTTTTGAGCCAACGTGTTAATCCTCTTCCTTAATTGATGTAGGGGAATTCTCTCTGCCTCTGCAGTCTTTTATTTTCTTTACAGCTATGTAGCCTTTGCTGCCCATGAACGGCATGCTACGCTATTTATGTTTGCCGCAAGGAGGCCTTCCATATAGGTTTATGCAAATTTCAGAAAGCTTTACATTTGAAGGCATGGCATACAGATGCAGTGGTGCGTGCAAAGCCACAGAGGCTCTGTTTTGCAGCAGCTTGGCACCATTACCTTGCTAGCAGACCCTGGTGACTGACACATGCGATTGCTGTGTTGCTTGCGCATGTATGCTGGGAACACACGCTGCAGCTATGTTCACTCATTCTGTTTGTCGTTCTTTCAGCTCGCTCACCTTGAACAACACGTGCCTGTGCTGTTTTGCATTTCCACACACATACACACACACATACACACACACAACACACACACACACACACACACACACACACACACGTGCTGTTTTTGAAAACAGGCTCTGTCATATGACCGTTGCACACGTGCCATTACTTTAGCAAATTTTGCCAATTGCCTGCTTGACAAAATGCGGAACAAAATAATGCCAGCTGCCTGTCTTTTACTATGCATATGCGCATTCCCATTCATACACACAACACACACACGCGCGCACACACACACACAAGCGCGCATGTGCACACAACTCACGCACGCACACACACACACACACACACACACACACACACACACACACACACACACACACACGCATACACATACATACAAATTGCTTTTGCCGCACAGCGCGTGTTCGGGTGTGGATGAACCTTACCTGAAAATGTCTGCAGTGTGCACCGACACCATCACCCAGACCCCTGCTTGCTTCTGCTGCCTTGCTGGTGGCCCAACTTTTAGAAATTGTCACCATTGTTGTCACACCCGCATGCGTGCGCACATGCACTCCTGCCTATGCCCTCTGAAGACCCCCTGTTTGCTCCCGCAGAGCTGCTGGCGGCACTGCATGTTCTCAATTATTTTTAACCATTGACATGTCAACTGTGCACACCCATGCATGCACACGTGCACTCCTGCCTGCACTCTTTGCAGACCCCCTGTTTGCTCCCGCGGAGCTGCTAGTGGCGCTGCATGCCCTGAACCCCACGCGTGATGGCATCCCCACCAAAGCCCTCATTTCCGCCGTGGACACTGCCCTCAAGAACCCTGGCATCTTCCCTCAGCACACAGTTGCACAAGTGAGATGGATCATTGATGATTATGGTAAAAGTAGCTTGGGGCTGTTCTGCCCCCACATGCATCAGGTGGGATGCTCTTCATCCTGTGTTAGGTATGTGTGTGTTGCTCTTGGGCTCCTGTTAGGTGTGTTGGTGTGTCAGGGGCTTGACTGTCAAATTTTGTGACGACGCTGCTGAAACGATTGTTTGTAAATGCTGTCAAGGACGCTGCAACTGTTGCGGAGAGCGATGCTTTGTGCAACCTTCTGTTGTTGAAAACGTTGTTGACCACCACCACTACCACCACTGCCACGACAGCCAACAGGAGATTCCTTCTGTTAACATAGGTGAACGCGATGCCGTTCATTGAAGCCGAAGTCACAAATGCACTGGGAATGGCACTGAGACTAGCACAGGGACTAGCGCTGAGACTAGGACTAGGACTAGCGCTGAGACCAGGACTGAGAATAGCACTAGGACTAGCACTGAGACTAGCTATGAGAGTGGAACTATAACCAGCACTGAGAGTAGCACTGAGACTAGGACTCGCACTGAGAGTAGCACTGGGACTCGCACTGGCACTAGCACTGGGACATGGCTTGAAAAAGACGGTTTGTGGCCTGTTCTGGTCTGTGCGTGCTTCCTTTCTTTTTTAATTGTCCCATGGGTGCGGCGTCAATTGAGCCCACCGTGCCATGGTGTTAAGTGTGCGTGGAAGGGTGAGATTGCATTGTTCGCTTTGGTGTACCTTGCTGCCAGTCATTTGTCAGTTGTTGTGCCACAGATTCTTTTGCTGTGCCAGCAGCCCCCCTGCAAAAGATGTGTTTGACCCTTTCTTTCTGTGTGCTACCAGCGAATCCTCCCCACATCTTTGCCCACAAACCCTCCCTCCTGCCCCTGCTTTTCACCCTTTGACTTGTTCAATACCTTCCTTCTGTGAACCCCGTGGATCCTTCCTACATCCTTACCCACGAGCTGATCAGCAGGGCTTACGTTTCCTCCTGCCCCTGCTTTGCACCCTTTGGCAAGTCCAATCCCTTCCTTCTGTGTACCCTGGGGATCCTCCCTCCCTACATCCTTACTCACAAGCCCTTAAACAGCAGGGCTTGCGTTTCCTCCTGCCCCTGCTTTGCACCCTTTTGACTTGTTCAATCCTTTTCTCTTCTCTATGTACTACCTTTTGAATCCTCCCTCCATCTCTGCCCGCAAATCCTTCCGCCTGCCCTGCCTCACAAGAACCCTTGGGATAGATTTACTACCGGTTCGGGTGCTTGCTGTTAGACAGAACACAGTTGCTGTGACTCCTTTCCTCCTCATGTGCTCCCCTTACTTGATTTATGTGTGGAGGAACTTCTCCTTACGTTTTGAGAAAAAGTGCTCACTGTATCCAAACTTGTCCTCAGGTTCTGAGGCTCCATCATTGAGCATCTGCCCCACCTGCCCCTGCTGTCCACTTATTTTGTTATGTCTGCATTTGCACAGAAACCCAATCCTTAGCAGTCGTGAAGTAGTGGTCTTCTCCACAGGCCCTACAGCAGATGGAAGATCACCTTCATCTCCACGCTCCCGTGAGCCACTCCACAGCTCTTGTGTACCATCATATGCCTTCTTTCACTAAATGAACCAATCCCATCCTTCTTAAACCTTAAACCGTAACTCTTTTCCTGCAGGCCCTGCAGCAGATGGAGTCGCAGTTCCCGCTGCCCCTGCTGTTCATGCGTACCATCATCTCTGCGCTGAGGGCCACTCCACGGCTCAAGCCCTTCATCTCGGACCTCATCAGCCGCCTCATAGCACGCCAGGTGAATGATGTGTACTATGTGTGAGTGCTGCAGGCAACTTAGCCTGTAGCATGCCAATTGTGTGCTGCGCACAATGCTTGATTACAGTGTGCAACTTGGCCCCTTGTAGCATGCCAATTGTGTGCTGCGCACAATGCTTGATTACAGTGTGCAACTTGGCCTGTAGCATGTCAATTGTGTGCTGCGCACAATGCTTGATTACAGTGTGCAATTTGGCTCACAGCATGCCTGATGGATGCTGTGAATCATGTGTGAGTGCGGTTCCATTCCCTCAGGACTTGCTTTTGTATGGTGGCTGACCGCAGCTCAGACTCTTCACCTCAGACCTGTGCGGCCACCTCACAGGCCACTCTTATAGGCCGTCAACATAGACCATCACAGACCACCATAGGGACAGTTTGCCCAATGAATCTGCCAACAGCATTTGCTCATTGCAGACAAGACTGGCAGGGACGCCGTGCTTTGTTGTCAACTGAGCGACCAGCTGTGTTGTTGTTTGCTGAAGGCCAGCTTTCTTGCCTGTCATGACTAGAGCCTGCTGTGAAAAGAGTGTGCTTCAAAAGTTAATTGAGTAAGTTGGACAGTGGTATTTATGCTTGTGACGACACAGCTGAGGCTGTGTTGAGGGAATTTTACATTTAGAACTCGTAGCAACACCATCTTATTATCCTAGTGTGCAAGCTCAGTCAAGCCCGCTGATAAAGAAGCCCATGTGTGAGTAAGCTCCCCGGGCCCTTGGAGGAGGAAGCCAGCAGTGCCTCGTCAGTAATGTGCATAAGTCCAGTAGCCGTGCACACAGCACATGAAGTCCAATCTAACTGCCAATAGCATTGCCCAGCTAGCCAAGCAAGAATCAGGCCGACACCCTAGAATCTGTGCCATGTCTCAACAAGCTGGGAGCTCCAGCCAAACCTGCTTGCTGCTGTGCGCCATAGCATCAAAGATCTCTTTTCTTCCCTCAACACCACTGAACACCCACGGTGGTCACGGGATGTTGAGACACTGTTCTGGCTGCGTCACTTTCTCAGTATGACAGGCCTCCTTACCTTTGATTGATTTCGATGCAACCTCACTCCTCCTCTTAATCTTAAACACCACACACACACACACACACACACACACACACACACACACACACACACACACACACACACTGTGTTCTTGCTCCTCTGCGCAGGTGTGGCTGGACCGCAACCAGTGGCTGGGCCTGCTGATGCTGGTGGACTCTAATGGGGAGGCATACTTCCCACATATGCTGCAGCTGCCACTGCCTGTGCTGCAGCAGGTGCTGGGGCTGAATCCGGATCTCCACAAGAGGTGGGTTGATAAATGGGCTTTAACTTGAAGTTTAAGGTCAGGCTTTAAGCTTGAGGGTTAAGGCCAGCACTGCAGCAGGTGCTGGGGCTGAATCCGGATGTCCACAAGAGGTGGGTGCAGATTTTTGATTGAAAGTCGAGCTTCAAATTTAAGGGTTAGGGCCAGCGCTGCGGCAGTTGCGGGGGGTTGGACCCAGGTGTCCAAGGCAATAAGTGGGTACTGGCCATGTAGGAAGGAAAGCATGCAAGATGCAGGGAGCACCAGGAAGGACAGGGGCCTCACTAGACTGAGGGTTAAAGAGAGTGTACAAGATGCAGGGAGTACCAGAAAGGACAGGGGCCCCACTAGAGTGAGAGTTATAGAGAGTGTTCAAGATGCAGGGAGCACCAGGAAGGACAGGGGCCCCACTAGAGTGAAAGAGAGTGGCCAAGATGCAGGGAGCACCAGGAAAGACAGGGAGCCTCTGAAGTTGAAACAAGGAAGAAAGTGGCCAAGATGCAGGGAACTAGAAAGGACTGTGGCTTGGGAGCTGGAAAGGGAAAAATAGCATGCGAGATGCAGGAAAAAGGAGCAGGAAAGGCAGGGAGGAACGGAGGAGACGAGGAGGAACAAAGCAGAATGGGAAGGCCAGAAAAAATGGGGAAGACCAGAAAAGAAAGTGGCCCTGGTGGGACTTCAGGGAAGAATTTTGAAGCTGCAAGGGGTGTGAGGTGTCAGGGGCCATCCGGAAGAGGTTGAGACACTTCAAAGAGCTTGATGCAGTGGGTGCAAGTTGGGTGGGGTTCAAAAGGTTTCCTTGTACAAGGTGATCCTGGGTGCAGCCTGCTCTTTTGGTGACTGTGTGTGTGGTATGGGTACAGCCTGCTCTGTGTGTGTTGTGTGTGTGTGTTATGACCTGTATGTGTAGCATGACCTTTTTGTGTGGTATGACCTGTTTGTGTGGTACGGGGAAAGAAAGTGCGAGCGTGGTTGTGCTTGTGGAAATGTAGACCCCTGGAAGATCACCATGCGCTCTGTCAAAAATGGAACATTTGCTGTCGTGCTGTCACCTTAACAATCCTCTCCTTTGCTTATCAGTCCATCTTTGCATCTATAGCCTCATGCATACATCTACACACAGAAAGCTTTCACACATGCATTGTGCATGGCATGGCAGACAGAGCCCGCCCTCCGCTGCAGCCTGCTGGTCTTTCATAGCTTGTTTTCTCGTGCTTCTGTTCGTGCATTTGCTCCATGACTGAAAGCTGCAGGCACAGAGAGCCTGCCCTTCAACGCAGCCTCATGACCTTAATTAAGTCATCTGCTCTTGCTTCTGTTTGTGCATTTGTTCCATCACTGAATGTTACAGGCACAGAGAGCCTGCCCTCCGGCACAGCCTCCTGACCCATGCATCTTGTGCTCATGCTTATGTCCGTGCATTCCCTCCAACACTGCATGCTGCAGGCAGACAGAGCCTGCCCTCCGGCGCAGCACAGCCCTCAACTTTGCCAAGTGGGCGTACTCCAGCCGGAACCCCATGCAGGTGTGAAATACTAAAAAAGTGCATCGCCTTTCTGGCGAAGCCCCATTCATAGGGCGTGAGCCCCTAGGTTTGCCTGTTTCCCGGTAAAGATCACACCTGGCTGCCCTGGCCCACCCAGCCCATCCCCCGCTCTGATATTCTGGCTCCCCTCCCAAACAAAAAGTTTACGCAGTGTCATGGGGGCGTGGGAGGCAGTGGCTGGTGCTGTAGGAAAGTTTGCTACGAGTTTTGCAGGCAGTTCTTGGCCAGAGCCAGCCAGCCTACCATCTAGCCTGGAACTCAGCATGCAGGACCAGCAAAACCTTTTGTCGGGAATTCCTAGTTTTGATGGCTTCCGGTGCAGTGGGCAGATGTGCAGGACACACTGTTATGTTTGGCAGCTGAGAGAAGCTGGCCAGTTGTTCCCATCCAGGCCCCCGGAACAGCTGCATTCGACACAGGATTCATCATCAGGCTTTTGTGGATGCCCTTGCTGGGTCCAAGGCGGGGGGTTGGCCCGTTCCAGAAATTTCACAGTCAAACTGCGGACCCTCCAGCTTGCCGCTGAGCCAACGGAATTGCATAATGCCAATTGCGATAGGATATAAAATTTATGTTCTAACGATGGTGTAAGTTGCTGCATGAATAGAGAGGTGAAGGCACGAAACTTTGCTGATGCGATGAGGAGCAGGTCCTGCACCCCTGGCTCTGGTGCATAGTTGAGGGAGCCTCTGGTGCATGGGCTGCTGCTGACTGTCTAAGGAAAGCCTGCAGTAAGCAATGAATGGCAGGAGCAGCTCGCATGCCATTTATGGCACGCACTCAGCTCTGCATGCATGCATTAACAAGGCATGGGGGGTCTGCTTCAGGATCCTGAGGTCTTCCTGATGTTGCCCCATGGTAACTACATATCAATGCCACCTCTGTGCCCCAAAGGAGTGGCTTCGCCAATTTTTCGGCCTCGCATGTGATGCTTCCCTCACTTGTCTTTGTGTTTCTGCTTGCCACCGCTGAGGGGGTGTACGCGCTGCATGATGCGCATGTACTCTACCTCTGCTTTTGATTTCACTGTGGTGCAAATGATTCTGCTTCTTTTAACCGGTTGCCAACTTCTTGTGAGTACCACTGTCTTCTTGTGATATCTGCATGCAAACACTGATACATATTTACACACACACAAACACACACTCATTCACTCACGTATGCGCGCGCACACACACACACACACACACACACACTCATTCACTCACGTATGCGCGCACACACTCGCAGGTGCTGCGCCCTGTCACGATGATGCTGGATATGCTGCTGCAGAGTGAGCAGGCTGAGCAGCAGCAGCAGCAACAGCAGCAGCCTCAAGCTGGTGCTCTTAGCACCTCGGCCCTAGGGCCCTCACAACATCCTGCACCTGCTGCCACTGCTACTCCTGCTGATAGCAACACAGCCACACTTGGCGCCAATAGCCATGGTATGCAGCAGGTGCAGCAACAAGGGTCAGAAGCGGGCAACGTGGCTCCTGCTCCTGGTGCTGCAGCTGGTAGCCATGAGAACTTAGGAGCTAGTGCAGGTGAAGGTGGTGTCGGAGATGCTGCCGGGGCCCAGCCGCAGGATGACCGGGAGCAGGATGAGTTTGATTTGGACTTTGACGCACTAGAGGACGATGAAGGGGAGAGAGAGGAGGAGGGTTGAAAATTGTTGGCAGGTGTCCCTGTCCTCTTTCGGGAAATGATCATGGAATCTCCACGGGTCAGAGGACCACCGCCGGTCCTTCATTGGTGTAGTTGTGGGGCTCGCTAGCTTACTAGCTAGGAAACATTTTCTTATTGCATGCATCCAATTCTGGTTTTCCTAGTCTTTTCTTTTGTGTGAGGTTGTTTTTTCTTTCTTTTGTGTCGGGTAGTGCACTGCCTGCACAGCGCCTCCTTTTGTGTTATGGGCAAGAGGATACACTGTTGTGCATTGCGCCTTTTTTTAATTATGGGCAAGGCTACCTTTAGCGAAGGCTGCACCCTGCTTCATGAACAGGTTTCTGGACCCTAATGGAGTTCATTTTGCTAAAAAAAGCATATGGTGCTGGTGTTGCAAAAAGGCGAGGCCCATCAGCAAAGCCTCAATTGAAGCTGCTTCACATGGATGCCCAACATGTGCCACTCTATAAAGAAAAACTAGGTGGTATCGAAGTCCTTGACCCTCACTAGTTGTTTCTGTCGGCTCCTGGCTTAGTTTAGGCTGGGCCTGTTAGCCTTTTTGGTGAGGCCCTAGCTTTCTTGCTAGTTAAGGAAACATTCCTTAATGCACGCAGCCGGACCTGGCTTGCATAGTCTTTTCTTCTGAGTCCTTGACTTCAGCAGCAGGTTCCAAGCAACATTGAACAAAAATCAAAGAAATGTTTAAAACTTTTTCTCCTTTTTCAGCTTTCAAGACTCTGCCTTCAGCGTCACGGAGCAGAGAAGTGGAGACAGAAAAGGAAGGAGTTACAAAGCTGTACCTGCGTGCGAGGGGCAGGTTGGCTGAAGCAGAAATGTGCCTGTAACCAAACCAGTCCAACGTAAAAGCAATTCTAGAAGCTCAGTCACAGCGTTTCAGGCGTGCAGACACAAAATTGGCTAATCCCGAGACATCATCCTGGTTTATGAAGTCCAAAACGTGCTGCACTTGGGGGTGCAGAGCTAAGCAGATTCTGCATTTGATGCTAGAATTGAGCGCGCAATTTTGTCAGATCCTGACTCAGATCTCGGAGATGGGCAATCCAGGATAATATGCTCTTCATTTTGTACAGCCTGAGTACTGAGTGTTCCAATCGTATTTGTTGCAAATTTTAAGCTCGTATGGGCACCTATTTCCATGATGCCTTTGGTTTTCCACGCGAAGGCTGTGACCGGAAAGGCACAAGCATAAAATACTGTAGCAATCTATGAGGAATATTTTGTTGTCGGTAGATAGGTAATAAAGGCTTTTTGTTTCTATTCCTTCAATCCCACCAGCCTGGTATAGAGCCCAATGGAGTGGGGGCAGTAATGATGCTTTCTTAGTCACAGGTTTCTTCTTCTTGTAAGATGGTGGCTCTGTCTGACAGGTCAGCCAAGCTAAGCCAAAAACAAACAAAAAGCCTGTGCTTACCGTCAGGCTGGGCAGCAAAGACCTGGGTGAAACCAAAGGGCCCTTTAGGCTCAGGGCCTTCAGCCTAAACCAGGAAAAGCTGTTTCTGGCCTTAATGAGCCAGAAACAGCGTCAGTTGGGGTGCCATGCCTGTGAAGCTGTGTCAAAGCTTAGCTACCATTGAACAAAGATCTCGGCGGATTGCTTCAAGTCCGGATCTGATGCCAGCAGACTTTTTAGTGGCACTGCAACATCAAATGTCCCCTTTTTAGTAAGATCTTTGGCTCCGCAGACCATGGACCTTGTGCTGAGCCTCAGTTTACAGATGAAATTCCACAATCAATTTCCCAGTTTCCAATAACCCTCCAGATCCCCATAAGGATATTATTTTTGTAGCTTCGTGGTGGAGGGGACTCACGGCTCTTTGAGCCAATGTGTCTCCTTTTCCTCAATTGATGTTGGGAGAGTTTCCTCTGCCTAAGTAGTTTTTCTTTTCTTTTCCCTTTTGGGCTTCTACTCCATCATCATAAATCCAACCTGTTATACCGAATCAGAGAGACCATTGTTGCCTGCACCTGTGCAGGGGGGCAGCAAAATCTTGTGGGCTCTTCTTGGCATGGAATTTGCCTACCAGAGCGCGTGGCAGTGGAGAGTAGGAGAAGGAGAGTCCGGGCGTCCAGGAGCATGGCGGACAACCCTCCGGATCCCCATTAACTCTGTTTCTAGCTTTCTCCTATGCTAGCTGTGTCTAGTTTAGGTTTGAGGGTCCTTTGGCGAGACCCTTGCCAGCTTGCTGGTTAAGGAACCTTTCCTTAATTCACACGGTCTTTTGGCTAGCGTAGACTTTTCTTTTCTAGGCAAAATCCACAGTTTGGTATACACAAGGCCTGGGCACCAGGGAGGGTTTCCTCTGTCTACATAGTTTTTTCTTTTCTTTTCTTTTGTGGGCATCAGTTGGAGACGGCACAGCGGCAGCATGCAGATCTATGCAAGAATATAAGTGGGAGAGCTGTCACGTTACACCCCATTCTCCTGGGCATTGGTGGGACTGGATACACTGCGCATCCCCTTAACCAGTTTGAACAACTGGGACTGGACCAACAACGCGCCAAAAAACTTGCTCACAAACTCCATGCCCATTCTGTTATGTATGCCAACAAGCTAGTTACCACTGGTAGTGGCACTAGGCGTGCTATTGAAAACAGTAATACTTCTTGCAGCCAGGTTCTGGGGCCAGGTGCTTCCGGAAACCCCCCAGATCCCCATTAACATTTTCTGTTTTTGCAGCTTTGCGGTGGAGGGGACTCACGGCTCTTCTGAGACAAATTGTCTCCTTCTCTTGAAATGATGTGGGAGAGTTTTCTTTGCCTACTTAGGTTTCCTTTCCTTTCCATATTTTTAGGCCCACGGGTTGTGTAGGCTCGTTTTATAATATGAGCTTGATTAAGTGAGCTTGCTCATGGTCCGCGTGTTCTTTCCCCGACCACGCCGTCGGTGAAAAATCAAGGATATTAAGTTGATACATAAGAAATTGTTTTTTGTTGTAATAAATAACTTTCGTTGGGCATTTGGTGAAATTTTCCCGAAGAAAGAAACGCTGGAAAAAAAGGCTGGACAGCAAGAAAAATCCTTAAAAGAAAGTATATAGATACCTCATCATCTGAAATCCAACCATGCAAGGTGCGTTAACGGTCCCTGACGCATTGCAATTGTGCAGCACAGAGCCGTTACGAGTTACTGGTGGCTTTTATGCTTGTTCTATGTGTTTTACTGTGTACTAGAAAATAGCATACATGAGTCTGCTGCTGCTGCACACGCCTGCCGGCCAAACGTGATCTGCTGTAGATGGCGGCCAAGGGAGAAAATCAAGCCGCCAATCAATGGCATGGGTGTAGAGTGCTTCAATATGACACTGTCCTGACCTTTAAAGCAACATGACTGGAGTGCATTCGAATTCGCACCAGATGCGGGTCTCCTCTTCCTCAAAAAAGTGCCGCTGAATCATGCCTGCTCTGATGTCAACGGGCACAACATGGGTCTTGCTGACAGCTCCCATTTTTTGGGGCGGATAAGCACAATGCTGTAAATACCTTGCTCTGCCATGTCCGTGCTTTTGCAGCTGTCCAAGACTTCTTTCAACCCGCACTGGATCAGGGCGCCAACCTGTGGCACTGGAGCAAGGGCGCTCTCTACAGCACACTCCAGTGGACTACGTAAGAGCTGCAACTATGATTTTTTGTGGCATACATCATGTCTGTTTGCTTTTGCCTGTGCACATATGTTGACCGGTTCCCCAAAATGTTGCATGTCAAAGTGGAAGTTTGCCTTATCACAGACAGTGCTAAGCAAGCACAGCGTGGTTGCCTTCTTAAAAAATGTGTGTTTGTTTTGCTCCTACATGTTTGAGCATTGTTTGTCCAACGTTCATGTACTTATAAGCATTTATATGCATTCTTTCCTCCAGTAAAGGCTTTCTTTCATCACTAAGCTTTCTACTAATGCGGCAAAGGACGCTGTGAGTCCTGGATACGTGTCAGAAATGTTTGAATTTTGTAAGATGCTTCTCATATGACATTCGCTCTCATTGACCACAGATCTTGGCTCTATTACGGACTTGGTGCGAGCATGGGGCTGGCTGCCGGCTCCGTTGATGCTGTTGTCCGATACTGGTCCCATCTGACCTTTGACGCAATGGAGTGGGCAGGTGGGGCACACCCAGAGAGAGGGTAGGAAGGAACAAAAATCTAAGAATGCAGTGTGACGCGTATGCTCCTCACATCAAGATGCAGCGTATTTTGTATTACCTGCGAGAGGGTCGGGCGGAGAAGGGGCAACGAGCAAAAAGAAGGAAAGGAAAGGAAAGGAAAGAAAACCTATACAGGCAGTGGAAAACACAAACAGAAAAAGGAAGGACTCCTTCACTTGGAGTGAAATTAGAGACCGGATTTCCGGGACTGGCAAAGGCACAACCAGCCAAATAGTTATTGTAAGCGTGGTGGAGGGGATTCAAGGCTCTCCTGAGCCAATGCGTCCCTTTCCTTTAATTGGTGTAGGGAGAGTTTCCTCTGCCTACATATTTTATATTATCTTTCTAAGCATACTAGGCTTCTCAGCAGAGTTTAAATTAATCCACAGTAAAGCCAAAATACAACTGATTCTGCGGGCATTGTCGCAACACAGGCTATCAGGTACACGATCCTTTCATCAAGCACTTCATTTAGTTGAGAGTCTGTGCTTACTTATAAGGGAGGAAGACTGGAAGCTTGGGAAGTCCCATACTGGCAAATCCCGGGGTCCTTCTCAGAAAGATCTCCACACACAACTCTATCGTGCAAGGAGCACTGCAAAGACCAATGACATCACTTACCCTCTGCCAGTGCCCTGCACATGCTCCACCACCCCACAGAGCCAGCTGCATAATTGTGTGTGTTCATGTGTGCTTTTGCGGTAAGCTGCAACCCTCATAGCACATACCCCAAGACTAATTGGAGATTTTCATACATTTATTGCCTGCCTAGTAGTTCTTGCAAACTTCTTTGTGAACAAGTCCGACATGCCGGCAAAATCAATTTCCAAACATCTAGCGGATAAGCTCTGCCGTGGTCTGTTCGTACTTTCATTGTTGAAAAGCATGATCCTGATGATGACATGCAAAAGCACCCTACTTTAGATTTTCAATTGCCTGCAAGCCATGTGTAGCTAACACGTCTCCCAGAGCTTCAGGGTTGCAGAGGCTGGCACGTGCCATGCAGGGAGTGCTCAGCGGTAAGGTTCATGAGTGTTTGGTCGGAAGGTCAGGCATGAAAGCCATGATATCAGGGAGTGCCAACGGCAAGGTTCAGAAGGTCTTGGCGGATCCACGTGCAAGGAGAAGCGCATGAACCAGCTGTTGACCTGCGGGGATACAATAGCTGGTTCATGCGCTTTTTCACGTTTCACCGACCAGATCCTTCTCCATCCTTTGTTGCCATTCTCCTGCCTCCTCCCTTGCCTTCTCTCTTGCCTTCCTCTCTTGCCTGCACCTGCATGATTGCTGAGCACTTCAGCAAACCAATGGTTGGCACAAAAGAACACCCAGGTACAATACAATTTGTAACGCACATAACAAAATGTAATGCATTCTCCTTTCTTTGCTCTTGAAAGGGCAAATTAATAAAGCCAGTAGTTCCAATCTCAGTAGCTTCCTTAACGCTTGTGCCACTTGTCTGGTACCTAATTTTCCCTTAATGCACGCAGCTGGACCTGCCGTGCGTAACCTTTTCTGTTATTTTAAGTTGATGCCAGATGTCAGATTCCTGGTAGAGGAGCAAGC
The DNA here is from genome assembly GCA_914767535.2 of Dunaliella primolecta. Classification (NCBI taxonomy): domain Eukaryota; kingdom Viridiplantae; phylum Chlorophyta; class Chlorophyceae; order Chlamydomonadales; family Dunaliellaceae; genus Dunaliella; species Dunaliella primolecta. Next base: position 7,302,096 of record OU611763.1, on the reverse strand, counting down.
AACGTCGTGCTGAAGAATAGTTTTTGAAACAGCATGCATGTCCAAGAAAGAGGCATTTGGGAATTTGAGGAATGTCCAAGAAAGAGGAAGTTGTTGTGCACCAGCAGCTACTGAACCCTCATGCCTAATTTAAAGCTGAGGGGTGCTTGGAGCTTGAGCAGCATGATGATAAGTAAGAAATGATAAAGCAAAAGCGATGAGTAGGGGAATGGGCAAACCACCTGCCAGGCCTCAATTACACCCTGCTGACAGTTGGTCCCTCTTTATGTTATTATAAATTTGATCATAGCTGCAGGCCTTTACAGTATGTACGCATTCCATAAGCAGATGCACGTTTTGCCACATTTGCTGTTATCGTTTGCTGCCGGCTGTGTCATGCATTCTGCCTCTGACTTCCATGCCTACAGAATAAAAGCAAAAGGATTGATGGCCAGAATTGCCCACTTAAAAGTTGTATCGCTTAAACAAACTTGTGTTGGAGTCACAACAAATGTGAATGACTAAATCAACAAGCTTTTTTACATGCAGGAATCCAGCCACCTTACCTAATCCAGGAAGGACAGGCAAGTGATCCTTGGCAAGAAGCATTGATTTGCACTCTGCTTCACAGATGGTTGTTTGTACACATGCAGTGAATGGAAATGCGCTTGGCTGCTGGCCGGTGAAACTAGTTCAGACTTGGGCAATGTTGCCTGTCTCCATCTCTCCACGTCTTTACGTGTTGCAAATGGCAGTGCTGAGTTTTCTTGGGGCATCAGAGCACACAGCCATTCCAAGCTCCGCAATTGCTTTGAGGGATTAGAGCAGGCTTCGAAGCAATTGTGGACTTTAAACTTTACATGTTCATGCAACGCTTATACAGAGAGTTCCAAGCATTTGACCATCGTGTGTCTTAATCTTGCATGGCTAGCAAGTGCTCTGCACTTTGTATAGTGTGCTTTTGAGCTGTATAGTGTGCTTTTGAGCTATGTGCATTGCACATGCTGTACACATTCTTGCTCATGGCCGGAAAGCCCTTGCTCATCATCTCATGCTTCTTGGTAGATTATCCATGTCAAGGTTCAAATGATAAGACTTGAGCGATAAAAAATAAGTCTCAACCTGTACAGAAAGAAAATATATCAAGCATGAGAATGCACAGCGCACTCTGGCGTGCACACAGAAAGCTCTCTTTGTTCCTAGGAAAACCTTCCTTTAAGCGCGCGGCCCTTTGGCTGGCGTGACTTTCCTTCCTTTCCTTTGGCCTGCACACAGAAAGCTCACTTTGGCCCAGAAACCTTGAAGCGAGTGGAGAAAACTGTGAAGGAGAAGGTCCCCTCTGCGGCTCCTCTTGTGGAAGGCATATCACCTGCTGGGCCAGGAGCAGGCGCACTTCCAGCACAGGCCACTCCAACCAAGAAGGTAGCAGCTTGATAGTGGTCTCCTTGTGAAGGCTGTGGAAGGTATATCACCTGCAGGGCCAAGAGCAGGCACACTCCTAGCACAGGCAGCTCCAACCAAGAAGATAGCAACTTGAGAGTGGTCTCGTTGTGAAGGTTGTGGTTTTGCCTGCTCAAATGTAGCTCAACAAGAGGAGCACAGTAAGCATAGGAAATTCCGTTAAAGTTAAATAGCAGAGTCCCCTGAACATTTGAATTCAGGATGTCTTGTGATCTTGTTGTAATTCAATCAAAGGGTGTGTGTATGTGTGAACAAACGCTATACTCTGAAGTGGATAGGCTGTGCTGGTATGGTAGCTGTGCTGGTGGCATGCCAGTCAAACTGGCATTTTTTTCTTTGGCATGCATGGCAACCTGGTCACGTCGGTTAGCAGTAGCCTGCTTGAAGGTGCTCTGTTACCCCCTGTGGCACTGTGGGACGCTGATATTAACAGAACTGTTTCAAAGGCTGCCACGGATGAGTCAGTTGACACCTTTCCTTAACGCACACAGCATTTTGGCTTGCTGAATGTTTTCTTTTCCAGGTAACCCCAAGAAAACAGGAGGCTGACACCAAGGAGCTGGAGCTCTTGCTGCATTTCTGAGGCTTGTAAATGTTGCTTTTTGTTCCTTTTCTTCTTTGGTATTGCAGGGTTTGACGTTGCTAGCAGTGCTTCAGAGGCTGTCATGAAGAAGTCAGCTGTCATATTTCCTTATGCACGCGGCCTTCCGGCTTGCTTGATCCCTTTTTCCCAGATGACATTAAAAACAAGCAAGAAGCGGTCACACCAGGGAGCTGAAACTATTGCTACATTGCCGAGTTCACTAAAGAGTGCTTGGTTCCTCTTTGTTTCTGTGGCCCTGCAGGGCACTGACATTGCCAGCAATGTTTCCCAAGCCGTTAAGGAGAAGGCAGCTGATGCCAAGGAAGCTGTTAAGAGGGTCCCAGCGGCAGTGCCAGGTGAGAACAAGGGCAGCTATTGCATGTTACAAAGAAAATGAGGCCCTCGGTGAGGTCCTAGCTAGCTTGCTAGTTAGGGGACCTTTCCTTAATGCACACAGCTGGACCTGACTTGCGTAGTCTTTTCTTTTCTTTTACAAAGAAAATGAAGAGAAAAAAGGTTATCCTACCAAAAAGGCCGCATGCATCAAGGATAGATTCCCTACAGGTTAAGAAATCTGCCCTGGCTAGCAAGGTAGCAAGGGTACAAACTTGGAAATTTGGAGGTGCCATGGAACCCCGGATCCCGTTGGGCAATGTTTCTCCATTTCCTCAGCCACTCTCACATCGCCACCGACAGCTTTTCTCCACTCAACCAAGTTGAAGGTCAAGCACTGTGTCCAGAGCTTCACCGTCAGCATGTCCAAGGTCGAACCCTGAAAATGATGTCACAGCTTGTGTACAAGTCACATACTCTTTTAATATCTCCGCAAGGTTAGATTTTACGCAGGAATTGCGGTTGACAGATGCATAGATGCCAGTGCCAAACACCAGGCTATTCAGGGTGATGACATCCCTGCAGATGCAACCTCCCCCTGTGTTAAACTTGAAGGCAATCCTTTCCATGGTGCCACTTGGCTTGCCTTTGAGGAAGCTGCCCGAACCCATGCAAGTGCATCAGAACGTCCTAACTCACCTGCTTAAAGTTTGAACATTTTCCCAACCTTCATGATGCTCTGAGGAAGCACATGCATTCAAAACAAAGACTTGCAAAGGCTAACACAAAAAAAAGGATACCATCTTACTATTGAAATCTACTTCACAGTTCATAAAAAGGTCAGCAATACCTTTTGGACCATGCCAACACTTTCAAAATGAAGTGAATCATTTTTGCCTACTGCTCAGGTACCCCCTTCAATCGAAAGCACGCAGTGTGCTTTGAAATGTCCACCAGCTTACAAGCTCTCCTCTGCAGGGATCCAGGCAGTGCCCTTCACTTTCTTTCAGGGTGTATACATTCCATCGTGTCAAGCATGGTAACTGAGCGCCATAAATTTGCTAGCATAATCCTTCTTAAAAGTTATCAGTAATGGCCCTCTTGGGGCAGGCCTTGCCTACAGGACATCGGCAGAGCAGGTCTTTGTCATGCGAGATCCGCGTCGTACACACACACACACACACACACACATCACCAACCTGGGGGCACACCAACTTGGGGGCACACATACACATCCTGGGGGCACATATTGCTACCCTCCTAATTTCTAACAGACGTGAGGATGTGAAACAGACGACAGCAGGTGATAAGATTCATGAACATTTCAAAGTGCACACAATGAAAGTGTGTGAGGTCGGTGAATGACAGTGAACCAAGTAAAACAAAGAGAAATTGCCCTATAAACAGATGAGTTTTGCTAGCTAAGTGAAGACAAGTCCAATGTAGACAACAATTCTAAACAACTGGTTGTTTAGTTGTTGAGCCAGTGTAAGTGTCATGCTGAATCACCGTTACTGCACATTTACTGTTCTCTAAGCAGGTAACACATCCCCCCCATTAAGCAAATCAGACAGACGTATCTATCTTGTGAAGGTCAAATGTTGTGAAGACGCCAGGCCCAAGAATCACGCACAAAATCACCAAGCTTGCCCTGAAGCTTTATATTCATTCTGTCCAGCATGCCTAAAAACTTGCTAGCACCAGAAACGCTCTTGAGAAGACTTCTTTCTACTCTTGTCAACAAAAATAGTCACGGGGTATTGCTAGTACCTTCCTGGTTCCCATTGATTTTTTCTTCCCTTGGTGGAGAGGATAGTTGTTGTCCCTGCCTACGTAGTTGTTCTTTTCTTTTTCAGGTGCGTGCGTGTTATAGCTTGTGTACAAAATGTTTTCGTGCATGGGCCTCAGTGGAATGGTTGTGTTGCATGGAGGTTTGATTGTCACAACGATGTAACCCTTGCTAAGGCTTTCAATTTTTCCCGAAAAAGGAGAAAAATAAAGAACTACACAGTCTTCAGAAACTACTCCCAGCAACAATTTGGGTGTAAGGGGCATTTGGCCCAAGATGCCATGAACTCCTTGTGCTGGAGAAAAGCGTGGTGAAGGTAAAAAGGATCAGGAAAAGAGTCCTAACCTGGTATGCATGATATTTATTGTCTTGGAAGCGCACATGATGCTTGTTGCTACAACTAGACAGGGAGGGGAGGAGGCTTCAGAACAAGTGGCTGTGTGCGTCTGGCCATCAAGACTAAGCTCTCTGGAGCTCCGAGGTGTATGGGGGTGAACATGATCCTACCCCTTTTGGGGGGAACAGTTTAGAGGGTTTGACTGATGCTGGCAATTTCTGCTGTATTCATAGGCTTTCCCTTCCTCTCTAGAGGGTATCTTGACCGATATAGGTGTAGCCCCGTGATGGAGTCCACATAGCTAGTTGTGCTGTTGCCAATCTACAAATTGCGCACTGCCTCCGTTTCATTCCCTTCGAAAACTCTTCCCAGACTTGACATGCTTTTCCACTACCCCATATCTTGCTGCTCTATCTTGCAGGCCTGGGTGGAGCTCTACACACCAGCACCGTGGAGACACGTGCAGCAGCAGTCAGGACCAGCATTCCTTCTCCATTTCATTCCCTCTTGCTTCTTTATCCAAAAACTCTCCTCACACTTGACATGCTTTCTCACAACCCCACAGCCCGCTGATCCGTCTTGCAGGCCTGGGTGGAGCTGCACACACCAGTGCTGCATCAGCCAAGACCAAGGGGGCTGCCGCACACAGTACTGCCAGCACACAGGTGCTATTGCCGGGCGTGAACAAGCCGATTGACATCTCCTTCACCCGTGACTAGGCCTGTGCTGGTTTTGAGCAGTTTGTTTTTCTGGCAGAAACCCTCTGCTTTTGTGTGGACAATCATATTTCCTTTTTAAAAAGGAATTTATGCCTGGAAACCTGACAACCTGTCTTGTCTGCTTTGAAAGAGTTAGAAGTCATGTACTTACCAGAATACTTTGGTCTTGACTTGCACTCCTTGTCTAGTTAGATTTAACAAGTGATGGGCTTTAAAGACGAAGCACGAGTATTTTGCTAACTGGTACATGTTTATTACAGTTGTAGCTCCCAGACAAGCTGGTCGACGAATTTGCTCTAATAGCAAATAATTGCAACGCTGCTTCTTTTTTGTTCAGTGGGTAGGTTTCCTGTAACATTAAACTCAGCAACAAGCTTAAGTCATACATCTTGCCAGATGCATAAGTGGAAATGCTGGCACACTGCACAACAATATTGAAGGCGACTTTAGAAGGAGAAGGCCACACAGGCATTGATTTGCTATCAAATTATGCTGTCGCCTGAATTTCTCCAACGAACTACAATCATAGGAGGTGTTTTCCATCCTCTCTCTCTCCTCGAAAAAAACACAACCGTACAAAGCTCTCCCTTCCTCTCTCAATTCAATTTCCTTACCATGCCCTCCTTGAACTCTCCCTCCCTGGACTCTTCCTTCACAGAATCTTCCTCCAGGACACCAAAGAGGCTTGGTCACCTCAGTTTGGAAACCATCCAGACCAGTTGTTGAGATTCACGTAGAGGAAGCTCGTGACATTAAAATTTTGATTTAAAGTCACCTTTATTGGTGTGATTAGTGTAGCATAATTAAAGAGGTCTCTGTAGAGCGTGACCTTTCCCTTATTTGTTTTTTTTTTTGGCTTGCAGTAGGCTGACAGAGTACAGCAGGCCAAGCATCCAAAGATAAAATTTTTGGATGATGGACCAATGCAAAACTTACGTAGCATCTAAGCCTTTCATAGCCTTTAGTCCCAACATTGGAATACAGCAAGTTTATCCACACTGAGAGGGATGCTCAAGTATTCCATTTGGGAATGCTTTTCAATCATCCGATACCGCACAGGAAAAGAAAAAGAAGAAGAGACTATGCCGCCAGAGAAAAGCATGCATGGTATGAAGGAAAAGTTCCCCAAGTAGCAGTCCTAAAGATATACAAGCTTTTTGCCACTCCCCCAGGCTGTCATCAACTAGATAGCAAGCTTTACACGTTCTCAGCTTGCCAAAGTCCTGCCACCTCTATCATGAAGATTGAGCACCAAAACATTGCTAGCAGGATGATTGCCAAGGAGATTAGCAGGCTCTAATGGATCAGGTATTGTGAAGAGAAAATAAAAGGAAAGTCTTAGCCAGCCAAGAGGCCACGTGCATTAAGGACAGGTTCCTTGACTAGCAAGCTAGCAAGGGTCTCATTAAAGGACACCCACACCCAGGTAGCCTAAAAGAAAGCCAGAAACTAGCTATTAGTACTAGGGTGGAGGATTGCCTGCCGAGCTCCTGGACGCCTGGACTCTCCTTCTCCTGCTCTCAACCACCGCGCGCCCAGCACCCCCCCCCCCTCAGAAGCACCCTGAAAATGGACATGTCTGTTTTTTTTATGATAATTGTTAATCTTTGGATGGCATGAACAATCAGTTTGGGAGCTAATGCATTAGGTCTACCAAGCTTGCACGAAAGCTCCATGCTCTCTCTGTGCATCATGCGCGCAAACTAACATTAACTAGACATGCCATTGGAAACAAAAACACTCGACATAACTCTGGTGTTTTGGGGACGCATGCTTCCAGAAAGCCGCCTGACCCACAATACCTTCCCTCTTACCCTCTGGTGAGGGAGACTCACAGCTCTTTGAGCCAGTGTGTCTCCTTTTCCTTAATTGATGTTAAGGGTGTTCTCACTGCCTAAGTAGTCTTTTTTTTCCTTACTTAGAAGAAGTGGGTTTGGCGTATTTACTCCTAAACTAATTAGTACAGCATCAGGAAGGCTTGATGCGAGCCTAGATCTCTAAAAGCATTACGTGGAAAGAGGTAAGGGGGTATAATCCTGCTCGACGCATGCACAGGGATTTGAAGGTCACCTTCAACGGTTGTGCTTTGCCAACCTATCATAGGTGATGATCATCATTTCCAATGTTGTGTTAACCTAGCCTGCTCTCCAAGGGTTTTTACTGAGAGCTTTGATGATGGCTCTTCCAGCAACATTGTGGAAAAAGCTCGGTTTTCATGCTTAAGATATGATTTTGTTAGCATCTTTGCAGTATTTGATTTCTATTAAGTGGATATGGTGGTTTTGGATGTTCAATTCATGAAGTTGCCTGGCTGGAGTTGTGCTGCTCCTTGCCTTCAGAGAGTCTCCGTTACCTCCGAGAGTCTCATATTGCGGAGTACCCAGTGTGATGTGGAAGTGCTTCTTCTTCTGCTTCCTGCTCGCACCATGTGTTATGCAGTAGGCACGGCACCTCACAGAGGACCAGTGCAGCTACCCGCATTAGGCAGCCCCATCAACCGAGTACAGACCAGCGGCACGTAAACTTGATTAAATATTGTGAAGACACAAGGCCTGGGCAACAGTTGGAGGCGGCACAGCAGCAGCAAGGAGACCTTTGCAAGAGCATCAGTGGAAAAGCTGTGACATCACATGCGATCCTTCTGGGTGTTGGTGGGACTTGTTACATTAAGCACACCCTCAACCAGCCTAAACAACTTGTTTACTACTTACTTGTTTTTTAGTTGAACTATAACTAGACCACCAACGTGCCATTAAACTTGCTCACAAACTTCATGCCCACCCGAACAGGAGTCCTGTTAAGAATGCCCACAAATCAATATTGCTCCTCACAGCCAGGTCCTGGAGCCGGGCGCTTCCAGCAAGCCTCCAGATCCCCACTACAGTCTTCAGATTAGTAGCATTGTGGTGGAGGGGACTCGCGAATCTTCTGAGAAAAGTCTACACTGTATAGTATGGCATACTATGCTTTGCTTATGCTGCATGCCTGAAATGTGTGACTGAGCTTCTAGCTAATATTGTTTCAAATTGGACTGGTTTGGTTACAGGCCCGTTTTGCTTCAGCTAAGCTGCCCCTGCAGCCCTTCCCCTTCCCCTTTGCTAGTAAGCCCTTCCCCTTCCCCCCCCCCCTTTGCTTAGTAAGCAAAAATGCCGTGTGCATTAAGCTCTCCAGAGACAATTAGAGACAGAGACCTGTACGCGGATATAGTGATGTTTCCTCATCTTACCTTCAGAGACAATGTCTCCTTTTCCCAAATTGATGTAGGGAGAGTTTTTTCTTTTCTTTTTCTTTTCTGAAAGTCCGGTTTGGTTTGCTGCACCTTTGCCTCTAATCCACCTGCCCACACCCTTGCACGCATGGCACTGACTCCTACTTATGCAGACCCCTCTTTACCAATTTGTGCCCCCCATGTAAATCTCAAATCTTACCAATTTGTGCACTTGAAGGGTGCCATTCAACATAGGTATTGAGCCCTGAAATCTGATCATCGTGATGATAAACTTAGAAGCCTGTAACAGTGGCTCTTACCTCTTTCCACGTAACTTTTCTTACTCTTTTAAGAGATCTGGACTCACATTAAGCCGTCCTGATGCTGTACTGATTACTCCTTATCAAGCCAAACCCACTTCTTCTTCTCTTTCTCCCTGCTCACATCATGTGTTACGCAGCAGACATGGCACCCTACAGAGATCCAGCATAGCTAACCGCGTGAAACAGCCTCACCAACTGAATGCTAATCAGCGACATGTGCACTTGATTGAAATCAAGTACTGTGAGGACACGAGGCCAGGGCAACAGTTGGAGGCGGCACAGCGGCAGCATGCAGATCTTTGCAAACTTATTAGTGCGAAAGCCGTAACTCTTCATACCATTCTCTTAGGCGTTGGTGGAACGTGTTACACAGAACATACACTCGACCAGTTTAGACAATTGGGACTTGACCACCAACGTGCCATTAAACTTGCTAACAGACTTCATGCTCATTCTGTAAAGTATGCCCACAAGCTTGTTACCACTAGGCGTGCTATTGATAACTGCAATACTTCTCGCAGCCATGTTTTGGGGCCGTGTGCCTCCAATAACCCTCCAGATCGCCACTACTATTTTTGATCCATCTTGGTGGTGGAGTTTTTTCCAGTATCAAGACAATGGCAATTATCGTTTTATCTCTGAATTGATGGATTTCTTTCAACGCACTGAGCAGCCAAACTATCTGGCTGAAGGTTATGTTCCCTTGTAAACCTTGGTGGTGGAGGGGACTCACGGCTCTTCTGAGCCAATGTGCCTCCTTTTCCTTAATTGATGTAGGGAGAGTTTCCTCTGCCTACATAGTTTTCTTTTCTTTGGCCCAGAATAATTCTGTAGGGCGGGAATCCCCAAATGCCCCCCCCCCCCTCTCCCCGGCCCGCCACCAACTCCCCATTCCCTCAGATTGGACCCATATGATCACCAGCTGAAAGTGCTTGAGGTCAGGATTCTGATAACAAATGTTTAACAAGATTGACCCCTGGTGTCGAAAGTTACGCTTTCTGCTGCCTCCTGCTCTTACTGGGTACTGAGACGAGTAGACAAGGGAGGAACAAAACACTTACATAACAGAACCAGAGCACGCGTTGTTCTATTGATACAAAACATATACAAGTCTTTAATACTCAATAGTGTCTATACAAGCAATCATTGCATGCATGATGATACAAACATTAACCTGAGGGCAAGAATGTAGTATAGAAAGTTTCTGCTGCCCCAGTGCACGTTCTCTCTCTCTCTCTCTCTCTCTCTCTCTCTCTCACACACACACACACACACACACACACATCACTTGAGCAAACCAAGACCTGTGCTCTGTCTTTAAATTTCCCTTGAAAAAATCCCGGCAAATTAGAACCTGCAAAAGGGTAGCAGAGAACGCCATGTCAGTCGGATGATCTTGAAATAGGTAACACTGGCTGTTGTCTGGTAAGTATGCCGTAAGAATGACAGGAGCGACCCACAAGACAAACTAGAGAACACGCCAGAGTAATCACAATGTGCAAAGGGGAAAACAAGACATACATAGCACATGCTAGAGGCACAGAGCAAAAGCTAAAGGCTGCTACTTAAGGCTGCAAAGGCTACAGCAGCTGCACAGGCGAAAGGCTGCTGCTAAAGGATGCAACAGGAAAGATAAGACATAGCACAAGCTTAAGGCTGCTAGTTTTGGGATTGCAGTGATTACACGCAGAGGGGGTAATGAAAAGAGATTGCAGGCAGTAGGTAGTCAACACGGGGTGTGAGGAGGGAACATTTTAAAGCACCCAGTAAGATGCTCCCAGCAAGATGCGTGACTTAGCACCCAGTTAGATGCACCCAGCAAAATGCGTGACTTAGCACCCAGTAAGATGCTCCCAGCAAAATGCGTGACTTAGCACCCAGTATGATGCACCCAGAAAGACACGTGACTTAGCACCCAGTAAGATGCACCCAGAAAGACGCGTGGCATTGCAGACAGCCACATCCTTTGATCAAAGAGCAGATACAGAGCAAGTTCAAGGCAAAACGTGCATAGAAGCCAGTCAGATTGACACACTGCTCTGCAAGCTCCGGCACTGTGCACAAACAAAATATCTAATGAAAATTCTCCCGCGCTGGCTGCACCGCAAAATACATCCCTTCCATTGACCCCTAACACAAACCAGATGCCTTGCTTCTGGCATGCAAAACAGACAGCTCGACCACGAAGGAAGTGCAACCTGGCTGCATCGCGGAAGTCATCCTCGCCATGAATCCCTGACTCAAGCCAAAAAGCGTCATAACTAAGCAGCAAAATCTGGCTCCAGCAATTGCTTGATTGCTGAACGGTCTTGGGAGACCACGAAGCAGCTCTACCTCAGACAGCTGAAACAGGCAGCAGCCCAAAAGGGCACATCTCAAACTTAAGCAACAGCTGCAGCTTGCAGACGCAAGCCTCAAACCCAAACAACAATTACATCCCGAAGAAAAAGATCTCAGAATCGAAACACTAGCTGCAGCCCAAAACCTTTTGAACTTGCTTTCTGAGACGCAGACACATTGAGCCCTCACATGAACTATAACAGCCCTCTCAGGTGCTATTACCTTGGAGCAAGCACAGCCAAGCATAGTTATAAGATCGCAACCACACATCTGCCGCTACTGAAAATGAAGTGCAGCCCACTCCAGCGAAGCTCTGAGGTGCCAAACCTCAGCACTCACCTGACATGCTTCCTGCGCTACAACAACGTCAGCTGCTCCCGGAATCTGTTTGCAGCCTCAGCGCTCACCTAACACGCTTCCTCCCCTGCTACAGCCACGTCAGCTGCTCCTGGAGTAAAAACATAGTCTCCTCAAGCAAAGCAACCTTGCTACCAGCTCCTAGTACTCACCCGACTTACTTCCTGCGCTGCAACCACTTCAGCCTCTCTTGGATCTCAAAAGCATCCTCTGCACTCACCTGACACGTTTCCTGCGTTGCAGCCACGTCAGCCGCTCTCGGATGATCTTGCCCATGCTACGGTTGTAGGCCGCTTTCTCGCGCTCAAACCTGGATAGGCATCATCCAAAATATATTACACGAACAATTTAATATTACGTAAATGCATGCCATCGGGTGGCTTGTAGGCTGCCTTTCACGCTCAAAAGCTGAGCTTGCATCCCTCGAAACATGACATCATGTGATATTACAACCCCTCATGTGCATGATCAGGCAGCTTCTGGGCCGCCTCCTCATGCTCCATCCTGGGGCAGGTATCACTCAATCTTAGGTATTTAAAAACAACATAACTGCATGATACTGGACGGCTTCTAGACCGCCTCCTCATGCTCCATCCTGGGCAGGCATCACTCAGACATGGTTTAGGTCATGCAACATAATAAAGGTCTGGTGAGAGAGGCTCACGGCTCTTTGGGCCGACGTGTCTCCTTTTCCTGTCATTGGTGTAGGCATTGTGCTCACTGCCTACGCATTTTTTCTTTCTCTTTTTTCATTGAGCGGCCTGGAGGCCGCGTCCTCTTGCTCCATCATGGGTGGGCGCAACCCAATGGGTTCCCAACTCAACCAGAAATGCTGCAGCACAGCATGCAGGAAACCTTGGAAGCCGCCTCCTCATGCTCCATCGTGGGTAGGCGCAACCCAGTGCACACAAGCGTTCCCAACCCAAGCACAAGTGCTGCAGCACAGTACTCAGGAGACCTTATCTCCAAGAAAAAGGAGACAAAGCGCAGAGCCAGCGCTAGAGTTTCACAAGAATGTGCAGAGGCGGCACACAGGAAGTGAAGCGTCCACAGTGCAGGGGCTGCACAACGCAAGCACAGAGGCTGCGCAAAGGAAGTGAAGGGTATACGTAGAGCAGGAGCAGGATCTGTGCTGAGCAGGTGCTGCGACTGCGCAACTTTCGTGCTTTGAAAGCATGTGCAGGGGCTGATCCTCACCAGAAAATCAAGGATTTTCTGCCAAGTGCAGAGGCTTGTCCTCACATGGCACAAAATGTTTGGCTACTTGGGACCCCCTCTCATCCCATTTCCGACTCCTTTGTTCACAGTTAAGTTTCATGCCCCTCACTTTGATACCATCTCACCGAAGCTGACTGTTGCACTTTTGGTGCACGGCCTCACCTCGATCCAAGTTGTGCAAGGCATCACGTGCACCCACCTGCGCTTGCTTTTTACTTTCACAAAGCCTCAATTCAGTCCCAGCCTCCATTCCGTTTCAACAAAGCAGCTTCGAAGCATTTTCACCTGTGCTGGCTCTTTTATATTCTTTCGCCTCCCCACCTGTTCACAAGTTTCCTTACCTGTGCTGGCTCTTACTTTTGTGGAACCTCTGTTCAATTCCAACCTCAATCCCATCTCAGCAAGGTAGCTCCAGGCAACCCCACCCATCTGCGCTGGCTCCTTTGTTTTCTTCAATTTCCCTATTCTTCACGTGTTGCCCACCTGCGCAGCCTCATACTTTTGTTGAACCTTTGCTTACTTCCAACCCACCTGCGCTGGCTCTTAATTTTGTGGTGCTGGCGGTCTTGAAGCTCCTCTTGTAGCCCAGACTCACGGACCTGACAAAAACAAAGTTCAAAAACAGCAAAGTTGGCTTCATCACATCAGTATCTAGGCCCAGGCACACGTCCACGCTTACACTCCAGAGCGATCCTTTTAACAATATCCCTACAAAACTGGAGGCAGGTGCACCTGCGTGAGGGATGCACACAGAAGGCACCCATGTCCTGTGTAACCATGAATCTGACATTTGTTTCTGTTTTGAATAGAACATTGGGAGGTATGTATGGCTGAAAGCACCTGTGCCTCTAATACCACGGAGCTGCCATGTGTGGCCCCCCTGCATCCTGACACATTTCTATTGGTATGTGAATTGAACATTGAGTGTGTATGTACGGCTGTGAAAGCACCTGTGCCTCTAATACCACGGAGCTGCCATGTGTGGCCCCCCTGCATCCTGACACATTTCTATTGGTTTATGAATTAAACATTGAGTGTGTATGTATGGCTGTGAAAGCACATGTGGCTCTACAACCATGAATCTGCCATGCGTGGCCCCCCTGCATTCTGACACATTTCTATTGGTATGTGAATTGAACATTGAGTGTGTATGTACAGCTGTGCAAGCACATGTGGCTCTACAACCATGAACCTGCCATGTGTGGCCCCCCTGCATCCCTCAACCTAAAACCGGAAGGATCCCAGTGTCAGGCTGAGAAAGTGACGCAGCCATAACAGTGCCTTGACATCCCATGACCAAAACGCAGCCACAGCTGCTCAATCACTGGTATAAATATCAACTGTCCAACTAACTCAACTAACTTGCAGCACACTCTCGTTGCAGCAGACTCTCGTCACGACACCAGGATTCGAATCTGGAAGCACCCCTGGATCAAGAACTGGAAGCACATGTGCGGCTGGTGGCATCTTTGCACCTCTGTGTCCCCTAGTGGCCCCAGTGCTCCTCTTGCAGCCTTTGATTTGCGCTATTGCCTCGGCAACAAACAGCTCCATTCACAGCCTTGGATATAGCTTTGGACCTGGGCAGCACACTGTAAGACACCCTGTCTGGCTTCACAAGGCTGTGCTTGCACAGCCGGATTTCCACACAGCTGGCACTGGTGTTCCTGCTGGACAGGAGGCACCCTGTCGTTGCATACCTTGGGGATCATAGCCTGTCACCATGACAATTCGTGTCCTTCTTTTGATGGGTAACAAGATCGACAAAGGCCCTTGCCCTCATCAAATGTACTTGCACTCTTACCTCATGCAAACATTTACGCTCCAAACCAGCAGGGCTGGTTGGCGCACCACCGGTCACAGAGGTGCACCACTGGTCACAGAGGTGCACCACTGGTCACAGAGGTGCACCACCGGTCACAGAGGTGCACCACTGGTCACAGAGGTGCACCACTGGTCACAGAGGTGCACTCAAAGGCGCACCAACAATCACAAAGGCATGAGGCAACAAGACTCCTCGTCCCACCTTGCGATTCAGCTGCTTTAAGCCTTTTTCTAGGTTGTTGTTGTCTAGATCCACCCAGACAGCCATCCCTCTGCCTTGTTGCTGCTGCTGCTGCTGCTGGGGCACCTGGTCATTGAGTTGTGAGTCGTGAGTAACTAGCATGAGCGCTCAACTTTAAAGTGTGCCACAGACATTTAAGGGCTCACACTTGTGTGTGTGTGTGTGTGTGTGTGTGTGTGTGTGTGTGTGTGTGTGTGTGTGTGTGTGTGTGTGTGCGCGCGCGCGCATGCATGTGAGTATGTGCATGCGTGTGTGTGTGTGGGGGGAAGGGGGGGAACAGTGGGAGTGCGTGCGTGTACGTGAGTGCGCATGCACGAGTGTGTGTTGTGTGTTGTGTGTTGTGTGTGCGTGTGTGTGTGTTGTGTGTATGTTGTGTGTGTGTGCGCATGTGTGTTTTGTGTGTGTGTCGTGTTTGCGTGTGTGTGTGTGTGTGCGTGCGTGCGTGTGTGCGTGCGTGTGTTTGTGTGTTGTGTGTGCGTATGTGTTGTGTGTATGTTGTGTGTGTGCGCATGTGTGTTTTGTGTGTGTGTGTCGTGTTTGCGTGTGTGTGTGTGTGTGTGTGTGTGTGTGTGCGTGTGTGCGTGCGTGTGTTTGTGTGTGTGTGTGTGTGTGTGTGTGTGTGTGTGTGTGTCGTGTTTGCGTGTGTGTGTGTGTGTGTGTGTGTGTGTGCGTGCGTGCGTGCGTGTGTGCGTGTGTGCGCGCGTGTGTGTGTGTGTGTGTGTGTGTGTGTGTGTGTGTGTGTGTGTGTGTGTGTGTGTGTGTGTGTGCGCGCGTGTGCGTGTGCGTGTGCATGGAACCCCACAGAAGTCCTCAACACGAATGAGCAATTACCTGGGTAGCAGTGAGTGGGCGCCATAAGCTGCTGGACAAGCTTGGTAAGCTGGGCGCTCCTACCGTTCTAGCAACAACCAGCGATGCCAGCGACGGAAGCATTTCTATGGATTGATCAATAGGAAATACGTTTGCTTACTTTCAACAATACTTCTAGTTAATTTTGTGTAGTGAGTGAAAAATAGGAGGATGTAGATCAGTTTTCATTTACGTGTTCGTGTACAGGAATGCAAGCATTTTAAAGCTGATAAACTGTGCTTACAGATGGAATCTGACAGACTTCTTTCTGGACAGCCCAACACCACAGGCACACATTCACCGCAACCACTGCAACCCCCACAAACCCACAGAGGATGCTGTGGTTGCATACATCAATGTATCTGTTTGATAAAGGAGACGGTATGTGGCAACGCTTTGTTGTAGTGTATTTTGCTGGCCAGATATTGTGTGTATTTTCATGTGAACATCCAGGCTTGACAACCAAAACACGGGTCTCTTCATGTTGCTGTTTGCCTTACCATCAGGGGCTGTCGGCTGGAAAAATGTGCACTGCCTCTGCATTTATTTCCCTGGGAGCAAACACCCACAAATGTTTGCATCCATGCATGCCTGTGCAGGCAATAGCACTCTACCATGCCTTCGGAGACCCACGGACGGGGTGGGGAGCAAGGATAATTCTGGGCCTGGTGCGCAGCTCATTGTTTAGGCTGGACTGGAATGCTGATCTACGAGCATGTGCTCAGCGGCCTGCCAGGCTGGAATTGGTGCATGTGCTTTTGCATCAGAGTTAGAACCTATTTCCATGTCTTTGGAACCAGCGCATTTCCGTTTCTATTTTTTGTGAATTGCATATGAGCAGCCTCCAATAAAGAGAGGGTTGAGCCTGTTTTTGTGCTTGATGTGTCACATCCTCAAATGCGCAAAAGCCAAGCCATCGCTTTTGTACAACTCTGCAATAATAAGGTTGAGAAGGTCTTGATACAGAATGAGCTGGGAGAATGCGGAACTTCACTGTTATGTCTATCATTCAATTTTCGTCCTTTATTGACACAAGAGTTTGTGTGACTTGGCTGCGTCACGGAGAAACCTTTTTTTTCTGCATATGAATCATTGATGGAATTACAAGTATCAACACGGGGTTGATGGCACTATGGCCCCCTGGGGGAAAAGGTGAGATTGAAAGAAGGTCTTGCCTCCAGTACATGTAGCGCATTTGTAAGACAGCAAGAAACTGCAGTACAAGAGGAAAAGACCACTTGAAAGCATGTAACATATAATTGTGATACACTCGCTTGTTTGCTGGCGCGTCTAGGCACTCCTCCTCGCCTTCCCTCCTTCTGAATTCCTGCCTTTGCTGGTCCATGCAGGCCCTCATGCTTGCCATCACTCCTTTTGACTTCCTGCCTTTGGAGGGTCCGTTGGCAGCCATCTTTGACCTCACCACCATGCCCCTGCTCGTGTACCTGTCTGTCAAGCTGATCCCAACTGAGGTGCGTTCAATGATCAAAATTTGGGTCTTCTGAATAACAGGTGCATACTTCCCTCGCAACTGGTTGGAACTGCTAGAAAGCCCTGAATGTGTGATGTGTTTCTCCTGTGCGGGTCAGGCGCACTATGGCAAGAGCTGCCCCTGGCTGAAATTTACTCGCACCGCCTCTTGAGTTGCAAACTGCCTCATGCATATGTCTTCCTAACTTCAACTCAGAACAGCTGTGGATTCATAGGTGCTCTGTGAGTTAACTTGCTCAGCTCCATAACCATCAGCACCACAGAAGTGAGCTTGCTGGTGCTCTGCTTATTCCACCACGCTGGGTTGCAAGTTCTGTCATCCTGGCAAGCTCCTAATAATGAAGGTTGAAGAAAGTGTTAAGTTGGTGTTCATTTCATTAAACTTGTACCTCAAGTTTACTTTCACAAATCAATGTTGCTTCACGGAAGTGCCCTCCAATGGGGATCAGCTTCACTGGAGCAAAGCGTTTTTTTAACAAAAGATTTCAGCCATGACAGCCTGCACATAGGAATCCATTTTCTGGATGAGAAGAAAAGAATAACTACGCAGGCAGTAAAGACACTCCCCGCATCAATTAAGGAAAAGGAGATACTAGGGCCGAGGCACCATGTATCCCCTTCACCAAGAGAAACAAGAAAGAAGTCAATGGGGATCAGGAGGGTTACTAGCAGTAGCCCGTGCCTGATCTCGGTGATGAGAGTTGAGAGAAGTCTTCTCAAGAGCGCGTCTGGTGCTAACAAGTTTATAATCGTACTGAACAGAATGAGCATGAAGCTTCAGAGCAAGCCTGGTGGCTGTATGAGTGTCAAGACCAAGCTCTTTAAGAGGCTCCAGAGTGTGGGGGGTGTAGATGACCCCTCCCACACCTAACAGAATGGTATGGAGGGTGAGGTAACAAACTCCAGCCTGGATGAGATAACAAACTCCAGTCTGCAGAGATCATAGATGAATAATGGGAGTGCTGCAACAAGAGATGGAATGCAAAACCACGCAGGCAGTGAAAACACTTCCCACATTAATCAATGGAAAAAGGATACCTGGGGCAAAGGCACCACGTATCCCGTATCACGAAGAGAAATATCATTGCCTCACAATGCTTTTTAACGCAAATTCCAATTATGATATCCACCGTATTCTCACTTTGCAATTTTTGAACATGCTTGTCATTGATTACAGCAGTCTTATCAATGTAGCCGAGCAAGAGCAGAGCTTGCAAACAGCTGATGCCATCCAAAGTGGTTTATGTTTTTTGAAGCTGGAATACCATAGAGGATGAAAATTCGAATCACGGCACAAAAAATTATTTTCGGCTTTCATAAATAGTGACCTTAGATGCATGGTCGTGGAATTCACGGTGACAGGCAGGCAGGACTCATGGGTGCGCACCGTTCTTCTTGCCACCCCCAGCGCCAGCCCCTGCAGCACCAAACTTTTCTGACTCTTGCAAGTGCCTCTTGTGTGCCCACAGCCCAAGCTGACACCCGCTGGTATACTTTACATGTCCGCAGCACTGGCAGGAAGTCTTTGTGTGCCCAGCCCAAGCTGACACCCGCTGGTATACTTTACATATCCGCAGCACTGGCAGATCTTTGCTAGTGCATGCCCCACAAGTGCTTCCTCAGGTGCACAAAATCATACATGAGAGGATCAGTGTGAGCTCCTGAGTCCTTTTGCATGAGAAGGTCAATGTGAGGACCATTGCAGGACCATGTGCGTGCACCTCAGTTCTTGCACAATAAGGCTTTCTTGCAATGCTTGCGTTACAGGTGTACGAGGATGCCAAGCACAAGGCCAAGAGCACAAGCTTTAGCCTGACCCCCATCAAGAAGCACTGGCGGTTGGCGCTGTGTGTGTATGTGTTCTGGACCATGCAGTTTGTGATTATGGCCAAGGTCCTCCCACATCCCCTGCACGTCATGGGTCTCGGTGCGTTGTCCTTTGTGTTGAACGCGCTTAGGTGGCAGAGCCAAGACTTTTGGTCACAAGCTCATGCTGTTTTGACTTAGGGGGTTAGATGGACAGCCACTGTGTGGGTATTATGGGCTGCAGTGTGCTTTGAAGAATTAAACTGTGAGAAAGCAGCCCTTCGCTTCTGTGTTTGACCTGTAAGTGTGCATGGAAGTGAAGACATGGAAGGCTGCTTTCTCATCATCTGTGATTACGATTGAACCATTGAACATACTATGCACCGCAATGCAAACACAATATGACAGAGGCCAAGGCATGGCCGCAAAGAGGGAGAATAGGAAAAAACGTGCATGCCAAGTCTGGTTGCGTGCATTAAGGGAAGGTCCCTAACTAGCAAGCTAGTTGACGTGACAGCAAATGTGGTTGTGAAGCGGGACAGAAGCGCTAGGCCAAAAGGAACAGGCCATGACTGGTGGCCAGGTGGCATGGCTCACACTGGAAAACCCTTCCTCTTGTGCCATTACAAGGTGTGGTTGTGAAACGTGACAGAAGCGCTAGGCTAAAAGGACCAAGCCATGATTGGTGGCCAGATGGCATGGCTCACACTGGAAAACCCTTCCTCTTGTACCATTACAAGGTTTACAAGGATAAGGCCTTCAGGCAAGAGGTGCGACTGCTTGCCTGCTCATAAAAGGCAATTGATTCATGAAGGAAAAAAGGAAGTACCATTACAGTATGGCTGAGAGAGTTGTATGCACTTCCTTGTAGCGTGTATTGTGTGTGGTGCATCTACATGCCTCTGGCTGCTAGCATCTCTGCTGGAGCATCTCCACTGCAGGGCTCACACACTAGAACGTGGAAAACGGCATCTTCTCTGGGACGTCTCTTTCAGTTATCTTTTTTCACCATACATTGCGCTGAAGAGGGCAAGCCTCCCATTGTGATCTGGTTGCTGCAAGGCGGGGGGGTCCAGCAGAAAGAAAGCAGTGTCATTGCAGCAATGTTTTGAAGGCACTGTGGTGTGCTGCTCAGTGAGCATGACTTGAGTCACACTGCCAGCAGGGTATGACAGCACAGCGAGCATTTGTTGAGTTGCACTGCCAGCAGGGTGTGGCTGCACAGCAAGTGCAAGTTGAGTCACACTGCTTGCACATGCTGTCGTGCCCTGCTGGCCGTGATTTCCTGATCTGGATGTATCACTTTGCTCTCTGTGGTTCCGACACATGCCATTTGTAGATAAAGCATGCACGTGGGCAGGCCAGCACTGGTGCAACCACATGTGTGCCATTTTGGACAGGCCAGCACTGGTGCAACCACATGTGTGCCATTTTGGGCAGGCCAGCACTGGTGCAACCACATGTGTGCCATTTTGGGCAGGCCAGCACTGGTGCAACCACACGTGTGCCATTTTGGGCAGGCCAGCACTGGTGCAATCACACTCGTGCCATTTTGGGCAGGCCAGCACTGAGGCAATCACACTCGTGCCATTTTGGGCAGGCCAGCACTGAGGCAATCACACTCGTGCCATTTTGGGCAGGCCAGCACTGAGGCAACCATTGAGGCCATTCTGGCTGAGGTCATTTTGTGCAGGCCAGCATGGGGCAATCACATGCGTTTTGTTTTACTCCTTGCTGTTGTTGAACATGTTTGCAGAGAAAGCAAGCACGTGGGCAGCCCAGCACCGTGCCCTGCTGACTGTGATCTTCCTAGGGCTGTTCAACCTGAAGTGCCTCGTTGTGGTGGTGGTCATCACATGGAGGAGCTTCAAACAGAGAAAGGTGGGGGGGATGGACTCCAAATTGGCAGATGCACGCGTGCACTCAGTGGTGTCTGTCGGTGCAAGAGGGATTTCAAGGAATTAAATTTAGTTGGACATGTTTGGCGCTTGAGGCTGTCGGGACCAGAGACTGCCTAGAGAAGTGATGGTGTATGTGTTTCCACACCAAAAACAGTGGTCTGGCTATGCCAGAAAGGCATGAGGGTGACACACAGCTGTTCCTCCACAATCCAATGCGTGCTTCCTTGCAGGAGGCGCACCAGGCACTGCAAGAAGGCTGCACCTGTAGTGTACTTGCTTGAAGTAGGCTCATTTGTTGCTTGCTTCCTTGCAGGAAGCACACCAGGCATTGGAAGCAGGCCTCATCTATAGCAGTTCACCGGACAGGAAGGGAATGGGGGACACAGTTGGCACCAATGACAAGAACAACAACAACAGCAGCAGCAGCAGCAACAGCACCAATGACGCCAATGTCAAAAGTAGGATGGAGGGGCAGGGACAGACTATTATCAATGTCAATACTCGACACTAGCAGATGTCTCAGTTGACCCTGTGTGACTGGTGATCTGTGATGAAATTTTTGACAACTCTTTTTACCATCCTGTGATGTATATGGGATGTATATGGTAAGATGCAGAGGTTGATCAAAAAGGAATGATCAGTTTTTCTGGATCATGGGGCATTGTGATTTTATTGCTGGTGCAGAAGGGCCAAACAATTAAGGAATGTGCTGCCAAAGGAACATGCCAATTCCTTTTTTGTGGTGAGGCCGCGCTTTTGAGCTTTTTGTACTTGATTTGATTGGCAAAAGCTGCAGAATGATGGATGAGAGATTTGTGGTTTATTGGGAGCTGTGTGCCAAGTGTCTGGCAGCATTGCAATTGCTCATATTTCAACATTGGGCGAAAGGGTGCAAGCTGGTAAAGTGCAAAGTGCTGGATGCTGGGACAAAGCGAGAGTGAATTTTTTGTTCGATGATTTTTTCATCATTTCATTGTTAACTGTATATGTTGTTGCATTATGTCTGTTACCTGCACTGTGCAGGTATGCTTGCGCGATGATTTCGGTTCAAAGCAACAAAGCTTTTTGGTTTTGCTGGTGTATGTTGTACTGCCCGACTCATTGCTTGTAAAATATTGCTTTAATGCTTGTAAAACACCCTACTGCCTCTAATTTCAAGATTGGTAGATACAAGAAGTGAAGTAAAAGTCTGCGCTGGGCAACAGCAAGCGTGCATTAAAAGGAATGGGTTACATTGCTACAGCGTGCATTCAATCCTGAAGTTAAGGAAAGACCTAACGGTCAGCACTGGCACTAACAGTGAGTCTCACCACCTAGAAGCGCAACCAAGAGCAACCAAGTTGATGCAGATCTGGCGAGTTCAACTCAACAAGTTGTCGGCCACCTTTCCAGGCTTGGAAGGGAGAGGAAAGGGTTCTCCGCAGGCCTGGAGCCTATAAATTCGGAACCCAAACCCGCCTGACCCTCATTAGGATAGGATAGGATTGGATAGGGTTACATAGCTGTACCTGCCTACAAGGGCAGCTTAGCTGAAGCAAAAGGTGCCTGTAACCAAACCAAACTAAATTTGTGTAAATGTCAGCTGAAAGCCTTGAGCTGAGTTCAGAAGTGTCAACTGTATAAGTCACACACACTGTCACTCTAAATGAAACAAGCATGCAAAGTCATGCACAAAAAACTCCATAAGGCTGTAGTGTCAGGAAAATACATTTTTGTGTTTCCACAAGAACCCTCATTAGTTATTCCCCATCGGTTCATAACTTGGTTTAGGCTGGGCCTGTGAACCTCCTCCAAGTTGGTGAGGCCCTAGCTAGCTTGCTAGTTAGGGGACCTCTCCTTAATGCACGCAGCCGGACCTGGCTTGCGTAGTCTTTTCTTTTTCTTTTCTTTTCTTTCTTTTCTTTTCTTTTTTTTCGGAACCCCCCAACCTTACCACTGAAAATGCCTGACAAAGCTTGGTTGCTAAATCGACAAGCAAAGACAAGAGGCCCACATAGCTGAAACATGGGGTTGTGTACCTACCAGGTGTGTGTACCTACCAGGCGTGCCATTGAAAATAAAAACACTTATCATAACACTGGTGCCCTGGAGCAGCGTGCTGCCAGAAAACCACCCAATCCACATTTATTCCCCCCTCATCTTCTGGTGAGGGAGACTCAGTGAGTCTGACTCACGGCTCTCTGAGCCAATGTGTCTCTCTTTCCTTAATTGATGTAGGGAGAGTTTTCTCTGCCTACGCAGCTTTTTCTTTTCTTTCTCTTTTCATGGGCTTGCCTTGCCTGTGCCAGCCTCAGCAATTAAGGCAGACTCAACAGAGAAACAAATTCTAGAGAAGAGCCACTCAAGATTAGCTGGATACCATCGTGGGAGCCAGAAGAAGCAAAATTAATCTGGCAAACCTTCCACCAGCGTGTGCAAGAATTTGAAGTCCAGCAGAGCAAACCCATTCTTCTCCTACCCACAGCGGACCTAGCCCTCTCCAATCTAGAGAGACAAGGATTCAACAAACTGGATGCAAATAACATCTGGAAACAGAAATTAGGCACAGAACTTTGCAACAAAATCACTTTTGATATACACCTTAATGTGTCGGCACCAGTGCTCTAAGGGCTATTCCACAGGCTTCTGCGTGGCCAGCAGTTGCTAGCAGCTAGTTAAGCTAGTCTACCAGAACGCAGACTTTAGTTGTGCTCAGCAGACAGTTGCTGGGCATGGCTTTCCTTGGTTGGAAGGCTGACAGTGCTGACTCTGCTTGCTGTTGAAGGTCTGGAACTCCAGTCTTTCAGCTATCATCCTGCTTTCTTTTCTCGTTGCTGGACCTGTCTTCTTTCTCTGTCTGCCGTGCTTCTCTCAGTCTGAACTTCGTGGTGGGTGGGTCATACAGTCTGTGCACTAATGTGGCCCCCTTTCCTTAATTGATGTAGGGAGTGTTCCACTGCCTACGTAGTTTTTCTTTTCTTTTCTTACACCCCACCAATCCACAAACAGATATCAAACCCACAGGCTCCTGCGAGTTTGGGTCCAGGAAATTGACCTCATTAAACACAACCCCAAGCCACCCCCTAAGCAGACTCCAACAGATACTGCAATCCACAATCCCCCTTCAACTACCTCACCAATACTTACCCTCCCCAAAATCTACAGGTCAAGAATGACGTGTATCTACAAAACGGACGGCAAACGCGTTGGAATGATGACTCCTGATCGCTTTGATGTCCTTTACAGAGCATTCCACAAAGCCAAAGCACTTGGCTTACACAGTAGTATCTGCCCTCCACCAGCAAGCTTTGCATCAGATCAAATAGGACTCCTAGCCCGCAAGACTAAATTGGACAACAAAGAAAGAAAAGAAAAGAAAGACTACATAGGCAGAGGAAACTCTCCCTACATCAATTACTCAGTCCTTAGTAAGGAAAAGGGGACACATTGGCTCAGAAGAGCCTTGAATTTCCTCCACGACGGAGCTACAAAAGAAGATTCTACTAGAATCTTAGTAATTACTAAGATTACTAACGTTATAACGTTAACGGGGATCTGGAGGTTTGCTGGAAGCACCTGGCTCCATAGAAAGAAAAGAAAAGAAAGAAAAAGAAGAAAAGAAAAAGAAAAGAAAAACTACGTAGGCAGAGGAAACTCTCCCTACATCAATTAAGGAAAAGGAGACACATTGGCTCAAAAGAGGCCTAGTGGTTTCCAGCACGTTAAAACAAAACTGAAATGAGCGCACGTGCAATATAGCACCTTTGAGGTTTCCTTTGCTTCTTTTAAGTGGTGCTTACATTCAAACAATGCCCTGGTGAGCGCTCTCCTGTTGCAGCGTCGACCTCTCTTCCCATCATCCACGTATTCTTCTAATGAAAAATTTTTAATGTAATAATTTATCGCATTTTCAAATTCCTATTACCAGAGGGTTTGATCATCAACCCGATCTGCAAATGTCGACCAGACATGTGTGAGGAATTATATTCAGGAAGGTCAGTACATTTTGAGAGGGTTTCCATAAATGCTGGCCCGGACAGCCACTTCCTGTGCTTGGGCGCGGACGAAGCAGCTTGGAGCTCAGAGCGTTGTCTGCAAGCATCTGAACCTTAACCAGCAGCAGCTACAACGTATCAGGATCCAGGCAAACGGTGAGTGTTAGGTTTCATGGTGGAATGTGGCCAAGAACTAGACATTGCTCTTATCCTGTGGCTCTCATGCTCATGGCTTGGTGAGATGAATATGGGGGAAAATTAGAGAAAAATCTATCCTCTTGCATTTATGCCCTTCACCGGTGGCAGCATTGCCTGGCTCCTGTACTCCTAATATCTACTTCTGTTCAGCCACACACAAGTCTGTGCTGTGCTTGTTTGAGATGCATGAAAAACCAATGAGACGTGACAAGAGCGAAAAATGTCACTGGCAAAGCACACAAATGAGGACGCTCTGCATTTGCATTGTGGAGGTGTTGTTGCATGAGAGCCAGGGTGCAGAGCTCAGCTTGGAGATATTCATTTTGGCTACCCTTTCCTGAACGCTGGACAGTGATTGGCATTGAAAAATTGGCATGTATTGCAATCTTGAATTTATGGGCAATTGCAATTCGATTCAAGCTTGAAATACTAGTCAGGCTTGCCTGCACCACATGCTGTGCCATCACTTGCAAGAGCAAGAGTTTTAATGCAAGGGTCTGACACCTTCGTGTGCGATTGTTCTCAAAATTTCTTTTCCATGTAAAGATTTTTTTTAGGCCCAAGGAGTCTGCTTGCATCATTGCTGTGTGATGCTCGGAAGCATGTCCTTCAAGCACAGGTTGTGCTTGGCGACCACAGGCTGTCTTATTTGTTGTTTCTTTCCTGAGCAGCTCATCCCGCTCAGCAAAGCTTCAATTTAAATATTTTCATTGGGTGTGACATGAACACTGCATGAATGTTCTAGGCCTCTGACTTTTGGTATCCCTTTGGTCACCAAGTTGTGGGGCAGACCCAGACATTACATGCGTCTGAGTCGCTCATGCCGCCTTTCCTGAGCTTTTTAAACCTTATTTCTCTGGCACTCACATGCATGTATGTGCTCTGCTCCTGTGCATTCACGCAACTTCCACCCTGTTGTCTGCAACAAATGGCTTGTACAAGCAACAGGTTTGGGGTGGCTAGCTTTCTAGAAATTAGCCCCAAGTGCAACACCTACAAGATCGTCTATGCCCTCTGCGTCGCGCATTATGCACCTTTTGGTCCACGTCCTAAGCACACGCATGCAGCTTCCACCCCGCCGCAGCCCCAGTGACAGTTTCCTAGATCCTCTATGCCCTCTGATTGAACACTCAGTACAGTGTCCCGCTCACATGCATGCAGCTGCTGCTCCAATGCAGCCCTAGGTGGCTGATTTGTCTGAGATTGTGCATACCTTCTGCGCAGCACACTCAGTTTAGTGTCCTGCGCACATGCATGTAGCTGCCGCCCCAATGCAGCCCCAAGTGGCTGATGTCTACTACGAGGGTGGCGTGGACCCGGACATCACCGCCTTCCAGCAGCATCAGAAGACTGCTCCCAGGCCTGAGGCAGCAGAGGAGGCGCGCACCTGGGCTGCTCTTGCAAGGTAAGCACCAGAAGAGTGCTCCCAGGCCTCAAGCAGCAATGGAGGTGCGCACCTAGGCTTCCCTGGCGAGGTATGTACACCACAAGCTCAGGACAGTCTTTTTCATCACTTTCAGCAGCACCAGAAGAGTGCTCCCAGGCCTCATGCAGCAATGGAGGTGCGCACCTGGGCTGCTTTTACAAGTTTCTTCCAGGGCCACCATATCCCTGAGTGCCTTCTTTGTGCACGGCCAGAAGCAAAGCTTTCAATACCCACCCTGAAGGCACACCCATGTTCGGGCTCCCACAAAACAACTCCTGCGCTCCCAGGCATGCCACCCTTGCCACCCTGTCCGTCAATCGTGAAACCCCTGGATTCCCAAATGCCTCGGTGGTGGAGTTCATCGTGGACTCAAGGGGCCTGCCTGTCCTGGCAGTGAGTGGGCTGTCCCTGCACACAGCAGGTAGGTGCTGTATCATGTCCTTTTTGCCAGTCATTGTAAATTCACAAGGCCATGGAGGAATTCATTGTGGATTCAAAGGGACCTGCCTGTCTTGGCAGTGAGTGAGCCGTCCCGGCACACAGCAAGTGGGTGCTGCGGTCCTGGCATTAGCATCTTTGATGACGCGGGGAACACACGCGCTTGGTTGAACGTGTTGCATTCATGCTATGGCTTGCTGTAAGCGGTCTGCTCCTGCACACAGCAGGTGGGCGCTATGTTTTTGGTTTGGATGACTTAAGGACAAGAGCGCTGAGCTGCTCAGCCTGAGCATGTCTGTTTCATGAGCATGTTCATGCTGTGGCTGGTGCTCGCTGTGAATGGTGTCCCTGCGCACAGCAGGTGGGTGCTTTGTCTTTGGAATTCCTGATGCCTAAAGGACAACAGCGCTGAGCGTGTTCGATTCATGGGTGTGCACATGTCATGCAGTGGCTGGTGCTTGCTTTGAGCAGCGTCCCTATGTACATGTGAGTACTGTGTTTTTGGTATTCTTGCATCACAATGACGGTCAAAGGGTAGAGTAAATGTTACAGAAGAGCAGGGCTGATGGAGGGATGGAAGACTTTTTGAACAGAAGAGCAGGGCATATCAAACAAGCTATGACAGTGCTTTTGGTGTGAGAGAACGACTCCTGGACGGAGCAAGCAGGTGCTGTGCCTATGATGGTATACAGGGTTGTCAACGAGTGCTTGAAAGACAAGCAGGAAGGATGCCTGCTGCTTGTGCAGTGAACAGCTGTTTGTGTACACAGCAGGGGGAGGCAGATCGGCTGAGTATGCTGCAAAGGCATACCCTGCGTGCCTGCAAAATTGTCAGATCGTAGGAGGTGTGCACTGCTCAAAATC
Source organism: Dunaliella primolecta (assembly GCA_914767535.2). Classification (NCBI taxonomy): domain Eukaryota; kingdom Viridiplantae; phylum Chlorophyta; class Chlorophyceae; order Chlamydomonadales; family Dunaliellaceae; genus Dunaliella; species Dunaliella primolecta. The sequence continues at coordinate 7,274,437 of OU611763.1, read as the reverse complement.
TTGCCAAAATCTGCTCAGAGACCTGATTTCTGACTTTCTAAGGAATTGCTGTTTATGCACTCCTTACCATGCATCCATTGGTGCCTTCTGCAGACATGCTGGCTGATGGGCGCGTGGCGCTGAGCATTGCATCCCCGAACTTTGCTTCCCTGGCAGATGGGCGTGTCACCCTGCAGGTGGGAAGCTCATAGCACTGGACAAAAATGGTGTGTGTGTGTGTGTGTGTGTGTGTGTGTGTGTGTGTGTGTGTGTGTGTGTGTGTGTGTGTGTGTATTTGTGTCCGTGCGCGTGCGCGTGCAGATTACCTGCATTTTCCCAAGCTCTTTGTGCGGCATGTGCATTGGGCTTGGCTGTGTAAACTGATCAAAGAAGCCTCCCATAATATATTTCTTTTTGCATCTCCTTGCCAGGCCAAGGTGAGCGCACTGAATTTGCTGACTTGGGATGGCAGGGTCAATTTGCCTGAATAGCACCCTTTTATGGTGTCCATTCCCTTCTCAATCTGCCTGCAGGGGCAATGTGCCCTGCAGACGCATTGAAAGGGCACCTGTTTTTGGTGTCCATTCCCCTGTCCTGCCCTGCCCTGTCATGTCTTGCCTGAGTGCACCTGGAAGGGCTCCTTTTATAATGTGCACCTTTTTTGAAATGTGCATTCTTATTTTACGTCATGCCTGGATGTTTCACATGCCTTTCTCATACCCTGCTCTGCCGTACCAGAGTGCATTCCCAATCATGTCCTTCAGTCAGGGAACCCGTCCTGAATGCATGCAGTTGGTCTTGGTGTGCGTTGGCTCTTCTTTTCATGCCCTCAAGTTAGTGCCGGAGTGTAAGATATCATCCTGCAATGTCATGTCCTGTCACGACTGAGTGTGAGATGTGCCATTTTCTTTACACCATACCATATGGTACCCAAGGGGGCATCATTTTTGGTGCTGTATTGCGCAGGCCCTGTGTTTGGTGCTGTGTTGTGCGTTTGGGAATGTCAGCACAATCTTTCAAGCTGTTGGAAATACAATTAGCGATGCTGGGTCAAAGCTTGTGACGGATTGATTCACAGGTGTCCAACCCCAAGCTCCTGCTTTGAGACGTGCTTGAATGATTGTGTGTTGCTTTTTTTGTTGCATTGTGCAGGGCCACATGCGCGAGCTCAGTGATGCTGAGCGCGCGCGCCACTGAGGGTCATCAAAGAGAGAGTCTCACACCTTGTTGGCTTTTTGTTGTGCTGTTTTGTGCAAAGTCAGAAGCGTGGGCTCAGCACTGCTGAGCACCAGCTTTTCAAAATGCTCATAATGGAATTCATGCCGTTTGGTGCTGTGTTCTGCAGGGCTCTGCAATGCTGAGGGCATGGGCCTTTGAGGGTGATCACAGTTGCATTCGTAACTCATTGTTTTGTTGTGCTGTTTCGTGCAGGGCCGCATGCGTGAGCTCAGTGATGCTGAGCGCGTGCCTTTGAGGGATGCCTTCCTAGCCAAGTATCCTACTGCTTTTTGGGTGGACTTTGCAGACTTCAAGTGAGTTTCATCATGTCTCCTAGGTCGCCTTTGCCGGCTCAATGCGCGTCAGTCCATGTCCCCTGGAATTGCAGAACAAGTCTGCCTGCATTACTAATAACGCTGTCGTGGTGCTTCCACATGTGCAGGTGCTTGATCGTGGATGTTATTTTAAACATCAGATTTTTAATGTGTGTTGGACCTATCTATCAATCGATTCAGCAGCCCGGTGATAGATGCATTGGGTTTTGAGCTTGCATGGGGGGGGAAATGCCAGGGGGCCAATGCCTGGATGCGGGCAGGGGCAATATTGGTCCTTGGGCAGGAACTTCCTGGCTGTCATCAGTCACCTCATGTGGCACTGCCTGCCAATTGTCTTGTCAGACGACGCGACCATTTGGCCTGCAGAGTCTTCCCTTCCTTTTCTTTTTTTCTTCCCTTTCCTCTTCTTGCCAGGCAAGCACCCTAGCCCTCTCATGTGCAAGGGCTTCAATTGCGCTTGCAATCGGCCTCCACTACATCATACTGCGGCACTGTGGCTCATGATAGCCATCTGCTTTGCCTTGTGCTGATGAGAGTTGCTCAAACCCTCAGGCATTTGTCCTCGGTGGGTGGCATAGCACACCAGAAAAGAAAGAGGAAACCTACGCAGGCAGGGAAAACACTCTCCAAATCAATAAAGGAAAAGAGCACACTTGTATTTCAGTGTGAAGACCTCTGCCACGCCCTGATCGCAATGCCCCTTGCAGTGTTAAGACCTCTGCCACGCCCTCATCGCAATACTGCACTCCCCAGCATTTGCTACCTTGCAGGTGGCTTGTCACGGGGGAGCTGAAGGAGGTAAGGAGCTAAGTAATTACCAAATGCTGCTCGCAACATTTTGCGCTCCCGAGCGCTTGCCTCCTTGCAGGTGGCTTGCGATGGAGGAGCTCCCTTGAAGAAACGCAACATGCTGATTGCTTTGCACTGCTTAGCATTTGCTTGCTTACAAGAGGGTGGTGATGGGGAGACTGAACAAAAAAGCTTGAGGAGCTCGAGAACTGCCACATGTTGGTTGCAACATTTTGCACTCCCCGGCAGGGGGGCATGCTAACCGCAACGTTTGACACACGTGGGCAGCGTCTGTCTCCTTGCAGGTGGCTTGTGATGGAGGAGCTTTCGGCTGTGCGGTACAACGGGGGCTTCGGCATGGCTGGCAAGGTGGGTAGTGCGCTCATCGTACTGAGATGCATGCGTTCACTTGGCTGGCCAGGCAGGCTATGACTGCTGTGCGATAAAACGATGGCTTTGGCATGGTTGGTAAGGTGGGTAGTGCGCTCATCGTACTGAGATGCATGCGTTCACTTGGCTGGCCAGGCGGGCTATGACTGCTGTGCGATAAAATGGCTTTGGCATGGTTGGTAAGGTGCCTGTTACACTCAAAGGCGCTCAGATACATGAAAAGAAAAGAAAAGAAAAACTACGTAAGCAGTGGAACACTCCCTACATCAATCAAGGAAAGGGGGCCACATTGGTGCACAGACCGTATGACCCACCCACCACGAAGTTCAGACTGAGAGAAGCACGGCAGGCAGAGAAAGAAGACAGGTCCAGCAACGAGAAAAGAAAGCAGGATGATAGCTGAAAGACTGGAATTCCAGACCTTCAACAGCAAGCAGAGTCAGCACTGTCAGCCTTCCAACCAAGGAAAGCCATGCCCAGCAGCTGTCTGCTGAGCACAACTAAAGTCTGCATGCTTTGGCAAGGTGGGTGTTACACACAGTGCATGCTTTCCGATGAAGTGGGCGATGTGCTCAGATGCATGCTTCCACCTGCACGGCTGGCAGCGTGGACCGTCAACAGGGCAGTGTAAGGCTATCCGGGTGCATGTTTATGTATGGATGAGGGGCTTGAGCTTGGCTAGGAAAGGTGGTTCTTGCCTGGGTAACAATTGCCCAAGACGAGGTGAAAAGTATTGCTGAGGTAAAAGTTGCTTTGGCTGGTTGGCATGGGCCTGGGTGGGGGGGTTACTTTTATGATGAGGGCTATTGGCCCTTGAACGTGCGGGACTGGAGCCATGAGCCATCAGCATTTGCAGTCACTGTATGATTTGGGCTACTGGCTCTGGAATGGATATGCAGCTCTGGAGCCGTGAGCCACAAGCATTGGATTCACTGCATGATTAGGGCTACACTTCCGCCACGAGCCATTGGCATGTGCAATCACTGAATGATTAGGGCTGCTTGCTCTTAAACGTGCAGTACTGGAGCCATGAGCCATTGGCATTTGGGATCGCTGAATGATTAGGGCTGCTGACTCTCAAACAAATGTATAGCACTGGAGCCATGAGCCAGGATTTCAGCGCGTCTTGCAGCCCAGAACAATGATAACTTCTTGTAACACTCTCTTTTACCCTTTTTTTGCCATGAGTGAAGGGGTCGGTGTGACTTTTGACAAAGCAGGCCGCACAGAAGAAATGTATGTCGGGAGTAGGAGCAGTGGCATGCTTTTTCCTCTCATGTTTTGCTATGTTTGTCAGTCAAAAGAGGTGGCAGTGCTTCCTCTCAGCTCATCAGCTTACGTTTTTCTTCCTGGCAATTTTGGAGAACGCTTGCCAGGGAAAATGATGACCAGGCTTGGATAGCCACTTGATCATCACACTCACGTTTTCACTTTCATGCACGCACGCGTACAAGCACACACACGCGCACACACACACACACACACACACACACACACACACACACACACACACACGCACGCATGCACGCATGCACACTTGCAGGTGACCAAGGAGCAGTACCTGTCGGCCTCCCCAGACCCGGTGGCTGCCTTTGCTGGCCCTGTGTGTGGCCACATGAACGCTGACCACATGGCCGACACCATCGCCATGATCTCACACACCACGGGCCTGCAGAAGGTCAGCTCGGCAAAGCTGACAGGCCTGGACAGGCTGGGCATGAACGCTGAGGTGTGTTCGTGTGCTTAATTTAGACATGGTGCGGCTGCTGGTGTCAGGGGGTATATGGGCATGGCTCTGCAAAGCTGACTCACGGGCATGGACAGGCTGGGTCCTTGAACTCCGAGGTGTGTTCGTGTGCTTGATTTAGACATGGTGCGGCTGCCGGCGTCAGGGGGTGTATGGGCATGGCTCTGCAAAGCTGACTGACGGGCATGGACAGGCTGGGTCCATGAACGCAGGGGTGAACAAGGCTCTAGGGCTCATGCGAGGGATTATAGACGGGGGAAGGTGCTGTCAAGCTGATGAAGCTCGGACAAGCTGGGGGCATGAATGCCGAGATGTGTCCGTGTGTGATTGACTCAAGGTCTAAGTAAGGAGTAAGTTTCAAGCCAGCAATTGGGTTGAAATGGGTGCTCTGTTAAGCTGATGAAGCTCGGACAGGCTAGAGGCATACACGCAGATGTGCGTTTCTGTGCTTGGCTCAGGGTAAGCAAGGCTATGGAGTTAAAGCCGAGGGGTTTTGGAAGTGGGCTGGCTACCACAAAGCTATTGAGGCCTGGGCAGGCTGGGCACAAATGCTGGAATGCCTCCCTAAAGTCAATTGGCTGTGGCCTCATGTCATGTGCATGTGTGGTGGTTGTTCTAAATTCCACTTTTCTGAAGTCCACTTGTCTGCATACAATGGTGACTTGTCTGCACGGTCATTTGGATGCTTTTTTGGGAGGGGGGGGGGGGGTAAGAGGTTAAACCCAGGAATCAAAACCTCCACACATGTCTCACCGTCCATCTTTCCCTGCCAAAAAGGCCTTGGGGCGTCCTTATGTTGTTTCTGTGCATGATGGCTAACTCAAACGAGTATTGCAAGTCGCCTTGCACGGCGCCGTTTGTCCTTGCAGCTGTGAGAGAAGCAAATCCTATGCATGCTGGTTATCTCAGATAGCGTTGTTTACATCAGACAGCACTTCACCTTGCACATCGCTGCTTGTCCTCGCAGGTCGTGAGGGAGGGCCAATCCTTCAAAGTGCGCCTCCCCTTCAGCCGCCCAGCAGAGGACAGAAAGAGCATCAAGGTATGTATTGAGGAGTTTTCATCAAGATGCGTTTGAGGTGTGTGCAAGGCTTTTGAGTGAATGAGCTGAAATCTTTTGAGTGCAGTACTGCATTTTGTGCCTCCCATTCAGCCGCCCAGCAGAAGACAGAAAAAGCACCAAGGCGTGTGCAATGTGTCGAGGTGAAGAAGCATTACAGAGGCTTATGCAATGCTTCCACTCTCTCATTCAAATATTTCACTCAGTGCTTGAGCATTTCATCCTTCATTTTGTTGAGAGTTGGATAAGGGTGTTGGTTACATTGCAGCGCGTTTCCTTAGTTTGCTTCTGCACGGTTCTCTTTGCTCTTGACCAGCCGGAAGGTCTGTTGGTCTGACATTGTGCAAGGCGCTGACTGGCATCGGCCCCTGCCAGTAAAAGCTACTGCTAAACCCACACCAATTTTCATTCCCGTTTGTCACGTAGCCTCAAGAGTCTGATACACTGCCCGCACGGTGAGCACACTCTGTCTTCGGGACAAAAGCTCACAAATATCGCTGCTGGCACCGCACGCTGTGGTTGCCGACTCACAGGCACCAGGACTTCCCAAGCAAGCTGTCTCAGACTCATCCTATGCTTTTGTTGCATGCGTGTGTATGCAGAAGACATCGCGGAGATATCCTGGGCTGCGCGCATGAGCAGTCTCACACTGACTCTGTGTTGTTTTTGGAATTTGTTTGGCACACAAATAGTCACTGTGCAGACGTTCAGGGCCGCGCGTGCAAGCAATCGACCTCACACCAATCCTGGGATACTCTCACATGTGCGTTCTTGTTCTCATACACAGGATGTCATCATGGAGATGGCCAGGGCTGCACGTGCAAGCATTGTAACCTCATACCAATCCTGTGTTTCTCACACATATGTTGCATTCCTGTTTCCATGCGTAGGATTTGACTGTGGAGATGACCAAGGCTGCATGCTCAAGCAACCAACTACGCATTAACCTTTGTTTCACAAACCATGCCGTTTTCCTGCTCCCTTGTTCTTAACTCAGGATGTCATCGTGGAGATGACCAGGGCTGCGCGCGCAAGCCAGAGCAGCAGCAACAGCGGCGGCGAAAGCAAAGAGGGAAGCAGCCAGTGAACACGGCTGCATGAATATTGTTAGGCCTATAGGAGCAGCAGATTCTGAGGAAAAGTGCGAGTTGGCAACCTGAAGAAGGGCAACAGCAGCTGCAGCTGGTCTTGCTTCTTTTTCCTTCTGGTACCTGCATTGTGACCATGGGAACTCCAACCTTCTCCGGCTTTGTCCACGGACAAAGCTTGCGGGAATCCCAACCTTCTTTGCTTGTGCATGTATGCATGCTTGTGGGAACTCCCACCCTCAACTCGATGCATGTACGATGATCATGGGATTTCCAACCTTCTTCGACTCGGTACATGTACAATATTCATGGGAATCCTAACCTTTGACTCCGTGCATGTACAATGATGATGGGTGTCCCGACCTCGGCGCCCACCAGACCATGCTGTCGTATGAGAGTTTGCCGGGGGATAGATCTTGTCCAGCTTGCTGTCTAAATGTTCACGATTGAGTGCATCATTGACAGTTAGGGTGCGCTGAACTGCATGCGTGCTTCCTAGAAAAAGGAATGATGGTAGTGCTACTGATATCCCCAATGGGGTTGGTAGAGCTGGGCAGCCATTTATCAGCTATATCCCCTGATGTGTGCACAGGATTTCAGCATGTTTAATCCTACTTTTATTGGCTCTAAGTTGTTCAGATGGTCGAGCAAATGCCCCTGGCCTCTGCAAGCTTTTTTTAAAATTGTTGCATTCTGCTCCACTCAAGGAATATTTCTGCTGCCTGTGTAGTGTTTCTTATCTTTTGTACTCAGCGAACTGCAATGATATGTTCTTGACCAGGTTGCACAGCTTCTTAACGAAGCCAGATGCAATCTGAAAATTTGGAACCTGGTCTTGAAGCCACAGACTGCAAATCTTGCATTTGTTGCAAGCATGAGAGCTGCGGGCCTATTCTACTAGATAATGCTGTAGTAGTATTGTCCCTTGCAAATCCAACATGAATACAGGCAACCCATTCATTTGAAATTCTCGCTGTTGGATTCAAGCATGAAATTAAAATACTTTGCAGCAGCTTTACGCCAATGAAATTGTCACGACTCATCCCACTTTCTCTAAAAGGACAGGCCAGGTCGTTGCATTAAAAAGAAGAAAAAGAAAAGGCTACGCCAACCAGGTCTGGCTGCTTGCATAATGGACAGGTTCCCTAACTAGCAAGGATATGATATGATAGGATAGGGTTACATAGCTGTACTTGCCTACAAGGGCAGCTTAGCAAGCTAGCTAGGGCCTCACCACTGAGGCTCAAAGGCATGGCCTAAATCCAGCTAGGAGCCGAAGGGAGACAGCTGGCGAGGGTCTGATGGGTTGCCAGCAATGCGCCTGCGGGCTTGGAATCTTCTCATCCTGCCTTGCACTACCTCCGAGGAGTCCCCTGTTGTGCGAGATCACTGTCATGCACATTCCGCTGACCTGGCAGCACACAGCACTACGTGACACCCCAATAGTAACTTCTCTAGCAAAAGAACCATGCAAGTATCAAATGTTAGTTACAATGAGTTACAATGGGGTTTTTGACCTTCAGCCAGGTAGTTTGGCTGCTCGGTCTGCTCAACTGTTCCAACTGCACAAAAAATATCCATGAGATCGGAAATAAAACGATAAGTCTCATTATTATTAGTATGTGTGACTAGGCATCAAGCCTGATGTTTATGGTTTTTGTCTAGGTCTGGAGTACATTCCAACAATGCCAAAATACATGTACTTGGATCTTCCCCATCATGTCCTTCGCAACACTGCCAGATTCAGGCTGCGGGTACACGCTCTCCGAGTTGAACAGGCTACTTGGTCCAATAGTACTTCTCCTGTCTGTGATATCTGTGATTCTGATAACATACAAGATGAAAACACGTGCTGTCCAGATACCCAGGTCTGCTCTCTCTGTCAAAAATATGCCTCACTTTTTGAGCACAACTTCTCTTTTCTACACCTCCACGTCTCCCACAGGATGCCCTGTCTAGGCACCATTCACCATGTGAATTCCCAGGATATCAACATTTTTCTAATCCAGGATAACAACAAACTTTTTTCTTCATGACTTCATGTGTATTTATGAACAGGCTAGCAGCCAGACTTCTTGACTGAGGCCTTTTTCCCTTGTAACCCCTTGTACATTCCAACTTAATCCAAAGGCTCTTTTTTTCTGCATTATGTCTGGTGAGGCCCAGCTGAACCAAAGGAGCAATGGTGCACATCTAAAAAAGCTGCCATTCCTGCATTTGACTCTTTAAGTCCTTTGGGCCTGAAACTCTGAACCCTTGTCACGCGAGATTGGTGTCGTTGCTGGATTGCTGTTAGGACCTTCAGTTTGGCGTTTGGTAGTTGGACCTGATATTTATGATGGCCGAGAGACTGGCAAAGCCAGTATTGAAAACTTCCTATTTCCAGTATCAATTTTGGTTGTATTCGCTACCATCTTTTGAAGAGAACGCCCCTGTGAGTGTGTCTGGCTAAGGCCATCAGCCCTTGGGGAGGGGACTGGTGTGGCAACCCAACGTGTGGTAACTTGTTGAACCTATTGTGTTTGTTAGGTCACAGCCAGGAAATCAGCTAGCAAAAGCAGAAGTTAGAGAGTAATGAGCTGATCGAGCTGCTCAGGGAGTAGCAGCTGTCCTTTGCGCTAGAGTCACCTAGCCTCTGGGCGTTAAACCTACATCTTCAATACCCATCTCTGTTTCATCCCCGCAGGCAACTGAAGCCTCCAACACCATCCCCACATTCAGCTCTTCCTACATGTTCAGCAGTCAACTCTGGCCTTGAGATCACGTGGTGGGCAACTTTGGCCTTAAGTAGTCACGTGACATTGGACCTCACTGACTTCCACAGATTATCAATCTCAGAAGGGGACACCTGTCTCGGCTATAGGGTCCCATCTCAGGCAGCTTGAAAGCATGTGTGCCAGATGCACGCAGGCTAGCAATGCACCGCATCCCCAACGGCGTGGCATAGGCTGATCAGACGAAGCGAGGGGCCGATGGTTAAGGCCACACAAGATTTGGTATGCCCTTCCAGACGAGTACTTGATCATGATCAAGTATTATGTAGATGGCCAAACTAAGGTGGTGAATCACATGCCACAGCCATGTGGCATGACACCCTAGTACAGAGAGGCAAGTGCTTAAACAAAATCAATAACGCAAGCTACACCTGCCATTGGGGGCGGCAATTAGACACAAAGGAAAGGAAAAGAGACTCTCTGTCGGACACATTGTCCCAAAGAGTTCCATGGTTGCACGCTAAGGCCTCTTTCCTGCTACGCTTCAACAGAAGCACTTTTTTGACACTTCATAACTTTGACGCATTTGAGGCAAACCCATCCCTGTGACCATGAGCAAGGCATTTGATCAACCAACATAGTCAGTAGCAAACACTTGAAAAAGTGAGAAGGCAATTTGGCTTGCTACAGAAGCCTGCTATGGCTACGCTATGCTACGCTAAGACTGTTTCACAGTAGCGCGGTAGCGTGCAACCTTGGGCTCTTAGAGTTGTGAGCCTTCTTCAGTAATCTGGTAAGAATGCAGCTAATGTGGGTGTGGTGGGTTTCTGGCGGCATGTGGCCCCAGGGCACTGGGTTTATGATTAGTGCTTTCGCGTTCTATAGGATGTCTGGTTATGGTAAGTGCAATTTCTGCTAGTGCAAACGAGGTGCACCCGAATAAAAATCCGGCGGGGCAAATGTCATGGTTGTCAAACATGGTTGATAAACTATCATGGTCATGTGATTGAGGTGTGACCGATTTTTCGTTGCGACTTTCTCATTGGATTGCCCTCTTTTATCTTCCCCTGTACAGATATGGAGCATCCCTCTGAGTATCCGGCGGGGCAAATGTCATGGTTGTCAAACATGGTTGTTAAACTATCATGGTCATGTGAGTGAGGTGTGACCGATTTTTCGTTGCGACTTTCTCATTGGATTGCCCTCTTTTATCTTCCTCTGTACAGATGTGGAGCATCCCTCTGAGTATCCGGCGGGGCAAATGTTATGGTTGTCAAGCATGGTTGTTAAACTATCATGGTCATGTGAGTGAGGTGTGACCGATTTTTCATTGCGACTTTCTCATTGGATTGCCCTCTTTTGTCTTCCTCTGTACACATGTGGAGCATCCCTTTGAGTATTGGCGCGTTTCTCTTCATTTCAGTGCCAGGAGTGCTGCTTATGATGTAATGCCTGGCTGGTCAGCTGGTCCGCCCTTGTCCCGCTCTCTTTCTCTCCTGTGCTGTGTAGCAATACCAGCACTCAAGCAACACACCTCAAGCAACAGCAGCAAAGCAAGCGTCAGGTAGTGGTGCAGCTAACACACACAACTCACCCACACCAAATCAGCCCATCAGCATGCAGCTCAAGCTTAGTGTAGTGTCACACTACTAGTGTGCTCTGCCCCCCTTTACCCCACTTTTTGGTATTCTGCTCGAGACGACGAGTTGTCTCCAGCACACTCTCGGCATGACACAAAATGTAGCGGAATAGAGGAGAAAAGACGCTACTACGCGACCCATACATGTACAAGCGACTCAAAACATGCAAAATGATGAGCAAGCATGCAATCTGAAAGATACGCTCACATATGGCGCTTGGGCTGCACAAGTTGACTTGTAGGGACTCGGGCTGGGAGCTGGCTGCAGTTCAGCTGAAGACTTGCAAGACTCAATTGAAAACCTCCGAAGTCCACTTGGGTGGCTACTATGCAAACTTGTGAGGGGCTAGGGCACCTTGGCTGCAAGTAAACTTGAGAGAAAGTTGGCTGAAGCTGACTTGCTGCAATTGAATTGCAAGTCCACTTGGGTGACTTGGGCCCTAAGGTTCCAAGACAACTTGCAAGCCAATTGTAGGCTGTAGGCTCAAGTCCTCTGAAGTTGCCTTAGGTACCCCCATTTCTCCCAGTGATAATGCAAGTCCCCTTACTTAGCAATGAAAGTAGAGTACTGCTTTGGCACGACTTAGTTACTTCTCCCGATTTTTTCCGTGACCTGTCACAGCTACCAGTCAGCAAACAGCTCGTATATTCGCAAAGTGGTTCAATCAGAAATTGTGGCAAACACATTTCGCAGTCCAGAGATTCTCGAGGTGAATCGTGTTCATTGTAACAAATTCCAAATACCAGATAAAATAAGAACATCCATACGGATTAAACAGGAGTGTCTCCAACCTTGCACCCTTTCAGACGCCAATGTCATCCCTCCGCTGAGGCGGGCTCAGGGGCACAGGTGAGCACTGTCTTGACATTGTGTTCTTGAAAGGTTACCTCTCAAAGCTTTGCAGTCAACGTGACCTGTGCTGCAGCGCTGGCGTGCCTGTCTGTGCGTATATCTGTCAGACGTTTGCAAATGCTTGCTTTCATCCAAAACAGGAGTGAATTGGCAGGGATTTACTGCTGTAAATTAAATGCCATGATGGATTCCATATGCCCAACAGTGACTGCTCTGCTGGTTGTATCTTGATATCCGATACAGGCGCACATGCTTCGCGTGCTTGCATATGCAGTTTGCTTGTGACCCCTAACCGCCAAGCCAGCTTTACCTGATCTGGATTTGCGGCAATCGTGGCTGTGTAAACACGTCATTGGGTGCCAGGTGGGTATGACATTGGGCGTCAGGGCATAAATGCCCTACCCCGCCCCACATGTCCAGAGGCATGGCCATCATGAGCAGCGGGGGGCCCAGACAAAGGCCTCAGGGGATGATACCCCAAACGTGGACGTGGACTTGTCAGCAGCTGTGAGGCAGGGCAGCGGAACCCGCAGCCGTCCATCGTCAGAGTGCCCATCATTCCCTGAAGGACCTTGGTTTGGCACCCATTCGGATGGCATGAGCAGGTGTGTGCTTCAGACAATCATATGAAGGTCATCTCGTGCTGCAAATTGCTGCTCCTTCATATGCTTGCAATGTGTGCATTGCATGCGTTTCCTGCACCTAAACACAAATTGTGTGCATGTGCACATGCGTGTGCTGTGCTGTGCTGTGCTGTGACTGAGACACCCCCTCTGCCCTGTGATAATGAGACTTCTCTCCAACCCCCCACCTCGAGCACACATAACATGCGCACCTTGATGATGACTGTCCTTTGCAGGCAAAGCAGCAAGAGCAACATGGCCGTGCTGTGGAACTGGACACTCCTTAACAGCCCTCTAATAGTTTCTCTCGCCAACCCCCACCTCAAATTAACATGCATGAGTGCCTTGGTGATGATTGCCCCATGCAGACAAAGCAGTAAGGGCAGGAAGGGCTGCGCTGTGGCACTGGGACACCCCCTCCGCCATCCGTTAATTTCCTTCTCCACCCCCCACCTCAAACGCACATAGCATGCGCGCCTTGATGATGATTGTCCTTTGCAGGCAAAGCAGCAAGAGCAACAAGGCTGTGCAGTGGAACTGGGAATACCCCTCTGTCCTCTCCCGCTCCCCAACCGCCCACAACAGCAGCCCCAGCTCTCCAGGTCAACACAAGCAGCTTCATACGCATGGGCAACATACAGCCAACAGCAGCTTCAGCTCTACAGGTCGACCCATGCACCAGCAGCAGCAGCAGCAACAGCAGCAGCAGCATGTGCAACAGAACTGCAACCGGGGCAAACAGCCGCCCCCCAAAAGTGCTTCCGGAGACAGAAGACTGTCGCGGAGGCCCTTCCGCATGATGGCTCGCAGGAGTAGTGCTGGGTCAGGCCTCCCTCCTTCCATGAGCACAGGTCAACAAAAGGCTCATTATCGCGTGTGTTTGCATGCGTGCCGGTGCCAGCTGATGCTTGCAACCTGCTGCTGGGTAGATTCAGGAACCTGCATACCCATTTTGTCCATCAACAATGCCCGCTGTTCTGTGCGTGCTGAACACAGGTGCTGCTTGCCAGAGCTGTGGCAGCCTGTCAGCCACTTCAAGAGGTGGGTCTGTTGATTTGCAGCGTACCCACCTGCAATGTTTTACACTGTGCGTGCGTGTGTGTGTGTGTGTGTGTGTGTGTGTGTGTGTGTGTGTGTGTGTGTGTGTGTGTGTGTGTGTGTGTGTGTGTCCCCTTTAGTGAAACTCGCGCTTGTGCACATCCCCTGGCTTACTGGCTAATTCAGTCTGCCTGCGCACATGGTTCACACCAAACGTACATACCAAATGTGGCATGTGATGTTGAATTTTTCCATACAGTTGCTCCAGCAGTACGTATTTGTTACACATTTTGCCTGCCAAGCTGGCTACCCTTAAAGCATATCAAGCCTGTCCCGTGTGCAAACGCAGCACCAGCTCCTACTGGTGTCCACTCTTGCAACACTGCGCAGGGAGGCGATGGTCTCAAGGCCATTATCCTTCCGGCAGTATGGGCGACCTGTACATGCCTGCCAACCTGCTCACCTTCAATGACCTGGACAGCGAGAGTAACACTGTCTGCAGTGGGACCACTAATGGTAAGCCACACTGCACATTTGCTGCACAACGCACGCGTGTACGCTCACATCTGCACTCACACTCACATCCACGCACACGCACATCCACCTGCCCACGCCACCCCATATAAACGCCACCCCCACACCCCGCTCACCCCATAACATGCACACACACGTGCACGTACAAACATGCGGCCTCTGCTGCCCCTCCTTGCTGCTGCGCAGCCAAGGCCGGTAGCAGCTCACAGCCACTGCGTGCCTTAGCCCTCAGTATGACCAGCCAGCAGCAGCACCGCCCTTCCTGCCGCAGCCCAGACAGTCGCAGCACCAACCTCAGCCAGGGCAGCCACATCCTCACGCAGGATGACCTCTACTTGGTGCCTGATGAATGGGGAGTTGTTCTCGCAGAGATGGACCCAGACCTGCCGCCCATGCAGCCCAGCCAGCAGCAGCAGCAGCAACAGCAGCAGCAGCAGCAGCAGCACCACCAGTTGTGGCTGTCACATTCGCAGACATCATGCAGCTTCAACAAATGGGGACACCAGCACAGCGTGAGGGGTGCTGAAAACCGAAAGCCCCGCAGTGATGCCCAGGCTGCAGTGCAGAGCGCCTACTCCAGCACAGAGAACAAAAGAGGTAAGGGAGGCATGGGCGGGATCGAAACTCTCCAGAGGGTGGCACAGGAAATAGCCACCCCTTTTCAAGAGGACCACGGCGCTCGCTTCGCCTCGCTTAATGCGGTCTGGGGTGATCTATGGGCGCGGTTGTTTGCTTGAGTGTGCATCTTCCCCGGTACCCTGCAGGACCAACGATCCCCCGCCTTCGCTCCCGCCGCCCCCCTTTTAAGCGCACCAGCAAGAACCGAGTCCATCTCCCCTCCTTCCACACAAGGGCCCCGCGCTCGTCTCCGCAGCTGGGGGTTCACATGTCACAAGATGGAGAAGTGACACGAGAAGAAGGGTGCCACACAAGCATGGCCCACTCGTCCCCGCTGCTGGGTGTGTTGGTTTTGCAAGAAGATCCTAGGACAGGCATCCTGCGCCTCAGCCCCCAAAGCTCTCAGTTTTCTTTGGGCATGGCGTACTCCAACAGCATGAGCAGCAGCAGCAGCGTCAAACAAAGGCACATGCAGCGCAGCCGCAGCAGCTTCAATGCACCTTTCCAGGTGTGGAGCTGTGTTGCCCTTATTTTGGGGTGTGTGTGGATGTGGATGTTGGTGTGAGTGGATGGGCAGGTGTGTGTGGGTTTGGTAGTGTGTGTGTGTGTATGTTGGGGTTTGGGGGTGGGGGTGTGGGTGCTTGGGGGTGTGGGTGCTTGGGGGTGCGGGTGGATGTCGGGGTTTGGGGGTGTGTGCGCTTGGGGGTGTGGGTGTGTGTGCACTTGGGGTTGTGGGTGTGGGTGTGGGTGGATGTTGGGGTTTGGGGGTATGGATGTGGGTGGATGTCGGGGTTTGGGGGTGTGGGTGTGGGTGCCCTTGTGTGCACTCTCACGGGTTTGGGGGTGGGGGTGGGGATGTGTGTGCGCCTGTGTGCATTCTCACGGGTTTGGGGGTGGGGTTGGGGGTGGGGGTATGGGTGCGCTTGTGTGCCCTCTCACGCATGAGTGGTGGGCATTTTAGTACACAGAAAGTGACAGTAGCAGAAAGATGAACCTGTTGCACAAATACTTGATGGCATCCTGGTAGGACCTGATGGCATCCTGATAGGACCTGATGGCATCCTGGTAGGACCTGATGGCATCCTGGTAGGACCTGATGGCATCCTGGTAGGACCTGATGGTGTCGAAGCTTCACAAATTAGGATGTTCTTTCAAACTATTCAGCTCCATTCTATTGGGATTTGCTTTTGATCTGCACGGGGGTCGGAACCTAAAACCCCAACCGTGTTTAATCAGGTCCCTGCTTCGGGATCTGTCTCTAGGTAAGGTTGTGAATGTGAAGGCCTTGTATGCGCACACCATGGCAGCATTGGACCATCGCACCATTCCAGGATTGCAGCACCATTGCACCGTTCCAAAATTGCAGCACCAGTGCACTCAGCACAGTCAATGGAAGGTTCAATGGCAGGCTCCGCACCAGAACCAGGTCCTTTTTCCTCTCCTAAAAAGCTTGTGCTGAGAGCTTGCTCAAAACGCTGCCATGATCACGCAGGCTGAGCTCACATCCTTGTCTCTGTCATGTTCACACACACAGCTTGAGCTCACATCCTTGCCCCTGTTATGTTCACATGCACAGACCGTGCTCACAACATTGCCTCTGTCATGTTCATACATGCAGCCTGAGCTCAGGTCCGTGCCTCTTCCAAAATGCCAGCAGCGGCACAGCCGCCTGCGCCGCAACACCAGCTTCACATCTCCGGTGCGTGCATCTTCCTGTAGAACGCTTGAGTATGAATGGCGCCGTACTAAATCGGATTGCAAGCTTCTCTTCCGATTTGGGTAGTGCATGGGGGCCTTGCGCGCACACACACACACACACGCACACACACACACACACACACACACACACACACACACACACACACACACACACACACACATGCGTTTACACAAGCGCACATTCATGCGCCATGCACAGGACATGGTGAATGGAGCGGGCCTACTCCAAGCTCCTGGGGGAAACAACAACAACAATGTAGCCACCGATGATGAGGATCTAGGTGCTTCCCCCCCTGGCGCGCTCAACATCATGGCAGGTGTGTTTTGTTGACGCAATTGGAGCCATGGCAGGAGTGCATTGTAGAAGCAAGGTTTGTATCAGGAAAAGCAACTGTGTAACCAAGGCATTCATGAATTCTGGGACCAGCCTTACAGGCATGGCAGCTTTGTGCATTCCGGCAGTTCTACACAATAATGTACATAGAACCCCACAATGTGATGAGGTGCTGAACTCATGGCGCCGTCTTCCGAACAAACCCAACCATTGCAGCGCTTCGGGCCCCGGTCAATCGCATGCGTTGTGCTTTGCTTCTTTTTCCTTGAGAGCGATTTTGAAATAAAAATGCTTTGCTGGCAAGGGTAAAACTTTCCTACATTTCTTGCCAGTGGCACCAGAGCCTGTTATTGAAGCCAAAGTACGCCTCTTACTATGTCACAGCCGGTGTGCAGGCCTTGAAGGCCCAAAGCCTTCTTTTGGTACTATAGCAGGGCTCGGCACATAGAGCCTCTAGAGGTCAGATGAGCATCGATCGGTATGCACAAATGTGCTCCTTTTTTTCTCGTTTTGCATCCCTTCACAGTGTAGTTTACTACAGTGTGTTGATCGATGTACCACCACTGTGCTCATTTTTGCTTAATTGGGGGTGAGTGAAGTGTTGCTGCCTGTGCAGGATGTTTTCCCTGTTCCAGTATCTCTGTGCACCAACCTGAATTGCTGTTGCCTGGCCCAATGTCTGAGTGGCTGCAGCTTCACATCCACTGACTACAAGCCTGTGACACAATGTCTAACCCAAGGTCTGAACGCTTGACCAGCAATGAAGCCTTACCTCCTGACCCACACCCTGCTCGTGTGCACATGCCTTCAGTCAGACTTTTTGAACGGTAGCTCTCTCTCTCTCTCTCTCTCTCTCTCTCTCTCTCTCTCTCTCTTGTTAACCTGAGTGCACAGTGGCAGCCATAAACGGTTGCCCTGGGTGCACAGTGGCAGCCATAAACCATTGCCCTGGGTGCACAGTGGCAGCCATAAACCGTTGCCCTGGGTGCACTCTGGCAGCTGCAGACCTCTGGGTGCACAGTGGCAGCCATAAACCGTTGCCCTGGGTGCACAGTGGCAGCCATAAACCGTTGCCCTGGGTGCACTCTGGCAGCTGCAGACCTCTGGGTGCACAGTGGCAGCCATAAACCGTTGCCCTGGGTGCACAGTGGCAGCCATAAATGGTTGCCCTGGGTGCACTCTGGCAGCTGCAGACCTCTGGGTGCACAGTGGCAGCCATAAACCGTTGCCCTGGGTGCACAGTGGCAGCCATAAACCGTTGCCCTGGGTGCACTCTGGCAGCTGCAGACCTCTGGGTGCACAGTGGCAGCCATAAACCGTTGCCCTGGGTGCACAGTGGCAGCCATAAACGGTTGCCCTGGGTGCACTCTGGCAGCTGCAGACCTCTGGGTGCACAGTGGCAGCCATAAACCGTTGCCCTGGGTGCACAGTGGCAGCCATAAACGGTTGCCCTGGGTGCACTCTGGCAGCTGCAGACCTCTGGGTGCACAGTGGCAGCCATAAACCGTTGCCCTGGGTGCACAGTGGCAGCCATAAACCGTTGCCCTGGGTGCACTCTGGCAGCTGCAGACCTCTGGGTGCACAGTGGCAGCCATAAACAGTTGTCCTGGGTGCACAGTGGCAGCCATAAACCGTTGCCCTGGGTGCACTCTGGCAGCTGCAGACCTCTGGGTGCACAGTGGCAGCCATAAACCGTTGCCCTGGGTGCACAGTGGCAGCCATAAACGGTTGCCCTGGGTGCAATCTGGCAGCTGCAGACCTCTGGGTGCACAGTGGCAGCCATAAACCGTTGCCCTGGGTGCACTCTGGCAGCTGCAGACCTCTGGGTGCACAGTGGCAGCCATAAACCGTTGCCCTGGGTGCACTCTGGCAGCTGCAGACCTCTGGGTGCACAGTGGCAGCCATAAACAGTTGTCCTGGGTGCACAGTGGCAGCCATAAACCGTTGCCCTGGGTGCACTCTGGCAGCTGCAGACCTCTGGGTGCACAGTGGCAGCCATAAACCGTTGCCCTGGGTGCACAGTGGCAGCCATAAACGGTTGCCCTGGGTGCACTCTGGCAGCTGCAGACCTCTGGGTGCACAGTGGCAGCCATAAACCGTTGCCCTGGGTGCACTCTGGCAGCTGCAGACCTCTGGGTGCACAGTGGCAGCCATAAACCGTTGCCCTGGGTGCACTCTGGCAGCTGCAGACCTCTGGGTGCACAGTGGCAGCCATAAACCGTTGCCCTGGGTGCACAGTGGCAGCCATAAACCGTTGCCCTGGGTGCACTCTGGCAGCTGCAGACCTCTGGGTGCACAGTGGCAGCCATAAACAGTTGTCCTGGGTGCACAGTGGCAGCCATAAACCGTTGCCCTGGGTGCACTCTGGCAGCTGCAGACCTCTGGGTGCACAGTGGCAGCCATAAACCGTTGCCCTGGGTGCACAGTGGCAGCCATAAACGGTTGCCCTGGGTGCACTCTGGCAGCTGCAGACCTCTGGGTGCACAGTGGCAGCCATAAACCGTTGCCCTGGGTGCACAGTGGCAGCCATAAACCGTTGCCCTGGGTGCACTCTGGCAGCTGCAGACCTCTGGGTGCACAGTGGCAGCCATAAACAGTTGTCCTGGGTGCACAGTGGCAGCCATAAACCGTTGCCCTGGGTGCACTCTGGCAGCTGCAGACCTCTGGGTGCACAGTGGCAGCCATAAACCGTTGCCCTGGGTGCACAGTGGCAGCCATAAACGGTTGCCCTGGGTGCACTCTGGCAGCTGCAGACCTCTGGGTGCACAGTGGCAGCCATAAACCGTTGCCCTGGGTGCACTCTGGCAGCTGCAGACCTCTGGGTGCACAGTGGCAGCCATAAACCGTTGCCCTGGGTGCACTCTGGCAGCTGCAGACCTCTGGGTGCACAGTGGCAGCCATAAACCGTTGCCCTGGGTGCACAGTGGCAGCCATAAACCGTTGCCCTGGGTGCACTCTGGCAGCTGCAGACCTCTGGGTGCACAGTGGCAGCCATAAACAGTTGTCCTGGGTGCACAGTGGCAGCCATAAACCGTTGCCCTGGGTGCACTCTGGCAGCTGCAGACCTCTGGGTGCACAGTGGCAGCCATAAACCGTTGCCCTGGGTGCACAGTGGCAGCCATAAACGGTTGCCCTGGGTGCACTCTGGCAGCTGCAGACCTCTGGGTGCACTGTTGCAGCCATAAACAGTTGCCCTGGGTGCACAGTGGCAGCCATAAACCGTTGCCCTGGTGCACTCTGGCAGCTGCAGACCTCTGGGTGCACTGTTGCAGCCATAAACCGTTGCCCTGGGTGCACAGTGGCAGCCATAAACGGTTGCCCTGGTGCACTCTGGCAGCTGCAGACCTCTGGGTGCACTGTTGCAGCCATAAACAGTTGCCCTGGGTGCACAGTGGCAGCCATAAACGGTTGCCCTGGTGCACTCTGGCAGCTGCAGACCTCTGGGTGCACAGTGGCAGCCATAAACCGTTGCCCTGGGTGCACAGTGGCAGCCATAAACGGTTGCCCTGGTGCACTCTGGCAGCTGCAGACCTCTGGGTGCACTGTTGCAGCTGCAGACCTCACACATTGCGTTGCTCGGTGCAAACTGAAATCCTTGTGAACCATGGATGCTTGCTTGCAGCTGCGCTGGGATGGTCGCTGGGCCACATGAGCAATGGAGGGCTCCAAGGGGATGCATTTGCGCACACCCCTGCCATTTTCAGAGCCTACAGTGAGGAGCAGCCGGAGCTGCGTCCACAATCGCGCGAGCATCTATCCCCAGCCTTCCAAAAACATGCTTGCAAGGGTCGGGGCGTACCCACACACAGCAGCGCTTGGCGTATGGGTGACTTTGCAACCTTCAAGGTGCGTAGGGTGCAAAGCAGAAGTTGTGATCTTGCAAGCAGGGGTGCTGTTCTGCTCTTGCTGGTTTGCTGGAGTAACCTTGCATTTCCAGGATGGAGCGACCTTGCTACCTACAGGTTTGCTGGGGTGACCTTGGTATCTTCAGAATGTGAGCAGATGGGCCACGGCCTTGATGGTGTACAGGAGGGGAAATTGAGGTCTCCAGGCTTGCACAAAAGCTTATGGCTGCGATGAGCATAGGCAGTACCCTTCTTATTTTTTTAATACCCTTTTTTCAATACCCTTCGCTTTGTGGTGCGTTGTCCTCTACGTAGGCAGGTGCCGTCTGTCAAACTTGTGCCGTAGCATAAGCTGCCTGCTCATCCCATCATCTCTTTGCTTTGTGGTGCATCGCCCTCTGTGCAGGCAGTTGACACCTGTCCAACTTGTGTCGTCTCACAAGCTGCCTGCTGATCCCATCATCTCTTTGCTTTGTGGTGCGCCGTCAGTAGAAGCACTTCTTGAACTTGTGTCATCTCACAAGCTGCCTGCCGATCCCATCATCTCTTTGCTTTGTGGTGCGCCGCCGTCAGTGGAGGCACCTCTTGAACTTGTGTCGTCTCACAAGCTGCCTGCCGATCCCATCTTCTCTTTGCTTTGTGGTGCGCCGCCGTCAGTGGAGGCACCTCTTGAACTTGTGTCGTCTCACAAGCTGCCTGCCGATCCCATCTTCTCTTTGCTTTGTGGTGCGCCGCCGTCAGTGGAGGCACCTCTTGAACTTGTGTCGTCTCACAAGCTGCCTGCCAATCCCATCTTCTCTTTGCTTTGTGGTGCGCCGCCGTCAGTGGAGGCACCTCTTGAACTTGTGTCGTCTCACAAGCTGCCTGCCGATCCCATCTTCTCTTTGCTTTGTGGTGCGCCGCCGTCAGTGGAGGCACCTCTTGAACTTGTGTCGTCTCACAAGCTGCCTGCCGATCCCATCTTCTCTTTGCTTTGTGGTGCGCCGCCGTCAGTGGAGGCACCTCTTGAACTTGTGTTGTCTCACAAGCTGCCTGCCGATCCCATCTTCTCTTTGCTTTGTGGTGCGCCGCCGTCAGTGGAGGCACCTCTTGAACTTGTGTCGTCTCACAAGCTGCCTGCCGATCCCATCTTCTCTTTGCTTTGTGGTGCGCCGCCGTCAGTGGAGGCACCTCTTGAACTTGTGTCGTCTCACAAGCTGCCTGCCGATCCCATCTTCTCTTTGCTTTGTGGTGCGCCGCCGTCAGTGGAGGCACCTCTTGAACTTGTGTTGTCTCACAAGCTGCCTGCCGATCCCATCTTCTCTTTGCTTTGTGGTGCGCCGCCGTCAGTGGCGGCACCTCTGAACTTGTGTCGTCTCACAAGCTGCCTGCCGATCCCATCTTCTCTTTGCTTTGTGGTGCGCCGCCGTCAGTGGAGGCACCTCTTGAACTTGTGTCGTCTCACAAGCTGCCTGCCGATCCCATCTTCTCTTTGCTTTGTGGTGCGCCGCCGTCAGTGGAGGCACCTCTTGAACTTGTGTTGTCTCACAAGCTGCCTGCCGATCCCATCTTCTCTTTGCTTTGTGGTGCGCCGCCGTCAGTGGAGGCACCTCTTGAACTTGTGTCGTCTCACAAGCTGCCTGCCGATCCCATCTCCTCTTTGCTTTGTGGTGCGCCGCCGTCAGTGGAGGCACCTCTTGAACTTGTCGTCTCACAAGCTGCCTGCCGATCCCATCTTCTCTTTGCTTTGTGGTGCGCCGCCGTCAGTGGAGGCACCTCTTGAACTTGTGTTGTCTCACAAGCTGCCTGCCGATCCCATCTTCTCTTTGCTTTGTGGTGCGCCGCCGTCAGTGGCGGCACCTCTGAACTTGTGTCGTCTCACAAGCTGCCTGCCGATCCCATCTTCTCTTTGCTTTGTGGTGCGCCGCCGTCAGTGGAGGCACCTCTTGAACTTGTGTCGTCTCACAAGCTGCCTGCCGATCCCATCTTCTCTTTGCTTTGTGGTGCGCCGCCGTCAGTGGAGGCACCTCTTGAACTTGTGTCGTCTCACAAGCTGCCTGCCGATCCCATCTTCTCTTTGCTTTGTGGTGCGCCGCCGTCAGTGGAGGCACCTCTTGAACTTGTGTCGTCTCACAAGCTGCCTGCCGATCCCATCTTCTCTTTGCTTTGTGGTGCGCCGCCGTCAGTGGAGGCACCTCTTGAACTTGTGTCGTCTCACAAGCTGCCTGCCGATCCCATCTTCTCTTTGCTTTGTGGTGCGCCGCCGTCAGTGGAGGCACCTCTTGAACTTGTGTCGTCTCACAAGCTGCCTGCCGATCCCCATGATGCAGGCTGGCTACCAACCTCACACCATGGAGCCCTGCTTTGACACCTGGGGTACCCCTGATAGGCAGGCAACCCACAAGAACCCTATCCCCAGCCTTGGCCCAACCCTTGGCCGTGGCAAGCCCAGCAAGAGCCAAAGCAGAGATCATACGGCCCACAACAGCAAAACGCTTCCTGCCAGTGTGGGAGCCCACTCCAACAGCATGTTTGGCTCGTCCCCCGCATCTCCGACTCTGCCACCACCTCCCCACCTGCAGCACACTGCGCAGTGCTCTGCACTGGGATTGGGCCGCACTGTGCGCTTTCAGGTTTTGCCACAGACAGGTGTGTGTGTGTGTGTGTGTGTGTGTGTGTGTGTGTGTGTGCGCGCGCGCGCGCGTGCGTTCCATAAAGTGTGCAATGCTTCCACTGAGGCACAATTTGCTGCTGCCACATCCCTTCTGCCCTTTGCCCAGACGTCAGCTCAAGCAGCGGATGCATGAGGTCATACTGATCTACACTCCTGTGCTTCTTGTGTGAATGCAAATGGAGTAGTAGCAGCATCAGACAGCATATGCTTTAATCGCAACTGTAATGGCAGAGTGGTGCATATGGTTTGTAAGTATGACAAAAGAACGGCAGATCCCACCCATGATGCCACCAAAAAGCAACTCGCATCCGGTGCAATGGCGACAATAAGTTTGTGCGTGCTGCCTTCAGCAGCAAGGCGTTATACCAATGAGCGCATCTCTGTAGAACCAGTGCACATCTCTGTAGAAGTAGTGCAGGCTACGCTAAGCAGCAAGGCCTCAACCAAAGCAATGCGCGCATTTTAGGGAAACCTGGGCAGCTCCACACCGATGAAGCTCCGCCGCTCAGCCCCAGTCATCCTCAAGCAACCCCAGCAAAAACAGCTGCTGCAGCAGCAGCAGCAGCACCACCACCACTGCAGGGCTTTGCAGCCCCCTTGGCTGAGCCGTCACAGCATGCAGCTTTGTATGCTGCATCAGCGAGGGGAGGTGGCTCTGGGAGGAGCCGCCACCATGCCCAGGGGTCCAGGTTGATGGATGAGGATGGGCCGCTGGCACTTCCCGTGAAGCTCCTCGCTGCACGACGCAGGCTGAGCCTGCAGAACTTGGCCACCCTGCAGAGCTGCTGCAGTCATGACAACCTGCAGCACGTCGCTCAGCACCACATGCGCCGCAAGCTGAGAGGTGCGCGCATGCATGCATCCTCCATGCATGCTCTATTATGCATGCACCCCACATGTAAAGACCCAAATGCTGCTCCATGAGGGCATCCCAGCCCAGAAGTGCGAACACGTGCAAACACGGGGGCATGCAATGTTGCCAAGCTGAGTATGCCGTGCTAGCTGTGGAAAGAAGGGGTGTGTTATGGGTGGCAGCATGCACACCCTGCATCACATGTTATTGCTCCAAAGGCGTTGCAAGCCCCAGGTTGAGCGATGTGGATTTGAAGGTGCTGATGCACCCAGCAAGGACAAAGGAAGCGTGCAGCCCTGGTGTTTGAGGTTTGCTCTTTGATGCTCAATGTGACCTGAAGCTGCCCTTCAACTTTAGAGCGTGAGTGTGTGGTTGCAGCCACCATGGCACGGTGCCCCTGGGATGCCAGCCTCTGTGCCCCTGGGATGGCCTCCACACACTCTTCCACTGCAATCCGTCAAAATGTCACACACATACACATGCACACACACTGTGCGTGTGCGCGCGCAAACTCCCGCTCTCACCCTCCGCTGCCCTCACCCTCGACCTCAACCTAGCGCCTACCTACACCTCTCACTGCTAGGTTGCTGCAGTTTGCTGCGAGTTGTGTTTTGACTTGTGCAGGCAAGAGCGCACCAGAGGCTATCCTGATTGTGCAGCTGCAGCGCACGATGGGGGATCCTGTGTTTGCAAGGCTGTCCCTTGACTTCTCTGTTTGTTGGGCGTGATGTGGTGACTTGTGCAGGCAAGAGCTTACCAGAGGCTATCCAGGTTGTGCAGCTGCAGCGCACAATGGGAGATGCCGTGTTTGCAAGGCTCTCTCAGGAGGAGCTGCCTCACAGCCTTGGACTATGCAAGCAACCAAACCCTCCACATGCGCCCAAATCCGCAAATTCTGCCTGTGTTCCCAAGCCGCTGCCATACTATAGTGATCTGGCACGCCACCATGGGCGGTACAAGGTGCGTCCTACAGCGTTTTGGCCAGGCAACATGGGCGGTGCAAGGGGGGCAGCAGGGGGAGAGTGGAAGGAAAGGACGGGGCCACAATTGTTTCTTCTGAAGTCCTTGCCAAACTGGCGCTTTGTATGGCCCTGCGTCGAATCACTGTGTGCTCGCTTGTGTGTGTGTGTGTGTGTGTGTGTGTGTGTGTGTGTGTGTGTGTGTTGTGCACGTGCATGTGTGCTCGCACACACCACTTGGAAATATTACAGACCACAGATCAAGCTGATAAACACGTATTCAATTTAGCAGATGAGGTCATATGGCTGGTTGGGCTCAGAATGCGCACATTGATGTGGCGGGTGTGATTGAGACTACAAAGGGTAATGCTTATATGGTAGGTGAAGTGCTGTCTGCTGCAAAAGTAATCAACCAACACACACACACACACGCGCACACACACACACACATACACACACACCTCACTGCCCAGGCCTTGCTGGTCACCTCTGACGACCAAAAGGCAGTGGCCATCCACCATGCACTACCCACCTCACGCTATGAGCTCATCGTAGCGTCCTCCAAGCCTGAGTGCCTATCCTTCCTGGCGTGTGGCGGCGCAAAGTGCATGCCTGATGTGGTGCTGCTTGACAGCCAGTTCAGGCAGGGGTTGGAGGTGAGTGTCTGTTTGCGTGTGTGTGGGTGCCTTGTGCATGAGTGTGTGCTTGCATGCGAGTATATACCTTGTGTATGGGTGTGTGCTTGCATAGAAGTGTATGCCTTGTGTATAAATGCCTGATAATTTATGGTGTAGGGGGGGGCGAGATGCATGTCTGATGTGGTGCTGCTGGACAGCCAGTTCAGGCAGGTGGTGCGAGGGGCGCTAAGTGCTTGATGCAAATCTTATGGCCTGCCAGACTGGGCAGGAGTTCATACATTTGCTGTCTGAGTGGGCAGAGGGGGCAGATGCATGCATGCATACGCATATGCTGGTGTGGATGTTCATGTATGAAAGCACTTGACAGGTGTGCATGCCTGGTTGCGTTCCTGGTCATGCAGGGGTTGTGTCAAGGGGGAGAGGTGTGTCCGTGCAAGTGAATGCATTCTTGGTCACATGTTCCAGCCACTCTTCATGCCTGCACAGGGTCATCATTCTGGCAACGGCTTTCCTGTGCATGGTGTGTGTGTGTGACCATCTTCAAATGATCTTCAATTATGTTCCACGTGACCTAAACCCACTTTCATAGCCACCCATTTTTGTTTGCAGCGCGCAAAACCCACTCTGTCTTGCACACTCGTTCTTGCTGCAGGCTGTCACACCGGTGGCAGATCTAGAGGAAGTGGAGGAGGAGGAGCACGAAGGTGAAGGGGCAGATGATGAGAAGGGCAGCAGCAGCAAGGCCACGCCGAGGCATGCGCCTCCCAAGGAACTCAGCTTGAGTCCGGCGCTGCAGCTTTTAGCTGCTCTCAGGTGCGTGAACATAAGGAGAGGTGCACAGGAGGATTGGGTGAACAAAAGGAGTGGAGATCACTCCCACTAATAAAGCTATTAGGTGGGGGTGTAGCCTCCAGATGCGAGTGAACCAGCATGGTGGCAGTGTTGATGGTCCCTCTAACGGCTAGCTGCTCATGATCAGGAGCTGTGGACCTGCGGAGCACTGCACACATTGCACAAGCAACAACAGCCGCATGGAAATTTAACAGCCTATTCCTTTTTGGCCGTACTATACAGCATTCTGGCATGAGCCCCCTCTTCACTAAAATGCTACCACCCCACATACCTTAATATTAGTATTGACAGCGGCATTCCAGTACAGCAGCTGCTGGCTACTCTCTGGCGTGTGATGTGGATTGACCACATCAAAGTCATCTGACAGACAGAGGCAGACACAAATTTAGAACAGCAACGTGCTAATAGCAGCAGTGCAGTTGTTCCCAAAAAGGCAGACGATGTGAACAAAGTAGGCTCCCCCGACACAGCTGCCATACATCAGCACCAGGCACTTAATGGTTGCAATTTTCTGCATTCTAGGTGCACAGCTTGACTCCAAGGGAGCTCTCTGCTTCACTCCTGCTGGTCATCATCATCATCATCTTTCATCACACATCACCACCATCATCTCTATCATCATCAGCACCATCATCATTATCTCTGCATCACCACCATCACCATCACCACCACCACCACCACCACCGACATCATCACCACCATCTCTGCCGCCTCGCAAGGGCATGCCAGCCAGGAAAAAGAGAAGAAAAGACTACACCACTTAATCAGCACGTGCTGCTTAGATAATGACAGAAGAACACTGTTGCAGTCTTTAGTACAGACCATCCCAGGAGCTTGCTTGCAGATGCTTGCTTGCTGCGGCAGCAGGGCGGCCCGTGGTGTGCCCCCCTCCTGGTCATTATCGTCCCCTCTGCTCACGCAACAACGCTGGCTTGCTCGTGGTGCAGGGAGCTCCATGATCCATCCGCCTTGCCCATCATCCTGCTGGCAGCAGCCCCCCTCATTCCAGCTCAGACGTCCTGTGCAAACAACTGCATGGACAGCGCACACACTCCAGGAACAGCTGCCTTGGATCCCAAGCCTTCCTTTCTTGATCCAGACCCAGATTTATCACCTTCAGCAGCGGCAAAGCAACATGCAGCAGCAGCAGCAGGAGCATCGTCTGGGACACCCGTAGCAGGTCCCAAGGGCCCTCTGCTGCCGCTCGAGCAGACAAGCTCAGTGGCAGAGCAGCATGAGGCAGCAGCAGCACTGCGATCCAGGACGTGCGCAGCGCAGCATCATGAAGGGGCAGCATCGCCCAAACACTGTGCTGCAGGGCATCCAGGAGCGCCCCCTGCGTGTGTGCCCCCTCTGACCCCAGCGCATCATGGATCAAACGTAGAAGGGAATGCTGCCGCTGAGGGCCGTGCCTGCAGGAGCCCCAACAACACCTCGTCTGCAGCACAGGTGTCTCCTTAATGCAAGCGACCGCTTGGCCTGCGCTGTTGTTTCTTTTCTCTTCTTACCTTTTCCAGCACAGGTGTCTCCTTAATGCAAGCGACCGCTTGGCCTGCGCTGTTGTTTCTTTTCTCTTCTTACCTTTTCCAGCACAGGTGTCTCCTTGATGCAAGCGACCCCTTGGCTTGCGCTGTCTTTTCTTTTCTCTTCTTACCTTTTCCAGCACAGGTGTCTCCTTGATGCAAGCAACCCCTTGGCTTGCGCTGTCTTTTCTTTCTCTTCTTACCTTTTCCAGCACAGGTGTCTCCTTGATGCAAGCAACCCCTTGGCTTGCGCTGTCTTTTCTTTTCTCTTCTTACTTTTTCCAGCACAGGTGTCTCCTTGATGCAAGCGACCCCTTGGCTTGTTGCTTTTCCTTTTCTTTCTTACCTTTTCCAGCACAGGAGTGCGGTAAGGATGGGATGGACGCGCACGTTTTGGCCGAGCATCATAAGATGGCCTACAGAACACATAATTTGCTCTTGAGAGCTGAGGAGCAGGGTGTGGCTGCCTCAATGTTATGCATTGTTTGGTGTGACTCGAGAATGCCATGTCTATATACCTTCAGAGGGCACAAGGAGGGGCGTGTAGCCTCATGTTCTTGACAATCTTAACCGCTTTTTTAGATGCTCACACATGCCTCCTCGTTTGTTTTGTTGCTGTCCGCAGCATGGCCTTGCGGCTCGACTGCTTTTTTTAAAAGCTAACCCGCGCCTCCTGGTTTATTTGTTTTTGCTGCCCGCAGCAGGGTGTTGCAGCCCTGAGGAGGGGGGCCAACGACTATGTCACACTGCCTGTACTGGACCCTACTGAATTGGAGGCGCGCATCAACATGCAGGTGACAAGACCTGTCCGACAGGTTGAATTTGTTTCTTTCTAGTGTTGCCTGCGATGCTCACACTGCGCCCCACCGAGCTGAATTCACGTATCAACATGCAACCAGCAAGCTTTTTAAACAAGCTGGTTTCCTTAGGAAGTTACCTGCTATGGCACCCACAGCCCCCCCTTGTCATGATGCAGAATGGGCCCTTGCCAGTGAAAGGATGCCATTGATTGATGCAGAGATACAGAAGTCAAATGCGGGTGGACAGCCTGCGCAAATTTTGTGTAGCATGCTGCATAGGGCAAAGCTGTACGCTATTTGCACACCCTGCCTTCACGGAAGATCACTCAGCTCATTTTAGTCTAGGCCTGTGAGCCTTGTTGGTAAGGCCCGAGCTAGCTCTCTGGTTAGGGAACCCTTCCTGATGCACGCAGCCGGAAGTGGCGTGAGTAATCTTTTCTTTTCTTCAGCCCTCTTTAAACAAGCAATTCCCCTCTGACTTCTCTACCTCAATTAAAGTAAAGGTCGCCCTTTCCATGTTCCTCCTGCACACATGCATGATCTGGACGTGTTTCTTCCGACTCAATGACACAAAGCAAGGTTGGCAACAAAGAGGGCGTAGTGCAGCGGGCCCATGGTCAAAGGCTCATTTTTGATCCTCGAAACAGCAGCTCCAAATCAAGGATGCACGTGCTGCTCATGCTGTGTGCCCATACTTTGCAATTGCAGCACTTTTCCTTTAGATCAAAACACACTGTCTCTGCTGTGTCCCTTCCTGGTTGCTGTGGCGCAGGTCGCGCTGCGCCGCGCTGTGCGCATCAAAGCTGAAGCCTCCTCGTCCATGCACCTCCTGCGGTCAATGCTCCCCAACCATGTGATCAAGAAGCTCAAGGCAGGCCAGACATACATCGCACAGCGCCATGAGCAGGTGTGTGTGTGTGTGTGTGTGTGTGTGTGTGTGTGTGTGTGTGTGTGTGTGTGTGTGCAAGTGCCTGTTCTGAAGGTCTGCTACATTGGGGACTTGCTTCAATCCTTATGCAGCCACAATCCCAGAAGGGTTTATCTGCAGCCAAACAACAAGCGTTCTTTAACTGCTCCGAGCATAGGTGCCTCCCAACTGGATGCTTTCAACCTTGGGTTCTTTGTTAGTTTGGAACCAGGCAGTCGGGGGACATGCGCCTGACTAGCCGCGGCGTGACCAAGTTTCCACCACTAAATTCCCTTACCCGATCACCCTCTGCACCGAATTGGGGGATTTTTAGTGATTGAGGGTCGTCGTACCAAAAGCATATCATTGCAAAAGACATGGAGTGACAAGACCCAGTGGTTAGGTAGGAATTTTAGCAGTGGAGGACAACTCCCTCCAAATAAATAGGTGTGGTGAGAATGCTCATGGCAGTGTGTGCCCTAAATCTGGGACATTTATTTTAGTTGCGAAAATGTTCAAAGCACTAGAGCTTGGCAGTCCCAGGTGTGGGGCACCTTGCCAAATCAGCCGTGACATGAACCCTATTTTCCCACCACCGGATCTTCATTCGCTACCAATCACCGCAACTAATTAAATGACCTGGGCCCTTGTACCAGAAGCATTCCATTGCAAAAGGTTTGGAGTAAAAAGACCTAGTGATTGATTAGCATAGTGTAAGGGGGTCATGATAATAATCTTGAGAGTGAACACTGGTCCCAGGGTGGAGATGTGTGCCTTTTTTGGGTGATCTTAGGCTGGGAATTATCTGATATCCCCCAAGTATCATCAGTTTTTGTGACTGTGATAGTTCGATGGGGGACAATAGTTGGCATGATTAGATTTGAGAAAAAAATAATATGAGAAAGAGCATGTCCGGCAATATAGGCCAGTTGGCCCCCTCTGCCAATTTGCAACTTTGCAGAGCTCAGCACCATTGAGAGAAAATCAGAGTTTAATGCGTGGAAAGTGTTTTAATGGTGCTTGATCAGACAGAATATGTTGCAGACCATGAGCGTGCCCTTCAAAAGCACAGGCGTGTCATTGATCATGATGCTCAAAGGTTGCACCTTGGTCGTGCTCAAAGGGCACACCTTTGCTCAGAGACGTGCTTGGCAGTGTGCACAGGCATTCCTCCTCATCGGTCATGCTCGCAGGTCACGATTGGGTTCATAGATGTGGTGGGCTTCACGGACATGTCATCACATTGGCCCTCCAGTAGGGTGGCACAGGTGAGGGGTGTCACAGGTGATGGGCCATAGGCCACAGGTGAGTGGTGAGTAGTGCCACAATTGAGTGTACCTTCCCATTGGCCCTCCAGTAGGGTGGCACAGGTGAGTGTTGTCACAGGCAACAAGCAAAAAGCCACAGGTGACAGCTGACAGTAGGTTCGCCTAGGTGAATGGTGAGTAGTGTCACAAATGAGTGTGCCTCCCCGTAGGCCTTGCAGTAGAGTTGCAAAGGTCAGCGGCAGATGATGATCATTGAGGACGGCCAATCTCGGACTTTGGGGTTCAACGCCTGATGCCCTGCGTGCGTTTTTGTGTATGAAACAAGCTGGTTTTTGCGAGGATCTGGGCAACTCATGAAATGGACATCCTCAGATCAGAGTTGCATCTCTCTCCCCAGTTGCCGGTTACCTGCTGCTGCGGTGTTCCCAGTTGCTGGCCGCTCTTGCTGCTGAGCTTCCAGCTATCCATGCTTCTAGGCTGTGCTAAGGGGTGAGTCCTTTCCTGCATTGATATGCGTGAATTAGGCGGGGGGGGGGGGGGGAGCAGCGAGTACAAGTCCAGAAGCAAAGGGGCAGGTATTCCAGTGAGACGAAAAGAGGAAGGGTTGCCCCTCCATCCACCCCACCAACTCACCA
Organism: Dunaliella primolecta; assembly: GCA_914767535.2. Taxonomy (NCBI): domain Eukaryota; kingdom Viridiplantae; phylum Chlorophyta; class Chlorophyceae; order Chlamydomonadales; family Dunaliellaceae; genus Dunaliella; species Dunaliella primolecta. The sequence continues at coordinate 7,242,826 of OU611763.1, read as the reverse complement.
TCTCTCCCCCCAAAACTCACACACATGCATACTGCTGCTGCTGCTGCTGCTGCTGCTGCTGCTGCTGCTGCAGATGTTGAACGATCTGTTCAGCCACTTTGATGGCATCTGCCGCCGGCACAAAGTCTATCACGTGGACACCATTGGGGATGCGTAAGTCTGTATGTGTTATTGCAGGTGTGCCATTGTGTTTAAGTTGTTTTGCAGGTAATGTTGGACCTGGTGATCTCGGTTGGTTGCAAGAGCTGCTTTGTGTCCTTCTCTGACTGACCTGCGGAGGCAAATTTTAATTTGGGGTTTGTTTCTTGGCCCTAGTCATGTTGTCGTGACTTGCCTTGCTTGTATCCTGGGCATCATTGGAGAGGCATGGACTTAAAGGTACAACTTAGACAAGGCTGCCTTGTTCCTTTTTTCTGCTTGCACACCACCCTTTCACACGTTTGTATTGCATCGCCCTTTCACACACTGCACTGCATTGCCCTTTCACACTTCGTGCTGCATTGCCCTTTCACACTTTGTGCTGCATTGGCCTTTCTCACATTTGTACTGCATTGCCCTTTCACACATTGTACTGCATTGCTCTTTCACACTTTGTGCTGCATTGCCCTTTCACACTCTGTACTGCATCACCCTTTCACACACTGCACTGCATTGTCCTTTCACACTTTGTACTGCATTGCCCTTTCTCACATCTGTGCTGCATTGTCCTTTCACACTTTGTACTGCATTGCCCTTTCACACAATGTACTGCATTCCTTGCACCCTGCGTCTCTGAATGTTACATTCCTGCCAATGCTACACATCTCCTCAATACACTCTCAACCAAGTGTCTCGCTACCGCGTAAGATGGACCAAATTGTGTTACCTTTCCTCCCTGCTCGTTTGTAATGCATGCGTGTGCAATTACAGCTGTGTGGTAACAAGAACTGGAACTTCACTTCATAAAAAGTAACAATGGATAGATTAAGCAACCAAGGAAGATGCACAAGCTTGATTTGCACTGAAACAAACTGTGGTCCATAACGGATGGCCACTACTTTGGTATGCTCACATGTGCAGCTACACGGGCAGTGCCGGGCACCCTGCAACCATGATGGGGGAAAGCACCACACGGAAGATTTTGCACAGGAGTTAACCCACCCTGCTGTGCACATGATGCAACTCAACAGCATCACAAGCACTGTGCACATGGCTTCCCTCACAAACCTCCATGCTCGGTCATGCACACATCTGCGCTTACAGGTGCTCAGCGGCCACAACGGATGGGGAAGGACCATGCACACGCTCAGCCCATCGTCTACCTTAACCTGTTGTGCCCATCATGGATGGCATAAATCATACAAGTTGCGCACATGATGCACCCCTAGCACTCATGCGTGCATTTTGTGCTCACAGCTACATGGTGCTGAGCGGCCACGATGGCGAGGAGGACCATGCCCTGCGCCTGCTGCGCACTGCGGCTGACATGCTGGCCCTCACCAGCAAGCCGCTGCAGCCAAGTGGAGAGCGGGTGCGCGTGCGCATCGGCCTCAACACAGGCAGCGCACACAGTGGTGTGCTGGGCACACAGCGCCTCAAGTACTCTGTGTGGGGAGACAGGTATGTGTGGGATGTGTGTGTGTATGTGCGCATGACTCTGTGGAGAGGGGAAGTGTCAATTTATTAGCTCAGGGGCATTAGCCTCAACTCAGGCAGCGTAAGTAGCAGGTGGATTAGCCTGCAACACCTTTGGCTCCATGTGGGTATGAGCCGGGGGGCGTGTGCACTTGCACATATGCTTGGGTACAACGGCAGAAGTGCAGTTGTGAGCATGTTGCTATTCCATTGACAGCTTGACTTGGTATCCTTATCATGCCTGTGTTGTGTGTGTCATGCCTGTGCCTGACCTCGCCTGCATACTGGACGGTGCTCACGACGCGTGTGGAGTTGCAATTACTGGCGTCCGTGGCCATGTACTGATGAAAACATGTGGTACACTTGTTGCTGCAACAAACAGTCTCGTCCATGTACTTGCCTTGCAGTGTCAAGTGTGCGCCTAGGGTTGAGGTTAATGGCACCCATAAGATCATTGTGATGAGAATGGATACAGTATTCCTGATCATGTACTTGCCTTGCAGCATCAATTGCGCATCAGACTGTATTTGCTGAGGTCACTGGCGTCCATGTTTTCATCATGATGAAAACTGCTGCAGTAACGCTCCCGCTCTTGTGCTTGCCTTGCAGCGTCAACTGCACGTCAAGTTGGAATGACTGGCGTACATGGGATCATCATCATGATGAGCACTGCCCGTGCAACGCTCTTGTCCGTGTACTTGCCTTGCAGTGTCGATTGCGCGTCCAGAGTTGGAGTGACTGGGCGTCCATGGCATTGCCTCGATGTTTGTCGCTGAGAATCGCATTGCTCCTGTTCAAATGCTTGCCCTGCAGTGTCAACTGCGCGTCCAGGATGGAGTCAACAGGGTTTCCAGGCAGCGTGCAGATCAGTTCCGACACCTACCAGGCAGCCTTAAAACAAATGGGTGCCCTGAGGGGTGAAGGGCTGATGGAGGGGCCTGGAGACGAGGGCAACTCGACTCATTCAAAGAGGTGGGTGCACTTAAAAGGCGGTGATTTTGTGTCAATAGCCTGGATTTTCAATGAATCGTCAAGTTACCTAGAAGGTAGGGATTGTACTTAGAGTCTGCAGGGGTTGCGGTGAGGGTATGGGTGTGGCCATGAGCACGCCTTTCTCTTGGCTTCTGTTGGACCAAACCCATGTACTGTGAATCTTTTGAGATAGTACCACACGTCCTGACGTGCTTGAACACACACACACATACACACACATACACACACACACACACACACACACACACACACACACACACACACACACACACACACACACACACACACACACACACACACCGACCCAGTGGCTTGCATACGCAGTGACCTCCACCACTGCAGCGCTGCGACTTTCAACTCCGGCATGGACGGCAGCAACAGCGGTTTTAATTGGAGCAGTAACGGCGCAATACCAGGGGATCCACCAAGTAGCCTCAGGTCCAGCAAGTGTGGCAGCGGCATGGTGCAGACCCCCCTCCCGGAGTTTGGGTTTGTGCCGCTGGGAGAGCGGGGCATCAAGGGCAAGGGCATGGTGTCCACGTACATGGTCAAGGTGGGTCAGGTTGACTCAGGGTTGTTTGTTGGCAAGCTCCATTTGTCTGCTTTGCAAGGGAATTATTTTTTTGGACACAGAAGGGCTGTTGGCAGGAGTGTGTAGGACAGGGAGCGGGTGCTCAATGCCTGTGGGTCACTTCTCTTTTGGTGTGGTGCAGTCAGGAGAAAGCACTGATATGCGTGCGCATGTGCATGCATGCTTGTACTTGCACTCATGCACACTGTAAGGGCTTACAATGAGCTTGCACATTGTCTTACCCTGAGTGACTGGTTTTTTGGTTATGAACTTGTGCACGCACGTGCACACCTACACACACACACGCGCACACACACACGCACACACACACACACGCACACACACACACACACACACACACACACACACACACACACACACACACACACACACACACACACAGTCGCAGTGCAAAATGGAGCAAAGTGTGATTGGGTACAAAAAGTGGATTCTTGTCTTTATGAGACTTTGGCCCAAAATTTGGGGCTGAACACACAAGCGCGCACGCGCGCAAAAACACATACATACACCGCTCTTGCCGCGTACAGGTGGGGGACTGGGCCAACGCGCTGGAGATATATGTGCGGCAGCAGCAGCAGCACGCAGCCTGGCAGCCCACACCTGAGGGCTTGAACGCCTTCAGGGCAGGGCGTGCGTCTGGCTTTGCAGACGGCTACAAATCTGGTATGTTTGCTTCTATCTTGCATGACCTCCATGGCTTTCCTGAATGCACTCCACCGGTCTCGGCATGTGTAAGGAAGCTTCAGACAGCATAATCTTTGGACGGCACATGCCGATCCTCATAAGAGTACACCACATTCTGAGATTGAAAGCTATCAACTGGTACATTCATGGTCCAATCGGAGGAGGTGGGTTCAGGCAGGTCGAAGGGGTTTTGAGTATTTGGATAATTTTCTGCGTCACATCCACAGAATTTGAACATACTGTTGGGTTCCTCAATTCAAGCTCATCAACTTGCAGCCTTTTGGCTGGAATTGTATGATAGGGGGGGGTCTGTGTGCATGATTGAGAGTCAGTCCCATGCGCGCATGCGTGTGGGCAACAGGTGGCATGGAGGCAAAGGTGCAGCTAAACAAATTTAACTTTCAGGATAGTAACAGTTTGAGATGCTCAATTGGATCGTGAAGCCGGGAAGGCAGCATGTGGACCTTGCAAGCTTCCTGCGGTCATTTTGTCCAGAGAGGGGCACCAAAAGGGGTAAAGGGAGGTGGGTGGGTGGGTGGATCGAGGGAGTCCAGACCAAGATTTACATGCGCTTCCCATAGAAGAAAAATCATAAGCCTCCTGTGTGTGTAGTCTGTTCTTTTCTGACCTGCTTGGTCATGATGGCTTGCTCATGTCCATATATGAGGGGGTTCCAATACCCTGTAGGTAGGACATGGCTTAGTATATGGAGGCCCTGCAAAGACGTGTGTCTGTGTTCCAAATTTCGCTATGGCTATGACTGCTCAACTGTTGGTTTGCATGCTTTTGTTGTTGCTTGCGCACATTTCTAGTGCAATCGATGATATCTTGAGAAATTGACTAAGCAGCTTTGCATGAATGAATGCAAATGTCAAAACCGTTCCCTTCTTGGGGGGCAGGGCTGGGCAAGAAAAGGGGAGTTAAGTGTGGGTATGCTTTCTTCCTTGCTGTTGTGCTGCAGCTGTGATGCTTGCATGCACACACACACACACACACACACACACACACACACACACACACACTATATCTCCCACCTTCTTGCGCACAGGTTTCAAGGCTGGAAGCACTTGCTCCAGTGCTGAGTCGCAGCATGCTGCAAGGCAGCATTCCAGCCCCTCTGCCCCCAGGGGTTTCTCAGAACTCAAACGCTCAGCTGTAAGTTCCCAAGAAGACTTGAAAGTATGGAGGAATCCTGGCTGTGAAGGTCTTGCCATTGTACCACAATAAGAGACTGCAGTGGCCACGCACAAACATTTTGCTCCCACCCTCACCTCAGTCGTTGTTGTTTCTGCACGCCTGCTTGCAAGCTTTCACCGTCTAGACCACTGCAAGCTTGCTTCCCCTTGGAAGGAGATCGCCCCTGTCTGATCACACCAGTTAAGCCACCCCAATACAGGCACACACGGTGTCCTTGTGTGTCCCAACCCTGCTTGATCTTGATCTTGATCTGACATGCCTGCCTGCAGGGGTCCGCACGCACATATGCCTGCCTCTGTCGGATCCCATTATTCGGGGGCCCCCCTTATGCAAACACGCACCCTTCCTGCATGCGTTCCTGCCAGTGTGTTGTGTGTACCAGCAAGGAACGCACGCACATATGCCTGCCTCTGTCGGATCCCATTATTCGGGGGCCCCCCTTATGCAAACACGCACCCTTCCTGCATGCGTTCCTGCCAGTGTGTTGTGTGTACCAGCAAGGAACGCACGCACATATGCCTGCCTCTGTCGGATCCCATTATTCGGGGGCCCCCCTTATGCAAACACGCACCCTTCCTGCATGCGTTCCTGCCAGTGTGTTGTGTGTACCAGCAAGGAACGCACGCACATATGCCTGCCTCTGTCGGATCCCATTATTCGGGGGCCCCCCTTATGCAAACACGCACCCTTCCTGCATGCGTTCCTGCCAGTGTGTTGTGTGTACCAGCAAGGAACGCACGCACATATGCCTACCTCTGTCAGATCCTATTAATAAGGGGCCCCCTTTATGCAAATACACACCCTTCCTGCATGCAATCCTGCCAGTGTGTTGTGTGTGCAGCAGGGTACTATCGCGCAAGCCTTCTCCTGTCAGATCCCACTAACCAGGCCCTCCTTATGCTAGTACACACCCCTCCCACACATGCGTTCTGGTCATTGTGGTGTGTGTGTTTGCGTGTGTGTGTGTGTGTGTGTGTGTGTGTGTGTGTGTGTGTGTGTGTGTGTGCATGTGTGTGCAGGGTTATGCACATGCACGCCCGTCCCTGTCAGATCCCACCAGCCAGGCCACCCTCGTGCAGCCCTCCTCCTTCTGCGTTGCCCCCCTGTCCCCTTGGCAAGCGCTCCACCCAGACCCATCGCCATCAGCCTCCACGCAAGGTAGCATGCAAGTCCCCTCTACGCAAGGTAGCATGCAAGCCCCCTCCCACGCGAGCCTCATGCGAGTCCCCTCCACACAAGGTAGCATGCAACCCCCCTGCACGCAAGACAGCGTGCAAGCCCCCTCTCATGCCAGCCCCATGCAAGCCCCCTCCACGCAAGGTAGCATGCAAGCCCCCGGCCATGGCAGCCTCATGCAAGTCCCCTCATGCAAGGACAGGCCTGAGTCTCAAGTACCTGCCCTTGTGCCAATGTTTCCTCTCTGCTCTTCAAGCCCGCCAGAGCAGCCCAGCATGCAGGAGCTACCACAGCTGCCCCTCCCTGAGCTCCCCCTACCACCACCACCTTTGACATCGGCTTCCATATCCCCACACATCCATACCCAAGGCCCCCCCATCCTCCCTGCCCCCGCCACCACCCCCTTGAAGACCAACCCCAGTGGTGCAGCCCCTGCGGCATCTGTGGCAGCCAGAGGCATCACGCCAACCCCCTTTGCGTCTGACGCAGCCGAAGGCATCACGCCAACCCCCTTTGCGTCTGTCGCGGCAAGAGCCATCACACCACCGCCCGCCCTGTTGGAGGTCCTTCAACCCCCTGACCCTCAGCTGGGGGAGAAGATTCGAGCAGCCCAGGACACATACAGCACCGGAGCAGCCCGGGGCACACACAGCACCAGAGCAGCCCGGAGCACACGCTCCAGCCAAGATGTACTCGTGCAGTCCTTTGAGCCCCTCAAGATGCAGCCCTCCAGCCACTCTGCACCCACCCATACCCAAAGCCACGGCTTCAGTGGTTGGAGGCGGACCAACGTCAACCTCAACCCCCTGCACACATTACCAGAAACGCAGCACAGCGCTTCCGAGTGCAGCAGCAGTAGCCATCCTCCTGCTGTCGACCACACCCATGCTGCATGGGGTGCTGCTCCTACAGCCAGCGGCAGTACCACCACATTTGACAGCACCACGCAGCCTGTGCTCCTCACCACTCAACCCGTCCTCCACGCACCCTATCCTCATCCCCAACACCAAACGTCCCATCCTCATAACCACCACCACCACCACAACCACCATCAGGTGCCCCATCACCATGACCATCACCACCAGGTGCTGTTGCATCACAGCCCCAATTGCCCGCTGCCGCCGCTGCTGCTGCTGCCGGTGCCCAGTATTTTTCCGCAGTCTGAGCCGCTGCCAGAAGCACCGCAGCACAGCCCTGGGGCCCCCAGCTGCGGCAGGGACCAAGGTGCGTGGATATGTGTGTGGGGAGGAATGCTGGGTGGGTGCGTGTTCATGCATCTGTGCATCTGTGCGTGTGTGTATGTTTGAGCAGTCACGCGTGGAGATGTGTGAGCTGCTGCCAGATGCACATGCGCTGCCCTAACACTGCCAACAAGGCCTACAATCTCGGCAGAGAGCAAGGCGCGCGTGTGTGTGTGCGCGCGCTCGCACGCATGCAATGGAAAGGGGGTGGGTAGATGCATGTGTTCTAGCCCTTAGCAGGTGAATTTGCATTGTTGTGTTGGTGGGAACAAAGGTGTTCAAGGATGTGCCCTTCTTGTTTGGAAGGGATGAGATTCTTGTTAAGATTTTGTGAAGGCTTGCAAGGGCTGAGGGAGGAGAGCCAAAGGAATTAAACAACTGAGGAAGTGAGGCCTGAAAAAGATTGTATGGTTTTGGATGCTGGGCAAGCAACAAAACAACAACAAAAGCAACAAAAGCAATAACAACAGCAGCAGCAGCAGCAGCAGCAGCAGCAACATCAATAGCAGTAACAACAACCAACAAATTAACGAGCGCAACTTGACATTTTTGACAATTCAACAGCATAGCAATCATGAACAAGAGGTGGTGTCCAGCAAGGGATTCCAGGTTCACCTCTTCTCCAATTCGCACCCTGGAGCGTTCACAGAAGTCCATGAACGATGGCAACTAATGTCCGGGGTTTGGTCTGGGCTTGCCTCTTGCTTTCTTTCCATCAAGTCCCACCCTGTGCAAGATCCCCCTTGTTTTCCTGCCTGTTGATCCTCTCGGGTGGCCGGCCTGCTGTATGAGCAGCTGTGTCTGCTCCTGCTAGCATGGCAAGGTCAGGCCTCCCCCACCCCCAGCAGCCAGTCTGAAATGGACTCTGGGAACAGAGACAAAGGCTTGCTCTTGCAGTAAGGCAGTGACGACGCCTCATACATGACTGTTTTTAAGGATGTGCTTCGTCAAAAAGAAGGTCAGGCGGTTGACTTCAATGCAAATAATGAAGCACAATTGGAGTAGAAAGCACAGAGGCAAATCAACAAGCAGGTAGCCCTGCTCTTTCCTGTGGTCATTACATTGCACCATGCTGAAGGCGCTGTTCTTTGCACAGGAGTGAAGGACAGGTGTTTGCAAGCCCTTTGCTTGCAGGCAACGCCTTAGGATTTGCTTGCAGGCAACGCCTTAAGATCCGCTTGCTGGCACCGCCTTAGGATTTGCTTGCAAGCAACGCCTTAGTATTCGCTTGCAAGCAACGTCTTAGGATTTGCTTGCAGGCAACGCCTTAGGGCATTGTGTTGTGAGTACCATATGCCCATCAGATGCCCCATCGCTCCTAGCAACAAATGGACCATGCTTCGTGGGGTACAACCTTTTGCTCCCCAAGGACCAGGAACATTATCACACTGTGGATGGTCAATTACTGTTGTCCCCAAGGACTAGGAACCTAATCACATTGTGCATGTGGGCTAGGAATCTAATTGCATCGTGGATTGTCGGTCAGTGCTGCTCCCACAGACTAGAAACCTAGTCACATCGTGGATGGTCGGTTAGTGCTGTGGCAGAATAGCTTTTCCATTGAGGAATGAAATGCAAGGGTACATGTATGCACACGCACACACGCGCACACACACACACACACACGCACGCACGCGCACACACACACACACACGCGCACACACACACACACACACACACACACACACGACAAGACGTTTGGCATTATGCGTGGCGCAGGCAAGTCGGGCCGCTCAAGCGCAGGCATGAGCCGCCTGTTTGACACTTCTGTCAACAACAACGCCATCGCCACCACCACCAGCAACAACAGCAACAGCATGAACCACAACAACATGAATCACAACATCAACAACACTGAGAGCGGCCTGGCATCACGCGGCAGCAGCAAGGGCGGCAGCAAGATCCTGTCCCTCATCTTGGGCAAGTCAGCCTCGCAGCACCAGCACCAGCACCAGACCCAGACCCGGGATAGCCTGAGTGCTACATGGGGTGTAGTTGAGGACCAGAGTGGGCGAGGCAGTGGGAACAGCAGCAATAATGTGGGAGGCGATGGGGCGCACAGGAGCGGAAGTTTTGGCTTTGTGTCCAGTCCGAGGAGTAGTTCCAACCAACAATCAAACCGACTGCGGCACAGCAGCAGTAGCAGCAGCAACAGCTCGCGCCTCAAGTTAGCGGGTATGGTTCAGAGCTTGGGGGGGATGTTCAAGCACGGAGGAGGAAGGGGAAGAGGGAGCAAAAGGGTGAACAGCAGCAGCGGTAATGCAGGGGTGCATGGGAGTGGGTCGCTCTTACCTGAGCAGGAGCCCCGCCAGCAAGGGTCATCAATTGCAGGTGGCTCCGATGACAGGTATGTTACGGCGATTGCTTGTCGAATTGCAGGACACGTTTGAATGTGTGCCCATGGAGGGTTCCCCATCTTTCTTGGCAAACTGTTTCATTGAGCACTTTTGACAAAACGTGTCTGCGCTCCAAGCACCACCATGGTACCTGAGCATTGTGTGTTGGATAGGCAAGGTCATTTTTTGCTGTGCGAGGGGGTTACAAGGGGTTTGAGATACAGAGGGAGAAAAGGGAAAATAGAAGAGTTTTTTGGCAGCAGAGGACCTCTTTCTTTCCAATGAGAGGTTCAGTGAGCCAACCTGCGGCCCCTTTTGCCATTAGATGTCTGTTAGCTTTGGCAGCACCTTTTCATGTGAAACTGGGTGCATGAGTGAATGTGCTTGAAGGTGTGGCACCAGCATGTGCTGCCTTACTTAGTTAAGGTCACTGTTCTTCACACATGCGCACACAGAAGAGGCTTTACGGGTCTTGCACGCGCGCACACACACACACATGCATGCATGCATGCATGCATGCAGGGGCAGCAATGAGCAGGCATCGACGAACGCTGCCGCGGTGGCAGCTGGAGGGGTGGAGGCGGGTGGGGGAGGCTCTGGAATTGGGGCCAGCAGCAGCAGCAGCAGCAGCAGCAGCAGTGCCTGTGCACCTCAACACCTACACAGGCGCACCACACTGCAGGTGCCAGCCCAGTGGCAGCTCCTTAAAGCCTCTCAGCAGTCTCAAGGGCCCAACTCGGCGCTCCGAGATGGCACCCATGCGGAGTCAGGTCACAGTGAGGTGCGAGCGGGCAAGTGTGTTGTGCAAAGCGATGAGTGGCATGAGGGAGCCAGCGAGCAAGGGTGCACCCCTGTGCTCCGTTTCCAGAGGGGGCACCACCCTGGAAAGGTGTGTGGAACCTGTGTGTGCTCCAGAACCCATCCTTCCACGAGAAAAGAGTGTCTTTGGACTTCAACATGTTGTGTCCCATGAGCATCTATGAGGCCTTAAAAGTGGTCCTCAATTTTCTGGAGTGCATGAAAGGGCCTTGCACTCCCATGCCTTGCTTGACCGCGGGAGGGTACCCCGCGGAGCGGATGTGGTCACTGCCTTGCTGCGTTACCATCACAACCTCAACATATGCCACAGCGCTGCCTGTAGGTTGGAGCTCCTGACGCACAATGTGTACATCACAATCGCAAGTGCTGTGTGTCGCCACCATCACAAGTGCTGTGTGTCGCCACCATCACAAGTGCTGTGTGTCGCCACCATCACAAGTGCTGTGTGTCACCACCATCACAAGTGCTGTGTGTCACCACCATCACAAGTGCTGTGTGTCGCCACCATCACAAGTGCTGTGTTTCGCCACCATCACAAGTGCTGTGTGTCACCACCATCACAAGTGCTGCGTGCCAACAGCATTGCTTTTCCTGCAACACTTCTTGCCAAAGCATAGCACTTACAAATGGGCCCACACCGTAACACGGGCCTTTGCTCTTTTCCCTGCTTAGATTGGGGCTCAGATATGCCTGTGTCAATCCATTAGGAGATGCGGCGCTTGAAGGTGAGCACAGTGGCTCAGGCGTGCCCGTATTGCTTAGAGGGGCATGTCTTAATTTCTTGGAAGGCAAAGCGCTAGAAAAGGCGCCTGGCGGCTCAGATGTGTTCATGTCGTTCAAATGTACATGTGTTGATTTTTTATTGCAGGGAGACAAGGCACTAGAGTATGCGACTGGTGATGATCGACTCACATGTCAATTCACCAGGACTTCCACTTGCAAACTCACTGTTTTGACGCATGGCTTGTGGTGCTATCAGGAGCAAGGCAGCAGCAGCGGCTCTTCTGGTGGGGCCTTGCGGCCCCAGTGGGCAGCAACACAGTCATCTTCGCAGCAGCAGCAGCAGCAGCAACACCCCCCGGAACCAGCACCATTGGCATCCTCGCAGCTGCACTCCTCTGCCACGCCTCCCTCCCAGGCCTCGTTGACTTCATCCCGCCCCTCGTCCGCCTCTCCCGCTGCCCCCGCCGGCAACGACACCAAACCATCAGTGCCCAAAAAGGGCGGCAGCAGCAGCGGTAGCAGTAGCAAGCTTGGCCGCGCTCTGAAAGGCATCTCTGCCAAGATCAGGGCTGCCGACAAAAAGCATATGAGGGGGGCATGAGCATGCGAGGGTGGCATGAGCGCACAAGGGTGGCATGAGCTCACGAGGGTTGTGAGAGCTCACAGACAACTGCAAACCTTCCCTTGGAGTTATGTTTCATGTTTGTGTTCGTTGTTTGATGGCCTACGTGTTTAATTCTAGCGTTTGTGTCTGATGGTCTATCTGTTGCTGATAGAAGGCCCCACTGTGGGTAGCGCAGGTCCTTCCAGCCTAGCTGATTGCCATGGGCAACACAACACTAGGGGAGAGGAGGGTGCAGCGTGGGCACCTTCACATGTGCACCTTGAGGGTGCATGCACACGTTTGTTGTGCTCCAGAGGCCAAGAGAAGTACAGATGTATGCATGTTTGGTACAGTTGATTTGGGTGTACTTGACGGAAAAACGATGGAGCAGAGTCTGGCAGCAGCAATGGCAAGGCCCCACCGCTTGTCCCCTCGCACACGCGCACACACAGACACACATACACACACACTCCTGCCCATGCACACCTGCATGGTACTGAGTTTGTCTTGTGCTGCTGGGAATGGCCAACATGCTTCCCCAGTCCAGCTTGATGCATGTGTATGTTGGAAAAAGGTTCCATGTGGGTACGTCACAAAGGACGCACCAAATGTGTGTAAGACCCCCAAAGGATGCATCGGTGCGAATGCTACCAAGGATGCATCACAGTGGTGTTAAACATGTGTACTGTAAGTGCATGAAGGTTGTGAGGGCCCACCAAAGATGTTGTTGACCGCCATCGTGTGATGTCACGAACCCAATGATGTGTGTGTGTGTACGTGTGGCATTCGCAAATAGCTCCTAGCAAATAAAAGGCTTGAGACCTCTGTTGTGGTACCGCCCTTTCTGTGTTTATTCACAGGCATAGGCACGTACGTGCGTGCGCAATTGCGCTTGTGCGTGTGTTGGGTACATACATGGTAGGTTTGAAAAACCGCACCTGTTTGGTGGCGAGCACAGTAATGTTGTGGCGCTTGGAGTCAAACGTATGTTTCCGGCTGGAAATGCCATATGAGGCTTTTTGCTGGGCATCATAGCAGTACACTCTTAGTCAATGGCACAGTGTAGATGTGCACATGGATTAAAAGTGGAGAGGCCTGAAATTAAGACCTCTGACTGCCGGCCACTTCATAGAATGGAGGCTCTCTAACAATGGAAAGAACAGGGCATTGTGTTGATGCTCTTGTCGAAAAATTTGTATTGAAGGGAGTGCATGATGGATGAAGATATGTATGGATATTTGCGAGAGTTGATATTCTGAAGAGCAAGTAAAAGACCTGTGGTGATGATGGATATTTGCAAGAGGCGATAGTCTGAAGAGCAAGTAAGGGGCCTGTGGTGATGATGCATATTTGCAAGGCAGGGAGCAAACATGAGGGCGTGGGTGCCCGAGAAGTACATGCTGCTCACCTTAGTTTTCATCTTGGGCGTAGATAATGAGATGCGTGCAACATCCATATCAAGTATCACCATGCAAGCATTGCAAGGCAAGCACTGTCATCTGGGCTATGGGTAGCTGTAGCAAAGTACCCTTTGAATTTGAAACGAAAGGAATGCTTAGCCAAAGCCTCAAGGGTAACTGATGTTTCTCTTAATTCCTCTTCACAGTTGGTGTTTGGAGGATACTGCGGCAAGCTATGATGGGCTTCTCATGCATGAGTTGAGCTCAAGTTACAATTGTAAAACATTTTACGGCACTCCTGCACTTGCTGCATTTTTCTGTCATTTGATCAACCAGTCTGTTTCTGGGGGGGATAAGGGTTAGCGCACATCCTTAATGCAGCTCTAGATATGTCAACTGACCAGTTACAGGACTGAAAGGTGAGCCTTGGTACCGTTCTGAATGTGCATGCTAGTTTTCTTTTCAGTGGCTATTAAGGATATCCACATGGTTTGAGCTTGCCTTCTTTTGGGACTAGGCTTCACGACTTCTCAACTGCATGTTTGGCCAGGGTACGGCATGTGGTTTCCCAGAGCATGAGGTATACGTATGTCAGGTTTTCAGCAAATGTGTTTGCCAGGTCCTCAGCTTGGTGTGGAAAATTACTCTGTTAAATCATAATTCAAAATACAAGTGAAATTTCCGGGCTGGACATCAACCAGCCGGCATTGAGAAGAATCTCCACTCTGTGTGACTAAAATCGGTTAAGATGTGTGTGTTGGGTCGGAGGAGGGCAAGGATTGTACAATGTGTATCTGGAGGGTCTGTTGCATTTTTTTTTGCATGGATGCATTTGCAAGTGGAGCTTTGAAGAACCAGGTAATTCAAAATGCATCGAAAGCACTTTAATCAAGTGGTGTTTAATCAAGTTGCTTGGAGTGGTGCTTTGGCACGATCTACACATGAATAGGAGTGGTGGTTCATTTTCATGTTCTGCCTCAAACTGCCTTCTCATCAGCAGTGGATTTAACCATAAATTGCATAAAATGGCTGTCAGCTTTCGTCGGACCTGAGATGAAAGAGTGCTGGCATGAAAGGGATGAGGGCTTGCACAGGTATGGCCGATGCCTAACAATTATCTTCTCTTTGACAATCTGGCGTGGTTTGCCACTTCTTTTTGTTCTTGTCACCACACTTGGCGTCATTGAAGGATCGTGGTCTATTAAGTTGATTAGTTGGCTCTTGTAATTGGTTTAACCAACAATTTGGAAGAGGAGAAATGGTAACATAGCCATACCTGTCTATGAAGGCACTTAGCTATCGCAAAAAAAGTGCCTGCAACGTGTGTTACCTAACCAAACCATCCTAGGCCAAACTTAGACAAAAACTGACTATGATAGCACAAGGAAATTGGAAAATTACAGCACACTAGTAAGGTTAACAGCACACCCCTGAGAAAGTTGTTCAAAGCCAACAATCCATCTTGCCTCCGACCGCTTCTAGCCTTGTTCCGTACATGTTCCGCAAAGTTCAAAACTGGAAAAGGGTTACAAGGGGGGTTGGCCTAGAACCAGGTACTTTGGCTGCTTGGCCTTCTGCAATATATGAAAAACATCATCAGAACTAGCTTGAATGTAGTAAAAAAAACTCCGGCTCGTCCAGAAATGTTTTGCGAGTTGAGGGGAAGTCAGAGAACAGATGTGCAAAAGTCCTTCTAAGAGAAGAAATGGAACGCAAGAGTAAAGAAAGACGGCATGTTTTTCATCTTGGAGTCCTCCTTGGTACAGTCCACCTTCCATATTCAGATGTATGCTCCTGCCAAGGGTTACAAGAGGTTGGCCTGCAACCCGAGACTCTGGCTGATCGGCTGCCAAAGAGTTGCCTCGGCTATAAGGTGTGAGCATGTAATTGAAAGCATGATGCTATGTTTTCCAGCATGTGCTTGCCTAAATCAAAATTCATGTACCTTACCTAATGGTGACAATGGCTACATTGGGGGGGGGGGGGTGACCTTCAGCCAGCTCGTTTGGCTGATCGGCTTGTGGCTGGTCACAGCCAGCCGAAAAAAGCCATAAATTTAGACACAAAAAATAAAGGCTTAGAGTTTTGCTGATGAAGGAATTGAGAAACAAATTGAGAGCTCACTTGGTGCAGCAAAAAAGGTTGCGTCTCGGGAAAATCTTGGAGTAGGGTTCAAAAAGCATGTGATACTCGCGGCGCAAAGAACAAACTTGTTCATCAGTACAGTGAAAAAGAGCATGTGCTTCATCCTGAGTTTGATTGCAATAACACCTGTCACACACAAAGTTTCTACCTGCCAGATAGCCGATTCAACTTTCAGATTTTCAGATTTAAATGGGGAGACCTTCAGCCAGACTGTTCGGCTGATTGGCCTGTGACTGGTCCTCACCAGTCAACATAATGTCCATAAGCTCAAAAACAAACGAAAAAAAGCTTGATTCAACCTTCAGAGTATGAGCACAAAGCTGGAACCTGCTCACAAAACGCATAATTTGCTTGGGCAAAAGATACTATGTCAGGGGTACGAGTGTTGCATGCAAAAGGAGTAGCAAACCAAGCTTGGTAGGTAGCAAGCTTGTTGTTGTTTCCTCTAGGATCTACTAACTCAGCTTCTCTCCAAACTCCTTGCGATCTGAACTTCAAATTTGCAATAAAATCATTCATGGAAATAGCACCTCCTGACATCACAGCATGCTCAGAATTTTAAGAATTTCGCAGACCTTGGAAGGCTTGCATCCACTGTGCTGTCCCACACTTGTCATCCTTGGATTGTAACTTCAAATTGGCTTGCACAACACGGCATATACTACTATTCCTACCAAGCATGCTGTTACACAGCTTGACTTCAGCTCTGAGCCAACAATACTGCAGTGGTTGGTGCCCACATTCTCTCAAAACAGCCCACTTAGTGGTAGTTCGCTTCCAACCCAAGGAACCTTTCCAAAACTTTCTTGGAGTTCATATGCAAGCTTTTGAAGTTTGCAGAGCCCTAGAAAATTCTTTGCCTGCCTGCATGAAACCTGTGCCGCACACCTGACTCGCGTACATACCAGCTGGAATAACATACGTCTTTGCAAGCCACAAGGAAGCATGCGGCCTATCTGCCAATGTGTGCTCACATATAAAACAAAGAATTATGTATCCCTTTTTCCTTAATCGATGTGGGGAGTCTAACGACTACACCATTCAACCTCTTATCAACTTGGGTTTAACCAGGGAGAAGGCTAAATCATTAGCATCCAAACTGAGTAAGCAGATGTAAGCAAAGCGCGAGATGCATTTTCTGCCGATTTAGCCATGTTCTAGGTCCTGTAAAACATCATGCCAAGTTTTTGAATGAGTCCTTATAAGCAAGTGTGTCACTGACAATTGTAAACACAGGAAGACTGTTTTCTTTAGAGTTGAAATGCACAACCTCTGACTAAACAGTGTTGATAACGAGGATCTGGAGGGGAGTTTTTCTTTTCTCTTCTGTAAGCAGATGTAAGCAAAGGCCCTCAAGCCTGAGCTAGACACAGGTTGCCTAGGAGAAAGCCAGAAACAGAGCTAATAGGGTGGAGGATTGCCTGCCAAGCTTCTGGATGCCCAGACTCTCCTTCTTCTGCTCTACACTCTTTTGTGTGATCGCTGTTCTTGTGATGAGATTCAAGATGAGGCTCATGCCCTTTTGGTGCAGAGACGCAGATGTTTGTGCTTTGAGAAGAAAGTACGCTTACCTGTTCAACTGTTTCTCTGGTGATTTTTCAATGGAGCAACCATTTTTACAACAAGCCAGTGTCCAGGATGCTTCTGATTTCCTCTTGCAACACAACAACAAGCTTTTTCCGTTTGTTTCTGAGCTTATGGACATTATGTTGGCTGGCGAGGACCAGTCACAGGCCGATCAGCCGAACAGTCTGGCTGAAGGTCCCCCTGTGTAAGGAGAAAAAAAAGAATAATAGAGAGAGCTTACGCTTCCACTGCACCGTCTGGTAGGGCTCCGCTAGTGTTTTTTGACACTCTGAGAACGGAACGAGCCCTACCAGGCGGGATAAGTGTGCTTGCGCGCACGCAGATGGGGCACACACGCCAAAAGTAAATTGGATAACACAGTGAGCGGACGCTGACCTGTGCCTGGGGAAAAGTGACGTGAGAAGCCAAGAAGAGATGGAGATTGAGCAACTTGTGCGCCAGCTTCTACAGAAAGTCGACGAGCTTAATCAAGTGGTGCTCCAGCTACGGCAGCAGCAGCAGCAGCAGCAGGAGGATGGCCGAGCAACTCGGGGCAGCGTTGACCAGCTCGTCCGAGACTCTGCTGACACCAACTGGGCAGCAGCATGCAGCATTGACAGGGAAGAACGTCAGAAGTTCTACAGTGTACGTCTGCTGCGCTCCAGGAACGCAGGGGCGCTGCCCTGCAAAGCAACACCAGCCGGGGTGGAAGCCTTCCTGCAGTGCGAGGTGGGCAGCGTGCAGCATGTGGAGCGGATGCGGGACAACGCACTGGGCAAGCAGCGATACATCGTCTGGTTCAGCACGGCAGAGGCAGCGACTGCAGCGTACGCGGGGTTCCGCGACAGCAGCAATGCAGCACAAGCACTCCTGGTGCAGAAGAAGACGCGCATGCAGAATGCGCTGGTGGACCTGGCCATACAGCTGCAGCAATTGGGCCGGGGACAGTGTGGGTATGGGGAGGAATTGGTTGTGCAAGTCAGGGGAAAAGCAATCGTGGTCAAACTTGGTGAGGGGGAGCTGGTTCCCTACCCCTTCCGCCAGCACCTGCCTTCAGGCCGCATCCCCAGCCCTGGCGAGCCCTTCCTGCACCTCAATGCAGGCCGACTGGGGCAGCAGCTCAAGCAGCTACTCAAGCCTCCTCCGCCATCACCAGCAACAGCAGCAGCAGCAAGGCCAGCAGCGCAAGCACCTACTTCGCCTGCCCCACCACCAGCACAAACAGCAGCAGCAGGAACGACAGCAGCAGGAGCGACAGCAGCTGCAGCAAGCGGAGCCCCAGTCACTCCCACCAAGCGGAAGCGCACCAGCCAAGAGCCCAACCCTGTCCAGCACCAACACTACCCTCCCCCAGCAGCAGGAGCAGCAGCACCTGTACAAGAAATGCACGCAGGTGGCTTTGGAGGAGCCAAGAGGCATGGACAAACTGCAGACCAAGAGACCCGAGTTCGAGCACATAAGACTGCGCAGGCAATAAAAGCAGCATGGGTCCCTAATAGGAGGTATGGGGGGGTGTATGGGGGTCCTCAAGGGCCGTCCATACCCCGTGCCATGTCTTGGAGAGATTACAGAGGGTACTTGTCTGCTGAAGAGATTCAAGCAAGGCAACGCAGTTGATACCTTCTTTGACATGTGCACTCACCAGGCTGTATCGGCGGTTACCCTTCCTGAAGCATTGCATTGCATCTTTAACAGTGGATGCTGAGAACTGAAGTGCAAAGCAGAACATAACACATTTACTATGGCCTCTTGGACCTTTTTCAGAGCGGTGCTGTTCTCAAACTTTCTGTGCTTCTTGTGGAAACACAAAAGTGTATTTTCCTAACACTACAGTGTGAGTGTGATTTTTACAGTTGACACTTCTGAACTCAGCTCAAGGCTTTCAGTTGACATTTGCACAAGTTTAGTTTGGTTTGGTTACAGGCACCTTTTGCTTCAGCTAAGCTGCCCTTGTAGGCAGGTACAGCTATGTAACCCTATCCTATCCTATCCTATCCCCCTGTATAAATCTAAATCTGCTCTACACCGCCGTGCGCCCAGCATTTCCCCTCCCCCCCCGCCCCCTAAAAATGAAAAGCATGTCTGGTAATAATAATAGTCTCTAGATCTTTGGAAAGCATGGCAACACTGTCATTAACACTAGACACACTCTTTGTTTACAGGGGCTCTGGGGGAGGGGGGGTGCTGGGCGCATGGAGGTGGATACCAGGAGGAGGAGAGTCTGGGCGCCTAGGGGCATGGCCGACAACCCCCTGATCCTCATTAGTTCCGCCTCGTTCCCTTGCCTAAGCTAGTTCTAGCTCATTTTGCTTTTTAGTTTGGACTGGTTTGGTTGCAGGCACGTTTTGCTTCAGCTAAGCTGCCCCCGCAGGCAGGTACAGCTATGTAACCCTTCCCTTCCCTTCCCTAAGGGCTAGTTCTGGCTAGTGTAGTCATGAGGGACCTTTGGTGAGGCCCTTGCTAGCTTGCTAGTTAAGGGACCTTTCCTTAGTGCACGCGGCCTTTAGCTTGCGTAGACTTTCCTGTTCTTTTCTTTCTTTGCCTGCCACACCAATTACGATGATGTGCAATGTCACCTTACTGTTCCTGTCTCGGTTCCTCAAGCTGCAGGATTTGAGCCTGATTACAGTGCTGGCATGCTGGACAGTCACAGCTTCTAGAGTGGGAAGGGGGTTGGTATCTGGGCAGAATTAAAGTTCAACAAGGTGAATTTCCCTGTCTTGAGGAGGGATTTTAGTAGGATCAGTATGGGTGGGTCAGCCTGGGAAAGATCGCACAAGGACAGCATCAGGGCTGCTTTGGTGTCTAGCAGTTTTGGAATACACCGATTTAATTGCGCGGTGCCTGTCTTCTGGAGGCAGCAATTAGGCACTCCGGCGGCTATGCCGCGGTGTCCGCTCTCAGGTACCTAGGCCTAGGATGCCCAAAGTACTGAGCCACGCACACTTCCCACAGGTTCCATGCCGCGTTCACATCCCTGTGCATCTGGTACGAAAGTTGTGGTTTCTTCACACGTTCGCGCCTTCTGCCAGGAACCGCTGCATGACCCCCCCCCTCAGCCTCATTCGCACCCATGCCCCCCTCCTCCACTCCTCCCACTTCCTCCTCCTCCTCATCCAAATCCATTCCAGCCCAATCTGTGCTTCCTTGTCTGGACATCCCCTCCTTTTGCTCTTCCTCCTCATCTGTCTCAGACACACCCTCCACCGGCTGCTGCTCACCACCCCCCTCAGCCATGCCCTCAATCTGCTCCTGCTCACCACCCCCCTCAGCCATGCCCTCAATCTGCTGCTGCTCACCACCCCCCTCAGCCATGCCCTCAATCTGCTGCTGCTCACCACCCCCCTCAGCCATGCCCTCCACATGCTGGTGTCCACCACCCCCCTCAGCCACGCCCTCAATCTGCTGCTGCTTCAAATACTCCTTGCACACAGGACACTCGCGCAGCCGCCGAGACTTGCGTTGCAGGTGTGACACAAAGTCTCTCACCATGGGCTCCACTGTGCGTGCCCCACACCTGCTGCAGCTCACAGTTGTCTTATATTCGTTGAGCCACGTAAGCATCCTCGGGTGCAGCTTAGAGTGACCCACCCCACGCAACATTGCGCGAAGCAGTGCCTTCTTGAGCTGGGTTGGGGCACTGAACTTCTGCACCCCATGTCCAGCTGGAGGCATCTTTGAAGCGCCACCACCAACCACAACGGGGCGCTTCGGGTCTGAGCCCTGTGTGTGTGTGTGTGTGTGTGTGTGTGTGTGTGTGTGTGTGTGTGTGTGTGTGTGTGTGTGTGTGTGTGTGTGCGTGTGTGTGTGACATCTGCAGTTGTGGTGTGTACAGCTACATTTGTGTGCTTGCACATACTTCAGCCACGTGTGTGTGTTACATCTGCAGTTGTGGTGTGTGCTTTGCAGCTCTGTGTGTCTACAGCTACATTTGTGTGCTTGCACATACTTCAGCCACGTGTGTGTGTGTGTGTGTGTGTGTGTGTGTTTCATGCATTTTGAAGGTTTACAGGTTTTACAGATAAAGCCATCAGTCAAAAAGTGCGACTGCTATGCTGCTCATTTGAGGACAACTGTGTGCGTGTGTGCACTGGCTGTGCAACCCTGGCCGTGCAGCTGTGCGTAACCTGCTGTCATGGCTGTGCGTTGCATGTTTGTTTGTGCAGCTGCAAATGCTGTTGTGGTCGCACAGCTGAGTTGGTGCGTGTGTGGATTCCGTGGTACGTGCTTGTGTGTGCATACCTAACATACTTTGCTCAGCTTATATGCCAAGTTGTTAAGCGTGAAGTGCTCTGGGTGGGTAGGCTGCAGGTGATATCTTTACCAAAAATAACACCTACAGACTTAACACTCCACAGATGCTGAACTTGGCGATGAGATAATTTGAAGTACTAAAAAGGTGTTGGAAAAGAAACCGTCTCACCTTGCACAGCGTACGCAAAAGACGAGAGGAGAACTGGTCCCAAGCCCTTCGTCTCCCTCTGTAGCACAGCATGGATGCGTGCGCACGCTTGGGGCTGTCCAGAGACTCCTCTATGAGCACATCAAAGTGCTCAGCCAGCACAGCCATGTACTGTCTGAACCCAGGCCCGCCTGTTCGAGAGCCCCCCTGTAAAATAGCATTGCGAGAAGAGGAACTTGCATGCGCTGTCCCCGATTCCAACAGGATGGAGCGAGGTGGAGTGTTTACAAGAAACATTTCATGCTCGACCTCCAGCTAAAATTAAAATTGATGTTGGAAACACTTTGGTCACTGGCAGTTTAAATGAAACATTGTAATCCTTGACAATGAACCTCTATATTTTGAAATTCATATAATGTCACTTTGTTTTATTCAATCAGCCTTGTTTGGGTCTATGTGACTGTATTCAGAAGAGTATACGCTTCCTTTATGTGAGCAAGTATTTGAGGGGGGTTGGGGGGGGGGTATGGTTAAACGTGTAGTAAAATCTAGTCTACCTGAATGGCTAAACTACAAGCGGGGGAACATGCAAAATAGGACTTCCCCTCCCCCAAAAACAGTTTTGCAACCAGCACCCAACATCACTTTCAAGACAGCGCATCACCCATTTATCATGACAACTGCGCACCTTCAAAATAAATATGTGATGTGCACAAGGCCATTTCACGGAACCAAGAGTAATGGACGTATTTGTTAAAAAAATATGTTATCACAACACTTCATTTTGTTTGATGATGAAATGTGCCCTCCCTCCTTGTCCAAGGCATGTCCACATTCCTCAAATTCTGACGCACCTGCCAATCTTGTTGTGAGCAAACTAAGTCCTTTGCAACCAGTCTGCGGGTTTGAAGGCATTTTGTGCTGGAAATGGAGTAGATGCTCACATTATACGAGTCCTTGGAAAAATGCTGCGTTGAACACACACCTGACGGGAAAGATCCTCGAGGGCTGCTTTCACCGGAGGGTTGCTCTGCCACTGCTGCTCCTGCCTGCACTGTTTTTTTTTGGCGCCAGGCGCCGACATACTCTCCATGGGAGAGGCTTACAGTGCTCTCCACATGAGTGTCACGCATCACACGCTCCTTGCGCGCCTTCCTCTTGGCCTGCCATTTAGAGCCTAAAGATAGCAAATTTGTAATCCAGGAAGTGCGTCAGATACAGATCCTTGTGTGCTTGCCCTGCAGCATGCAATGTCATTGGCTCATCAGAGCATTACTCAGCACTTTAGTCATGCCCCAAATTTAAGGGTGTTTTCAAGCGAACCTAACAAGAAACATGCAAATTGTGAGGAACATGTTAGCAACTGGCCAAAATGATAACTTTCACCAACAATTTGTCACTCCTGTCACATGTTCAAAATAACCATACCCAACCTCACACAACATTGACGTGTATGTGGACAGGTGCATCGCAATGAGTGTAACATCCTTTACCTTGCGCATCCTTTACCTAGTGCCAAACCTGCTTCTACAATTGTGTGACCTCCAATCAGTCTTTCAGGTTTAAGAGAGCAGGTCTATCCGTCTAGGTCTTGTGGGAACAGGCATACCCCCATACGTTTCGCAGCACCCAAAAATCAAAGATATATTCAATATCTCACCTGGTGAAGCAGGGGCAGCGCTGGATGCCATGGGTTGATTGGGCAGGGGGACTTGGGCTGGTGTGGAAATGGCCGAAACACCTGTATACATCAGGGACAAGGGTTTGACAGGTCTGGAAGACACCATGGATGCTTGCTCAGCATGTGCTGTTGTAAGCAATGGATCTGTTCTCATAGAATTTCAAAAGGATTATCGCTGATGCTTGAAAAGCCTGTGTGTCAACTGGGGTCACGGCCTAGATGGGAGAGAGTGTGGTCAGAAATCTGCTTCCTGCGACAAGGTCCAGGCTGGTTCCTAAGGATTCTCTGCACATTTGAAACTCAGCAATTTGAACCCTTTTCTTATTCTCTTCAGCATAAATTGTCCATCTCATCACTCATCCTCAAGGCATCATCAACGAACTTCACCGCTGCAACATTTATGTAATCATCACCACAGCGCCTGTTTCCTCTGCTGCCCAATTGTTTTCTGAACTGCAACTCCCCATTTGAGCGCTTTACCACTAGTAATTTCAAGTGCTTACCAACTGACAGGACAAGCAGGTGGCTACACATCCATTTGGTAAGCATGGTTTACAAACTCACAATACAGCTCCCTTGAACAGCACAGTGAAGTGAGAAATTGTCTTTGCTGGTCTGTGACATGTACCTAGTATGATGATGATTCAACCAGCTACCTCATGAAGAAGGAGGGTGTAATATTCTAACTAGTAGACATGGTGCATGCACACATAACCTCAGGAGATAGCCAACTCGATACCCTGAAACTCACCTTCACCTTGTTTCCACCAAGCCCCTGTTGGCAGCTCATGAGGATGTCTGTGAGCTGGCAGTGTGGAGCGTGCTGCACCGTAGCCCTTGAATGCCCCCCCGGGATCCACCGTTAAGATTTCAGGGAGAAGCTGGTTCCCTTCCACCCAATCCATCAGGTAGTCCCCATGCTCGTTCCGCTGCAGCTTGGGTACCCCACCACTCTCTCCTGCCCCCAAGAAAGCCTCACCCGCGCTACTGCTGGCACCCGCGCTGTCTACACCCCTCACACCTTCTCTACCCCCCCCAGGGACACCCCCCTTGCCACCCATGCTGCTACTTGGCAATTTGTCCCCTTTCCAGAACCCCCTGTCAAGGTCCACCACCCGCCGCACATGCTCTTGCCACAGGTGCTCTGCCTCATGCACAGGGGCGTGCTGGATGGGCCTGTAGTATATGCAGAGAGCAACAGATGGTGTTGCTCTCTGCATATACTGCGGGCGAAGTGGGGCTCCAGGTGTTTGGCGATCACACCCCCTCCCGCCCTATGCCTTGCCTTTCCTTTCTTTCGTTTCTCCTTTTGGGCAGCACCCCGGCGCTGGGTGACTTGATCTACCCCTAGTTCGGGCAGGAGTTTGACGAGGGGGATGGCATTGCGGCGGTGCGGCTCTGGCATTCCAGGCAGCAGCTCTTGCAGAACCTGCAGAAAACAAGCAGCGCGCGCAACACTGGACAGTGATTGCGTCCAAACACTCCATTAGGGCAGAAAAACGGTCACACGCAAACCTGGACAAGACCATTGCGAAGTCAATAATGCGATGAAGTTATAAAAATGGGGAGTTGATGTATCAGGACAATTCGAGCTGACTTTGTACCAAGAACAAGTAGGGGTGACTTTGGTTTTATTGCTTCTTCATGAAGGTAGAGGTGGGACTTAGAAGTTAGCCATGGCATTTTTGAATGAATGTGAGACATTGTAGGCCATTTTGGTTAAGATGGGTGCCAAACAGGGAAGTTCAAACCCTTGGGTAACCCTAGAGAGATTTAAGGGGGGGAGGGCAGAAGCCCCGTGATGCCCAACCTGCCAGAGCCCCCCCCCCCCCCTCATCACAGCCTCGGCTCACCTTATGTAAGTCATGAGCGGCTGGCAGCCCTTACCACAGAGCAAGGAATGGGGGTAGACAGTATGCCCTGAAGGCCTTAAAGTTCAGCTGATGTAGGGGCATCCCAGGCCCCATGCGGGCCAGGTCCCACCCCCTCTCCAGACGCTCAGCCCCCCTCTTAGCCAGCAGCATTCACTCCCCCAGAGGCATGGTCCAGTAAGTGGATGGAGCAGGCCTCTGACCCTGAATTCAGGGGCTTGTTACAGACTCTGCTGGCCTGAAGAAGGGATGCGCTTGAATTTAAATCAAATCTTAGTTAGACAAAATCTTGCCTCATGAAGTTGATGTTCATGTCAGGAGAACCCTGCAGCAACCAAGCAGATGTTTGTTACCTCAGAGAATTTTAAAATTGTGCATTTGGTTCGCTTTAAGGCGTTCTGTGCTAGAGTCAAAAAAGATGGATGGTGGGTGCCAAGTTCACAATTGAAGTTCAAAATGAGGAAGTGCAAATAACTTGTTTTGCAGGAGATGAGGAAGCAAGCCAGCTTCATTATACAGATGATGCTACTGTGTTCCCTAACATGATTCTCTTAGTTAGCATAATGCTTCTGATTCCCTTGCATATTGCAATGGTGGAGCGCGGCTTCAGCTTGCATCGCATTCCGAAAATTTGAATGGCTATCCGTCTAACATCATGTCACTTGATTCTTTGTTGCGCATTAAATTGCTTACATGCAGATCTACAGTCCTTCAATTTTGCTGCTGCTGCTGCTGCTGCTGCTGCTGCTGCGATACATAGTTATGTCCTCGTTAACGTAAGGAAGGAAGTTGCGTGCTTAATCTTGATTTGTCAAGGAAAGATGGAATTGAGGAAAAAGATGATGATGCGGGAGCATTGGAGTGGTGACGAGGAGGAAGTTCAAGTTGAGGTAGATGATGGGATGGATTGATTTGGAGTTAGCATGCAGAAGGGGGGAATAGCATGATGGATGCACGTGTGGACAAAGAGGATGCAGCAGCAGCTGAGTTGGACAATCTGTAAAGGTTACATACATTTTTTACTTTGCATCGACTCGGACTTTGCCATCATGGCTTCCAGTTTCCTTTTGGAAAAACGTAAAAAAAATCTGATGCAGAAATCCCCCAAGAAATCTTATGTATGTGTTTAGCATCATCACTTCATAATTGAAATTGAGTGAAATTTTCCAATAAACTGCAATAATTGTAGTTTTATGTGTGCTGAATTTTGAAGCAAGAGGGAAAATTGTTAGTTGAATAAATCTGCAAATGCCGAACTTTGAAACAAGAGGATGAAGGAACCTTATGCATTTATCTAGCATCATCAATTTAAATTCAAAAAAACTTGAATTTGAACCAACAACCAGGCAAAAAGTTTTCTCTGAATGTGGGTGGGCAATTTGGGCAATTAGGCCCCATGCGCACTGGCTCAGCTTGGCTCATTTTAATATTTTATTAACCGAGCTGAGGGTGTTCACACTGGCTTGGCTCGGCCCAAAAATTAATGAACCCTGCCTGAGCCAGCGCATCACCAGGACCTTCCAGCTTTTACAGCTATCCTCTCCCACAGCTTACCACTGCAAGCTGCGCGCTGTACATGCATGCACCATTTGCAAGACCATGGCCTTCACCTTTGCTCACGCGTTATCCCTTAGCAAGCTGCATCTCCAGTGGAATATACATATTTGAAACCTGTTTCTTTTGCTGACGTTTCACACACACGAACAATTGTTTTTTTCAGTACCCCAAACCCGAGGTTTTTGAAAGGCAGGTCGGGTAGACCCGAGAGATTAGAGAGTGTCTTTCGGGCAGACCCGGAACACCTTATAACCCTCTGAGCTTCCCTGGTGCCAAACGCATGCTCAACCCAAATTTGCCCCTTTTTTGGCTTTGAGTCAGGTGCCCGAACTTGATGCTACGCTGCTTGGAACGTCGAACCCACTTCTGAGCAGAAGGGTTAGATTGTTTGAGAGAAAGGGTTGGTCTGGCATGGTACACCTGAACGTGGTTGAGGGCGCGTGCTGGGCGCAACGAGCACGTTCCTTTTGTTTCAATGCAACAAATGCCTTCGGAAACAAATTCCAGGAAACCTCGTTTTGGCAGGGATTTTGCATCATATCTGGTCGCACACCCTGGGCAGGCTATGCACAAACGGAGTATGCAGAGTTGATCAGTTGTCAAGCTAATGACCTTGCATGCAAGGGTTTGTTGTGGGTTGCCTAGGATTGTGGAGCAGGGAAATGGGTAAATATTGCATGTGAGTTATGCTATGAGTTTTGTATGCATAGCATAAGCCTGCAAAACCTTGTAGGCTAGGGAATACAGAATTGAAACAGATACGCTTTAGCATTCACGGCCTTGCTCACTCAGTCTGGCCAGTACACCTTAGGCTGTTCAAACAAATTCCATTGAACACTCCCAATCAGCAGTTATTTCATGTCAATCCTCTTCACAATGCAGCAATGCGGAAATTTACGTCTGATCTTCACCTGTCCTTGCCCATCATACGCCCTCGAACATAATTACTCATTGCAGAATCAAATGCG
Organism: Dunaliella primolecta; assembly: GCA_914767535.2. NCBI lineage: Eukaryota > Viridiplantae > Chlorophyta > Chlorophyceae > Chlamydomonadales > Dunaliellaceae > Dunaliella > Dunaliella primolecta. The sequence continues at coordinate 7,215,257 of OU611763.1, read as the reverse complement.
CAAACGTGGCACTTGTACTTTGAAACAAGGTCAGCATCTCTCCCCGTATGAACAGGCCATTCATCTGTATCACATCACACACCTGTGCATAGCCTGTCTCCTTACGTAGGCCAGAGCACATGTCGACCACACTCATCTGGTCTAGTGCTGCTGACTCTAGCCGTGGTAGAGGTGAGAGGGGCATGTATGGGCGAGTGTTTGGGGGAGTGGCTTGCCCAGAGGACACATAGACGATGACTGGGGGGGACGGTGATGGAGGTGGTGATGCTGCAGAGGAACAGTGAGCATGCAGTTGAGGGGGAGGATGGGGTGGTGCTGCAGATGCTTCCGTTGCTGCTGGTGTGGGGGAGGCTGGTGCTGCTGCACCCCTGGCGGGTGTGAAGGCCTACCTCTCATCTAATGCAGCAGCCAAGCCGGCATGGCTAGCATCCTCTGGATGCTCCTCCTCGCTTGGAAGTGGCGCAGGAGGCGTGGGGGCTCCTGGGCGCTGGTGGCGTGTAAGGAACAGATGGAGGGGCAGGAGGTCCTGCAACGGCTTGCTGATGCGCCGTGGGAGAGGGCCCATGTACCCTGGGTGAGGCTGCAAGGTGACGCGCAGCTGCTCCAGGCAGTGTGCCAGTGCTGGGCTCATGTCCTGCGCGTGCGCCTCGACTGTCCCGTGCACCACCATCTCAAACAGTTCCTGGCGATTCTCTTGCCAGCCATCGTCCTCCAGAGGCAGCTGGACGCAGTGCAGGTACTCCTTCACACGCCTGAGCAGCGCACCCTGGACATGGACCTGCAGGAATGAGGAACGCATGTGTGATTATTCCTTCAATGTTACATAGCTGGATTAAGATAGAATCTGCAGTGGGTGATCAATGCTTTGTTCATGCACTATCACTGGAGATCCGTTGCATTCTTCTGACATTGGTCAGAATGGGTTAACGTCAATTGTCCTCATATCTGTCATTGTGACAGTGGCCCTCAACCCCCCCCCCCCCTCTCCCATCACTTGAATTGCTAAGTCAGGTGGCATGTTTGGTGCTGGTAAAATTTGTCAAGGCCTTGACAGCATAATGGTGAAGTCTGTTTGCATGTTTGAGGGTCTTTGGTTAAGTCAAGCTTACAGAGGGGGGCATTTTTTTTGTTACACGGGCGGTCTAATAGGGGGGCAATTGTGTTTGGATCGACCAATTATGAATCACAATTTATGATAGTCCTGATTATAATAGTATGTGATGTGACTCTATCATTGAGGTAGTTTTTCTTTTCTTTTTTTGAGTTGTGTGCCTCTAAGGGTTTTGTGTATGAGTCCTCGGATGTGGAGTCCAAGGTCTCCTATGCTAATTTCTTCACCACAAACTCTGATTGCTTCATCATGAAGTAATGATTATGAAGATTTATGTGCATTTTGTATTTCCGTGGGCTTGTGCATCTAGAGTGTGGGACGTGCTATCAGGTGCACCACTAAGGGGGCAGAGCATGTCTAGTGTGGCCATGAAAGCGCTTGGCATGCTTCTCATTGCAAAAGGGTGTCTGCTCGGTATCTGATGACATGTATTTGCTCTTTTTAATGTGAAAGCTTTCATACGCCAGGAAAGAAAAGAAAAGAAAAGTCTACGCAGGCCACAGGCCGCGTGCATTGAGGAAAGGTCCCTTGACTAGCAAGCTAGCAAGAGCCTCACCAGATATATATGCCAGAAGATATTGCTCATTACACGAGTAGCAGTAGATTGGCAATTGGACCCTCTGTGGAGGCATAGCTGAATACGCCAGTGTTTGCTGTCCCCAGATTATGTTCGTCATGCTTTTTTTTTCAATTCGTCCTTTCAGTTGGAAAAGGCTAAGAGCTCTTCAAGAAGTTCTGTGCTTGAGCCAGGTTTTTTATTTGGTGTAGCTAGCCAGTGAAGATGGATGAAGGGTTTTCCTTCTTGATTGAGGTGTCAGCTTAGTTGAGGCTAGGCCTTTGAGCCTCATTGGTGAGGCCCTAGCTAGCTTTCTAGTTAGGGGGCCTCTCCTTAATGCATGCAGCCGGACTTGGCATGCGTAGTCGTTTTTCCTTTGAGAGATCAGCTATGTCAGGTGGCGTCTTTGCCGCTTGAAGGACAAGTGCGCAAGCGCCTCATCCCCAAGGACACCATTGTGTGATTTTGCATTGTAGAAGTGTATGGCAATCTCTGATATGCTTATGTGCCACTATGTCCTTTAGTAGAAGGGTATGCAAATGGTGAAACATGCTCATGGGTTTGAGCAGCTGATCTTTGATTTGACGTTTTTTTTGTCTAGTGGCTGTCAGTGGCTATAGAAAGGGGTCCCCGCGGTGTAAGCCGACAAAAACAGCAGCTAGCTCTTCCCTATCAATTGTGTCAGTTGGCCCATGGTCCTTTGCATTTAATCTGCAGGTGATGGTTTTCTAATTATTGCTGCCTTCCAGGATCAGAAAAGATGCTCCTGATTGCTGCGCATCCCTGCTCGAGAGGACATGACACTGCCATCTGTGTATGTCATGTTCCACCAATCTATAGGGTTATCTTGGGCTGTAGGGGTTACATGTATAGTTACATGTCTGGTTTGACAATTCCCTGTTACATGCTAATTGCAATTAAATTTCCTAAACCAAGACTCATACAGACTTCTTAGATTTGTGTCAGACTTGGTCTCAATTTTTGATACTGGTTGAGCTTGTTTCACCAGCTGCCATCAGCCAGAGTCTCGGGCTGTAGGCCACCATTGTAAACCCTTGTAAACCCTTGTTACATGCTAATTGCAATTAGGTACGTGTCGTGATTATTGTCTTAATGTAAAAGCACCAAGCCCTGGGCAGCTGCTTGGTGCTTAAATAGAGAGCAGTGCTATTTTCTTTTATAAGCAAGGTCTTGGCTGCTGTTGTGCCACACTCTTTCCAGAATGTCACATTTTCAGCCCTTGAGCCAGTGGCACCACACTCTTTCCGGAATGTCACATTTTCAGCCCTTGAGCCAGTGGCACCACACTCTTTCCGGAATGCCACATTTCCAGCCCTTGAGCCAGTGAGGGTTTCTATGAGAAAGCTACCCAGTCCTTTGCACCATTGGGATTTCCTTTTCTTTTTCTTTGGGAAACTGATTTATCTCTACTTCTAGAGGTGGCCTCGGGTACTCAAGCTAGTTACTCTGGCATAGCAGCGGACTGAGGCACCAGCAGGCACTGTTGCAAGGGCTTTACAATTGTAAGGGGTCAGCCCGCTGCTGACTCTGGCTGATCGGCTGCTGGTGAAGCTTGCAAGGGGTCAGCCCGCTGCTGACTCTGGCTGATCGGCTGCTGGTGAAACATCTAAACATTCTCGACCAGCATCAAAGATTAAAACCAACTCAGAAACACTTTAATCTGCATGGGTCTTGATTTAGGAAAGCATTGATCCTGGCATGTTCAGTTAAAATGTGAAAGCACGCCGAAAAAGGAATATTTTTATACTTTTATTCATAAAGACAGTGTTTGGGAGTCGGGCAAAAGTATGTAAAGACTTGAAAATATCAACGAAAGTACCCTTATATTTTCTGCCCAGCTCACAAACCTCATAGCAATTGCAATAAAAGAGAGCTTGTTCCTCGTCTTGGACTTTAGCACACTCACATTCATAACAAACATTTGAACCACCCAGCCATTTATAAGATTCAAACTTTAAGCAGTGGGCATGAAGTCTTAACCTACTCACATTCCTCATGAATTCTTTATCCAGATCCTTAAATAAATAAGATGAGATACAGAAGGGAGCACGTGCTGTATGATTCATTGGCTTTCTACACCAATGATGGCAAGTCACTGCTTTCCTGTTCATCTCTCGGGGACTGAGGGCATCTGTTCCCCTCCAAACCTTCTGCCGTCTGTACCTCAAATCCCCTAGATGAAATCCTGTTTGGGAATCTTGGAAGCACTCAGCATTCTCTGTTTCAACATATCCTTATTGCTCATGCCTTAGGCACATGTGCAGACCAACAGGATGTCACAAAGTCTTACCACGTAACACTGGACTCTTCCCTATCCCAGCGAGGTTAAAAACCTGCTCTCAGCACTTGACGAAATACCTCACTGTTTGAATCAAGCACGCCGTTCAAATCATTGACAGAAGCCCTACACCAACGAGTCTGCAAAGGCTCTTGGCCACAATCTCTCAGCACTGGCCAGGTTGTGTCAGTGCCCTTTACACCTAGAAAATGCCTCAAGTAGCAGAAGTGCCTTACCTGCAATTGGCTTTTGAACTCACTGCCTTCTCGCTGTTGCTTTGCAAATGTTCCGTGTCCAAGCCTTGGCATACATACATCCGGAATGCCATGCACCTCAGAAAGCCACAGCATATCATGCTCATGCACAAGCTTTTTTTCAAACTTCTTTATCCTTTGTTGGGCAGCCATGTAAGGCTGCACAGCATGCTTCTCAGACACCTTCAACTCCATGTGTGAAACAAGGACTTTTAGTTATGGCATGGTATTGTTATTCGTGAGGAGAAGGACTTTCCGTAATGATTTACCGGTACCTCCCGGTATCAACATGTTTGTTTGTTTTGTGGATGGACGCTTTCCCCAGATTGCGTTGCTACCGAAATAAATCGGTGTTTGCTGCAGCAAGGAAGGACCGATATTGAAAAAAAAATGACTGACAAAATTTTGTGTGAGCACTTGCGTGGTACTTTCCCTCAATTGACGCCTCTCCCACCTACAAACGTGAAACGGGTGCACCTGGGCTGGCAGGTAGGCAGTCCGTGATTGGATAGCTCTGCAATGGCTCTGGTAAGGCCACCAGGAGTGTAAGCAAATAATATCTCATCCTGCTGACAAGATGTCCATGCCTGTCAGACAAGAAGCAACTGGGCTTGCTTGCATTCCAAATGACTTTCAGTGAATGCCATGCCAACCTTCCCATGCCAGCCATGAACCTAATCAAACCTCAACCCTATGCTGACCCAATATATGAAACACTCATAGTAGTTCCAGGGCCCGTGTTGATTTACCTGGCAAACCCTTGGATGCTGTGGGCCCAGCACAGCTTTGTGCTGTCATTATGTGTGAATTTGGCCAAGGATACTGAGTCCAGCATGCTTGTCATGCGCATCCAAAGTTTTATATGCAATCCGCTGCCAGATTGCATCTATGGGTGCGTGCTTGCATTTGTGTGCTTGCGCATGTAGGTGGCCAGTGACCCCTGACTGCCACCCCAACCCTGGCTCAGAAGTCATTGGTTATAGGGCCACATGCCTTCACCTGCCCCGGGGTGTGAACAGAGGCATGGCCATTTTGAGCAGCAGTCGCCCCAGACACAGGTGGTCCTACAGCCAGAAGATGATACCCCAGACGTGGACCTGTCAGCAGCTGCGAGGCAGGGCAGCAGAACCTGCAGTGGTGCATCATCAGAGCACCCGTCAATCCTTGTGGGGCCTACGCACAGCGGCAACCACAGCAACCAGTCTATGAGCAGGTGCGTGCTGTTTGCACAGTGTTGGAATTGCTGTCCACCAGCACAATCATGGGCACACACCACCAGCACATTCGTGGGCATACATGCACCCTCATGCACAGCAACGTGCGCATGCACGCGCTATTGCATGCCAAGCTTGTTGCCTCCCAAGGGTTGATCTGACACACATGGAACATCTGGCACTAACAGTAGTGCAAATGTGTTGGCAATTGTGTTGGCATGCATGCGCCAGAGGAGCATGTCACTGCTGAATTGTGATCATTGGCGGTGAGCTGGAATCCCTGTAATTTCATGCGCAACAAGGAAAGAAAAGGGGTTTTTGGAAAGGGTTGCGCAAAAAGCCAATGATAGCACAGGTCTTAGACCTGTAGTGTTCTGGCTTGTGGTTTGTTCTTTCTGCTGGGCTCTCTTGTTTGGTGGGCTTCCACTGAGTGTCACAGGGACACCAAAATGTTGATTTTTAATTCGTTGGCCTACCACTGTGTGTCAAAGGGACACCGAAGTGTCAAGCCCTTCTATGTATTGGCTTACCATTGAGCGTCACAGTGACACAAAAGTGTTTTTTATTGTTACTTGGTGGCTTACAAACCAGTGGCACAGAGACATAAGGGTCGAGCTCTTTTGTGTGTTGGCTTACCGTTGAGTGACACAGGGGCACCTAAGTGTCAAGGGGCCAGGATTGAGATAGTTGGGTACAAAGCCTAGATGTGTGGCCTTTGTTGGTGGGCTTGAGTGAGCAGTCAGAGAGCACTATGCTGTCCCCTGCTTCACGGAAGGGAGGTGGGTGTGCGAGGTTTGGGATGCGCGGAGCTCCAGTTTTGAATCCAGCACCAGCAGGACAAAGTCAACCTCACACACACACACAAGTGTATGCTGCCTCTATGTGTGTCGTTCCTAGCACCTGTGTTAGTCTGTGTTCATGTCCTGTGAACCACCTTATGAGCCCGTTCTGGAGTTTGTGTTTGTTTGCAGTCGCTGAAGGAGTGTAGGTGGGCGCGCTGACAGTGTGCAGTGGCAGTGTGTAGTGGCACGCAGCAAAAGCAGCCTCCTGCAACAGTCTCATGCGCATGTGTGTTAGTGTGTGCATGCTGCATTGTGCGCATGTGCACGCAGCAAACATGGACGCGTGCAGTCTCATTGGCACTGGTGCATGCAATGTGCGCTCATAGGGCCAGCAGCAGAAGCAGCCCTCAGCAACATTCTCGTGCGCATGTGTGTGTGTGTTCGCGCGCGTGTGTGTATGTGTGTCATTGCGTATGTACACAGCAGGCACAAACTCCTGCAGTCTCATGAACACTGGTGCATGCGATGTGCTTGTAGGGCTAGCAGCAAAGGCAGCTTACAGCAACATTTTCGTGCGCATTTGTGTGCATGTGTGGCGTTGTGTTCATATGCACACAGCAAACACAAATTCCTCCTGCGGTCTCATTGGCACCGGTACATGCAGCGTGCTCACAGGGCTGGCAGCAGAGACAGCCTCCAGCAACAACAATCTCATGCGCAGTTGAATGTGTGTGTGCAATTTCCATGCAGGGCTGGTAGCAAGGGCAGCAGGGGCATTCCAGAGACTGTGTCGGGCGACGCATTCAGCAGGCACGTGCTTTTCTTGATGTCTTGATGTCTTGATGTATGGTAGTAAGGCACTGCATCGCATGCGCGGGTGCCATTCAGTATTGCCATCACAGAAAGTGTTTCCTCTTTCTTTCAAAGGGGTGCCTTACTCATTTAACAGGTCTCATGCACAATGCATGCTGTTGGCAGGAAGGTATGTTTCATGCCTGCAGTGCAGAGAGTGCATGCTCTCCGAACTGAATGCTTGAGCTTGCTCTTCATGCTTGCCCCCCAAGTTGACTTCAAAACCTTCAGCTGAGGTTCAGTTGAGGTACTTGTGTGACAGGTGAGGAAAAGGAAGGTTGTGTCAGGGGAAGCCCATCATATGCTCTTATGGCATCCCCTTAAACTCCATGCTGCTGCTGCTGCTGCTGCTGCTGCTGCTGCTGCTGCTGTTACCCTTGTGCTTGGCAATCAAGGGAGAGGTTGTGCTCGTTTCCGAGTCCTCACGCTGTGTGCCTGTGCGGGCATATGCAAGCAAATGGTTCATCAAGAATGGTTCACCAAGAATGCTGATGCGCGTCTCATATGTTGGCATTGTCCAAAGAAACTGAGACAGGGCACAGGGGCACAGGCGTGTGACCAGAAGCACAACAAGCACAGTGCCCAATGTCCGACCAGAAGCACAACAAGCATGATGCCCAATGTCTGACAGAAGCGTTTCAAGCGTGCCGAGTTCCTGACCAGAAGCACAACAAGCACAGTGCCATATGTGTGACCAGAAGCACAACAAGCACAATGCCAAATGTGTGACCAGAAGCACAACAAGCACGATGCCAAATGTCTGACCATAAGCGTTTCAAGCGTGCCCAGTTCCTGACCAGAAGCACAACAAGCACAGTGCCAAATGTGTGACCAGAAGCACGATAAGGGAAGGGAAAGGAAGGGTTACATAGCTGTACCTGCCTGCGGGGGCAGCTTAACTGAAGCAAAACGTGCTTGTAGCCAAACCAGTCCAACCTAAAAAACAAGCACGATAAGCATGATGCCAAAGGTGTTTGATGCTTATGGCAAGGCACTGGAGGCAGGTGGGGCTGGGCCTCAACTTCAGAGTGTGTGGCTTATTTGATTTGTAGGTGTAGCCTGTAGTTTGTGCCTATTTGTTTTGTATTTGTGCCTCTGGTTTGTGCCTTTTGTGGGGAGTTTGTTTTGTAGGTGTAGCGTAGCCTGTGGTTTGTGCAAATTGCGCGTAGCACACATACATCCATGTGAGTGACGCCCTTACCTTGGAAAACCCCTTGCAGCATGAAGTGCAGCGAGGGCAGCAGAGGTGCGCTCTCAAGCAGGGATGCCCTCCCCCTTCTCCTCTACCCTTCCGCCACTTGAAAAACATGTGTAGCACACGTGCCGCTGTGCTTGTCCTTCGCAGGGATAGTAGCAAGGGCAGCAAGGCTATGCTGTGGAACTGGGACACCCCCAGCGTCCTCTCCCGCTCCCCAAACGCCCTCAACAGCAGCACAAGCTCCGCAGGCATGCACAGGCTGCCTCACCTAAACAGGCACCACGCATCCAACAGCAGCTTCAGCTCTACAGGGCTCTCAGTGCACACACACCACCAGCACCACCACCACCACCATCACTTGGGCAAACAGCTCCACAGGAGGTTTGCATCAGGGGGGGGCAGAAGGGTGTCGCGCTTACCCTTCCGCGCGCTGGCGCGCAGGAGTAGCTCAGGGGCCGCCCTTTCTGCGAGTATGTGTGAACATGGGCCTGTGTGTGCATGTGTGTGCGTGTGTGCATGTGCGTGTGTGTGTATGTGTGTGTGTGTGCGTGTGCGTGTGCGTGTGTGTGTGTGTGTGTGCACGTGCGTGCGTGCGTGTGTATGCATGCATGCATGCTTGCCAGCGAGCGTTTGCAACCTGTTGCTAACATGGGGGCTGACCTGCTTGTGCTGCCCCCAAGCCACACCCTACTACTCTCTTGTGTATGTCGTTCTACTGTCCCCAAACCATGCCCGGCTACTGTTGTGTCCGTGTCACACGCAGGTGCTGCTCAACAGGGCAGTGGCAGCCAGATCTCACCAGGTGGGCTTGTTTTCCTGACAGGTCAGACTGCATGTGTGTAGTTAAGTGTAGGGGTGTGGAGGTGGGTACGAGTCTGGGTGTATGAGTGCTTGTATGCGCTAGAGAATCTTCCGCTCTGGCTCTGTTGCCTGTTTAGGTGTGCTTGCTCATGCAGTCGAGTGCTTGCTTATGCAGTCGTGTGCCTGCGCGTATATGGGAGGCTTTTGCAAACCGCTGCCACCACCACTCCAGCAATGTGGGGGAGCTGCACCTGCCAGCCAACATGTACGCAATTCATGTGCGACACATGCATGCATGCATAGCTGCAGGGAGGCTTGCAATCCGTGGCCATCATCGCTCTAGCAGTATGGGAGAGCTGTACCTGCCTGCCAACCTGCTCACTTTCAACGATCTCAACAGCGAAACCACATGCAGCGCAACAACCAATGGTGAGAGCCGCAGTGCTTTGCTGCACGATGTGCGTGTGCACGTGCTTGTGTGGATGGTTGTGTGTTTGTGCGTGCGTGTGTGTATGTGTGTGAGTGTGTGTGTGTGTAGTGCACGTGTTGCAATGGGCCAGCCTGCTCCCCTGCAATGTAAGCCCTGATCTCCCCCCTCTCCTCTCTCTCTCTCTCTCTCTCTCTCTCTCTCTCTCTCTCTCTCTCTCTCTCTCTCTCTCTCTCTCTCTCTCTCTCTCTCCCATATCCACATCACACACACAACACTCATGTGGCCTCTGCTTCTCTCCCCTTGCCTCTGCTGTTCTGTGCAGCCAAGACCAATAGCAGCTGTAGCTCCTGGCCCCCAGCCTGAGCACCCCATCCACTCAAGACGGCATGCTGTATGGCTTGAACAAACACCCACACACATGCACACAGACACACACACATATACACACACGCACACACACACACACGCACGCACACAGACAGACACACACACTCTCAAGCGACCTCTGTTGCACTTTCCTGTGCTGCTGTGTTGCGCAGCCAAGACTGGCGGCAGCAGCTCACAGCGCCTGCGACCCCTGGCCCCCAGCTTGAGCAGCCGCATATCCAGCCACCTCTCACGACGCAGCCAGGAGAGCCACGACACCAACCTCAGCCTTGGCAGCCACATCCACTTCCCTGATGAGGCTCACTTGGTGCCTCCTGAGGAGGAAGGGTTGCTGACAGAGAAGGAGCCGCGTGCAAACCAGCAGCAACAGCAGCAGGGGCAGGTGGGGGAGGAGCTGCAGCAGCAGCAGCAGCAGCAAGAGGAGCAGGAGCCACCGCCGCCGCCGCCGCAGCAGCAGCAAGGGCACGGACAGCAGGGGCAGCAGCGGCGCCAGCTGTGGCTACAGTCCCAGGAGTCCTGCAGCTTCAACGCGTGGAGGCCGCACACCAGCTCGAGCGGGGGCAATGTGATGGATTCCCATGATGAATCCCATCATGACACCACCATAGCGGGGCAGCGTGCCAGCCCCAGCGCAGAGGCCAGACGAGGTGGGGAAAGCACATGTGACTCCCAGGTTTGAGGTGTGAAGTTCAAGCTCACGGGGGGGAAAGGAAAAGTGCACCTGTCCCACAGGTACACCACAGGTATACCACAGAGCACCCACAGTGGTACCGCACAACGCCAGCCCACCAACTTCGGCAGTGGCCGCACCAAGAATGGCAGATGAGGATCGCATGGAAGCAGCCCTCTGGCACAAAGCTCCACTTGCTGGTTGTCCTACAAGTTGCCAGAGGTGGATAACCCCCCTATATCGCCGTATTTGCTCAGTTCCGGGCTTCATTCATTTCCAAACTTAACCATGCCAACCTGCGTTAATCCATAAAATCCCATGTTTACCAAAAATAGACGAAAATCAAAGGACCCCAGCTCACTCTCCTGGCCTCAGATCACCCAGAAAGGGCTTGCAGCTCCTACCTGGGACTGTTGTTTGCTCCCAAAAAATTGTATGTGCGACCTTCATATACATTACTAACATCCTGTATATTCGAGAAGAGGAAAAGAGGTCAAAAACTGACGTTTCTGTCACCCCTTGTGCTGGATTTTCTAGAAGGGAGATGGTTGAAAGTCTGTGTCTGACCAACCACTGGGATATTTCGCTCCATTCTTTTTGCAGAGGTATTTTTTTGTTGTAAAGACTCAAAACCACCACGAGTCACTTAATTTGGTGCAGTGGGTGGTCAGGGATGGAGATTGGTGGTCAAAAAGTAGGGTTCACGCCGTGGCTAATTCTGCAGGGTGCCCCCAATCTTGGACAGCGGCGCTCTGAGGCATTGAAAGCCTGGAAAACAGGCTCTATTAGGTCCCAAGTTTTAGTGCCCAAGGTCGGGGGCACCATGTAAAATGAGAATTTTGAAAACACCTGTTTTGGGGGGGTAGTTGTTAAGCTCTGACCAGTTGTTGCACATTGGCGCTTCGTGATTGACGCTGGTTGTCCAATGAATCGTTGCACACTGGTGCTCCGTGACTGAAGCTGGTTGTCCTATGAATCGTTGCACTCTGGTGCTCCGTGACTGAAGCTGGTAGTCCAATGAATCGTTGCACACTGGCGCTTCGTGATTGACGCTGGTTGTCCAATGAATCGTTGCACACTGGTGCTCCGTGACTGAAGCTGGTTGTCCTATGAATCGTTGCACACTGGTGCTCTGTGACTGACGCTGACCTCAATGATAAGGTGTTAACGCCATAAGGCAGAGCGCGGCCCTACTGCTTGCACACTGACTCACTTGAGGTTTGGTGCGCTTGCATGGCGCTGGCCTGTTTAGGGCATGACGTTTCTGCTGACATTGCGGCTCCCCTTGTCCCTGACATGTTTTTGGTTGAAACAGCCTCTCAGTCGTTGAGCACCAGCACAGGGGCCCAAACATGCGAGCCAAAGCCTGCATGCGAGCAGTGAGGTTGCAAATCGGTGTCTTTGGCTTGTGAGGTCGCGTACTTATTTGCACTCATGCTCACCTCTCACGCTGGCCTGTCAAAAGACGCCCAACTCACTTGATGAGCAACCCACTCCTCAACCCTCAAGCACACCCACAGCGCCCCTTCTCCTCATTGACCAATCTGTGGGTGTGACTGTGTGCAAGCGCGTCCACACCTTGCCTATTGGTCGGACTGATCTGCAAGCACAACTGCTCCCATTCATGCGTCTCTTACCCCCTTTGCTCTGCAGACCCCCATCTTCCCCATTCTGGCACCGCTCCCTTGGAGCGCACCAGCAAGCACAGAGACCACCCCCCTTCACCCTTGCACCGCCCCACAACCACGGCTCGCTCCTCCCCGCAATTGGGTTCTTTCAGCTCCATGCGGCGGGCTTGCGCCACCAGCAGCAGCGGCAGGGGCAGCGGTAGCAGCAGCAGCAAGCACAGGCACCTCAAGCACCGCAGCAGCAGCCCCTCCAGTGCGCTTTTCCCACAGGTGTGGAGCAGGCCTGTCCTTGTTTGGGTGTGCGTGTGCGTCTGTGCGTGCGTGTGTGTATGTGCTGTAATGCTTGAGGGATGGGCATGTCTGCATGCATTTACTGCTGGTGTGCTTGAAGAGCGCGTGTGTGACCTGTGGCTCACAGACACAGGCTTTTCTCTGGCATCAACATTTAACCCTAATCCCTATTGATTAAAAAACAGCTGACAGCAGGATCGTGCTCTGCTTTTAGAGCTTGAGGACTTTAAAGGTTGATACCTGAAGGATAGGATAGGATAGGGTTACAGAGCTGTACCTGCCTACAAGGGCAGCTTAGCTGAAGCAAAAAGGTGCCTGTCACCAAACCAAACCAAACTTGTGTGATTGTCAACTGAAAGCAGAAACAAAGCCTTAAGCTAAGTTTCAGAAGTGTCAACTGCTGAACCTTACACATTGTCGCTCTATATGAAGAAAGCATGCAAAGTCATGCACACAAACTCCAAAAGGTTGCAGTGTCAGATGCTAGAAAAAATGCTGGCGTGTTACTCCAAGATGCGCAGAAAAATTAGAGAACAGCATCACTCTGAGAGATAGTCCAAGAGGCCATTCACAGTATGCTTAGTACTTCAGTTCTCAGCATCTACTGTCATAGATGCATTGTAATGCTTCAAGAAGGGTAACCGCCGATGCAGTCTGGTATGTGCACATGTAAGCATGAGACATCAGATGCATAACAGTGCTTGAGCATTCTACAAACAGTCGTTACGAGACTCCAAACACCCTATCAGAATCCGTCAGGCCCCAAACTAATCCCGTCCCCAATGCATGGCTCGGATCTTGGACGGGTCTCAGACCATCCCGATATCTGAAGCTCCTGTCTGTCAAAGTCATGCTCAATCTGAGGCTCTCCGTGCCATGGTGACAAACTTACAATTTTGGTGCCTGCACAAGCTGTGCCACGTTTCTTACACCAAAATCTGTCCCTTGTTCACAGTAGTTGTTGCCTGTCTTGAAGCACCCCTGTTGAGTAAATGAATCATCACACACTCACTCGCATGAGCCATCACGTACTCCCTTAATCTATCATACACCCTTATCGCCCACTGACATGAAGCTTCACACATTCACTTGCATGAGCCATCACATTCTTGCTCACTCACCTGAGCCGCCACACATGTACCCAGACTCAAGTGAGCTGTCACACACACACACAAGCACACGCAGGGCCAGCTCAATTCCATGCCTCTCCCCAAAAGCAAACAAGGCAACAGCAGACTGCGTCGCCACAGTACCTTCAGCAATCCGGTACGCGGCCCTAGAGGACACGTGCTCTAGAGCATACCTAAAAAATGGTTGGAGTGCTTGAGCGCATGCAATGGCATGTCACAGACAGCAAATCATATGCATACTTGTTCGCTAAAAGGAGCTTTGTATGCGTGCATGCGCGCACACGCGCACACACACTACACACACACACACAACAGGCACAGTTCATGGTGGTCGAAGGAGACCCCACCCAAGTTGCTGAGGGGAATGCTGTGGCCACGGATGATGAGGATTCGTGCGCACACCCACCTGGCGCGCTCAGCATCATGGCAGGTCTGTGTGTGTGTGTGTGTGTGTGTGTGTGTGTGTGTGTGTGTGAAACAACAGTGGTGCCAGGGCCCTTACGTTTTGCCAGGGCAAATGATTTATTGTGACAGCTCTCAGGATCCAGGTAGTTGGCTACTGTGCATGCACAACTTTTTTTAAACATTTTTTCATCACATTCCTTTCCAAAAGCACCACCATGGCAGCAGTGAATGCCACAGTCAGAGGTGCAATCATTGCTCTTTTCTCCTTCAACACATAGTGTAATAACATGCTGCAGACAGAGAACATGCAGGCATGATTAACATTAAAGAAAAAAATGTATGTGGGTCCGTGTGTGAGACAGGAGCGCCTCATCAATCGTCAATCCTTTGCTTTTGGGTTAAAGCACGAACCATCACTCAGTGCTGCAGCAGCACTCTGCAATCAGGGGCGGCAGTAATGAGATGCATTGACAAAGATGCACAGTGCTCCTTTTTCCTGGAGGCAAAATGCGTTGGTGTGCTCTCTTTTTGCTCAGGCTTCCGTGTGTGACAAGATGCCTTGATCAAGGCGTGCCTTATGTGCCCCCCTGTTTCCACATTTTGCTTGCCGTTCTTCCGTGTGTGACAAGATGCCTTGATCAAGATGTGCCTATGTTGCCCCCCTTTTTCCACATTTTGCTTGCTGTTCTTCCTTGTGTGACGGGATGCGATGACCAAGGTGCACTGTTATGCTTGCAGGCACTTGAATGGGATGGGGGGAGCTGCCGCCTGCGCAGGTCAACTGTCTCGTCTGTCCTTGTACTCTTGTTGTTGAACAAGCAGCAGCTGCAGCCTAGCTTTGTCCCGCACTGAGCTCGCTCGTGCGCATCTTCTCACACTCAGACGCCTTTGCTAATGGCTGTCCTCTTGCCAACCGTGTCAACCTTGTATTGTGCATGCTTGCAGCTGCGTTGGGGTGGTCGCTTGAGTATAGGGGAGGGCTTGCAGGGGATGCATTTGCGCACACGCCGGCCACGTTTGAGGCCAGCAGTGAGGAGCTGGCGGTGCCGCCTCCGCAGTCCCCACTCACGCACGCTGGGCAGGACTATGACTGGGAGGATGGAATGTCGTCCGAGCGCAGCAGCGCGTTGTGGCGTTTGGGTGACCTTGCAACCTTGCAGGTGTGTGGGGCTCAAGGTTGCAGGGTTGCAAGCCTGCGATTGAGCAGGGCTGCGGTATTGTAAGCCTGCGAGTGAGTAGGGCTGCGGTGTTGTAAGCCTGCGGGTGAGCAGGGCTGCGGTGTTGCAAGCCTGCAGATGAGCAGGGTTGCAGTGTTGTAAGCCTGTGGGTGAGCAGGGCTTCGGTGTTGTAAGCCTGCAGGTGAGCAGGGGCGCTTTTTGCAACCTTGCAGGTGTGTACAGGAGCAGCTTTGTTTCCTTCTGGTCGTGAAAAATATCTATGGCCTTGCAGGTTTGCCGGAAAGGGAGATGGGATCGTGGCAGGTTTGCCGGAAAGGTTTGCCGGAAAGGGCATCCGGCAGGTTTGCCGGAAAGGGAGATGGGATCGTGGGTGTGACCAGGGGGGAATTGGCTGCACTGATCATATCAAATGGCAAATGTCTGAAGTGAGAGCCGTCCCGTCCCGTCCCCAAACATTCCTTGCTTGCTCGAGGAGAAACTTTCCATCGCTGGGGTTGCTCTCCTTTCTCATGTCAAACTCATGCGTGCTGCCTGTGATCGAGCACACTCTGCACTGAGTGTGCAGAGCACAAGTATTGTGAGCGTTCCTGCTCACTGTGTAAGCGATCCCATTTGTGTCCCGTGTTTGAGCCAAGCTGTATTTATTTGGGTTCAAACTTCAGGGCCGTTCATTTCAACTGGGCAGGCTCGTGCGGTTAAGCAAAAGGGCACCACCTTTTGGGGTTTACGCCCCAGGATGGCCGGCAGCATCTGCATGCATTGTGATGCGACTTCTGTGTGTTGTGGCTTTGCTACTCAGGCAGAGCTCCACATGGAGTGAGCTCGTGATTCGTCAAGGTGCTGCTGCTCGCGATACACTGGGGTCCTTTGCTATTCTAGTATATATATCATACAAGGAGGCCTTTGCAATAAGTGAGCTCATGGTTTCTTGAGGTGCTATTGGGTGCAGGTTAAAGCCCAGAGAGAAAAAAGAAGTTTAGCCCAGAAGCTGTCTGGCAAGAAGTTGCTAAGTGCATTCAAGGCTGCCATGACTCCCTCAGGCACCCAGCATGCACACGCCTCATCATCGTTTGCTGTCCAAAGTGCGCTTAAGGCTGCCATGACTCCCTCAGGCACCCAGCATGCACACGCCTCATCATCGTTTGCTGTCCAAAGTGCGCTTAAGGCTGCCATGACTCCCTCAGGCACCCAGCATGCACACGCCTAATCATTGTTTGCTGTCCAAAGTGCGCTTAAGGCTGCCATGACTCCCTCAGGCACCCAGCATGCACACGCCTAATCATTGTTTGCTGTCCAAAGTGCGCTTAAGGCTGCCATGACTCCCTCAGGCACCCAGCATGCACACGCCTAATCATTGTTTGCTGTCCAAAGTGCGCTTAAGGCTGCCATGACTCCCTCAGGCACCCAGCATGCACACGCCTCATCATTGTTTGCTGTCCAAAGTGCACAGCCCCACAGCCAAGGGTCTGGCAAGAAGCCGACTGCATTTGAGGCCATGGCTTCCTCGGGCGCCCTGCATGTGCACGCATCATGATTTTTGGCTGTGCACAGTGCATTTGAGGGTGCCATGGCTTCTTCGTGCACACATCCCATGATTGCCTGTTCTGCAAAACGCATTTGAGGCTTCCATGGCTTTCGCTGGCGCCAGCATGCACAAATACCATGATCGTTTGCTGCGTTAAGTGTGCAGCCTTTAGCCTCACAGCCAAGAAGCCATCCCTGTGCTGCAGGAGTTCCTGCGGCTTTGTCCACTTGGCACCCATGCGCTTCCATGTTTTGCCCCCCTTCCCCCTCCCTTGTCCCTCCCTATGCACCCGCATGCTTTTATATTTATGCGCTCCTCCTTCTTTTGTCCCTCCCTATGCACCCGTACGCTTATATATTTGCGCTCCCCCTTCTCTTGTCCCTAGGCAGCCACGCTTTCACACCTGCCCCTATCTGCCCCTCCCTCTCTTGTCCCTCTCTAGAGCCCCACACGCTTTCATACCTGAGTTTGCGTACATTGATTACTGTTACATGACTGACTGATCACAATTTTTGTAACTTGGTCCCCCCCTCCCTTCTCTCGTTCCTCCCGTCCCCACACACGCCTAGGCTGCTTGGCCATCCTCGCCCTGTTTGGCTGGGTACCCTTCTCGCAACATCAAGACCCATTGGGGTGCATAGGCCCCTCATGCATTTGTTGCCAAGCTAGCACGCAGGTTCTCGTGCATACATGCCCCTGTTGCTATGATCCCCAAGCTAACGCAGATTCTTTTGCACCTACTCCATGATGCTATCACTTCATCCCGAGCAATCCCGAGCAATCGCTTCCCATGGTGCCATGCTTCCCAAGCAAGCACACCCATCTCCCTGACGCTCTTGGTCCCAAGCAAACATGGCTTCCTGAGCACCTGTGCCCTTGATGTGAAGATCTCCAGTCTAACACAGGTTCTTGTGCACCCATTCCTCTGATAATGTTGTGCCCGAGCAAGCACAGATTTTCATCCGCTTTCCCCCCCCTTTGCCCACCCCCCGCACACCCCACACACATGCACTCACTGCCTGCTGGCCCTTTCCCTGCAGACTGGCCACCTGCCTTGCACAAGCGAGCCCCAATCTTGTAGCCATGCCCTGTTACAATGGTACAAAAAATCCCTACACACACACACACACACACACACAGCCACACCCAATCTCACCAACCCACTGCCTGCTCATCCCTGCCCTGCCCTGCCCTGCAGGCTGGCTCCCCGTCCCGCACCCGTGAGCTGGCCCTAGGCACCAACGCCCCTGCCTGCGCACCTCTTGCCAGGCACACGTCCCCTGAGCTTTCCATTCCCAGCCTTGTCCCCCCTCTGGGACACCGCATGGCCAGCAGGCGCCACAGCACTGAACTGGAACACACTGAGGGCAACACCCTCAGGGCCCGTCATCCTTCCAGCGCAAGAGCCCACACCAACATTGCCTGCTACGCGTTCGAGTCGACCCCCGCGTCCCCGACTCTGCCCCCACCTGCACCCCCCCCACACACTTCCCTGTACTCCGCCCTGGGAATGGGCGCCCAAGGTGCAGGTGCAATCAGCTTGGGCAGCCAGTCCACTTGGCGCAGCAAAGCAGAGACGCCCAGTGGCCTCAATGCCTCCGCAGCCCTGACCTATGGCTCTGTCATACACCCTCACAGGCAGCACGCCTCCATGACCTCCAGCCCTTCCTCGTGCCATGCAGCCCAACCCAACACCACCACCACCACCACCACCACCCCGCCTCAAGCACACATGCCAGACACCAGCTGTGCATTCAAGGCCAACCCCATATACAGCCCAGACACCAGCAGCCAGCTCAGCACACACAGCGCGGGCAGGTCCACAGCCCTCCCTTGGCTGCCCTTACTCCGCTTGCCTCAAGACCTCCCCCCCACAGCCTTCTCCCACCGATCCTCACCAGCCCCGTCAAGCTCGGCGTCCCTCTCTGCTGTTGGAGACACAGGTGGTCTCACACCGCTTGGTGCTCCCTCTGTCCACCTGCCGGCACACCCGCCTGCTGCTGCTGCTGCTGCTGCTGCTGCCGCTGCTGCCCCCAGCACCTCCGCCTCTGCTTCGCATCGACATCATCAACAGCAGCAGCAACAGGATGACAGGGAGGATGCTTCAAAAGGTCCAGAGCCTCACCATCCCCCACCCTCCAGCCCTTTCCATCAAATCGACCCCACTCTTTTGCGACGGCCAAGGCGCTCCACTGGCACCGTGCGTTTCCACATACCAACCCCAACAGGAGACACAGGTGTGCATGCAGACAAGCCTGTGTGTGTGTGTGTGTGCGTGCGTGCGTGCGTGCGTGCGTGTGTGTGTGCGTGTGCGTGTGCGTGTGTGTGTGAGCTGAGGTCCATTTCTGCTCTTTGTCAAAAGGCCACCACAAATTTTTGGTTGCTACAGGGTCAAGGTTGGCTCCACTCCACCACACTATTGATGCACATGCGAGGGAAAGTGTTGAGCAATGTGCTGTGTATGCTGGAAGCAATTTTTTTTTGGCTGTGAGGGGGGATGATGCCTACTGCGCATTTTCCCATAGTTTCATTGCTTGAATGCTTCGTGAGAATGCATTGGCATCGCAGTTCATGGCATGCTTGCAGACCGGCGGGGCGCTCCCGTGCTGTGCTTGCAAGGCAGCCAACACACACACACACACACACACATACACACACTCCTCCAGCACTCCTCAAAGGAGTGTGAAGACATCCAAGTCACCAAGGCATGGATTTTGATGTTTGTTTCCTGGTAATGTTGGCAGCGCAGTCCTCAGAGCAGCAGCAGCAGCAGCAGCAGCTGCTGCTGCTGATGTCGATGTTTGCTGTTCTGCGGACTCAGCGCCTGAATGACATGTACGTGTGCGGGCTGCCTGACGCAGCTGGGCCTCAACCTTCCCCTTTCTGCTTCTTTCTCTCCTGCAGAGACTGGGCTGCAGCATAGCCCCAGCGCCCCCCACGCAGCCTCACCAACAGCAGCAGAAACAGGAGCAGCATCAGAAGCGGCACCTGCACATGATGGCACAAAGTTGCCACCAAGGGCAGCAACAACAGGGGCTCCTGCTCTGGAGGGCCCCACTGCCGACGTCGCCGATCAATTGCAGCGTGCACCTTCAGAGAAGAGTTTGGACACAGAGCTGCGCCGGCATGCAATGGTGTCCAGGTCGTTGGGAGAGGGAGGCGCAACAGCAGCTTCCACGCAGAACCTCACTACACGACGCAGGCTTAGCTTGCAGAGTCAGGTGATGATTCGAAACCTGGAGAGCGGTCAGGACAACCTGCAGCAACTTGCCCAGCAGCAAAGGAAACGACGGCTGAGAGGTGCGCATGTGCATGAATGACACCGTGCATGAGGCTGTAAACTTACCGCTGAGAAGTGTGCGTGTGCATGTGTTTGTGCTGTGTGCAGCATGATGGCGTGCAGTACGGCCTTGCAGAGCCTGCAGAGGAAATTAGGGTGCAGAAGGAAAAGGGGGGGGAGAGGTTAGGGGTTGCCTCGTGCATGCCAAAAGTTATGTTTGCTGCTTTTGTTTGTAAGCCATAGTGAGCCCTCAGTGCTGCGTGTGTAAGCCATGTAAGTCCCAGCCTGACTTGATGAATGTCTGTGAGCCATTGTTAGCCCCTGATGCAGTGGGCATTGTGAGGATGCATGTGCCTGTGCCCTCAGCCGGGGCAAACAAGTGCAGCCCTGTTGTTGTTGATGTTGCTGCTGCTGCTGCTGCTCTTGTTGTTGTTGTTGTTGTTGCTGCTGTTGCCGCTGTTGCTGCCGCTGGCGCTCCTGGATATCGAGGAGGGTTATGCTCAGTGCGACCATGGGTGACAATGTGCCGTGTGTGTGTATGTGTGTGTGTGTGTGCAATATGACAAGGACATTGATGATGACAACGACAAGGATAATGACAATGACAATGACAATGTGCTTGTGCTGCCATCATGGCATGGTGCGCAGTGGTGCAGTCTGCGTGTGCTGCCAGTGGGGGCAGTGGCGGCAATGGTGCAGTCTGCATGTGCTGCCAGTGGGGGTACGGTGTGCCGGTGCTGCCAGTGGTAGCAGTGGTGGCAGTGGTGCAGTCTGCCAGTGGTGCTTGTGGTGACTTGTTGCGCCTGTGCTGCCAGCCTGTGGTGGGACTGCTCTCACTCACCCACATCTAAGCATGGCTCACCAATGTGAGAGAACACACACACACACTCCTTCACCCACGCCCCTCACTGCTAGCCTCGCTGCCTTTTCTGTTCATCTGGCCTGTTTAGCTACCCGGCTCGGCCAATCCTTGTCTGTGCTGGACGCATGACCATTCCTGTGCACTTGCTGCGTGACGTGCTTGAACACACGTGTGGATTCGGCCAACCCTGTGTGCTGCCCCATGCAGGCAAGAGCTTGGAGGAGACCCCCCAGCTCGCGCAGCTGCAGCGCTCGATGGAGTGTGTGTTTGCAAGGCGCTCAAAGGAGGAGCTGCGTCACAGCCAGGGCCTGGTCAGGCCGCCAGACCCTCCGCCCAAGCTCCAACCCAAAAAGCCCACCTGCGCCCCCAAGCCGCTGCCGTACTACAGCGATCTGGCGCGCCACCATGGGCGGTACAAGGTGCGCCCTCCAGCGTTTTGGCCAGGCACCATGGGCGGTGCAAGCTGTGATAGCTATTCCTTCAGTGATCTTGCTGCCCCAGGAGCTCCGCTATTTGCGTGTCACAGTACCTTGGCTGCCACCATGGGGGCTACAAGGAGCTCACTGCAGCAAACTGGCTGCCATAAGGGATATATAAAGTGCACGTTGCAGAAGGTTGGCTGCCACCATGGGGGCTACAAGGAGCTCACTGCAGCAAACTGGCTGCCATAAGGGATATATAAAGTGCACGTTGCAGAAGGTTGGCTGCCACCATGGGGGCTACAAGGTGGATAGCTGAAGGGCTGGAGGAAAAATGGGTCCGGTGTCTGTGTTGAGAGGAATCCTGTGCGTGGTGATGATTCACTCACCCCCTGCCTAAACCTGATCATGTGTGTTCCTGAGTGCATATGCGCCCCTGCGACGGTGTATAGCAACGTCTTTTTTGCAGCAGGAGATCCTGGGAAGCTCCGATGGTGAGACCAAAAGGGGAAGGCGTGCTTGGTTTCAAAGCATGCAAATCCATTTTTGCAGTACACAAAGAATCCAGTACAAAGTCCTGCAGTGAAGTGATCAGAGTCAATGTCTAACAAGTAGGAAGAACAATGAGCTAAGGCGCTGTCTCTTCACAAGGGCGGAAAACTGCTTGAAATTGAGCCCAAACACAAAGAACCATACATCACAGCCCCCAGAACAGGCACCACAGCCCTGGAGTGCAATGGTTGGAAGTGAAAAGGAAAATGGTCTGTATCATACCAAGGCGTCCTATACCTGTGCCTACGTACGGGCATGCACACACACACACACATACACACACACACATACGCACGCACACACACACACACACACACATACACACACACACGCGCGCGCGCGCGCACGCGCATGCGCGCATGCGCTCACACAAGCACACATGCATGCAAGCACACACATAAGCACAAATACATGCACACACATACAGACCAGACACATACACACGCATCTCGCTGCCCAGGCCTTGCTGGTGACCTCGGACGAGCAGAAGGCAGGGGCCATCCGCCTTGCGCTGCCCTCCTCACGCTATGAGCTCATCGTGGCGTCCTCCAAGCCCGAGTGCCTGTCCTTCTTGGCGTCGGGCGCAACAAAATGCATGCCCGACGTCGTGCTGCTGGACAGCCAGTTTGGGCAGGGGGTGCAGGTGCGGCTTGAGTTTGTATTTGTGTGCTCCGAGTGAGTGTTTTTAGGTGCCAATACTTTAAAGCGCAGGGGGGTTACTAAGTGCATACCCATTGTGGTGCTCCCGGGTGTACCCTGTCCAGCAGGGGGGGTCTGGTGAGCACGTAATTGCATGCATGCTAATGCGCCTCTCCTTTTTGGCCTTGGTACTGATGCCATCAGTGATGGCCACAACAAGATGCGTACCTGGTGTGATCCCACTGGGCAGCAAAGTTAGGCTGGGGGTGCAGGTCAGCGTGCGTTTGTTTTTGCGGGTGCACTTCTGCACCTCTGGCTCTCAGCATTGCGCCTCTGGCCCTTAGCATGGAGCCTCTGTCCCTGAGCATGGCGCCTCTGGCCCTTGGCATGGCGCCTCTGGCCCTAAGCATGGCGCCTCTGGCCCTTGGCATGGCGCCTCTGTCTCTAAACATGGTACCTCTGGCCCTTGGCATGGCTCTCGGCATTGCGCCTCTGGCCCTTGGCATGGCGCCTCTGTCCCTAAGCACGGCGCCTCTGGCCCTTGGCATGGCTCTTGGCATGGCGCCCCTGTCTCTAAACATGGCACCTGTGTCCCTTGGCATGGCGCATGGAGGCACCGAATGCATGCCCGAGACGGTGCTGTGTTGAAGCTTATGTGCATGTGCATGAGGGCCATGTGCAACCTTGGACCCATTTTGAAGCTGTGCATGCTTGAGGGGGTGAAGCTGGATCATTGATCTGGGTAGAAGTCTCTCGAGCGTGTGTGTGTGTGTGTGTGTGTTTGCTCGCGCGCACGCGCGATTTTTGAATTGCGTTGCTCAAGCATTCTAAGCATCGAATTCATCCCATGAAAGTTTCGTCTTGTCTGCAAGGTTGTTGCAACGCCCCACATGTTACACATGCCTTGTGCTGCTGCAAAGGCCACACTGTTGCGCATGCCTTCTGTGCCGCAAAGCTTCACAGCTTGCTGCAACGCCCCACCTGTCTTGCATTTCCTGTGCTGCTGCTGCAGGCTTGCGCGCACTTTTGCAGATTTGGAGGAGCAGGAGCGCAAGATTGTAGGGAGTCGTTATGGTCCACCTCACCCACCCACCTGTTTTCTGGGTTGCTGCAGGCTTCCGCGCACTTGGCAGATTTGGAGGAAGAGGAGCACGAGGGTGAAGACACGGAAGAGCAGTGCCACAGCAGCAAGGCTGCGTCCAGGCATGGAACAAGCCCAGCGCTGCAGCTGCTAGCTGCCCTGAGGTGGGTGACCATAAATTGTTGAGATCATCACCGCAAAGAACGCCAGTAGGTGGAAGGCACAGCTGCAGGTGAAAGTGGACCTAAGTGCTGGCGGTTTTAACTAGGTGCCCTGCTGCAGCTGCTGGCTGCCCTGAGGGGGGTGTGGTCTTTTGGACGACACAAGTGCAGACAAATCCCTCATTAGCAAGGCAGAAAGTTGCAGCAATAGCCTAGCCCTAGCTGCCCTGAGGTCGGTGTAGTGTGTAGCAGAGGAATAGAGGTCGGTGTATTGTGTAGCAGAGGGGTAGAGGTCGGTGTAATATGTAGCAGAGCAATTGAAGGTTTCAAATAGAGTAAGCTGCTTGTTGTTAGTTGTTGGCTGAGGGAGCAATAGAAGGGTGGTCTTTGCAGACTGACCGGTGCTGCCAGCTACAGATGTCAGCTGAGGTGGCAACGACGATGAACAGTGGCAGTGCACTCATCCTCTGGTGTTTTCTGCCAAAAAGGGCCAGCCACAAGGAAACCCAGCCGCAGCCTGAGTGTCGGCTGTTGTTCTGTGTGTGACCTGGTCCTCAGAAAGGCGAGACTGCGGACAGACTCGGCAGCGCCTGAGAGAGGCAGGTGCACTGAAAACCCCATGCAAATGAAGACAGTATGAACGAGGGGTGTTCCCGTGGCAGCGCTATAGCCATCCCCAAGGCGGTGCCCTGAATCGTAGGTGCCTGCTGTCCTGCTGGGGAGAGCCACGACAGGGCTCCATCATCACTGCCATTTATAAGACAAGCGTTGGCTGAGTCAGGGTGCAAGCAAGAGCCATGGAAGTCGTGTACCCTGCCCATCATCTTGCCTGTTGCACATGCCTACCATTCCAAAAGGGCACTGTTGCAGCCTCTGGAGCCCTCCACCCTAGAAGCACAGGAAGCACACTTCCGTTCATGCTTGCTTGATGTGGCACTGCCTGCTTGCTTGTTGGAAGCACAGTTGATTGAAAAATGGGAGAAGGAAGGATCTACAGCGTGCATCATCCCCTCTGCTCAAGTACTAGCCCTGGCTTGCTCGTGGTGCAGGGAGCTGCATGATCCCTCCATCTTACCCATCATCTTACTGGCAGCAGCCCCCCTCACTCCGGCCATGACGTCCTTCGCCAACATCTGCGTGGATAGTGCACAAGCCCCGGAGGCTGCTGTCCTGGATGCACAATCATCCTCACCCACGTTGGACCCAGCCATTGCACCACCGGCAGCAGCAGGAGCATTGCCTGGGTCACCCGCAGCAGACCACAAGGGTCCTCTGATGCCGCCTAAGGTGACGAGCCCAGCAGCAGAGCAACATAGAGCAGCAGCAGCAGCAGCAGCAGCAGCAGCAGCATCCAGGACCAAGGCTGCAGAGCAGCATGAAGGTGCCGATTTTCCTGCGGGGCCAGCGGAGCAGGATCGGGACCCTGCGTGCGCCCCTTCTCGGCTGGGGACGCATCACTCGTTGCCCACTGAGGAGTGTGTTTCGGCTGAGGGCAGTGCTTGCAGGACCTCGATGGTCCCCTCTGCCGCACAGGTACAGCAGAGGGATGAAAGCAGGCATACCAACTGTGTAAGACATGGTGCCACAAATTAGGAGCATAGAATGAATCTGCTCATGGAAATGGTCTCTTCCTGAGCCACAGGATCCTAAGCCCACTCCTTGTTCGGGGCATGGGCAAGTGTACCGCTCTGCCGATCAGCTCCTCTTGAGGTCAAAGTGTCCACTCCTAGCCTTGTGCATGTTGCTGAGGAGATGCAAAGAGATCCGCGACCGTCTTTTGATGCCCAAGAATTATGCCCAAGGATTGCGGCTGCTTTTGCTCCAGGCGGTATGCATGCAGACGTCCCTGCCTGCAGCATCGGCGCGCAGTGCTGTGCAACCTTTGGGGGCGGCAGCAATTTCTTGTTTGTGTGTCAGTTCCTTTCGCTGCAGGCATGCGTGCAGGCGTTGCTGCCTGTAGCGTCGGCGCGCGCTGTGCAACCTTGGGGGGCGGCGCCAATTTCTTGTCTGTGTGTCAGTTCCTATTCTCTGCAGGCATGCAGGAGGGAGGGGCCTCGCGAAGGGAAGGGATGCCTTTTACCTGCATGACCTTCAGCCCAGCGATCACATTTCTTGTGTTGGCTGGCATGCAGTGACATGTTGCTGCCCAAAAGGAAGGGAGTGCCCATGAATCTTTGACCTTCCCCATCATCCTCAGGATGCTCACCTGCACCTGCCTCTATTGTTGCTGGCATACAGGAGGGTGTGGCAGCCATACAACTTAAAGAAGAGGTTGCTTCATGACTCATTAACCATTCCCAACCATTCAGCTGCGTCTCTGCTTGCAACACCTTTTTCTGTGGATGGGCAGGCAGGTGTCGCTGCCTCAAGCACAGAGGACATCCATGGCTCCAGTACCACCTCCATCATTCTGAACTCTCACCTTTGGGCCTCCTCAGGCAATCCAATCGTCTTGCTTGCACGCGCGCGCGCGCGCGCACACACACACACACACACACACACACACACACCCAACTGTAGTGTTGGATCACACGCACATAGACACACACACACACACAAGAGTGTTGCTGCCCTGTGGAGAAGGGGTGTCAATGACCCTGTGATCTCCCCTCCTTGTTTTGGACTCTCGCCCACACCTCCTCGTTGCTTGCTGGCATGCAGGAGGGTGTTGCAGCACTGAGAAGGGGGGCCAACGACTATGTCACATTGCCTGTGCTGGACCCTACGGAGCTCGAAGCGCGCATCAACATGCAGGTGGGCTGGACGGGTAGATCTCAGTGTCTTTCACAGCTTGCTTGCAGCAGCTCACTTTGCTGACTCTCCCTGTGGTGCAACATGGCTTGTGTCAAGGAACGGAAGCCAAGCAGCGTTTGGTGCAGAGGATCAGGAATCGACATGTGCAGGTGTGCTGGGACTGTGAAATGGAGGGTTTGAGGTTGTGGCAGTACCACTTGAACTATCTCGGGAAAGCCATAACTTCAGAATGAAGTGCCTCGGCATAAAGTTTGGTTGCCCCTAGCTGGCAGGGTTCACTGTGAGTGCATAGAATGCACGCTGGCTGCTGCTCAGCATGGACTTACTTCCTATTATAGTGCCCAGGCATAAGTTTGGTTGCCCCTTGTTTGCTACAGTTGACAGGACTCACTCACTGTCTGTGCAAGTGCCGGCTAATAAATCTTCCCCAACGCTGGCTGTTGCTCAGCGTAGGCTTCCTTGTCATTGGAGCGTCCTGACCCCCGCAATAGATCTGAGCTGGTTGGCGAAGCCCCATTCATGGGGCGTAAGCCCCTAGGGTTGCCAGCCTCCAGTTCAGTACACGCCTGGCTGCCCTGGCCTGCCCATTGCAACCCCCGCCCTCAAACTTTGGCCATCCTCCCAAACGAAGGTTTCAGGCAGCCCTGCAGTGTCAGGGTGGTGTGGGGGGCATTGGCTGGAGCTGCAGAAACATTTTGAAGCTTTTGCAGGCAGTTCTTGGCCTGAGCCAGCCAGCCTATCATCCGCCCTGAAACTCGGCATGCAGAACCAGCCAATAATTTAATGGGGGGTCCCAAATTTTGGTTGCTCCTGATGCAGTGGGCAGAACTGCAGGACACATTACTATATTTGGCAGCTGAGAGAAGCTGGTCAGTTCTCCTCTCAAGCCCCCAGAACAGCTCCAGACGACACAAACTTCATCACCATTTTGTGGATGCCCCTGCTGCGCCCGGGGCCTGGGGGTGGCTTGTTCCGGGGACCTTGCAGTCAATCTGCGGACCCCTCCAGCTTGCCGCTGAGTCAATGGTTTTGCATAATTCCAATGGGATGGGTTACTTAATTTATGTTCTAACGATGGTGTGATTTGCTGCATGAATAGAGAGGCGAAGGCATGGAAGTTTGCTGATGCGATGCGGAGCAGGACCTGCACCCCCTGCCCTGGTGTGTGGATGAGATAGCCTCTGATGTATGGTCTGCTGCTAATTGCCAAAGGGGGGCAAGTAAGCAATGAACGGGAGGAGCAGCTTGCAGGGCGCGCACTCTGCATGCATGCATGCATGCGTGAACAAGGCATGGTCTGCTGCAGGAAGGTCCTCCTGTTGCCCCAGGCACTGCACATCAATGCCATCTCTGTGTCAGGAAGGACTGGCTTCGCCAGTTTTTCAGCGTTGCTTGCGACGCTTCCCTCACTTGTCTTCCGCACAATGTGCCTCTTTCCCAAGAGCACACCCGTCTGCTGCACTTCTTGGATGCTGTGGCGCAGGTTGCGCTACGCCGTGCTGTCCGCATCAAAGCTGAAGCCTCGTCTTCCATGCACCTCTTGCGTTCAATGCTCCCCAGCCATGTGATCAAGAAGCTCAAGGCAGGCCAGACATACATTGCGCAGCGCCATGAGCAGGTGTGTGTGTGTGTGTGTGTGTGTGTGTGCGTGTGTGTGTGTGTGCGCGCGAGCGCGCGAGCGTGTGTTTGTGTATGTGTGTGTGTATGTGTGTGCGCGCGCACCTTAAGGTCAGAAGCATCGAAGAAAGACTTGGATCCCTGTTTAGGTATGTCTGCGCTTAATACAGTGCCCTCCTTTGCTAGGCCCTTGGAAATGGCCAAACTGAGAGTTTCACCTTTTGCTCAACAGACCACAGGTTTCAGATGTGGACACGTTCCTCTCATTGGTCGTGCTTGCAGGTCACGATTGGGTTCATAGATGTGGTGGGCTTCACGGACATGTCATCACATTGGCCCTCCAGTAGAGTTGCGCAGGTGGGTGGTGTCACAGGTGACGGGTCATAGGGCACAGGTGAGTGGTGAGTAGTGCCACAATTAAGTGTACCTTCCCATTGGCCCTCCAGTAGGGTGGCACAGGTGAGTGTTGTCACAGGCAACAAGCAAAAAGCCACAGGTGACAGCTAGCAGTAGGTTTGCCTAGGTGAGTAGTGAGTGGTCACACATGAGTGTTGGGTGTTTCGATTGGCCTTCCATCAGGTTTGCACCTGTGGGTGGCATCTTATGGTTAGATTGTGTGCGTTATTCAGGTTATGTACTGCATCATGTTTTGGCAACTAAGCTGAAAGCTCAGCAGCCTGTTGGCCTACATTTAATGTTATCTGCCAGTCGCAAGGGCAAGGGAAGGAAAAGTGGACTGACCCCAATTGGTCCCCTAACCCTGCATTTAAGGCTGCCTGGGGCTCCTTTTGTCGGAATTGAGTTTAGAACACCACACACCTCTTAACCATTTAAGGCCCTGAAATTAATCCTTGTGGTCCGACCCCATTTCAATGCTGCCACATTGATGCATGAAACTTTCCTAAGTTCTCGAGATGTTTTGAGAGACACACAAACACACTCACGCACGCACGCGCACACACACACGCCACTCACACTCATGCAAACACACACACGCACACACACACGCGCACCACTCATGCACGCGCGTGTACGCTACTACTGCTGCAGATGCTGAACAATTTGTTCAGCCATTTCGATGACATCTGCCGCCGGCATAAAGTTTATCACGTGGATACCATCGGAGATGCGTGAGTCTTTGTGCACATGTTGCCTCTATCTCAGAGAAGCTTGGGTCACTTTTCAGGCGTTGAGTCTTTGTGCACGTCTTGTCTCTCATTCTCAGAGAAGCTTGAGTCATTTTTCGGGCTTTGAATGTTTGTGCACATGCTGCCTCTCAATCCCAGAGAAGCTCGAGTCAATTTTCAGGCCTATGCGATGGTTTCTGACTTTCCAAGAGCTGCTGAACATGCGCATCAAGGCAAGCAGAGTTAGACATTTGCCTTTTTTGCATTTCCCGCTTTCTGGGACACACACACACACACACACACACACACACACACACACACTCACAAACTCAGTTTGTTAGGAATAGCGCTTGTATCCTGGGCACATTGGACGCGCATGAAAGTCTGGTTGAAGACAGCATGGCTGAGCAGTGTTGCTGTATTTGCACGCCTCGCACCCCTGAGCTTTGTTGCTTGTGGCATACGTGTGCTTGTGTGTTTGTGCGTTGTGTTCCAGCCGCTGCCGTGCATCATCCCTCTAGAGATGATTGTTTGTGTGCTAGAGTGTTTGAACGTTGTGCTCCTGCCGTTGCCATCCATCATCCCTCTGACGATGCTTCAGAGCTGTACACTCAGCCTTATGATGGCAGCTGAAAAAAGAGGTCCAGCAGCTCAGTACTATGCAGCTGTGCCTGTTGTACCTAGCATTCAGCTGCCATGGTGGCCAACAGGATCAGGCACTGCTGTGCTCACAGCGCCACACTGTGTTTACTCAAGCTATAGAGAAGCAAACTTTGCTTTTTATACCCTTGCTGAGTTCAAGCGGCAGCCCCTCATTCAGCTGCCGTGATGAGGCTGAGTGTGCACCTGTGCCGAGAGGGGGAGAGGGGAGAGAGAGAGAGAGAGAGAGAGAGAGAGAGAGAGAGAGAGAGAGAGAGAGAGAGAGAGAGAGAGAGTGAGAGAGAGTGAGATAGTGAGTGTGAGTGAGAGAGTGAGTGAGAGTGAGAGTGAGTGAGAGAGTGAGTGAGAGAGTGAGTGAGTGAGTGAGTGAGGAGGGAAGGAAAGAAAGAAGGAAGGAGTCTGCACCTGTGTGCACCTCCTGCATGCTGAATGTACACATGCTCATCCTGATTTTGGCAGCTGAGTACCAGGTGCACACAAGTGCAGGCGCCTAGTACACAGCTGCCACTCCATGGAACAAAAGGGATGAATGCGGGAGGATCAGGGCCTGACACTGCTGTTGCTCCGGTCCCCGCCTGGTATGCACTCCCCTGGATATCCATGGATATCCATGGATCTCTCCCATCTGGTTTGCACTCCCCTGGATATCATGCCTCAGCAATGCACACGCTGTGCATCATAACCTACCTCAACCTGCAACCTCAACTTGAACCTCAACTTGCAACCTCAACTTGCAGGGCATATGATGCAAGTTAACTTACATGGTTGACTTCACGCGTTCATCCTTGGCCATGCATGCACTGTGTGCTCGCAGCTACATGGTGCTGAGCGGCCACAATGGCGAGGAGGACCCTGCATCCGCTGTGCACAATGACCCCCTCAATCTGCTGCGCATATGGTAAAAATTCGTGAGCATGATGTGTCATACACAGTATGCTTGGTCGTGCGTGCTTGCTGCGCTCACAGCTACATGGTACTGAGCGGCCACGATGGCGAGGAGGACCATGCACTGCGCTTGCTGCGCACTGCGGCTGACATGCTGGCGCTCACAAGCAAGCCGTTGCAGCCCAGCGGAGAGCGCGTGCGCGTGCGCATCGGCCTCAACACGGGCAGCGCGCACAGTGGTGTGCTGGGCACGCAGCGTCTCAAGTACTCTGTGTGGGGAGACAGGTGTGTGTGTTTTTATGTGTGCGCGCTTGAGTGTCTGTGTGTGTGTTCATGTGCTTGTGGTCGCCAGGCATGATTATCCAGGTAGAGGGATGCTCTGTTATTGTGGGAATGTGGCGTTTTTGCGCTTTTGCACAGAGCCCTTCACCGGGATTCATCTTGTCTGGTTCTCACTTGGTGTGAGTATTAATCAGTGCCAAGAGAGCATCAGAGTGGAGTCACCATTGGTTATGTCTTTCCCAAACATTTCTGGGCCTCCTCAAGCCCTCAGAGCACCCCCGACAATTTGCTCTTTGTTTGTGTTAGGGACAATTCTTATCAAAAAATTTGGGACAAGGTGCCCCATGTGTGTGTTGCCACGACCCGCAGTGGCAGTTGGTGAGAATCGAGCAGGGTATCAGTGGTAAGAGGGATAACATGGGGATGTTACCTGTATGGGAGTCGAACCCAGCCTACAACCTGGTCACTGCTTACCTACCCAGAGATCCATGATCTGTGATCTCACACCAATGCCATCCGAAACTGTATCCTCATATTTAGCAACGGTGCGATCTATATGTAGCACTTGTGGCGGTGAGGGGGGAGGAGAGCACTGTATGCTGAGGTTTTGGAATGGGGTCAACTGTGGCTTCCATCATGAGTAGGGTTGGCCAATTCCCTCTTTTTATACGTATCTATAAGTAGTATACAGCAAATGCATGGAACTTTTAGCACTAGATATACGGGCATATGGTATTGGTATACGGAACTGGCCAATTCTAATCATGAGGCCTCAGCATGCATGAGTACCAAAGACATCACATGAGTTTGTCCTGCATTATGAATGGGAGAGGGGGCTTGGTCCTTCCGTCCCAGGCCAAAACTGGGTTCGCAATTTTCCCCCATCCCAACCATCTGATCCTTGAATCCTTTAGAATGAATCCATTGAGCAACATTTGTGATGGAATGGGGTCAATCGGAGGCCAGGCTACAACGGGATGTGCCAAAAATGACTGAAAGTTTGCTTTGGCCCCTGACAGCATTTCTGTACACTTTGACATTATAAACGTGATGCCTATAAAATAAAAAAAAGAAATTCTTTGGCCAATA
Source organism: Dunaliella primolecta (assembly GCA_914767535.2). Lineage (NCBI taxonomy): Eukaryota > Viridiplantae > Chlorophyta > Chlorophyceae > Chlamydomonadales > Dunaliellaceae > Dunaliella > Dunaliella primolecta. The sequence continues at coordinate 7,183,138 of OU611763.1, read as the reverse complement.
CCAGCACCTAGCTTGCACTTTGAAATTGAACTGCTCCTTCTTCACAGGCACTCTCCTGGAAGTTTGTGCATTTGGAATGTGCAGAACACTGTTTCAGATGCAATTTAGACACTCTAAAATCCTGCATCAGTTGGCAGAACTTAATTATTTCAAAGTTTTTTGCCTGGCCTTGGTTTGGCCATATCTCAGGAATGCATGGGTGTTCCAGGCCAAAAGCATGTATACCAAACATAAATGTTAACATTCTGCACCCCCGAAAAAACGTTTTCTTTTGCAATTCCCCCGTTGATCCCGCTCCAAACCCTCAAATTTTATTTTTGGGTTTCCCGCATATTCCCGCAGGGGCAATCATCCTCTGTTTGCCCTGAATTTCATGCTACTTGTGATTTATAATACAATTGCATGTACAAGCTGCCTGCAGCAATGTAGCTGCAACAGTGTATACACGTAGCAGCAGGTTAGCTGCACTGCTCCTGCTTGCGTAGGTGCAGAAGACGCATAATCCCATACTTTCAGAAGCTGTGGCTACTGTTGAAAGGCACATGAAATCCAGCTGCACACACTGCTTTTACATTAAACAACCTGCACAAAAATATTCTACACTTGTCAAGAACAGCTGTGTTTGTGCTCAGCAGCCAGGGCTGACTGGCCCCTGCCTTCTGTTGCTCCTCCTAGGAGGGGTTTTCAGGGATCTTCCTATTCAGCTGTTAGCCTCCCACCGGCATTTTGGGGCCTTCGTTTCCGCTCACACCATAAAAATAAAGTAAATATTATTTGTTATCACGCACTTTCCTGCGTGCCCTGAAATACTTGTTTTCGGTGTCCGCAGTCATCCCGCACCCAACAAGGACATTTTTTTTTAGGGATGATATGTCGTATGAACAGGAATCTTGTCCGCACCGACAAAGTTTGATGGTGGAACACCCATGTGTTTTTGAGGTATAGCCTCAGGATGTCCCACACAATGGTGACCGCCCTCTGTGTGGATAGAGCTTAGATCGCTGGCATCCTTGGGGCAATGTTCGGATGGCACCCCTGCAGAAGGGCTTCGGCTTTGACCTCTCATCTTGCAGTGTTGGTTCTGTGTCCAGAGTTATCCTTGGCATCCTTGGGGCAACATACAGCAGCATGGCACCTCTGCAGTATGGCTTGTCCGGGCATGTCCGTTTGTGACTCATCTTGCAGTGTCAGTTATGTGCCCAGAGCTTTCTGGCGTCCATGGATCCATCAGGATGGAGGTCGCTGCAGCACCTGCTCCTGTGTGTGTTCTTGCCTTGCAGTGTCGATTGCGCGTCCAGGGTTGGAGTGACTGGGCGTCCATGGCATCGCCTCGATGCTTGTTGCTGAGAATCGCATTGCTCCTGTTCAAATGCTTGCCCTGCAGTGTCAACTGCGCGTCCAGGATGGAGTCAACAGGGTTTCCGGGCAGCGTGCAGGTCAGCTCCGACACCTACCAGGCAGCCTTACAACAGATGGGTGCCCTGAGGGGTGAAGGGCTGATGGAGGTTTCCAGAGATGAGAGCAGCTTCTCGCGCTCATCCACCTTAAAGAGGTGGGTTGGCTATTTTTGCCAGGAGAGCTCAGCGAGGACAGGATGCATATGCTTTGAAGCAACAGGTGTTCTCGGTATGTAAGATTTCATGTTTGGGGGCTGGAAAAAAGGGATGGTCTGGTCCATGTGTGTGTGCGCCATCTCTGCATGACATCTTGGTCTTTGCTATTATGTTTTGAAGACCGTGCTGGCAGGGAGTCACACATCCTTGTGCATGTGCATGAAAATACATGCACACACACACGCACACACACACGCACACACACACACATACATACACACATGCACGCACCGCAGGTCGAGCCCTGCTGGCCTGCTGTCTGCTTCCCGCACCTCCTCGTCGTCGGCAACCAACAGCAGCGTGTTTAACACTGGCACGTCACTCATCCATATCGAAAACAGCGCCTCCAATCGCACAAGCGGTGAACCCCGCCGGTCACACGCCACTGTCAGCGGCTTCAGCGGCGGCATGGGTGGGAGCAGTTCCGGGTTTGCTTGGAACGGCAGTGGTGGGTTCCCAGGAGATCGGCTCAGTACGTCCAGGTCCAGCAAGTGTGACAGCGGCATGGTGCAGACCCCCCTCCCGGAGTTTGGGTTTGTGCCGCTGGGAGAGCGGGCCATCAAGGGCAAGGGCATGTTGTCCACATACTTGGTGAAGGTGGGTGTGTTCATGAAGGAGGTGAGACAAGAGCACAGTGCCTACATACGTGGTCAAGGTGGGTTTGCCTCTTTTGGAGGTTCCCTACTGGCAGCGAATGCGCATATTCACTTGCTCAGATCTTTGTTGGTTCTCCAGAGGGTTCCGAAAGGTGGGATGGTTGGCTTTAGTGAAGGCATCACAGCATAATGGAGTTGAGGGCAGAGTTGTGCTGTTTTGAATGTGCGCATCATGGTTGGCTGCTGCGTATCAATCACAATGTGCACATCATCAATAGGTGAGCTCATCAGTCATAGGTGTGTGCATCACCAGTAGGTGAGCGCATCAGTCCGTGTGCGCATCATGGTTGGCTGTTGCGCATAAGTCACAGTGTGCGCATCATCAATAGGTGAGCACATCAGTAAGTGTGCGCATCACCAGTAGTTGAGCACATCAGTAAGTGTGCGCATCATCAGAAGGTGAGCGCATCAGTAAGTGTGGGCATCATCAGGAGGTAAGTGCATAAGTAGGTGTGCGCATCATGGCTGGCTGCTGCAGATGTTTGTGTGGAACTGCTGGCTGTCAAGGTAGGTGGGGATGGGGCTGACCTCATTTTGCAAGTATGTCCCATTTTGTACGGTAGGGTTTTGTATGGTAGGGTTCTCATGTGATGTAAGAACTAGCAAGGGCATGCATGTGCACGCACGCTTGCACTCGTGTATGTGCAAGGAGTGGGTGCGTGCGCACTATGTTCTGAGCCTGCACATTGCACTTTCTGTAAAGTGTGTTGCCAGATATTTGTATGCGTAGAACCACCGTTTAGATACACGATGCTTCCATCAATCACACATGCACATACCTTGCCGCAATCAGGTGGGGGACTGGGCCAATGCGCTGGAGATGTATGTGCGGCAGCAGCAGCAGCAGGCAGCCTGGCAGCCCACACCTGAGGGCTTGAACGCCTTCAGGGCAGGGCGCGCGTCCGGCTTTGCAGACGGCTACAAGGCTGGTGCGCTCGCATCCGTTTTGCAGACCTGTTTGGGGGGCGCGTGCTTGCATGTACACGTCAGAGGCTCAATTGCGTTCTATTTGAGCCTGATGACCGTGCGGATCTCCTTTGCATTTTTGTTGAGTTTGAAGGATAGACATCCAAGCCTTTCAAACAGCTTCAGATGGGTTGCATGGGCGTGCCTGCATGCAGTTGCAGGGGAGCAGCCGTTGTGCCCGTGGCCAAGCAGCCTGCATCATTGTGAATGCACACTCGTTGTATGGTGTGTGTGTGTATGTGTGTGTGCATGTGTGTGTGTGCGTGCGTGTGTATGCATGTGTGTGTGCGTGTGTGTGTGTGTGCGTGCGTGCGTGTGTTCATGCACACATAGGTGAGGATTTTAAAAAGTCAACGTACGCAACTGCAAGGATGACACACATACACACACAAATGCACGCTAGCATACACACACGTACACACACATGCACATGTACGCACGCACGCACAGATACACATTCACGCGCGCGCACGCACGCACGCACGCGCGCACACACAAACACACACTCACACACAGTAACACACACAGTAATGATGCTCCCCATTCCCTTGCACCCACAGGCTTTAAGGCTGGCAGCACCTGCTCTGGCATCAAGCCGCAGCTAGCTGCATCTCAGCACTCCAGCCCATTTGCCAGGGAGTCCACACATTCTGGTGGAAGCTCGAAGGGCGCGCAACACCGTTGGGCCTCTGGACCACTGGGTTACAGCAGCCCTGCTGTGAGTCCTGCGGGTGTTGGAAACGCTGTTGACTGCTGTGAGGGTGCTTTATGGAGCTCAGGGTTTAAGGGTTTAGGACAAAGGACACTGGGCCTCTGGGGCTGCGAGCTTAGCAACCCAGCTGCATGGCGTGCAGGTTGAGATGCGGCTTGGCTTCATATCAACCTGGCCACGTTTTTGGTAGCGTCTTGTCAAAGCAGGGTGCTTCATGGAGCTCAGCAACCCTCTGCTGTGAGTCCTGGGAGGCTTTACAGGTGTTCGCTGACTCTCAAAGGCCTGTACCCTGGCCAACTGTTTGTGAAATCCCATGTCATGCAAGGTGCTCTAGAGTGCTCAGGTGAAGGTTGCTTCACACAGGAACAATCTTAAGGTGTTCGCTGACTCTCAAGGGCCTGTACCCTGGCCAACTGTTTGTGAGGTCCCATGTCATGCAAGGTGCTCTAGAGTGCTCAGATGAAGGTTGCTTCACACAGGAACAATCTCAAGGTGTTCGCTGACTCTCAAGGGCTTCTACCCTGGCCAACTGTTTGTGAGGTCCCATGTCATGCAAGGTGCTCTAGAGTGCTCAGATGAAGGTTGCTTCACACAGGAACAATCTCAAGGTGTTCGCTGACTCTCAAGGGCTTCTACCCTGGCCAACTGTTTGTGAGGTCCCATGCCATGCAAGGTGCTCTAGGTTGCCCTGATAAGGCCCTTTCATAGTCCAGCAACAGTTGAAGGTGTTTGCTGACCCTCAAGGGCTTCTGCCCTGGCCAACCTTTTCGCGGGCTCCCATGGCTCTAGGGTACTCAGGTTTGGGTTCAGGCCCCCTCAAATTTCAGCAGCAGCTGCAGGACACAAGGACACAGCCAGGGCACAGATCAGGGCATGGCTGGCTGTGGGTCCCTGGGCCTGCAGCCTTGCCCAAAAATTGAAGACGGTCACTGATTGCATGGAGGACGCGCGTGAGATTGCTCATAGTGTGTCGTGATCAGACCCCTGGCCCTGTGTCATGTGTGATGTGTGTTTTGTGTGTTATGTGTGTGTGATTGGGGTGGGGGGGTGGAGTGTGAGTTTGGGCATGCGTGTTCAGCCTGCCAAGGGCTTCAGCTCTCCCTGATAGTTCTGCCGTCCTCAGAACTCATCGCAGCGGGCAACTTGCTCTAACTTTGTCTGTGCCCACCAAGCTGTTCACCCTCGTGTTTGCGCATCATGCCATGATGGTATCCGACATGAGCTTCCCTGCCTTCCCATGTCTTGTTCAGTGTTATTTCTACGCGCCCACGTGCATTTAGATACACACATGCATCCCTCTCAAAACCTTTTGTCATACTTCACCAGCCTTGCCTCCCTTATGCAGACACGCACCCTTCCCACTTGCGCTCCGGTGATTGTGTTGTGGCTGTGCCTGCAGGGGTACGCACATGCCCACCCGCCCCTATCAGAGCCTACCAGCCTGGCCTCCCTTACGCAGCAGTCCTCCTTCTTCATCCCCCCCTTGCCCCCCCAGCACGCACCGTACACAGACCCATGCCTGTCACCCTCCACCCGAGCCGGTAGGCCAGCCCCCTCCGCCAAGCCCGAGCACGATTACGCACACACACTCACGCGCAACCCCAGCTCTCCAAGCCGGCTGCAGCAGACCAGCACAGAGCCTCTTCCACAGCTCCCGCTCCCTGAAGCCGCGCCCACCCTCCCCCCACGCTCCCTTACTGCACCCTCACGCCCACCCACCCCCAGCCCCCCCGTCTCTCACCCTGCACCCGCACCTGAAGGTTGCAGCACAGAGGTTCCCCCGGAAGCCCATGTCACGTCCCCCACGCTGGATCCTACAGGAGGTGCTGCTGTGCCTTTAGAGCTGCTCCCCTTCCCACCTTGGAAGACCCACCACGGGCGCGACTTAAAGCTGGGCGGCAGGAGCACCGCCCCTGAAGGCGTTGGCCACTCGAGCGAGCCCACCCTCGTGCAGTCGTTGGAGCCCCTCGCCATTCGGGGCAGCCCCTCGACCGCCCCCCACACGCATGCCCTCCTCCACAGCCGCCGGTACAGCAGCATGAAGGCCGCGAACAAAACCAAGCTCAGCCCGGTGCACACCTCGCCCCCCAGAGACACGTACAGCACGGCCGGAAGCAGCGACAGCAGCCCATCCGCCGCAGGTCTAGTCCACACGCACAGTGCTTCTGGTGCTGCTCCTCCCGCAGAAGGCGCCATCAGCACCCCCACTGCGGACGGCGCGCACCCGGCACGCACCCCTCCTGACTGCCAGCCAGGACGACACAGCCTTTCCCCGCTGCCGCTGCTGCTGCTGCCGGTGCCCAGCGCTTTCCCACAGTCTGAGCCACTGCCAAAAGCGGTTGCAACGACGCAGCATCAGAGCCCCAGGGCCTCCAACAGCGGCAGAGACCAAGGTGCGGGGTGGGGGGAGGCCCTGGATTTTGAGCCACTGCCGAAAGCGCTTGCTACGCAGAGCCTTAGGGTCTCCTTAGGGCATTTACCAGCAGCAGAGACCAAGGTGCGTGGGTAAGGGGGACCTGCAGTCTGAGCCGCTGCCAAAAGCGCTTGCGACGCAGAGCCTTGGGGCCGTAAACAGCAAAAGAAACCTAAGTGCGTAGGAAAAGGGAGCCACCAGTCTGAGCCGTTGCCAAAAGCGCTTGCGACATTGAGCCTTCGGGCCGCCAACAGTTGCAGAGACCAAGGTGCGTGGGTAGGGGAAGCTGGCGCTCTGAGCCGCTGCCAAAAGCGCTTGCAACGTGAAGCTCTAGGGCCTCCAACAGCAGCAGAGACCAAGGTGCGTGGGCAGGGGGGTCTGGGGGGCAGAAGGTATAAGAAATACTGCTAGCAGGCATTGCACGTTATGTATGCTACAGGCCTGGATGTGCCATTCCCTTTAAGCAGCAGATAGGTCCATGCTTTATTGGGCGCATCCAAATACATGGGACCAAGGAGAGGTCTACGCATTCTTAAGCGCAGCCAAAAGCGCCAACCAGAGACGGGTCTACGCCTCTCTGGGGCGCATCCAAATGCATGGGACCAAGGGTAAATCAATTATTACTGGGGTGCATCCAAATGCATGGGACCAAGGGTAAATCAATTATTACTGGGGCGCATCCAAATGCATGGGACCAAGGGTAAATCAATTATTACTGGGGCGCATCCAAATGCATGGGACCAAGGGTAAATCAATTATTACTGGGGCGCATCCAAATGCATGGGACCAAGGGTAAATCAATTATTACTGGGGCGCATCCAAATGCATGGGACCAAGGGTAAATCAATTATTACTGGGGCGCATCCAAATGCATGGGACCAAGGGTAAATCAATTATTACTGGGGCGCATCCAAATGCATGGGACCAAGGGTAAATCAATTATTACTGGGGCGCATCCAAATGCATGGGACCAAGGGTAAATCAATTATTACTGGGGCGCATCCAAATGCATGGGACCAAGGGCAGGTCCATGATGCCTGGGCCCAAGGGCAAGGATGCACTGCTGATGCAACGCTTGTGCTGCAAGGGTGCTTTGCTGATGCAACGCTGGCGAGCCTCTTGGGGGCCACTGTGGTGGGACGTTTGAACCTGCTGGACTTGCCCCTCGGAAGCCCTTGCCCTACACTTGGTGCTAAAGCGGGACGGTGGGTATTGAGGAGCATGGGGCATGCATGCGGCCTGTGCCTGCGCCAGGATGACACGTGTTAGGCGATTCCATGCATCAGTACATGTGCATACATGTCTGAGGGTGTCCAAGCACTGGATGTGTGCTTGGCAAGGTGGAGCAGATAGGTGGAGCTGGCCAACCTGAAGTTTTGGTGTGCACATCAGGAGCATCTCTTGGCGCCCCCCTGCTTGCACCTCTCAACTCCTGCAGCTTGCACCCCTCAACTCCCGCTGCTTGCAACTCTCAACCCCTGCGGCTTGCATCTCTCAACTCCTGCTGCTTGCAAGGCAACGTGGCAGGCTTGCTTCATGCATGTGCTGTAGAGTACGCAGGCTTGCACCTTTCAACCCCTGCGGCTTGCATCTCTCAACTCCTGCTGCTTGCAAGGCAACGTGGCAGGCTTGCTTCATGCATGTGCTGTAGAGTACGCAGGCTTGCACCTTTCAACCCCTGCGGCTTGCATCTTACAACTCCTGCTGCTTGCAAGGCAACGTGGCAGGCTTCATGCATGTGCTGTGAGTAATGCAATGAGAGGTGCTTGTGATGAGGTATGAGTGGGAGTGCACGTGCTGGTTGTGGATAAGAATGTAAGCCTTTTCGGTGCAGGCCCAGAGTCTCTGAGTGGGTGGTACCATTATGTCAATCTTTGAAGCGAAGGAAATCTTGAAGTCGGAATCAAGGAACAAGGCTGTTTCTTCTCAATCTTACTGGGAAGCGCCAACCTCGAATTCGCACCCCTGTTCAAACGTGCACGCACGAGCGTACACACACACACACACACACACACACACACACACACACACACACACACACACACACACACACACACCGCATGCACACATGATCAAGTGCACCATCAAACACACGGCATCATGCAGGCAAGCCTGGCCGCCAGAGCGTGGGCTTGAGCCGCCTGTTTGACACCACTGTCAACAACATTGCCACGACCAACAATATGAACACTGACAGCGGCCTGGCATCACGCGGCAGCAGCAAGGGCGGCAGTAAGATCTTGTCCCTCATCTTGGGCAAGTCAGCCTCGCAGCACCAGCACCAGACCCAGACGTGGAGCAGCCAAAGCAGCGCTCTGGGCTCGGTTGAGGACCAGGGTGGTAGGAGCGATGGCAACGTTAAGAGTGGTGGCAGTGGCGGTGCTGGTGCGGGTGGTGGGAGCAGCAGTGTGGGCTACTGGAACCGCGGGGGTAGCAGTCAGCATGGAGCGGGTCGTGTGCGGCAAAGGAGCAGCAACAGCAGCTCACGCCTCAAGATCGTGGGTATGGTGCAGGGCTTGGGAGGGATGCTAAGGCAAGGCGGAGGGGGAGGCGGGAGCAAAAGCAATGGCAGCAATGTTGTGGCGCATAGGAGGAAATCGCCCTCACAGCAGCACCACCACCACCACCAACAACAACAACAACAACAACAACAACGACAACAGGGGTCAACGCTCGCAGATGGCACCGGCGACAGGTCTGTAATTAGGGTACAGGGCTAGGATTGAGGGTTTAGGATTTTTGGGGGGTCAGGGTTTGAGGTATAGGTTTGCACAAGCAATTGCTTGCGTGCTTTCACAATACCATATTGGGAACCAAGGCCACACAGGCAGCAGGGCGGCTCCATGCAATGTTAAAGCCAACAAACACTTTTGGGACTTATGTCACTGATTTTTAAGGCCATGACAAGCCTTTTGTCAGACACATTGCAATGCAGAAGCCAGAGCACCCATGGGGTTTTGTTGCTGCATGTTTTGGCCCACTGCCAGCCATCTGCCAGGCACATATGTTGCTGGAAACAAAGCTTCCAACGTTGCCTGCAGCCACCTGCATAACCAAAGCATCAATGTGAGGAAGATCAGTATGAGCATGCGTGTGCAAACATGAAATATCAGTTTTGGCCCTCTGCTCTTTGACCACCAAACGCGTTGTGGGGGTCTGCATGTCATGGCCACGCCCTTGCATGCTATGGCCATACATTTGCAAGATATGGCCATGCACTTGTATTCACCTTGTTGTTGTGGAAGTTTGCATGTCATGGCCACGCACTTGCTTGCCATGGCCACTCACCTGCATGTCATGGCCACGCACCTGCATGCCATGGCCACGCACCTGCATGTCATGGCTACGCACCTGCACGTCATGGCCACCCACATGCATGTCATGGCCACCCACCTGCAAGCCATGGCCACGCACTTGCATTTCACGGCCATGCACTTGTATTCACCTTGTTGTGGGAGTTTGCATGTCATGGCCACCCACCTGCATGCCATGGCCACGCACTTGTATTGCACAGTGAAGCCCTGAAGCAGTACCGGTGCCCGTAAGTATGTGCGTGAGCAGTGCAGCTGTGCACATACAATGTCGTAGAGCTGTGTGAAGTATGCGAGTGTCCCTCAATAAAAGTGTGTGCGTGTGCTGAGGACACCTGCACATGCGCCCTTTCCCACCTGCATGCATGAAAGCATGCGTGCGTGTGCGCTCATACACACACACATGCATGCACCTGCAGGGGCAGCGTTGAGCACGCGTCCGCAAGCGCTGCTGCGATGTCATCGGGAGGGCTGTGGGTGGGGGCAGGCTCACCCCCACCAGCCCAACGGTGTGGCAGCAGGGACTCCCCGGGGGGCGCTTCGTTCTTGCTGGACCACACTGGAGAGCTGTTGAGCTCATTGCCATCAGCAGGAGCGGGGCCGCTTCCTGCTGCTGCATGCGCGAGCTCTGGGAGCAGGGCTCCAAACAGCGAGCATCGAGCGGAGGCAGGCAGCTTCTGGCGCAGCAGCAACAACAGTGCGCGCAACAGCAGTGTGCAACAGCAGCAGCAGTGCGCAACAGCAGCAGCAGTGCCCACAAACAGGCACACTGTGCTGCAGGTGCCTGCGGAGGCAAAGCCCCACCAAGCCTCTGCTTGGGCTGGGCATGGCTCAAGACTCAGAGAGGACGCCATTCCTGAGGCGTTCCACAAAGAGGTGGGATGGTGGTGTGTGCTTCGATGATGACAAGGGGTGCATGTACAAGGTTGGGGCAGGGCTTGAGGCTCAGAGAGGATGCCATACTAGAAGCCACGCACAGAGAGGTGCGTGGGTGTTGGGTGCTTGGATGATGGATAGATGGGGTGTGTGTATGCAAGGTTGGGGCGGAGCTTGAGGCTCAGAGAGGATGCCATACTAAAAGCCACGCACAGAGAGGTGCATGGGTGTTGGGTGCTTGGATGATGGATAGATGGGGTGGGTGTATGCAAGGTTGGGGCGGAGCTTGAGGCTCAGAGAGGGCACCATACTAGAGGAATTGCGTAGAGAGGTGCATGAATGTGGTGCGTTGTTTGATGGTGGATTGATAGGGTGTGTGTAGGCGGTTGTGGCACAGCTCCAAGAGGATGCCATTCTGGAGGCATTGCACAGAGAGGTGTGCGTGGGTGGCATGTGCTTGTGAGGCAATTGAGTGATATCAAATGAGAAGGCCATTCCACACAGTTTGAAGCGCTCAGAGAGGACGCCATTCTGGAGGCTTTGCACAAAGAGGTGCGCGGAGGATGTCTTGATACATGTCTTTTTATGATGAAGATATGGGGCGTGACAAACTGGTCGTCAGCCAGTGGTATGACGGAGTTGACACGCTGTGCTTGCCTCCCCTGACGTTATTGCACCATGAGCAGCGGCAGCAGGTTGCAGTTGGGTGAGTATGTGTGTTTGTGTGTGGCATGCCCGTGCATGCTTTTGTGGATGCAAACGAGATCAAGCTGCTGTAGTGCCCATGTCCGTGCTCTGCTTGGTTGTGGCAGACAAGTTTCATGAGCATATGGATGGCCGTTGCCTCACAGTGATCATCAGCATCATCATCGTTATCGTTATCATCAGCAGCATCATCGTTACAACCATTATCACCACCACCATCATCTTCACCACCACCACCACCACCACCACCACCACCATCATCATCTTCACTACCACCACCATCAGCAGCATCAGCATCAGCGTCACAACCGCAGTCACGACCCTTGTCACCACCACCACCATCATCATCAGCGTCATCATCAGCGCCACAACCGCAGTCACGACCATTGTCACCACCACCAGAATCATCTTCAACACCACCATCATTATCATTATCATCAGCGTCGTCAACGTCATCATCATCATCTTCTTCACAAAAAAAAGGCCACAATGCTTCCCCTCCGCCACACCACCTTAGCTCAACTACACTATCTATACTTGGTTGTACTGTCTGACAATGCTGTCTGTACCCCTCTGCCAACCCCTGCCTGCTTTTCACCACACTCTTTCTCTTCTGCTGCTGAAATGGAATGTATGCTTCCTTTACCCCTCCAAACCTTATGACGCATTTTGAAACCGATTCTGCTCATGAATCGTCAGCTGCTCTTGTACTTATGCTTTTCCAGCTGTTTTCGTGCATCTTAAATGCTTATGTTTGCCAGCCGTCTCAGTGCATGTTAAATGCTTATGCTTTGCTAGCTGCTTACGTGTATGAGCGTCACCTAAAATCATCCACATGCGGTTGTTTTGAGCCAGCATCACCTCCAATTGCCATATTCACATCAGCCGCATGTGCGTCTGCTTTTGTTTTGTGCGCCAGCAGGAGCAGAGCTGCAGCAGCGCTTTTGGAGGGACCACTCAGCACGAGGACCTTGCACCATCGTCATTATCGCAGCTTTATCCTCCAGCGCAAGCACCATCATCATCATCCTCTCAGCTGCAGCCCCAGTCGCCAGCACCATCAGCATCTACGCAGCAGCAGCAGCAGCAGCAGCAGCAGCACCCCTCTGGCGTGCCTCCCTCCCAGGCCTCGTCGGCTTCCTCCCGCCCCACATCTGTTCCTCCCGCCGCCCCCGTCACCAACACCACCGAACCATCAGTACCCAAACAGGGCGGCAGCAACAAGCTCAGCCGCGCTCTGAAGCGCTTTTCCGACAAGTTCAGGACTGCCAACAAGAATCACACGCAAAGATGACTTGAGCCTGATGTGAGCAGCAGCAGCAGCAGCAAGCTCAGCTCTGAAGCGCTTCTCCGCCACGTTCGGAACTGCCGGCAAGGAGCACACGCGAAGATGACGTGAGCATGCAAACGGTGGCACTAGAAGCTTTATAGTGTATATTGTAGTGACAATGTGTGAGCTGTCTGTCACCAGCCTGGACCAAGCCCGCCCCTCAACTCTGGTCTGGTCTGGTTTGGTTTGGTTCTGTCAGCACCAAGCCGTACTGCAGGTGGTGCAGGTGGTGCAGATGCTGTGGGAACCCCCTTGCCAAGCCAGAGGCCTGCACAAAATGACGCGCCCAGCTGGGTGAGAGGGCCTTATGCCTTGGGCGCGCTGCTTCTCCCCTGCTTGGTGTCGACATTTATCAGTGGGCCGCGTTAATGCGCAGTACCTGCGCACGTTGTGCGCATTGACCTTCTGCTTTTGTTGTAGCCCGAAATGGGGGCAGGGTCCTGCTGTCCTCGCGTTGGCTCAGCTATAGGGTTTGGCTCTGCCAGGGACCTGTGGCACATGTGCTTAGGGTTCTGCTGTAGCGTTGGCTCAGCTCCAGGGTTTGGCACTGCCAGTAACCTGTGGCATCTGTGGAAGGACCTGTGTGAACCGGAACCTGTGGAACCTGTGGCAGGAGTGTAGCAAACTCACTTGTGCTTGGAATGGGATGTTAAGTTTTTGCTGCAAAGGGTGGCCTTCCTGCTTATTCTAAGCGGTTGTGCACAACATGTGCATGACAGTTTCATGTGGTGACACTTTTGTGTGGCTGTGCTATCAGAATTTCATTGAGGATTAGTGAGAACATCGTGGTTTTTATCAAGAGCACCGCGCGCTGTGCAACCATGAAGATTGAAAGCCAGCGCCCGGGTTGTTTTGTGCTGCCATCTTAAAATGGCTACACAACAAGGGTGCGCTTTTTTGTTGGGACACATCGCGCAGAACATTTATTACTCCTTTCCACCGTTGGCCTTTCATTGTGTGAACGTGGGTGCCCTTTTAGTGTGTGTCTAAGAATGCATGCAAGTGCACAGTGTGTATGTGTGTGTGTGCGTAGTGCATGTGCATGTTTACACATGTGTGTGTGCATGTGTGTGCATGTGCACATGTGTGTGTTCTTAGTTCGTATATGCTGCATGGGCTGCACAGTGCCTGTTTGATGACAAGAGTAGTATAATTTGGTCGTGCTTGGAAATATGCCTTTGTTCTTTGCTGATAATACTGTGGGGCTGTTTTCTAGGCGTTGGAACTTTTAATGCTTGTGACCAATGGTGCAGCATCTTGATGCATGCCTGATTAAAGTTGCTGTGTGATTGGCGTCTGAGCTTTTAAATGTCGCTTTAAAGAACCGTGAGTTTGAAACAAACAGGAAGGCTCTGTCATAGCCTGCATTGTACCTGACATTCATGATGGCATTCTTCTCCTGCTGCCTATATAGTTCTTTGTTTCTGGCACATGGCGTTGATTAAATATTGCAGCCTGAGCAAACAGAGGTGAAGAAGTGGGTCTTTCATGTATGGGTGGGACTGGGGCTGTAACTGTCCCCATTTTGCACGTGCCCTCTTGCTCTCTGTTAGTGCCCACCCATTTGTGTCTGGGTACAGTACATTCTGGAAAACCTGTATTGAGGGATGTTTGCTTGATTTGAGGCTGCATTCTTTTGGGACTGGCCTTCCCAATTTTCAACACCATTGTGCTCCAGGGTTTTGAGTGCCAGGGCACAAAGACCTTTGCTTTTCAGCTCGACTGGTCCTTGTGCTTTAGGGCATGTCATCCATGCGCAGGGGCTATGCTAATCTTCTTTTTATCGTTCCAATCTTTGCATATGTTCAGTCATAGTGCTTCAGGGCATGTCATCCATGCGCAGGGGCAATGCTAATCTTCTCTGTTTCGTTCCAATCTTAGCATGTGTCCAGTCATAGTGCTTCAGGGCATGATGGGGGAGCTAAACTGTGAGGCAGAATGAGAGCAGAGAGTTGTGTGTTGTTTTGGGGAGGGTTGTTACAGTGTATGCGTACTTGGCGGGTCTCATGTGCCATTTCTGCACGAATGCATCTGCTAGCGAAGCATTTGGATGCCTGGCAATAATTTTTGTTCGCAGGAATTGACACTTGAGTAAGGTGCTTAGCATTGGTGTTAGGACTTGAAGCTTTCAGCGCTTCCAACATGAGTATGGGCGCGCTTGTCCTTTGCATTCTTTTTGTTGTGAAGTACCATTGCATGAGCTATGGATCTGAACTTGATCTAATCTAATGCATGTGTCGTAGTGCTGTTGCCAGCTTCTGACAAGTTCTGAGAAAAAAAGGTTGTTAATTTAGCTTGCCGCACACGATGCATGTCTTCATTAACAAAAAGCAAATAGAAGAGATTCAGTAGCATAAATTCGACCTTCATCTCTTCTTGCTCCTCTTGGCTTTGTTTGTCTTCCGTCCTGTATCATTGCGCTGTGTGAAAATGTAAATGTCAATGTCAACACTGACTAACCAGCGAGCATGGAGTGAGCAACAAGGAAAGACCCAACAGTCCTTGCTCAGCAAAGTGACGAGGAAAAGAGAAAAGAGAAGGCTGTGCACGCCCGGTCCAGCTGCATTCTTTTAGGAAAGGTTTCCTATCTGGCGAGCTAGCTAGGGCCTCACTGCCGAGGCTCACATAGGATAGGATAGGATAGGGTTACATAGCTGTACCTGCCTACAAGGGCAGCTTAGCTGAAGCAAAAGGTGCCTGGAACCAAACCAAACTAAACTTGTAAATGTCAACTGAAAGCCTTGAGCTGAGTTCAGAAGTGTCAACTGTAAAAATTACACACATTGTCACTCTAAATGAAACAAGCATGCAAAGTCAGAGGCTCACATATGCCTTGCCTGAACTAAGCAAGGAGCCGGCGAGAGAGAACAAATGAGGGTCTGGCCGGATGCCAGCCATGTGCCTACAGGCATAGACTCTCCTCCTCCCGCCTTGCACTACTTGCTCCTAAAAAGGAAAGGACGCACCAGCCTGCTGCCAGCTCAGCCAAACTTGAAGTAAAAGGGACGATATGCCCACCTGCAATGCTTGTCACCGCAAATGCAGGTCACAGGTTGCCTGTCACCGCACATACCACTGCCAGTGGGGCTGCCTTATAGATGCTGAATTATGACATCAAGATCGGACATTAAGCAACCTGATGAGCACTGGGACTGCCCTGCTTGTGCTCCCCTGCCACATTCCCATAAATAGGAAGTCACGAATCCTCTGAAGAACATCATGTTCAACATGATCCATCATGAAAGAAGTTCTTTCATGATGGAATTATCTACGTGTGATGGCATCCTTGATGGGAGGCTGCTGAGATGGTGCAGGTAACAGAGACTGCTGAGATGATACCTATGCACCCAGATATATGAGTCCATGTACAAGCTTGTGAGAAGGAAAGACCAGAACCCTTTTGACCAAAAACATTGGCCTGGAAGATCTTGATAGCCAAGCGTAGATCTTTCTTATCTTTCTTTCTTTCAGCCCTCTCTTACACAATAGACATTACGCTTCCGGATGCCAGGGACCCTTTCCACAATTTTTATTGGCTCTCATTAAAGACCACTTCCACACAAAATGATGGCAGGCACCGCTCCCACAATTTCCCGATACACTCTCACCAACCTGAGCGACAAACTTAAAACACACATTCACAAGAAACACAGACTTGGCTCTGCTGACACCTCTGGGTACCACTACCAGAGATGGCAGAAGCTTAACGATGCCACACCATCCACCACCAACGCAAACACTGAAGCTCACAACCTAATCTCTCAGCTTGCAAACAAGGAAATCAGCAACTCCTTCTGGAAAACTCCAAAGATTACCCTTAAACAACAAATAAATCTCATGAAATATTGAACGGATACCCTGTACACACAGAGCCATGCCTCTAACTTTAACTTTTCCAGTTATGATAGGTGCCCACTCTGTGCAAATACAGACAACATTTATCATGTTCTGCTTAGGTGTACCAACCCAACAATGAGTGGGATGCACACCAACAGACACCACGCGGCCCTTAGTCTCTGTATAGAAGCCCTCAGCAAAGGCCGTTTTGGCTCATCCCTCATTAGCATGGATGGCTGCAATCATGACAGACTTCTGGATCAAGGCGTACAAGTCCCTGAAAACACCTCTCGAGCTATTCCAGACTGGGTTTCCCCAATTGGCGCTGCCTCACCTGCACGGCACCAAAGCCGCCCTGACGCTCTATTTGTGCGCCACATCCCAGGCAGACAAGCCCACCTTGATCCAACCAGGATCCCACCACAAGATAGGGACATCCACTTTGTTGAACTTAAATTCTGCCCTGACACAAATCCCTTCATCACCTTAGAACGTGCACAAACTCAACACTCCCACATCATAAGCAGACTTAAAACACGCAGCTTAAGAAACCCAAACAGGAATAACAAAGTGACTTTGCACATCATCTTAGTTGGTGTTGGTGGCACGATTTACATCAACTATACAATTATACCTCTCATAAATCTGGGCCTGACCAAACAAAAAGCTGAATCAGTAGCCTCCCAGCTCAGGGACCATGCCATCCAAAGATTATCCACCAGCATTAACACTAGACATGCACTTTGTTTTCTGGGAGCATTTGGGAGGGGGTTTGCTGGGCGCGCGGCGGTGGCAGAGGATGGGAGAAGGAGAGTCCGAGCGCTCAGGGGCATGGCAAGCAATCCCCCAGATCCCATTAGTTCTGTTTCTTGCTCTCTCCTAGGCTAGTTTTGTCTAGTTTAGGTGGAGGGCCTCCTGGTGAGGCCTCTAACTTTTGTTAGGGGCTCTTCCCTTAATGCACGCGGACTTGGGCTTGCGTAGACTTTTCTTTTCTTTTCTTTTAGCCAAGGCTTTAAACACGATTCTCAGAGCCTCTCCAACTCTCCATGGATCTCAACTACTGGCTGTGCAAGGTTAACAAGGAGAAGGCCTTCAGTCAAGAAGTGCGACTGCCAGCCTGCTCATAAAAGGCAATTAATTTATGAAGGAAAAAAGAAAGTTTGTTGTTATTCTGGTCTGTTCAAAAAAGCAGACACATCATGAGATCCTGCCTGTAGAACAAGGAAGCATATTTCCTGCAGAGAGAGACCACCTGGGGATTTGTGCAATGAAAGAGGACGTGTTGTTCATCCTGGACATCGTCATCAGCCTCACAAAGGTCACAATTTGGGGAAAACCTGTGATTCCAAGTTGCTGTCTTATAGCATAGAAGGGTGTGAACACGGAGTTTAAATCAAGCCACGCTGTGAATGACACCATGGGGGAGGTCAAGGAACACGTATTTGGGAAGACTGCAGAGATAATGCATAAGCAAGGCCCTGTTTGTAGGAGTAGCAAACCACTGGTGATAGATCAAGCACTTACTTTTGCGCCCTCTTGGGTGTGTGCTGGAAAAAGGCGCCCAATACTGTAGATGCCTGGTCCTGAGATCCACAACAAAATGACCAAGACGGATGGGCTCACAATTCAGCAGCTTCTGTTTGGAAATGTGGGAGTGTGCCAAACCATTCATGGCTGACAGAATATGGGAGGACCAACAATTATCAGATCTTGAGCTCATCCGCATATCAGCCTGCAAAATCCTTTTCATTGTGGAGCTGTTGCATCGGATCAGAAAGTTGTAAAGACGCTGCTCGGAACCAGTTGAATTGTAAGGGCTCCAGACCACATTCTCGCATGATGCACGCGGCCTTTGGCCTGCGTAGACTTTTCTTTTTTTTCTTTTTCTCGCATGATGCACCAAGAGGGAGTAGTGTCCCTGACCCCCAGAGTTATTTTAAGCACTGTTAGCAGCCACTTCTGTATGGGAATGTCCATCTCTTTGCCTTGTCGAAGGAAAGGGGTAGCCCAGATCTGACTTGCATACATGCCAGCAGGGATTGCATACGCCTTGAGGAGCCAAATCTTGGTGTGTAACCTGTTGGCAAGGTCGTGCTCCTGAACAGACTTTTTGACTCGGAAAGTACCAGCTGTGAATGGTCGCAACGCTGCATCAGCCGCAACATCCAGATTGATTGTTTTGTCACACACCATACCAAGATATTTGGAAGTATCTGTGTAGGGGAGCTGCGTACCATCGAAGTAAAGTGGGGGCAGATTGTCAGACCTGGAATTGAAGCACATCACCTCAGATTTCAGTGTGTTGACAGTCAGCAACTTCCTTTCAGCATAAGCTCTCAAATTGTTTAGCATGGCCTGCACGTTGGTATGGTCATTGGACATGAGAGAGAGATCATCAGCGAACAGTAAGTGTCACCATGAAATTGGGAATACCGGTGAGCGCACCCTGCACCCCTTCAGCCAGACAGTCAATGTCGTCCAAGTATATTGAAAACAGCAGGGGGGAGAGAGGGCACCCTTGTTTAAATTCTTTCAGGATAGGCACAATGTGGTTTGGCATCTAGTTGTTTAAACTGGTTGAGGGTGTGCTTAGTGTAACAAGTCCCACCGACACCCTGAAGGATTGTTTGTGGTGTCACAGCTTTTCCACTGATATTCTTGCAAAGGTCTGCTTGCTGCTGCTGTGTCGCCTCCAACTGTTGCCCAGGCCTTGTGTCCTCACAATATTTAATCTTAATCAAGTACACGTGCCGCTGGTTTGCACTCAGTTGATGGGGCTGCCTAATGCGGGTAGCTGCGCTGGTCCTCTGTGAGGTGCCGTGCCTGCTGCATAACATATGGTGTGAGCAGGAAGAAAAAGAAGTAGCACTCCCCCATCACACTCAGTACCCAGGCTGGGTACACCACAATATGAGAGGTAACGGAGACCCTCTGGAGGCAAGGAGCAGCACAACTCCAGCCAGGCAACTTGAAAAATTCAACATCATGTTGGACGATCCAAAACCACCATATCCACTTAATAGAAGTCAAATACTGCGAAGATACTACCAAAAACAAACCTTCAGCATGAAAACCGAGGTTTTTCCACAATGTTGCTGGAAGAATGATCTTTAAAGCTCTTTGTAAAAACGTTGAATCCTTGGAAAGCAGGCTAGTTTAACAGACATTAGAAGTTATGATAGGTTGGCAAAGCACAACCTTCAAATCCCTGTGCATGCTTCGAGCAGAATTACACCCCCTTACCTCTTTCCACGTAACTTTTCAGATATCTAGGCTCACATCAAGCCGTCCTAACCAAATCTTAAAATCACCTACCTCTCCAATCTTCAAAATGCTCTCAAGTATCATATACATACAAAGGACAGACTTGGATATGCCAACCCCAAACAGGCTACTACTCTTATTATCAGAGTTTGTTACCACATGTAGAAAAGAAAATCAGCAATGCCTTTAGGAACATGTCCTGTATATCCACACCCATGAAGCGCACCATCCTACAATATCGCACTGGCACCCTCTATAACCAAAAACATGCGGTTCGCTTCAAAAGGTCCACTACCCCACTTTGCCCTCTCACAGGCTGTCATCAATTAGACAGCGCACTCCACATGCTTTCAGGCTGCCAAAATCATATTATCTCCAGCATGAAAACTGAACGCCACAATGTTGCTGGAAGAATGATCATCAAAGCTCTTAGCAAAAGCCCTTGGGGAGCAGGCTTGGTTAACATGGACATAGGGAGTGGTGATAGGTTGGCGCAGCACAACCTTCAAATCCCTGCACATGCATCAAACAGAATTATAATCCCTTACATCTTTCCAAGAAAATTTTCTAAGAGATCTAGACTCACCTCCAGCCGTCCTGATGCTATACTGATTACTCCCTATAAAGCCAAACCCACTTCTTCTCCTTCTACCTCCTGCTCACACCATCATGCGTTACGCAGCAGACACAACCCCACACTGAGGGCCACAACAGCCAACCGCGTGAGGCAACCCCACCAACTGAATGTAAACCAGCGGCATGTGCACTTGATTGAAATCAAGTACTGTGAAGACACAAGGCCTGGACAACAGTTGGAGGCGGCACAGCGGCAGCATGCAGACCTCTGCAAACTCATTAATGCAAAAGTTGTGACTCTCCGCACCATCCTTTTGGGTGTTGGTGGGACCTGCTACACTGAGCACACCCTTAACCAGTTTAAACAACTGGGACTTGACCACCAACGCGCCAATAAACTTGCTCGCAAACTTCATGCCCATTCTGTCATGTATGCCAACAAGCTTGTTACCACTAGGCGTGCTATTGAAAACAAGAATACTTCTTGCAGCCTAGTTATGGAGCCGGGTGCTTCCAATAACCCTCCAGATCCCCATTAGAGTCTTCTTTTTTAGCTTCGTCGTGGAGGGGACTCACGGCTCTTCTGGGCCAATGTGTCTCCTTTTCCTTAATTGATGTAGGGAGAGTTTCCTCTGCCAACGTAGTTTTTCTTTTTCTTTTTCAAGCCGTCCTGATACTGTACTGATTACTCCAGGAGTCAATAATATGCCAGACCCACTCCTTCTAAAAAAGGAAAAGAAAAAATTACGTAGGCAGTGAGAACACCCCCTACATCAATAAGGAGACACGTTGACTCAAAGAGCCGTGAGTCTCCCTCACCAGAGGGTAAGAGGGAAGCTAGTAACTGACCCTCGGAGGGTCTGGTGGTTTTCTGGAATTATGCAGTCCCAGTGCACCAGAGTTATGATGAGTATTTTTGATTTCAATGGCATGTCTGGTAGAGGTAAATTTTTGCGCGTATTGTACAGAGTGGGCATGGAGCTTTCGTGCAAGCTTGGCAGATCTTTGCGGGTCAAGGTCCCTAGTTTTTTAATTGATCCAAAGTATGGGCAGTATAGATGGTCCCACCCACACCCAGAAGGATTGTGTGGAGAGTGATCTCAACGCCTTAACGTTTTTTGCGCAGTTCACTATGTTGTTGCTGTGAGGCTTCTAGCTGGGCACCAGGTCTCGTATCTTTGCAGTATTTGATTCCTATGAAGTGGATTTGTTTTGAATGTTCAGTTGATGAAGTTTCCTGGCTGGAGTTGCGCTGCTTCTTATTTCTTTTTTACGTCTCGCACTGCGGAGCAAAAAATTCTTCGTCCTGGCTTTACATACTGCAGAGTACCTGATGTGAGGGGGAAGTAGATGGTATATTTGGGTTAACAGGGCATGGAGCGACCAAGATCATATGATAGCATCAGGGCCGCTGGAGGTGCGTCTAGCTTGATCAGGAATGCTGGTGTGATAGAGGTAAGGAGGTATAACACAGTTAGAGGCTTGTTCAGTGATGTGCAGGTCATGCTGAGCCAGACATTCTGCACTGCCTACATCCATACTTTGTATAGCATCAGGGCTTGCCTGAAAGTCGTGTCGTAGGTCCCATGGTGGAGGCCAACTTGCTGGTGTAGACTTCTGTGCCACCTCTTCCTCTTGGTCTGTTGTCAAAATGTATAATAGCATGCTGAGGTCTAACAGTGAGACGCTGAGAAGAGTGTTGAAAGCGGATTTGAATATTCATTCGCGTGAGCCAGCCTGCTGGACTGCTCAAGTTTTAGATGCTTTTCAGGGCTTACGGCGCTGTGATTCCTTTGTGCAAGCTCTGCGGCAGGGCACTCCTATCCCTATTAAAGAATTTACTGATTACCTCAGACACAGGCTGCGGGCAGTGTGGAGAGATGTTGAGGGAGTGAACCCGCGGGACACATATAGTAAGCTGGCAACTTACCAGTCTCTTTTTGCAGTGCCTTTTGACCATAACGTGCGTGCCCCTGCCCGTTTACCAAGGCACATGCATTTGGATCTGTCTCCACATGTCATGACGAATGTTAGCCGTTTCAGACTTAGGGCACACACACTGAAGGTGGAGACAGCAGCTTGGGATACTCGGAACACTCTTTTGTGTGATCGCTGTTCTTGTGATGAGATTCAAGATGAGGCTCATGCCCTTTTGGTGTGCAGAGACGCAGATGTTTGGGCTTTAAGAAGAAAGTACGCTTACCTGTTCAACTGTTCCTCTGGTGATTTTTCAATGGAGCAACCATTTTTACAACAAGCCAGTGTCCAGGATGCTTCTGATTTCCTCTTGCAACACAACAACAAGCTTTTTCCGTTTGTTTCTGAGCTTATGGACATTATGTTGACTGGCGAGGACCAGTCACAGGCCGATCAGCCAAACAGTCTGGCTGAAGGTCCCCCCGTGTAAATCTAAATCTAAATCTTGGTCTGTGTGGTACCACCCCCAGTGGGGCCCTGCCTTTCAGGTGACCTTTCCTTAATGCACACAGCCAGACTTGGCAAGCGTAGTCTTTCTTTGTTTCTACTGTATAAGGTTTGGTTTACAAGGTTTATAAGGTTTGACCCATAAGAGCCTTCGCCATCCATTTTCAATATCATTCTGCTGGCAATGTTGTGACGCTCAGTTACCATGCTACGAATGACGGGGAACTGGCAACCTGAGAGAATGTGGAGAACGCTATCCATATGACATTCTGGTTCATCACGTTTGTACACTGCTTTCATCGACTTCAAGCAAGCTTATGATTCCATCCCAAGGAGCAAGCTGTGGGAACATTTACACAACTGTCAGATGCCAAACCACATTGTCTCTATCCTGAAAGACTTATACCATGAGGATGAGTACACGCTGCTGGATGGGGACAAGAGAGCAAATGTGCAGCCATCATTTGGGGTCAAACAAGGGTGCCCTCTCTCCCCCTTGCTGTTTTCAATTTACTTGAACGACATTGACTTTCTGGCTGAAGGGGTGCAGGGTGCGCTCACCGGCATTCCCAATTTCATGGTGACTCACTTACTGTTCGCTGATGACCTCTCTCTCATGTCCAATGACCATACCAACGTGCAGACCATGCTAAACAAATTGAGAGCCTGTGCTGAAAGGAAGTTGCTGACTGTCAACACACTGAAATCTGAGGTGATGTGCTTCAATTCCAGGTCTGACAATCTGCCCCCACTTTACTTCGATGGTACGCAGCTCCCCTACACAGATGCTTCCAAATATCTTGGTATGGTGTGTGACAAAACAATCAATCTGGATGTTGCGGCTGATGCAGCGTTGCGACCATTCACAGCTGGTACTTTCCGAGTCAAAAAGTTTGTTCAGGAGCACGACCTTGCCAACAGATTACACGCCCAGATTTGGCTCCTCAAGACGTATGCAATCCCCGCTGGCATGTATGCAAGTCAGATCTGGGCTACCCCTTATCTTCGGCAAGGCAAAGAGATGGACAATCCCATACAGAAGTGGCTACTAACAGTGCTTAAAAGAACTTTTGGGGTCAGGGACACTACTCCCTCTTGGTGCATCATGCGGGAATGTGGTCTGGAGCCCTTACAATTCAATTGGTTCCGAGCAGCAATGCGTCTTTACAACTCCTTGACCCGATGCAACAGCTCCACAATGAAAAAGATTTTGCAGGCTGACATGTGGCTGAGCTTGAGGTCTGATGATTGTTGGTCTTCCCATATTCTATCAGCCATGGATGGCTTGGCACACTCCCATATTTTTAAACAGAAGCTGCTGAATTGTGAGCCCATTGATCTTAGTCGTTTTGTTGTAGATCTCAGGACTAGGCACCTACAATATTCGTCGGAAATGTTTGGGCTGTTGTTTCAACCATGCTGAAACAACCAGGTCTGGTTGATTGCCTCTTGTTTCAACCAGAATGGTTGTTTCAACCAAAAACAACCACCAAAATGGTTGATTTTGGTTGATTCAATCAGCTGGTTAAAATGCAGTTGTTTCAACTGCTTTTTAACCAACTTTTTGGAAGTGCGTTCTCTAGCCCCAGGAAAGCTCTGCTTGTGATTTCAAATGGCATGTGGTTCATCCTTGTGGCAAAGTGCGCTAGGCTGCATGAAGGATACTGGATTTAAACCACCCTGCTGCTATTGGCAGCAGGCTCAGCTAGCTGTAGCCTGGTACTGAGCAGCCTGGCAGGCTAGCTTAGCCAGTGACTTTTTTATAGCTAGACTTCTGCAGGTACTGCCTAGCCAGCAATGTCCCTCATTAAGAAAGAAAATAAAGTGTAGGCCAAAAATAGTCTCTTTGAATCTATTTAGGAAAAGAGGACACAATGATTTAAAAGATTTGGAAGTCCCCTCCACCTCAAGCCAAGGAATAGAGAATGCTAGTTAAGCTTGCTGTGAAAGCTGGTTGATATTCTTACACCAACGACCAATCAGCCAGAGATTTAAGCTGGAGGTTAAAGTAAAAAGTAAAAGTCTACGCTGGACAGCAACCAGCGTGCATTTGCCCAATGGGAACTTCCCCTTGAAAGACCCGACAGTCAGCGCTGAAACTAACAGTGAGTCCCACAAACTAAAAGCATAGCTAGAAGCAGTCAAGTTATTACGGGTCCGGTGGTTTGTCAGCCATCCATCCAGCCATCCATGCGCCTGGCTCTCTTGCAAAGAGCCCGTTCCACAACCCCCTCTCCAATCCCCCATTGCTTAAGTTGCTGAAATGGATGGCAAGTTAGGTGTTGTCAATTTTTGTTAAGGTTTTGGCAGCATGAAGGTGAAGTTTGGTTTGCAATCTTATGGGCCTTTTCTTTGGTTAAGCCAAGGTTGCAGAGGGAATCAATATTGCCCCTACACAATCAATTGTGTAGGGGTTGTAAATAGTTCCGGCAACTCCAAATAGGATAGTGTGTAAAGTGACTCTGTAATTGCGGTGTGGACCTCGAAGTTTGCATAAGTTCTCAATAGTGTTTTTGTTTTGGGTTTGTGCTGTCAGGAGAGTTTGTTCAGGTTTGATGTCTGAGCAGAGTTTCAGCTCAATGAGGTGAATGTCTCTGTCTCTGGGGTTCATGTCTTTTGGGTGGAATCTCTGCCTTTTAGGGGTAGAGGACTATAATGCCAGCAGGGCGACTAAGTTGTGTATTTGGTGGCCATCCAGATGGGAAAACCCAATGTGGAATTTTTCTTTGGACATCATCAGGAGTTTCCATATCCAGGGAGCGCAGCCTTTCTGTATTGCATGCAATCATAGTTAAAATGTAAGGTCCAAAGTTTCCTTTGCTGAGTGCTTCACCACAAATGCTCAGTGCTTGATAGTGACGAGTTATGTTCATTCTGTTGATGTGTGGGTGGGTGCGTCTGTGAAGGGTATGAGAGGTGCTATCAGGTGCACCACGAAGAGGGCAGAGGGCAGGCCCAGGGTGGCCACTGTTGCGTGTGGCATGCTTGCCATTGTAGAGGGTGTCTGTTCGATATCCATAATTTTTATACTTTTTACAATTTTATAATTTTTATTTGCTCTTTAAGGGTTACAGCTTTCATATGCCAGAAAGCATTGCTGATCTTGAGATTGACAGTGGTTTGGGCTATAGGTTAACCAATGTAAACCAATGAAATGCTAGTAGGGACCTAGGTCCTCCACTACCCTCCAATTGGAGGGTTGCTCGAGCACCCGGCTCCAGAACCTGGCTGTGAGAAATATCCAGAGATCCAGAGATAGTGGATCTCTGGATGGACAGATGGATCTTGTTATTTAATGCCAGTATTTGTCTGAGCTCGCAGGTGGTTTTTGCTTCTGCTAATTGATCACTATGGGCTTGCTCTGTTCGGTCCCAATTCTTACTTACCAGCAGGAGTGCGAGTTCTCTGAACTAGCCCTGTCAACAGCTAGGAACCATCAATGTCAGCTACTACACATTTAAGGGATGTATTCACTACCTAAATACTTTGTTGTCTTTCACTAAGTAGTGTGTAGGCGGTTGGCAGTCCAGCCCAAATAAAAGGGTGATGATGCTCGCTGAATGCTGAAGAGGACATGGTGGAGCAAACATCAATGTAATTTTTATGTGGAAAACCCCCCCGCTTTGCCTTTATTCCAGCATGAGCTGAAATAGATGACGGGATTGCAGCCAAACATTCACATTAAACTTGACATCAGAACAACTGCGTTCAACTTGCCTCACAATCAATTGTCATCCAAAACCTAGGAAAAATATGCCAGCTGTATGTGTTTATTTGTGTGTACCTGCGCGCTTGTGCATGTGTGTGTACTTTTGTGTGTGTGTGTTTGTGTGTGTGTGTGTGTGTGTGTGTGTTTGTGTGTGTGTGTGTGTGTGTGTGTGTGTGTGTGTGTGTGTGTGTGTGTGTGTGTGTGTGTGTGTGTGTGTGTGTGTGTGTGTGTGTGTGTGTGTGTGCGCGTGCGCGCGCGCGCGTGCGTGCGTGCCAGCGTGCGTGTGTGTGTGTGTGTGTGCGTGTGCGTGTGTGTATGTGTGTGTGTGTGTGTGTGTGTGTGTGTGTGTGTGTGTGTGTGTGTGTGTGCGCGCGCGCGCGCGCGTGTGCGCGTGTGCATGTGCGTGTGCGTGTG
Source organism: Dunaliella primolecta (assembly GCA_914767535.2). NCBI lineage: Eukaryota > Viridiplantae > Chlorophyta > Chlorophyceae > Chlamydomonadales > Dunaliellaceae > Dunaliella > Dunaliella primolecta. The sequence goes on along the minus strand of OU611763.1, from coordinate 7,156,332 downwards.
TGTGTATGTATGTGTGTGTGATTATCAGTTTTTGCACATGCCCACTCATCTCCGGTCCATCCATTTGGCCTACCGGTCAAACCAGATATTGGATCTGAGTCTTCAACCTCCTGTATGAATCCAAACGGAATGTCCTTTTATATGTTAAAAGGAATAATAATTTGTCTTTTTGCCTCGGTAGGTCCATCATGCGCTGAATTGAGACGTAGCGTGTAAAGCAAAGCCCTCGCCGCAGCCAGCAGAGCCGCAGCCAGCTGAGACCTCAGCCCAGCCATCGAACCACCCTCGGGCTCCTCCAAGCCTGCTCGAGGAAGTGGGTTCCTGGATTGAGGGGACTGTGGAGTTTAATGGCACTGCCTTGCAGGGTGAGCAGAGCTTTGACCAAGACACCCTCCTCCTCTGCCCTCCCCTGTTCATGATTGCAAATTTGTTGTTATCCATGTGCCCATTGCTGGTTCATTGATTGGTCTGCCTGCTGCATGATTCCGGCCTGGGCCTCGGCTGCGTTTGACCAGGGTTGCATGCCTCAAGTCTGCCTCGCTGCCTGCACCATCTTTCAGGGCATCCCTACAGGCAGGGAACGAACAATGCGTGCTGTTGGCACGGCGTTCCAAGGGGGGAAGGCTCAGCAGCGGGTCACTCCAGACAGTCCTGTCCACGCCCCTGCTTTGAAGCAGGAATTCCTGTGCCAGACATGGGAGCACAGAGGAGTGTGTTGAAGGTAAGAGAGAGCATGCAATCCCATCTGTCATCATGAACGTGCATTCTATTTTAGGAAGCATCTAGCAATAGCTGTGAGCAGCTGTATACATGCTAAGAGGGTGGGGCAGTGCTTCCGCTTTGCTCTATCAAATGCATGAAATGGTGAACTATCACCAAGTAAATGGAGGTAGTTGCTCATGGTTTTGGAGTTGAACAAGTTTTACTGCTACGCGCGGCTCAGGGCATTCCCCTTGGGCTCTCCCTTTTACTAAAAGTTTAGCTCCCCCTTGAAGTTCTCCCTTTTAGCCAGCTGTATTCAACCTTGAAGCAGCCTTTGGTGAGGTTTAAGCTTTGCTCAACAGCTAGCTGTTACAGAAGTGGGATCTCAAGACCAGAGATCAGAAGTACTCTCCAAACTGAACTGGGATAAATACCAGAGAAGTATTCTGTTCAACTTAGACTAATATATTAGGCTCATCACTCTGAGTTAAGGTCCTGCACACAGGTACAGAGCTGTACCAGACAGGCCTGCATTCCAACAGTGTGGGGAGGTAATCCACTGCCAACATCCTCTCTTTATCCCTCTATCCCTTAACCAACAGGTACGCTAGTGGGTCATGTAATTCGAGGACACATCAGCATTTGCTGTCCATGACCCCAAGCTTGTTCACCAAAGCCTGGTGGGCGTATGATCCCAAGAAGGATAATGTGCTTGGGGACAACAAGGGCGGGTGGCCAACAGGTTGTAAAAGAAGTAAAGGACCAAGCGCCAGGACGTGAAGCCTACTTTGGTGGTGAGCGTTCGTGATTTCTTACTTTCAATTTCAAAAATTTAACAGTACCTCTTTAAAGTTATCAACTCAGGCTTGTGCGTGTGCCTATTACATTTTGCAAAGCCAAGCGCGTGCATGCTATGACCTACTTGAAAATACAGTGATGACAAGTGAGTGTTGTTGCTTTGTTTGCCAAAGGGGTCTTGTATATTGATGCCCTTATCAGCAACCAAATGCTCACATGCTGCTTGTTACTCGCATGGATGCCTCTGCTAGCTCTTGTTCTGACCATAACCAGGAGCAATGCAGACAAAAATAGCTGCAGTAAAGTGAGACTTTAAAAGAGAGTCTCTTCGCTGGATACCATCCAGCATGCATAGTCAGGACTGGCACCCTAAACCCTTAACCCTAAACCCAATTTATAAATTACAGGCAAGTTAGTAGCAACCCAATTAGTGTGGATTCAGCAGGATGCCAACCCTCCATTTAGGCATGCACTCATTCCTTTACGAACAATCCCCAGCCTTGTGCTCACTAGATGCAAAGTTTGATGCACAGAACTTATCCTTGTCTTTCCTGCACACGCAATAGAACACTTGTGTTGCAGCATTTGAAGCCTCCCACTTCCTGCCTCAAACATAGAGGGCTGGTGATATTTGCACCTGGCCCCACATGAAATGACACCACGTCAGAATTTGTGCGCACAGGTATTGGGGCCAGATGAAGCACGTACCTCATACCGCAAATTGGTGGAGCCCTGTGACCATGTGCCCTTCTTGTTGGCACTAGCCACCGCCTTCGGCAGGGTTATTTACTTCACTGCACGCCAGGTGGTCGCATATGCCCATTGTCTCCTTTGAGGCGCTGACATTCAGAGCACTGTTGGTGAGTCTGATATAAAAAGTGCGTGGTGTTGCTGTCTACACACCTGCCTGCAAGTAAATGTTTGACAAGTCGCAGTGTGGATTCAATTTAACATTTTAAAGTATCTGCATATAATCTTGGTGGTTGACCTGCCAGTTAGGTTACAAGCTTTCAATGGAATTTGTTTGCTAGACTGTGCTATTCAAGCAAGAGATCCATTGCTTGAAAAATGTAAAAAGTGTTTTCATTAGTCTGCTTCTGTTCCGAGTCCATCCTCGCTTATTTGGAAAAGTAAAAAGAATGCCTGGTTCAATTATTCTGTTAGCTTGAAATACATGACACTGCATAGGAAAGACTGGCATCCAATATTTGGGCATCCCTAGGAATTTTTGGGGAATGATTAACAAACTTTAATTTGCTGTTGCCATGCAGGTAAAATTGCACCTCTTGGGCCCCTTCCGAGAGCAGGCAAAGGGGCAGGCGAGGGGACAAAAGGACAGCTGCTAGTTGGCGTTCATGACTTGTTTGTGCTGTGCCACGCATTTCCTCACTTCAACTTTCGACTTATAAGGCACACCAGGGCTCAGTATGCAATTTCATTCTTTCTTCACCTTCTGTGACAGGCCTGTTGCATGGTCTTACATCTACCCTTTGCATATTCTTTTTTTAGTTGCCTGGACCAATCATTGATTGTTAGTGTAATCAATCGCATCCTTAATGTTGTTAGTTGTTTCAACCGAAATTTCAACCAGGTAAAAACCACAGCTGATTTGCAATTGTTTCAGCCCATACAACAACCATGATTGAAACAACCAACATCAGCCAAAATGCAAATTCAAAAAACCTTGGCCGAATACAAAAAATGGTTGAAACAACCACTGGTTGTTTAGCAATTGTTTCAGTTCAAGAACAACCATGGTTGAAACAACCAAAAAAGCCCAAAATGCAAATTCAAAAAACCCTGGCCGAATACAAAAAATGGTTGAAACAACCATTGGTTGTTTAGCAATTGTTTCAGTTCCAGAACAACCATGATTGAAACAACCAGAAAAGCCCAAAATGCAAATTCAAAAAACCTTGGCCGAATACAAAAAATGGTTGAAACAACCATTGGTTGTTTAACAATTGTTTCAACTACAAAACAACTGCAATTGAAACAACCATTTTTCTATCCAAAACAACTGCAAAACAACCATGGTTGTTTCAACCATTTTTTGTATTCGGCCAAGGTTTTTTCAATTGGCATTTTTGTGGTTGTTTCTGGTTGAAACAAGCGGGAAACAACAGGCCAAACATTTCCGACGTTGGGAGCCTTTTTCCAACACACACCCTAGAGAGCGCAACAGTAAACGCTTAACTTATCACCAGTGGTGTGCTCCTCCTACTAAAAGAGCCTTAGCTATGCATTCTCCTTATAGCCTCCCCAAATACATGTTCCTTGACCTCCCCCATGATGTCATTCGCAGCGTGGCTCGGTTTAGGCTCCGCATTCACACCCTTCGCTATGAGACAGCAACTTGGAATCACAGCTCTTCCCCAAACTGTGACCTTTGTGAGGCTGATGATGATGTCCAGGATGAACAACATGTCCTCTTCCATTGCACACATCCCCAGGTGGTCTCTCTCCGCAGGAAATATGCTCCCTTGTTCTCACAGGCAGAATCTCATGATGTGTCTGCTTTTTTGAACCAGAACAACAATAAACTTCCTTATTTCCTTCATGAATTGATTGCCTTTTATGAGCAGGCTAGCAGTCGCACTTCTTGACTGAAGGCCTTATCCTTGTAAACCTTGTAAACCTTGTATATGACATTCTGGGAGAGGACACACGAGGCTAGTGGACCGGTGTTTACATTCTGAGGTGAGGACGTTCATCATTTTTATTGAGCATGACTCAAACCAGTTGTGTTGCTTTCTTTCTAAGATCATGGACGTTTTTTGTGTGGCTGGCAGAGACCAGCAGGCTGAGCAGTCAAACCACCTGGCTGAAGGCCAAAACCCCATGTAAATTACACAATCGCTCAAGCTTGTTGATGCGCCTATGAAGGTGTCAGGATCTCTATAACATTGAAGGACCATCCTTCAGCGACTGATGTTCAACAAGTTGTCACAAACTAACTGATTACATGAGACCACTGGAGGACATGTCAACATAGCTCGGACAGTAGCAACACATGAGGAGGGACACAAAATGGTCCTTAATTAAAGAGAGGATCACGCTCTGCAAAAAGAAAACAGTGTCCCCCTAACCCCCCCCCCCCCCCCCCTTGCACACAGATGCTCCCTTGCTCTGGGAAAAAAAGAGGCCTGCAACACACAGCTTGCACTCTGCCAAACCTTACACTTTACATCCATTTCATTGGCTACCTCAGTCTTTCGTCACACTCAGTCCTGGTACAGGACGCAGCAGTTCTCCTTCCAGATCTCAGTCCTGCGACCCAGCCTTCCTAGTTGGCTTCTAGACCTCTGTGTTAAGCAACACAAGAAAGAAAGCGAACATTCAACAGCCTCACACATCCAACTACTAGAAACACAGGATGGCTCATAGGAGTCAACACAGGCATACCCTGCCTGGCTCAAAACAACCAGGATGCTTTCTTGGTCTGCATGCGCACACAGTTGCAACATTTTTCCTCTCTTTCAAATTTCTAGGGTTGGCCAGTTCCGTATGCCAATACTGTATGCCCGTACATTTAGTGCTAAAAAATCCAAACATTTGCCGCATAACACGTGTAGATACGTATAAAAAGAGGGAAGTGGCCAACCCTACAAATTTCATAAGTCAGGATTGATGAAATAGACTTGCAGCGTAAAAGCTAGAGTGGAGACTCTACAACAAGCAAGCTTGCACATGGCATTGCTCAAAGCATCATCATTGGAGTTACTAGCTCTCAACAATAAATTGACCGCTCACACACACATGAACAACACATGATTGCGATACAAAGGTTATAGCTGAAAACCATACACTAGTGCTTGTTCCAATACAAAGCTCTCACGAAGGCTGTACTATCATACTTTACCGATTTTGGTAGGCACGAAGGCTGTACTATCATACTTTACCGACTTTGGTAGGCACGAGCAAGAGAACAACTGAGTATCAACTGCGGATTGCAACAACAGTATCAATAACATCACGCCATGCTGACCATGCCACTTGTTGACCAAGCCACAAACATGCCATCAGCCAATTCAGGCTGTTCACGGGACACCTCATGGCCGCTCCTTCCTTGAGTAGCTCCCTTAGGGTAGCTTCTATAAAGTAGCTTTTAACAGGCACATAAGTCATCACACTGCTTGCACAACTTTTAAGCTTGCACGCTCTTAGGTTGCTCACAAACGCACATTGCTTGCAGGATTCCTTGGCTGGTCCTCCCAGATGTGGAGGATGTGAGGCGCATGCTGATGGTTGATCCATCAGTGCTGGACCTGCTGGTGCTGACCCTGCTTCTGCGCGGGCAGGGAATGGCTTCATGCAGCCTGCAGCCCCATCAGCTGGCTGTCGTTGAGGAACGTGCCGTGGAACCCTGCAAAATGGTTACAAGGGTTACAATGTGGGGTGTCCTTTAGCCAGGTCGCTTGGCTGAGAAATTTGCTGTAAAAACCAGCACAATGGTGACATTGGTTACAATGGTCACAAAGGTTACAATGGGGGGGGACCTTCAGCAAGGTGGTTCGGTTGAGGGATGTGCTGTGGAACCCAGCACAATGGTAACAATGGTTGCAATGGTCACAGTGGTTTTAAGGGTTACAATGGTCCTAACCAATGTCGGGTGTCCTTCAGCCAGGTCGTTTGGCTGAGGAACACGCTGCCATGGAATCCTGCACAAGCAATTGGTCGTGTCTGTTTTGCTCATTTGAGTCACTCAGTAATGTTGGCCGTCGTTGAGTTGCTTGCTGGTAAGCAAGGCTGAACGCTGCAGCCTCGCTGCATAATGCGACGGAAGAAGCACTGCCTCAACAGCGCTGTTATTTGTGCATTTGAGGTAAATCCTTCTCCAAGTCCATGAGCATGGCATTTGCAACAAGAGTATTGAGTCACAGAATGTTGGAAAAGCAAGCAGGCCATTTGGCATGCTACAGGAAAGCTGCTGAGGCTACAGAGCTATATAGCTACGACTGTTTCACTGTGGCAAGGTATGCTACTTTGTTTCACAGTGGCACGGTAGTGTGCAACAGGCAGAAGCCAGTATGATGTGCAGCCTTTCCTACCTGGTCACCTCTGAAGCCTCCTCAAGACTACACAAGGCATGGATTTGGCCCACAAAGCCCCAGCCATTGATCTTTTATGTGGTTGAAAGTGGAAGTTACTTAGGTGTAGGGGTTTTGGATAACGCCTTAAAAGGTGTGGTGTTAGTTTGACGTAGGCTGCTGGTGTTGCACACTTGTTCGCAGGGTTACAGCGAAGAGAAGCACAGCACTTACCATAGGGCACACGCTGTGGCAGCTTGACCTTTGCAACTGGCATGTTGGACATTGTCTTGGCATCATACACCTGCACGACGCAAAGTTTCAATACAAATCAGCAGCCATGCCAAACATAGCTGGAGATCTACACATTGGACATCGTCTTGGCATCATACACCTGCACAACGCAAGATGTCAATACACATCAGCAGCCATGCCAAACATCGCTGGAGGTCTACATGTTGGACACCGTCCTGGCGTCATACACCTGCACAGCGCAAAATGTCAGTACATATCATCAGCAGCGCAAAGCAGAGCTGGAGATCCGCAGACAAACCTGGTGGAGAGTACTTGTGCCCCTGCACCCACAGGTGGGGCGTCATCAGGATGCGTGCGACAGGACGCCATTTCAGCCCCCTTACAAGGAGACGCCATTTCAGCCCCTAAAATGGAGACGCCATTCCAGCCCCCTTAAAAGGAGACGCCATTCCAGCCCCTTAAATGGAGACGCCAATTGAAGCCCCTTAAAAGGAGACGCCATTTCAGCCCCTTACAAGGAGACGCCATTTCAGCCCCTTCAGCGGAGACGCCAATTGAAGCCCCTTAAAAGAAGACACTATTTCAGCCCCTTACAAGGAGACGCCATTTCAGCCCCTTCAGCGGAGGCGCTAATTCAGCCCCTTGAAAGGAGGTTAAGGGCAGCGAGCATTGAGCAGCAAAGCCATGAGGGCGAGTAGGGTGTGATCCTCCGGATCACAAAAAAAAGGGGTGGAGCTCGTGCTTTCCCTGCATGCCAGAGCACCTAAATTCATGAGGCTGTACCTAATCATTCGGCAAATTGAAACGAACACCTTGACCAGAGGTCCCCGGAAATTTGGGGATAGAGGATTCTGCGTGGTGTAGCAGAAAATGTCTCCCTGGGCATCCAGAGACGGATGTGCACCCAGGATCGAGCAGTTGTGGCGGTGGAAAGTTCCTCCCCGTGTTTGCACCCATGATGACCCCTTTCCTTAATCAGTGCTTGGGGTGATACACCACTTGCAAAGCTTTTCCTTGAAATGAACTATGCTGGGAGGGCTGCGCTCTCCCTGCACCCCCCTACCTTGGTACCTCCAACCATTGTTCAATTTTTTAAGTACTGGAACATATTAATGCCATGCAGTCTTCCATGGGCAGGACTCCTATGGGCAAGTAAAGGTACGCATGTAGGATGTGGTGGTGGTTGAGTGCACAATCAAAGGAGTGGAAACAAATATTCCTGACTCTCCTTCCACCCAGCTGTCAACCATCCCAGATGCCACCATGTCTATAAGAGTGCCTGTTGTGGCGATGTCCATGGATCCTTGCGGAGCTCTCATTTCCCGTCGCTGCATGCCCACTCTATTTGCAAGACAAGATGCAAACATTAATAATTTCTGAATATAATTGAGATTGATCCACAGTTTGTATGAACGGAGGACGTCATCCGGCGGAGGGTAACCACGGCCTGGCAAAGGGGCTTGGCAAAAGACCCAAGGGCAGCTCTGGAATCAGCACAAAATGATCATTCCGAAAGTGGAGTTCTTATGGCATGAGATGGCCTGGGTGGCTCAAAGCTGTATCCTTTCAGCAATGACAGGACATCAGGGGACTACGCCACAGGGGGCTCTGCCCCCAAAAATGCAACCTTTAAATCAGGTGAAGGATGCATGAGGGCTTCCCAGAAACAGAGGCACAGTGTTCTAGTGTACGCCAGCGACATAAGTCATGGTCTAACAGCCCTGCTAAGTACCATTGGAGAGTCAGGAGGGCGCAGCATGATTTGTGGGGTCATCCACAATTGCAATTCACTCTAATTGTCTTTTTCGTACGAGCATTTACAAGTAATGGTCTGGTCCTTAAGCTGCAATGCTAAACAACGCGAACTACAGGAGCGAGAGCTGCACATTTCTTGGGTGTGCTTGTAAGTGCAGTGCTCGAGCAAACTCTGTCCACAACCAGCACCCTTCATTTGCTTATCATTCCAGTCATCAGCGCTGGCCACCAGAATGACAAGCCAATAAAGGTGCTGAAGGCTCAAGCAAACTCTTTCTGAATCCAGCACCCTTTCCTACCTGTCATTCCAGTCAATAGCGCTGGTCACCGTAATGACAAGCAAATAAAGAAGGTATGCTCATGAGCATGCGCCTATCATTGCAGGGCAGCACTCACAGCCTCATGCCTCGGCCTCATGCCAAATGAGAAGGACGGCATCATCATGAGTATGCCACACCATGTTCAAGCGCATGCACCCATCATCTACACGAGCACGCTCACGCGCACACGCGCACACACACACACACACTTACACACATGCGTACACACACTTGCACGCATGTACACACACACATCTTTATGAGCACGCTATCCTGATGCTCAAGCGCACGCACTCACCATCATGTAGGTGGTGCTCTCAGCCTCATGGTGCACATAGCACACCAGGAAGCCATCATCCTCACCTGCAGAATACCACACGAGGTGAACCAACAAATAGCCAAATGCTGACCTTTAATGCATGTAACACACGCTGCGACACACATGAGGTGAGTCAACGCTTAGCTTAATGCTGATCAAATCTCCAATACATAGTGATGTATGTTGTGCCACATGAGGTGGACCAAAAACCTGCCAAATGCCCATGAGTCTCCAGCACATGAAAGCGTGTCCTGCTTTACATGCTTCCTGTCAGACCCGCTGACATGACAGCTCAGCAGACCTTCCAAAGCGCGAGCCCTACACACCAGACTGCTGGCACCGCCTAAAGAGTACAGGTCCCCTGCCTCCATTGGGCAGAGGTTCTCCATTTGAGGACACAAGCTGAGGATTTGATCTTGATGCTGGCAACAACTAACGACATGCTCTCACCATGGGGTCAGCAGCGTTGCGTGGCACAGACAGCGCCTTTTGTTTCTATGGTGACCTTAGGTACACATGTGTCTGCTTTGCACTTCACAACAATGGCTGTGGACATGCACTGACCATCAATACTGGGTATGACCATCAATACTGGGTATGACCATCAATACTGGGTATGACCATCAATACTGGGTCGGTAGCATTGCACTCACCACCAACACCGGGTAGATGGTTCGTTGGCATTGCACTCACCATCACACTGGGCGGATGGGTCGTTGGCATTGCGCGGCACAAACACTGCTTCGCCTCCATGGTGTCCAGCTGGGAAGTGGATCTGTGCACAGCAGGCGTCGTTGTTGGCCTGCTGTGCGCGGCTGCAGGCAGGCAGCAGGCATGGTACACTGGAAAGCGCAGATGGGTGAAGCAGCAGCCAGAATTTTGAGTAAGGCAGCAAGTGCGGATCTGAGTATTGTACCAAGCGTTGTTGTTGGCTTGCTGTGCGCGGCTGCAGGCAGGCAGCGGGCATGGTACAACAGAAAGCGCACATGGGTGAAGTAGCAGCCAGAAAATTGAGTAAGGCAGCAAGTGCGGACCTGAGTGCACCACGCGTCGTTGTTGGCTTGCTGTGCGCGACTGCAGGCAGGCAGTGGGCATGGCACACCAAAAAGCGCAGATGGGTGAAGCAGGTGGAAAGCTGAGTATGGCAGAGCGAACAGATCTGTTTTGCAGCAGGCGTGGGCTGAAACTATGCGCGGCTGCAGGAGGAAAAAGTAGTAGAAAGAGGGTCAGGGATGGTAGGTGCTCCATTTCTGTGATGTCCCTCTGGACTCCTACGAGTGTACACTGATGGTCAGTGGTTGCTTATGATGGTGTCCCACTGGACTGTGAATGTAAACATGGCGTGCGCTGTTGTCAGCTGGTTGTGCATGGTTGCAAACCGCATGTGTTTGAGAAAACAGGGCTGCAATATAAACATGGCAGGCGCTGTTGTCAGCTGGTTGTGCATGGTTGCAAACCGCATGTGTGCAGGGGCACAAGGCAAAGGGCAGCAGGAAGGCAGGGCTCACAGCACACAAGAGCGAGTGCCACGTACATGCATCACACGGAAGCGAGTGCCACACACACATGCGTCACACAAGAGCAAGTGCCACACACATGCATCACACAAGAGCAAGTGCCACACACATGCATCACACAGCATCTTACTGGAGTGTTTTGGGCCATGCCACAGACGTTTATTGCAGAAAGCACACGACACAAGCACTCATGAGCTGAAGTGTTGTGGATGCATGGATCCCGCAGGATCATGTTCTGTTCACAGCTGACTGGAGTCTTTTGAGCCATGCACAGATGAATATTGCAGAAAGAACACATGAGCACTCCAGAGCAGAAGCGTTGCATGTGAAGATTCCTGAGGCAAACAAACACACACACTCGCATGCACGCACGCACGCACGCACGCACACACTGCACACACACACGCTCACACACACGCGCACACACACACACGCTCACACACACACACCACTACGTCAGAAGTTGTTATCTGAGGCCAAACCGTTGTTTTTTGCATGCTCCCTGCATAAGTGTGCCCAATCTAGCACCATGCAAGCCTGGGTCCTCTGTAGGTGGCAGTTAGGGTGCACATCCCTATTTAGCTGCAGTGTGAACCCTACTTTACACCACCAAGCCTCCATTACGAACCACCTTCTGCGCGAAATCGGGTGACATGTAGTGATTTGTAGTCCTTGCATAAAAAAACAGCATTGCGGATGAAACACACACGAGCACACGAGCAGTGTGTACACATTGTTACCGCGTAACAACGCAATTGCTACCATGTCACAACAAAGCTGATCAGACGTGAACCATCCACAGGCTTAATAGCCAAACGACCTGGCTGGAGGTCACCCTTCATTTCAACCAATTCCATCAAAGCATGACTATTTGGAGAAGCAAGTCCTCAAACAACCCAACAGTCATGCCAGCTTTGTTGCAGAAGTTGGTTCACATTTCTAGAAAGATGATGGTCTCTGTTTTCAACTGGTAAGGTCAAACTTGGCAACCCCCATGGTCCTGCCTGCCTCGCTTGTGGTGTCAGAAAACACAGTCCTATATTAATGGAGGGCACATTTCTCACCTGGATAGGTCGAACTTGGCAACCCCCATGGTCCTGCCTGCCTTGTCTGTAGTGTCAGAAATGGCAGTCCTGCAGGACATTGCAGACATGGACAGTCAACAATGGCCCTGCTTGACTGGGTGTGGCGACAGAAATTCGTGTCAGGAAACAAGTACTGGAATCTTGCCACAGGCCCCCTGCTTGGCCTTCTGTCCGTGCAAAGTGGGAATTGAAGTGTCTATGCTTGCCATGAGGCGTGTGTGAAGGAGAGGATCTAAGTCCCCACCATCAAGTCTGAGATGCCAGAATTTCGGCAATGCTGCAGTACATTGCAATGGAACATCACCACAACAGGTAGCTGAGCAGAAGGGTCGAGTGAAAAGGTTCAGGGCGCTAGGACTATTGGGTTTGGGGTACGTCAGTGGCTGAAGAGAAACCAGACCCTGGCCGCCCATCCAACCAGTTGCACACCAGCAGGCTTGATTGAAACCAGACAAATGCTCACAGCACTTCGAATGCAAGTGCGCTAGGGCTGCAGATGAGCACAAATAATGCAGGGAGACAAGCCCGTCTGAGTCATGAGCGCATTGGTCCAGCCAAATGAGCCCGCGAAAAGTGGAGCATTGTTGCACATAACCAGCGCAAAAGTATGGGGACTTGGTGTGCTACATGCCCTCTCACTGCGACGAACATATTGATCTCAATGAACTTTGTCTGTGCCAACTCCCATTGACCTCCGCCAACTCTGACATACATTGACCACACATCGACAAACATTGGCCCCCGCCAAATCTGTCTGCACCCACTCAGCAAACTCTTACTGATTCTTTCCCAGGAGACGTGCAGCTTGAATAAAAAGTAGAACCATGCCTACAAAAGGAATTGTTCTTTGAGGGCGGATCAGACAATGTCTGAGTAGCAAATATGAATCTTCCCTCTTGCTTCAGCTCAGATAGCATCTCGTTGACTCACAGCTGCAAGACGAAGCCCAACAAGCCCAAGCACAAAAGGTACTGCTCAACCCGGCCTGGCAGTCAAAAATCCAGAGGCGCCAGCTCCTAATCCAATTCCAGACAACTTGTCCAAACTCCAATCCCAAGAGCACTTCTGCACCCTTAACTAAAACAAACACTCCAATCCCAGGGACACTCGCGCATACTCCAGTAAATTAGCAAAAAGCAAGGCTTAGGTGCTGGCAACCTGCAGTAAAACACTCAGCTGCGCAAAATTAAGCACCCACCAAGCAAACTGTGTCCTTTGGCCTTGCATGAGGGGATGGGTGACTGGGAAATCCCCCACCACAGAGGACACCTACAAGCACACAGAGAGGCAAACATAATATATATACATATATGTATACATATGTAATGTACATATATATACATATGTAATGTACAAATAAATATATATACATATGTAATGTATATGCATATACATATGTGTATTCGTATATAGCTGTGGATTGTGTAGCTGCTTTAGACAATGTGCAGTACCAGAGGGTCTGTCCTCAACAGAGGGAACCTAACATTGATACCAGTGATGTTTGTGGCAGCTCCAGTGTGACATGGTTAGGGTTGGCCAGTTCCGTACGCCAATACCGTATGCCCGTATATCAAGTGCTGAAAATTCCATGCATTTGCCGTATAATACGTGTAGGTATGTAGTAAATACGTAAAGATACGTGTAAAAAGAAAGAATTGGCCAACCCTAGACATGGTCAATCAGGCGTCAGAGCACTTGCAAACAGCATGCTCACTGGCACCAAGCAAAAAAAGGACTCTTCATATGTTGGACCTCAAAGAAGGACACAGGGATGATTAGGCGCAGGGATGATCAGGCACAGGGATGATCAGAAACAGAGACATGATCAGACACAAAAAGCGCCAGACCAGGGATGATCAGGCGCAGGGATGATCAGGCACAGGGATGATTAGGCATGGGGATGATTAGGCACAAACATCATCAGACCATCATCATACACAGCGAACATCAGACACAGAGATGATCAGACACTTTCGGCAGAGGGAGAGCAGCAAAATCTGAATGGCTGCTCTTCACCACACAAGGCGTATACAACCATGTTTCATACTCTGTCTTGGAATGAATCGCACGTCTGGATTTATTCCACACCGCACGCACGCAGGCACAATTTCCTTCCTGGCCCATGTGGCACCTGAGACACTAAGAAAATGCGGCTTTGTCCGCTCATCTCAAACTCATTACTCAGCAGCGAACTGGAAACTGCGTCAGGCAGTCCGTACCTTGCACATGTGGGCACTGCCTGTCTTACGGTCCCAAGTGATCGTGTGCACACAGCTGAAGTTCACAGAATCTAAAAACCCAGAAAGTGTTAACACGCACAGGAAAGTTGCTTGTGCCAGACACCTCACCTTGCGCATGTGGGCACTGCCTGTCTTGCGGTCCAAAGCAATCTTGCACATGTAGCTCCAGTCCTCAGAACCCAGAAACTCAACATGTTTCACACACAAAAATAACTGTGCTATTCGCAGAAATTGCTTGTGCTAGGATCTTCACCTTGTGCATGTGGGCACTGCCTACCTTGTGAGCCAGAGTGATCTCGCGCATGCTGCTCAAGTACTCAGTTGTAGGAGTTAATGTACTTATTCACACACACGCATGTGGGCACTGCCTACCTTGTGAGCCAGAGTGATCTCGTGCATGCTGCTCAAGTCCCCAGTTGCAGGAATCAATGTACAGAGAACTATCCACACACAAAAGCTGCTGTAGCCAGACACTGTACCTTGCGCATGTGGGCACTGCCTGTCTTCCTGTCGAGAGTGACCTCGTGCATGCGGCTCGCGTATTCATCGCGGAACTCGGAGGCATTCATGTCGATGCGCTTCATGGCCAGCAGGTAGATCTGCAGCGCACAAGCGTTGTGTGCGAGTGTGTGTGTGTGTGTGTGTGTGTGTGTGTGTGTGTGTGTGTGTGTGTGTGTGTGTGTGTGTGTGCGCGTGTGCGCGTGCATGTGTGTGTGTGTGTCAGGCCTTTTTTTCGCGTATAAATAATACGATAGTATTAAAACCCGGAATTTTGAAAGATGAAATTCGCATTAAAATGGGTGATGTGCCCCGAAGGGGCGCATCGACCATTTTGGCCCCCTTTCAGACCACTGAAGGGACCTGGACTCGGGCATCAGCGGTCAGCAGCAACGAAGTCGTCGTTTTAGCAGCTCAACGCAATGCAAGTCGTTCTTTTTGAGCAAGGAGTGAGCAACAGTCTGGACCGAGGCTTGCTGGGTGCAGGGGTATGCTGACAAGCTTGAGGAGTGGGATAGCAGCATCAGCTACACAGTGGGTGCAGCAGCGCATTTTAGCATGAGCCAGCATGGAAGAAGCAGGCTTCAGTGCCTGCAACAGTGACAAGCATGGAGTTTGATGTCCTCCCTAGACCCTGTTGCAATTGGCAGGTGGCTAGAGGCAAAAAAGCGTGTTTTCTTTCAAAACTTTCTTGCTTAATGGACTGTTTGGCATGCAAAGCATATGAGCAGGTGATGAACATGGAGTTGTGCTTGTAATTTAAGCGCGAAGGCACGGCACAGTGCAGCAGTAAGGGGAGTAGATGTTACCTTGCCGCGAGGCCTGCGGCCTCGCGGCGGGCTTGGTTTGGGGGCAAAGCATTAAAATGGCACTTCTCATAAAGGAGGATTTCCCTCGTAGTATTGAAATCTCGGTTGTGCCAAAACGAAAAAAAAAGCGCTGTTGTGTGTGTGTGTATGTGTGTGTGTGTGTGTGTGTGTGTGTGTGTGTGTGTGTGTGTGTGTGTGTGTGTGTGTGTGTGCGCGCGCGCGCGCGCGCGTGCGCACGTGCACGGCTCAGCTGGGGCTACACTATTCAGCAGGCATGCAACGTGCGAGTGATGGCAGCCAGGGGGTAATGTCGAGAGCAGATCTTGGAAAACATCACAGTTATAATTGGCTTGAGAGTGATTGAGCTTGCATATGCATCACGGAACTAAGAGGCATTCACGGCGATGCACTTCATGGCCTGCAGATAGACCTGCAGCCTTGAGGGGGGTAATGCCCAAAACAAATCTTGGAATCTTGGGTGTCACCACAAGTGCAGATGGTTTGACTGTGCTTTATTAAATTATGTCAAAGCCTTTCACATAGTGGCGCAGAGGAGCGCTAGATACGAGCTGAAAGAGACACAGAAGCCAATGTCAGCTGGTAACACAGCTGCGGAGCTGCTACCTGCAACAGCGTGCCGCCATTTGCATGACGCTTTGCAGCTGCATATCGATCATGGTTGTTGGCGGACATGCCATGTTTGCAGCTGCCTCACATGCTTGCTTTGAATGTCATGTCCGCACTAAGCCATGGACAAGCAAATGGCTGCATTGATTCTGAGGTGCTGCCAGAAATACGAACGAGGCAGATTTGCATATGACCAACTTCGCATCAAATAATTTGCTTGCCAATATGGATTTCTAGGAACTTGTGGGGGGTGTCGTTTGGCACACTGGCCCCCCCCAAAATAAACCTCTGAGGCAGCTCATCTTGAAACTTGCAGAGAACCCCCTGGGTCCCCTGTCTCTCACCCCCTTAACCGTCCGAACACCTACTCATAGAGCAAAAAGTCAGATATCCAGCATGCTTCCCAGGTCCTGCCACGGTGCTGGGGGTGGGATATGCTGGCTCAGCAAAGAATGCTGACTTTAGAATGAGGAAGGGTGGGCAAGGCATGGGCGAAACACTGTGTTTAACATGGAGGGCTGGCATAAAAGAGCACACATGGCTGTGTACAGGGTCTGCAGCAGTCACAGCCAAGAGACAGCCCTAACAGGATCATATTTGCAGGTGACATGGAGAACTGCACTCACTGCCTGGAGATTACCTTGGCACGACTCTCGTTGCTTCACAACCAGGCTGCTAAGCAGGCTGACTCCTTACAATAATGGCAATAATTAGAAGGCCTCATTCGAGTCAGTCCCCTTAACAGCAGATCAGCAGACAACACCCTAAAGGATGGAAGGGCCCGCAAAGGCTCTGTAATAATGGAAGGGCCCACGAAGACTCCTTATTGCCTTTATACCAAATTACAAAACTAAGCTTTACATTTGACATTTGATCACAAAGGTATAAAAAGGCGGGGTTAACCTAAAGCTGAGCTTGACACAGGAGGGACAGGCACACCCACATAACAAAATTGCATCCAATCAATAAGTCAACTGGTTACAGTTGCAGTGAAGATGGGCAAAACGAATCAAGGTTCAGATAGAGAACCCACCCTCTTCTTTCTCTTTCCCTTTTTTTCTTTCCACCCACCGTTACGTATCGGCCATCCGGGCCATCCTCCCAAGCATTGACGATGTGGAATGACATGAAGCTGCAGGCAAAGACAGACACAGTCAAAGTGGGTCAGCGTGGTGCGCCAAATTGTGATGATGACAGTGGCATGATGACATGAGAGACATGCAGAGACAAGAGAGTGACATGCAAACAGAAGAGATTGGCATGCGGAGATAAGAGGGTGACATGCAGACATGAGTGAGTGACATGAAGACATAAGAGACTGAGATGCAGACATAAGGGAGTGACATGCAGGCATGAGAGTGACATGCAGACATATGAGAGTGATGTGCAGACATAAGAAAGTGACATGCATAGATAAAAGAGTGACATGCAGGCATGAGAGTAATGTGCAGACATAAGAGAGTGACATGCGGAGATAAGAGTGACATGCAGAGATGTCAGTGACATGATGAGAGTGATATGCTGACATGAGGGACATGAAGGCATAAGAGAGTGATACGCAGAGATGCCCAGTGACATGCAGACACGTGAGTGACTAGTAGACCAAAAAGAGACGCTGAATTATGAGTGACATGTTGACACGAGATTGAGATGAAGGCATGGTGACATGCAGATTTGCAGAGAAAGAGGGGCAAGGGATGCATGGAGGGTTTGTGCAGGGTGGGTAGGCGGTGTTCTTATACATACATATACACATACATACATACATACATACATACATACATACATACATACATACATACATGAAGAATATATATGTATATAAGTTATCCATCCATTATATGTATACATAATCCAACCTATATATTTGTGGATGGAGAAAGAGGGATGCTCTCAGAGAGAGGGATGCAGGGAGGGGATGCATTGAGTGCGTGGAGGGGATGCCGTCGTTCACATTGTATGGCTCCTGCAAGAAACTGGAGGTGAATGGCCTGCACCTTTGTTTCAGGCTCAACCGCTGCTGGGTGCAAAGGGGAGGTGGCCCACCAAAAACTTTTTTGGGAGTGCGTCCCTTTGCTCATGAAGCACTGTGCACTAATAAGGCAATGAGCACTGGTAGCAAAGGACACGTGGCCTAAACAGTGCTCCCTCCTCTCAAAGCATTTGTGCACAAAAGCACTGCGCACTGTGGTCACAAATGAGAGCTTCCCAAGCTCCTTTGCAGACCAATTGCACGCGCGCCAACACACACACACAACCCACCTGGGTAGCTCAAACCACTGGATCTGGTTCTGTGAGGAGGCCTTATGGGGGACGAGGCCGATGCGGGAGGCCTGGCTGGGGCGGAACACAATGGGGAGGGAGTTCTCTGTGATCATGGCCTGTGAGGAAACAGAGGCACAAGAACAGCAGCAGCATATGGAAAGTTTGGAATGTGGAAGGCCTGGCTGGGGCGGAACACAATGGGGAGGGAGTCCTCTGTGATCATGGCCTGTGAGGAGACAGAGGCACAATAATGGCAGCAGGGTATGGAGACTTTAGGAATGTGGAAGGCCTGGCTGGGGCTGAAAAATATAGGGAGCTCTCCAAGATCATGGCTTGTAAGTGAGAAAAAGAAAGGCAAAGAAGGAAGGAATATTACAGACGAATCCAGAAGGTCAGGCTGGGGCAGAGCACGATGGGGAGGTTTCTGTGGTCATAGCCAAGAAATACAGGCAAAGACAGAAGTCAAGGGAGCATGGCACGATAATGCACGGACAAGGCAGATGTCTATGTAATCGTGTTTTCAACAAGGCAGACACAATGAGAAAAGGATGGTCTTTGCGGGTGCTCATGATCTGACGACATCGGTTTTCAATACATCACATGGTTCTGATTTCCTGAGTCTCAGCCACCCTGTTTGTGACGTTCAAGGCATTTTTTGCTCGAGGAAAGGAGAGAGACGAGGGGGGCATGCCACATTCACATGTTCCTGGCACACTTACTGCAGGGTCAAAGCTGAGCGGGAAGTGGAAGATGATCTTGCTGCTCTGAGTGATTGCCATGTCGTGGATCATGGCTGGGCTGGGCAGGTCCACCTGAGTATGGGAACGTTTGCTTTCAGTAAGTGAGTGTGGATGTTCTGGGCTGTTGCTCTGAGTGATTACCATGTCGTGAAACATGGCCGGGCTGGGCAGGTCCACCTGAGTATGGGTACAATTGCTTTCAGTGAACGTTTTGGGCTGCTTTTCTGGCGAGGATTGTGCAAGTCATGGCTGGGCTGGATAAGTTGATCTGGGTGCGCTTTGCGCAGAAACACTTGCTTTTGCTTAGTGGCATTGTCTTGGTCTTTTGTTTGGGTGATGGCAACAAAATGAACTATGGCTGGGTCGGGCAGGGCCACCTATGCATGGGTACACACATTTTATTTCTATACAGGCACAGTGTCCAGCCATTTTGTTAGCTGAGAGAAGGCATGAACAATGTTATGGACTTCATGGTGAATCCATTGGCAGTGTCAGCATGTTTAACATTTCAACGAATGCATGTCCATTTTGCCAAGAAGCTGGGCAAGAGCACTCATCAAGCCTGAAAGGTATTATCAGGTAGATGTGCCTGCCCATCTGTGGCAAATTTCAAACTCGAAGGCAGCTGCAGGGAGTTGTGTTCCACAGCCTCTGAGCAAGGGATGGAAGTAGAAATAGCCAAGCTGCGATTTTTGTGGCTGATGGTGTAAATTCTGTGCCCTTCTTGCAGCGAGCGACAGTGTGTCACGTCAAATCGTGGTTATTGCTGAATCACTGCAAAACCTAGAGTGATACCTGCTTCAAGAACAACAAATGTGCAATAACGGTGATTCAGCATGACAAGTGAATGCCTGCAGCTTCTGAGAACCTTGTAAACCTGTGCATTCAAATTGCTGGGCAAGGTGGCGACACAGGTTCTTGGTAGTGCAGAGGTCATGAGCCGGCGACTCCGGCTGTTGGCTGCATGTCACTAGAAAAGCAAGCATGAAGCTGCATGCATGTCACTGAAACTGCATGCACGTCACTGAAACTGCATGCATGCCACTGAAACTGCATGCATGACACTGAAACTGCATTTATGTTATTATCTAAGCCTAAAATTGCAAGCGGCAAGTCTGAAGCCGCATGCCACTGAAGCAGCAATTCTTTATTTGGCTGCATGTCACTGATGAGCGGCTGGGCATGCTGTCTCTTTTATACGCATCTACCCCATTTGTTGTTGCTCCTCTTCCCGTTCATTCCATTCATTGCTGCTTCAGGACTTGTCTAACCCATGTTTCTATTACTGCTCAGCCACCTGATTTTTTGCTGCTTCCCTCCCTGTCCACGCCACTTGTTGCTCCGTCACTCCTCATCCGCCTCGCATTCACCCTCCCTGTCCATGCCATTTGTTGCAGTCCATTTGCAACTCCCTGTCCACGCCACTTATTGCTCCGTCACTTCTCATCCGCCTCGTATTCACCTTGCTTGCTGCTGCCTTAGCAGCCCACACACCGCGCATCCTTGGCAGGGCGCCTTGCTCACTGGGCAGCTTCAGCAGATGAGCTTCATATAACAGGAAAACTGTCAAAAACGGAGCGGCTTGTACACTAGGCAGCTCAAACAGGTTGCACTGAACACCAGGAAACTCTAGCAGACTGGCAAGTACACTATGAAAAAGACGTCAAAGCCTCACCTTTAGGCTGTAGGATAGGCGGCCTTGAGGGTCCAGGGTCCCCAGCTTCAGCTGTGGGGTCATCACATGGTAGGAGAAGAAGTGGAGGTTTCCTGCAATACCGACAGCAACACCACCACATTGTAGGGAGGTAGAAGAATCAAAGGGACCTCAACCCTGCTGTCCAGATGGATTGTCATGCTTGTCCTCTTGGACTAAGTAAATTGCGCAAACGGCTCAGGTCTGTCCTCATCTCTTCTGCTGTATACATTGCTGTATCAGAATCAAACACAAAAAAACATGCTAGCCCAGTGATTGCATCTGTCGGCTTTCCTCCACCATTACCATTGTGACCATTCAATGGTCGATCAGACGCCTGTGGGCTGCCTCCACGGCCCCTTTCCCCCCTCTCCCACACACATTCACAGTCACTTCCCTTGCCACAAGGATGACTTGTGTGCATTGTCACGTAGATGCTTTTTGTAAGCATCCAGCTTCTGGTGCGCAGCAAAACTGTCAGTGGGTTGCCTAGCAGTCCCACCCCACCCCCAAGAACCCCAAACCCACACCTGCTCGCCCATCTTGGCATCAAGCTGCAGGTGCGCAGCAAAACTGTCAGTGGGTTGCCTAGCAGTCCCACCCCACCCCCCAAAACCCCAAACCCACACCTGCTCGCCCATCTTGGCATCAAGCTGCAGGTGCGCAGCAAAACCGTCAGTGGGTTGCCTAATGGTCCGACCCCACCCCCCAAAACCCCAACCCCACACCTGCTCACCCGTCTTGGCATTCAAAGCTGTGACACCATCGGTGTGCTGCCTCCAGGTCTCTCCAGAGTCCATGCGCTAGACCGTGCTTACCCTTAATCCCACTCCATCCCAGCACCCAACCCCCACATTCACTCACCTGTCTTGGCATCCAGCTTAGGGTGTGCAGTGAAATTGTCAGTGGGCTGCCTCCAGGTCTCTCCTAGGTCCATGCGCTTGACTGTGCTCACGGCTCCCTCTGGCGACACATGCAGCTGCAAGGCGCGCAGTGACAGGCGCACACAGGGATTCTTGTATGAGCAGGCACCAGTAAACAAGCACTGACACCAATGGTGGTCACCATAAATGATGACATGGCAAGCTCTGACGCGCAGTGACAGGGAATTCATGCATGAGCAGACACCACTGGATCAGCACCAACACCAGGGGTTGGCGAACTCATTTCTCCCTCATCCCAGCTCGGGGCTTCTTTGCTAACCCCCCGGTCCAAGCCCTTTTTTTGTTGATTCAGGACCTGGTCCTGCATGCAGCTGCACATGATGGCAAGCATAAGAAGAATGGCACCCCCCCAGGGATACACCCCAGGTCCTGCTACATGTATGAGGTTTGGCAACAACAATAAGCAAACACTGCACTTGTCTGTTCCCTACAAGGCTTGGAAGCATCACCGCTTGTTTGACAAGTTGACATGTCTGTTAGAGGCTCAACCTTTGTGCGCTGCTGCTTCTTCCAGCTGAGCATAGAGGCTGCTCCTAATTGTTAGACTCGCAGCATAAATGCAGTGCTTGCACTTATCTTGACAAGTGCTAACAGACACCTGCTACTTCACCACAGCATTGCCTTCACCACCAGGAGCTGCTCCTACACACACCGCTTTGACAGGCACCTGACACCTGCTGCCTTCCAGAAATTTGCCAGCAACATTCAGGTCCGCATCCAGGACAGACACTGAGTAGAGCGTGCATGTGCCACTGTGCCAAGAATGCTCGACTTTATCTTGCTTTCCTTTCCTAAGCACATTCTGTGATCTGAGCAAAGCAAGCACGCATGTGCCACTGTGCAAAGAAGACCTAGCCAGACTGCACTGCTCTCTGAGGCACAGTCCTGAACTTGAGCAGAACCCATAGTCCCTGATCCAAGAAGAGTAAGCGAGCGTGTGCCACTGTGCCAGGAAGACTCGGATAAACTTTTTTTCCAAATCAATCCCTGATCCGAGAAGAGTGAGCGCGCATATGCCACTGTGCCAGGAAGGCTCGGATAGACTGTATTGCTCTCAAAAGCACAGTCCCTGATCTGAGGAGATAAGCGCGCATGTGCCACTGTGCCAGGAAGACTCGGATAGACTGTATTGCTCTCAAAAGCACAGTCCCTGATCCGAGAAGATGAGCGCGCATGTGCCACTGTGCCAGGAAGACTCGGATAGACTGTATTGCTCTCAAAAGCACAGTCCCTGATTCGAGAAGATAAGCGCGCATGTGCCACTGTGCCAGGAAGACTCGGATAGACTATATTGCTCTTAAAAGCACAGTCCTGACTAGAATGGAGCCCACCGTCTCTGACTTGAGCGTTGCAAACATGCATGTGCCGCGTTGACAGGCAGAACTGGCTATACCACATTGCTTTAAAGCCCACGGCCCCTGACTTCAGTGCTTCTCCCCTGATCATTTTGACCAACAACACTTAGCAGGCTGTGCTGGTGCGCACTTGCAAGATGGACAGGACAGTCCACAGGCACGTTCGCGCACGCTGCTATCACGCAATGCTGCTACATCATCCTCTCAGTTGGATATTTGAACCCACCTCTGTCTTGTTTGGCCTGTCTTGTTTGGCCTGCATCCTAGGGCCTTAAGCTCGCCCGACCACGAAAAAAAATAGACTGCAAGCCTCCTACTCTTGTGGTCTAAACACCTCAAGGCCATATAAATGCAATCATCAGCATGGGAGCAAACCTCCTGCCCTGGAGCACCTCCTTCTCATGTAATCTGTCAGAAGGGTCTTCCGTTGCCACTCTCAGCCTCTGCACAATGCACCAGCCTGCACATGTGCCACCAGGCTGCCCTGCACGCGCCACCAGCCTGCACACACTACCAGCTTATACACACCGCCAGCCCGCACACACCACCCAACCACACACACTGCCAGCCCGCACACACCACCCAACCACACACACTGCCAGCCCGCATGCATCACCTATCCACACAGACTGCCAGCCCGTACAAACCTGGTAAGGCAAGTCTCCCTGCGTACATGGAAGCAAGGCACAGACGAGAAATAAGAAAAAAAAGCGATCAAGAGCTTGCATGGCAAAGAAAATCAGGAGCATGTCACTCCTGGTGTGGGAGCAGGTCTGTCACAGATTAAAGTTTCCCTCAAAAGCAAACTGCAGATGAAAAGTGAGCGGCAAGAAGCTGGCAAGCAGTTTTGCTCTCCTTAACTTGCAGAAATCCATCCTGATGTTGACAGTGATTGTTTTGCTGGCAGTGACGGCTTCGGGGGTAGTTTTGAGGTGTATGAGCGAAACCCCGCAGCTTCACATTGCAGCACATGGCAGTTATGGCTTTGCTGGCAGTGACGGCTTCAGGGGTAGTTTCGAGGTGAATGGGCGAAACCCCGCAGCTTCACATTGCAGCACATGGCAGTTATGGCTTTGCTGGCAGTGACGGCTTCAGGGGTAGTTTCGAGGTGAATGGGCGAAACCCCGCAGCTTCACATTGCAGCACATGGCAGTTATGGCTTTGCTGGCAGTGACGGCTTCAGGGGTAGTTTCGAGGTGAATGGGCGAAACCCCGCAGCTTCACATTGCAGCACATGGCAGTTATGGCTTTGCTGGCAGTGACGGCTTCAGGGGTAGTTTCGAGGTGAATGGGCGAAACCCCGCAGCTTCACATTGCAGCACATGGCAGTTATGGCTTTGCTGGCAGTGACGGCTTCAGGGGTAGTTTCGAGGTGAATGGGCGAAACCCCGCAGCTTCACATTGCAGCACATGGCAGTTATGGCTTTGCTGGCAGTGACGGCTTCAGGGGTAGTTTCGAGGTGAATGGGCGAAACCCCGCAGCTTCACATTGCAGCACATGGCAGTTATGGCTTTGCTGGCAGTGACGGCTTCAGGGGTAGTTTCGAGGTGAATGGGCGAAACCCCGCAGCTTCACATTGCAGCACATGGCAGTTATGGCTTTGCTGGCAGTGACGGCTTCAGGGGTAGTTTCGAGGTGAATGGGCGAAACCCCGCAGCTTCACATTGCAGCACATGGCAGTTATGGCTTTGCTGGCAGTGATGGTGTTGACAGCCATGTCAACCTCTACAACCAGCATGCAACTGTGCAGGACGTGGCTTGACTTTGGTGAGAACCCTGCTCGCTTGCTCATGAGGGAGCTTCTCTTTGATGTGCGCAGCCTTTTTGGCTGGCGCAGCCTTTTCTTTTCTCTTCTATTTCTCTTCCATAGGGCAGCACATGCCGCACAAGGCGGTAATGCAGCTTTGAAGTTTTTGAGCCACAATGGCACTCGTACATAGGTGAACAAGCAAGAAACAATTAATGTTGGGTGACACTGTCAGGTATGGCTTTGCTAGCAGTGATGGCTGTCAAGGCAGAGAGACAGCTTGAAAGGCATAGCAAGCGCTACAAGCGGCGTTAAGTTTTACAGGGCAGCTTCAGAGGACAGAGCAAGAAAAGTGATGGCTCAACTTGCAGCACGATCAATGCAGCTGTGGAGAAGCAATACCAGCTGTTGCGATTTGTTTAAGGCTTCTAGGGGAGAGTGCCACGCATCACCCCTATTTCATATGTCATGTTGAACATGCCCGCCACATATAGCACACCAGCAACATTTCCCTTCATATCTGTTCCTCAAAAGATACTGCATCGTCCTTTGCCTACCTCATGCAGCGCCATCAGCTTCCCAGCGTGGTACACCAGGTTGGTGTTTGCTGTTCCATTGCCTTGAGACATGTCAAGGACGCCAACCTGTGGTGTGTGTGTGTGTGTGTGTGTGTGTGTGTGTGTGTGTGTGTGTGTGTGTGTGTGTGTTGGGAGTTGGTGCATCCTACCAAAGAGTCGAATCCAATCCTTTCAGTGAAAACAGCACTGATATCTGCAACTCTGAAACCAAAAACGTTTCACAATACGCACAAGCCACGGTGCTTATGGCAGATATGACGACCTGCTGTAGAAACGCCTCATGTAGACTCCTGAAATCCGGAGAGACTAAACTTGTGATTTCTGCAGACAATTGATGGCAACAGCTCTGTGCTTAGGTGCCTCAGTATGTGTGGACAGTATCTTTGAAACCTGCAGGAATCGGTACCCGCTCTGCCACTGACCTGGATCTTGAGCAGCTCCAGCATTGTGATTCCCAGTCCCACGAGGCCTTCCTGGTCAGCAAACTGCGGTTTGGAATGCAAAGAGCAAGAGAAGTGTGTGTACGCAAACCGCATCGGAGCTCCATTGTTGTGCTCCACAGTCCGCCAGGCCTTCTTGGTCAGCAAATTGCAGTTTGGAGTGCAGCAAGCGAGAGCTGCAAGAGCTGTTATGTTTGCAAGTTGCCATGGAGCATTTCCTGGAAGGTCTGCATGCACAGGATGCAGATGGAGAGAAAGAGAGTTTCCTGGAAGGTTTGCATGCACAGGATGCAGGACGAGAGGAAGGAATGAGCACCAGGAAAAAAAACAGGAGCACCAGTAACAAAAATCAGCAGCCCTCATGACAGCGCTCACAGAGAGCCAGCACAGACACCCATGACAGAGCTCAAGGGTGGCAGCACAACTTTGCCATTCATGACAAGCTCAAAATTGGTCCAAAATGTCGCGTCCTTTACCAAGCTGCACACACCTGCGCGCAATCCCATATCCCATGTTTGCCATATATGTTGTATCCCCCCTGCCAAAAAAGGTGATGTATATACGGCATATTTATGCGGAACTGGCCAACCCTACGCACACACCTTTGCCCAGATGGGTCGCCCTGCCCGCCTCTCGAGGTCAATCTTAAAAGTGTCGATGTATGTGTTGCAGTAGTTGGCGCATCCGTCCTTGATGCGTACAGCATGGACCATGCCATCACCCTCAAACCTGTCAGGCATGGAGGCAAAGCGCTAGTGGCATTAAAAAATCTTGTTCCCATGTGCTCCCCAAGGAAACAGGCGCTCTTTCAGCCTCCATGCCTCAAAGCCAGTGTCAAGAGAGTCAAAGGGCAGTGGTGGTCCTTCTTGGTGCACCCGCGTAAAAAGTATATGGCAGAATGCCTTGAGAAGCTCTGTTTTTGCTCAACAGTAGCAATCATGCGACATGACGAGGGAAGCAGCACTGAGAATTCAGCAGCCAGCCACCTTGACCATGACCTACAGGATGCATGGCCTCGGACAAGATGGGATTATGTGCAGGTCACCAGAATTCAGCAGCCAGCCACCTTGACCATGACCTACAGGATGCATGGCCTCGGACAAGATGGGATTCTGTGCAGGTCACCAGAATTCAGCAGCCAGCCACCTTGACCATGACCTACAGGATGCATGGCCTCGGACAAGATGGGATTCTGTGCAGGTCACCAACCTGTGCAATGCACTTGTGTACACCGTGTGCGCCAGAATCACACAGATGTATTGAGTATTTCCATCCCTGTAATATATCTTATACAGGGGAACAATTCAAGGTATCCTAAGACAGGCCCCTGTCTGCATTACAGCTCCTGCATTTTAAGGGATCCTAAGACAGGCCCCTGTCTGCATTACAGCTCTCGCAGATGGAATGACAGAGGCTCAAACAAGACCAATCGCCGACCTGAGACTATGCATTTGCGCTCACACTCATTGGCACTTCTTGAATCATCAGGTATCCTCCCCCCCGGGAGCTTTGGGGGGGATATAGGGGGCAACACAGGAAATATATGGCCTGGCTGCCCCCAGTTGCTTAACACAAGCGGAACCCTCAAGCTTGCCTATTGAAGTGCATTCCACCAAGAATGGTGGCATCAACTGGCCATTGCCGCTGGGTGTCTTCAATTTACAGAAGGCAGAGCAAACAACTTGGGCTTCATCAAAAGGCACAACCCATCCAAGCCGTGTGCACGGTAATAGAATGCTTAATCAGCTCACCAGTGATAGGCAGAGTAAGGCTCAAACAAGGGGTTGGGTCCATCTGCATGTTAGGTGTGTCGCACAGGGAATTGTGGAGTTAAACCTGTGGCAGGTTCTGTGGTAAGATGCTTAACCCAGCACCATAATGCAGTCAGTCCATAGTGGAGATGCATGAAGGCAACCATGAATCAGCGGCACCTGTTTTTCTCTTGAAATGGAAGCGAAGCGTGCACAGATGGCTCACTCCTCACTAGACGCCAAAATGCAACCACTTTCGCAGCATCCCCGAGGCACTCACTCCTGATGTACATGCCGTTCATCTCCTTTGGCAGTGTGCCCTCAGCCGTCTGCAAACCCTGCGCGTACACCTCATTCTGGATTGGGCCATAGTTGCCCTCCTGCAAGTGTGGCGTGTGGTGGCAGACCTTTGTGATGATGGAACGCGGCCTCTTGGATCAATCACGTCAGCACACACATAACACAGCGTGATTCCTACATGCAGAAGCACAACATCATTTCATTGATGTTTGTATGCAGCAGCAGTACATGAACGACTGCTCATAATTATCATTAGCTTGTTCAAGGGTGAGACTGGCTTGGGCGTGCTTGGCCACAAGTTGGGTGTGGGAGCTTTTAGACCTGAACACCACCCTCTGCCAATATTGCAGCCCACCTCACCAGTGCAAAGCTCCTCTTCCGTGGCACAGATTTTGCCAGTGCTTCCTGCAGCTGCTCCAGGGGCGAGCGAGGGAGTTCACCTTGCACGACTGGTCTTTGAGTTGGTTTGGCAACAGACACCTCAGCTGCCCGCGCCAACAACCTATGAACCTTTCCATGCTTTGTGCCCTGTCTGCCCAGTCTTGCTGTCACAGGCAAATCAGCGGAAAATCTAGGAGAGTGGATGGGCAAGCGGGAATTCGCTGCTGGCATCAACATGCTCTTGAATCTTACTCCTGTAGTTTGATTATTACTTTTTCCGATATCTCACGACAAGGGTTCTGTATTTGTTGTCATCGGTCAAACCGCAGGTGATCGATAGTGGCAATTTTATCAAAGCAATTACATGATGGTTCAACAACAGTAACCACCGCTGCGTGTGCTGGCCTGAGTACAAGATGTGAGTGCCTTTCGAGCTGTTGCTCGGCACGACTTGTATCACGCTGCAGAAGCATGCTGATTGACTGACTCTGTGCGAGGTACGAATGCACGCAATGTCGTAGGTGTGGCATTTTTGGGTACTACACCTTCGGCGTCAAACGCAATGTCAAGGAGGTGCTGGACACGCTGTTCAATGGCCTGAAGCGCCTGGAGTATCGTGGCTACGACTCTTCCGGCCTGGCCGTGGACCTGGTGGACTCCTTCCAGGAGCTCGATGAAGGGTGCCTGCCTGAGGAGAATGGCACACATGACACCAGCCTGCCCCTCGTGGTGAAGGAGGTGAGGCCTATTGGAAAGGAGGATGATCCTTCTCTATCTCTGAAACCAGAGGAAGCATTGGGAGCAAGTTTGGGACTGGGGCTGTCGCATGCATAACAGCATAAGATTTTTGCTGAGGAGTATGAGCTGTACACAGAGAAGGCCGCTCGCAGTGGTAACAGTGATGCACAGCTTGTGGGCCCAAACGGAGATTTGGGTTTGGAAGGTTGAGGAGCAGGTGTGCCTGAGGAGCACTGGATTTATCCTTGTGCGGGCATTGGATGACGCTCAGGAAGTTACAAAGACCCTGATCGCACTCGGGCTTCAAGAGGACTGCTTTCAACACCTTGAGTACAACTAGTCCTTCCTGTGGGTACCTGCGGAATAGAAAGCAGCAACTTGCACCATACTCGGGATGGAAACAATAGGCAGGTGACCTTGTGAGTCGTGCACCTGCATGTGCCAGTCAGGGCGTTGCTTGTTCCTAGGGCTCAACCATGAGCTGAGCTGCCAAGGCAGAGAGCGAAAGCCCATCACTGCCTGGTCTCATGCCCTCTCCTTCAAAAAAAAGGTCACATCAATCAGCCCATCGCCATTGTTTGGGCTGATTGGGTCGCCTAATCTGCAGATGCGCAATCAGATTGAAATAAGGAGGTTGCCTGCATGCTAGCATATCTGCGGCACAGCTTGCTGTTTCCTGAGAGAGGAGCTGTCATGTCCTTGCGTACGCGGCTGTGGAAATTCCTGCATGTCAGAAAGTCCAGGGAGGCAGTGCTGGAATATATCCTGCACCCCGTTTTGCAGAAATGCTGAGAATTTTGCTGCTTGCCTGTTCTAAAATCCCATCTGTGTGGGGGCAAGCATGGACGGCTTCTCGTTGCTTACAATCTTTTGATTGGAGGCCCTCGTCGTACCCAGCGTAATGCGTTACTTCACTGAGCAGGTGGGCAAGATTGAGTGCCTGGAGCGCAAGACGTATGAGACCATCAAGCAGGAGCATGTGGACCTGGACAGAGAGGTGCAGAACCAGGCCAGCATCTCACACACACGCTGGGCCACGCACGGTGAGTGGCTCGGGTGCGCGAAAACATGTGCGTGGGCCATGCTTGCAACCAGGAGTAAAAGCATGTGTCACGATATTGAACCGTAAGCAAAAGCATGCGGTCAGGAAGCTACAGCATTAGGCCAGCATCTCACATGCACTGGGAGGGTGGCCATGGTGCGCCTGAACGTGTGTGTGTGTGTGTGTGTGTGTGTGTGTGTGTGTGCGTGTGCGCATGTCGTGCTCTTGCAAATCAGGGGGAGGGTTCGGGGGGGGGGGTGGCCCTTCAGGCTTCTGGCTGGGTTTGCTCTTCTGCTGACTGACTGTCAGACCGGCAGGCTGGCAGGTGCTACCAGCTTCAAAACCTGCATCTTTTGTTACCGCTGCCCCTTGCCCATCTAAGCTCGCTACCAGGTTTGAGCATTCCTCCCCCCCTCACAACTTTCCTTTCCGCTTAGCTCTCCTACACCCTTATCTTTGTTTATCTCATCAACACTATTTTTTCTTCTCCTGCTCTCTGCTGCACATCGCACCCACCCTTTGACCCAGCCTGTTTAGAAGGAGGAATTCAGCTTTCTGGTGGACCCATCAACTTCTTTGGGGGGAAGAACTGGTTTCCCATAGAAGGGTTCAGTCCTTTTAAGATGACTTCTTGTCACTTCCTGCCAATGTGTCTTGAGGATAGTGTGTGCTAACATCTGCCACTCCCAAGCACCCATGTCACCTCCATTTCATGCAACATCCATGTCACATATACATGCATCACGTGCGTGCATGGCCTGCAGCTGTACCATCCATATTTTTTGTCACTTCATACAGCGTTTTTGTACATGTGTATCATCTGGAGTTGTGCCATCAGTTCTTAAAATCTACCATCCATTTATCTCGTCACTTCATGAAGCGTTTTTGTGTACCACATGTTTATTACCTGTAGGTGTGCCATCAGTCCTTAATAGCCATCCCCACATCTCTGACGAGGGCTCTGAGTTCACGGTCGTGCACAATGGTATCCTCACCAACTACAAGTTCCTAAAAGAGTTCCTGGTGCGCTTTGCGTGTGCGTGCGTGCGTGCTTCCGTGTGTGTATGTGTGTGAGCGCGTGTGCGCGTGTATCTCTAGTAAATTGGTGTGTTGACAACAACAGACGGGTGAAGCGCTCCACAGCTGGATATGCATTTGGATGCTCCAGACTATTGGGCCCCATTCCAATGAAGGTCCCATTCCATCTTGTTGTCCGCACCAGGATTGAGGCAGGTTTGCAAAGCCCTTGTTCACTCCTATATAGAGTGGAGGTTGGAGCAGAGCACTCCCATTAGTTATAATATGACACCTACTGCAAGCTATAACTATTTCAAGTGAAACACTCGGCTGGACTTGTTCATGCACTGTGCCAGCCCAAGTAATTGCTGGGAGTGCGTAGGTGGCTCATCCATGACTGTAAACTCATGCTTTCAGACCTGCCCGCAATGCCCTTATGCACAGCACCCGCAGTGCTCTTATGCACAGCACCCGCAATGCTCTTATGCACA
Organism: Dunaliella primolecta; assembly: GCA_914767535.2. NCBI lineage: Eukaryota > Viridiplantae > Chlorophyta > Chlorophyceae > Chlamydomonadales > Dunaliellaceae > Dunaliella > Dunaliella primolecta. The sequence continues at coordinate 7,124,894 of OU611763.1, read as the reverse complement.
GCACCTGCAGTGCTCTTATGCACAGTGCCCGCAGGTGCAATGAACTGCAAGACTTGGTCAGTATTATCTCCGACATCTCTCATTTCATCCTGAGTTTTTGCCGACGGAAATGTACCCCGTGCCATGTGCGCAGGTCAAGCACGGTGAGACCTTCGTGTCCGAGACTGATACAGAGGTCATTCCCAAGCTGTGCAAGTTCATTTTCCAGGGCCTGCGCAAAACGGAGGGCGAGAAGGTCCCCTTCTCCAAGGTGAGCTGGACTAAATGGTTCCATGCATTTCAAAAGTGAGTGGCAATGCAAGCTTGTTTTCCAGGGCCTGCGCAAGACGGAGGGCAAAGAGGTGCCCTTCTCCCAGGTGGGCTGCAGTTAAGTGCATGAAATCACTAAGCTGGAGTTCAGTGATTCCATGCATTTCAAAAGTGGGTGGCAATGCAAATTGTTTTCCAAGGCCTGAGCATGACGGAGGGCGAGAAGGTGCCCTTCTCCAAGGTGTCCAAACAGGGATCCAATGGTTTCAATAAATACCCATTTGGCAAATTTTGTTGAGGGGAGTCTGTACAGAAGAAGATGTAGGGGGTTCCTGCAAATGGGGAACAAAAGGTGTTGGATGCTTGGTCTGATTGGATGCGTGCGTTGCTTAGGCCTCGCTGTCATTGCCTGTATCGTTTGTCAAGTGGTTACTGGAAGACCAAAAGAGTGAACACAAATGGTGAACTTGTCGGACAGATGATGAGCTGAGGTGTGAGTTATTGTGTGGTGGGTTTGAGGACCCCTACAGCCAAGAAGCAGTGTGGACACTGCAATGCCAGCATTCCGGGTGAAGAAGCAGTGCAAATGCTGTGTGGATGGTATTGTTGTGCAAGAACAACCATCTAGGCATCTCATGTGCAGATCATGTGAGCAAGGACAACCGCTGTTGCATCCTGCATGCACATCCCATGAGCAAGGACAAGCGCTGTTGCATCCTTTATGCACATCCCATGAGCAAGGACAACCGCTGTTGCATCCTTTATGCACATCCCATGAGCAAGGACAACCGCTGTTGCATCCTTTATGCACATCCTGTGAGCTCAAATGTGATGAAACCGGACGTTGTCCTGGACAATGAGAAGGACTGTGAGATGGGCAATGTGACGCATGTGAGCGCATGCAATGAGGTAAGAGATGCTCTCATGATGCTTCACTCCAGGGCTGACAGGCCACTTATACCCCTGATTGTGCTGGTTTACCTTGTCTCCTCGGGCCACTTATCCCCTGATTGTGCTGGTTTACCTTGTTTCCTCAGGCCACTTATCCCCTGATTGTGCCGGTTTACGTTGTCTCCTCAGCTGATGATAGCTGCTGGAGGAAGCGCTGAGCGCTCGTCACATCTCTTATGCTCAAGTGTGTCCTCGTGTCCATATATTGCTCGTCTCTCATGCTTGAGCTTGTGCTCCTGCTTGTGTGCGAAGCCCATGCTCACGCTGAAGGTGATAGTTGAAGTGGTGTGGAAGTTGGGGGGCTTGTAACCATGCTCATGCCTGTGTTCATGTCTCCCCATGCTTACTCTCATGCATGTGTTAGTGCGATTATTGCACATGCTGCTGCAGCTGGTGATGGACGCGCAGAAGAAGGAGTGCGCGTACACCCATGCTTACTCTCATGTGTATGTGCGCTCATTACACATGCCGCTGCAGCTGGTGATGGAGGTGCTGAAGAAGCTGGAGGGCGCGTATGCCCTGCTGTTCAAATCCAAGCACTACCCAGGAGAAATGGTAGCATGCAAGCGCGGCAGCCCCTTGATTCTGGGCATCAAGGTGAGCAGAGTGGCGCCACCCAAGATCAGTGATGCTTTTGTGGTTGCATGCGTGGCAGCTTCTCAATTCCAAGCATCAAGGTGAGCTGAGTGCAGCCAATGAAGAAATGCCATGTCTTCAAAGAAACTTGGTTGCAAACACAACAGCCCTGTTGTGATCTGTGGGCTGCATGACCCTCAGTCGCGTGTTGCTACGGCATAGCGGTGGCTAGTCAGGCTGGTATTTTCTTCCATCCATCTTTGTCTCTCCAGCAGTGCATTGCTTGCGATGAATCATGCCCCGCAAGAAAATCAGCCCTCTGAAACTTCAGTCAGCCCCCCCAACTGCCTTGCCAACAACTTCCAGGACTTAACCGCATCTAGTAAATCAATGACCTCGCTTATCTTTTGATATCATATGCAGGACCCCAACTCGCTTGGCCGTGGGAGCTTCAGCCACATCCGTGATGCTGGAGACAAGAAGTGGCGGTCAGGGGCCATCGAGTGCTGGCTGGCATCAGACGCGAGTGCCGTGGTAGAGCACACCAAGAGGTGCGCGCACGCAGGAGGGTTTGGGGGAATGGAGCAGACCAAGAGTTATGTTTGTGGGGGGGGAGGAGGGTTGAGCATAAAGTGCTGGCTGGCATCAGACGCGAGTGCCGTGGTGGAGCACACCAAGAGGTGTGTGGGTGTGTGTGGACGCGCGCACGTGCGGGGGTGTTTCACCTTGCATGTCAAAAATTGTTGTAGGGCTCTAGCAGGTGGATGCGGGTTTGGACTTTCAGACAGCCGAGAGAGAGCTGTAGGACAATCACATGGTACTCGCCTGTGCTCCATCACAAAGCACTTTGCCAACGCACCCACCTTGCCGAAGGCTGCGTGCACACACACACACACACACACACACACACACACACACACACACACACACACACACACACACTGAACGCTTGCCAACACGACCTTGCCAAGTGTGCATGACCAGGGATGGGTAGCCAACTCGCCCAGCCTCGTCTGGGGCAAGGCTAGGCGTGGCTGGGGGAGGCTCTTTGGCAAAATGGGCAAGCAATAGGTGGCAGAGAGAGCGTGACCTGCATTTCAAGCAAATGTTCAATGAATTTACAGGGGTTGGAAAATGAAGAGCAGTCATACCTGGAGGAGTGTTGTGTGGTGACAACGACGGTACCGTGCCAGAATTGGGAGTATTGCGGCCAAAATAAACAAATGTTGGCTTCCCTTGCTGCATTGAATCCTTTTATGAATTGCTTTTTTGAGGCCTCTCGTAAAGCACTAGTACTCGCTATTAAATGAAATCGTTTCGAGACCTCGTACACAAATGCTCGCAGCACGGTAGTTTAAATTCTTGCAATTGTAGTGTAGTTGTAATTGGGGATCGGGAGGGCCTGGGTTTGCAACAGTATGGTGGCACTCAGATGAAGATGCTGTTGGTGAAACAGTAATCACCAGAAGACTGAGGGAAAGGCGCTGCGGCAGTGCATGAGTGTTGGCTAGAGTTACCGCATGCCTTCTGTGCATGCTCTCCTCAACAAAAAACCAGTGAGGGTAAAGGGTGGTCCGATTGAGGCTAGGTGAGCTCCAAACACCTCGCTCTTTATGCCTTCAAGAATGCAAGGGTGCTGGTTATCATCAATGCAGTACCAGCAATGCCTGAGATGCCAAGTTGCAGCTTTTGAAGAGGGAAATGCCTTGTGTTGATGAGTAGGTCCGGAGCATTGAGGGGGAACCCAGTCCAGCTTGAAGACGTTCCATTCAAAAGTCAATGACACATTTACAGGATCTGCCTAAAAATCTGGGATGAAAAGGGGCCTGCCAGGAATAGCAGATCTTACACCATCATTTCCCAGCCAGGCTTTGCCCACATAAGCCTGGTGCTCTTTTGGTCTCAGGGAGCCCCCTTGGGAAACAGAGACACCCTATTTGACCATGACTATGCCTGTCCCTTCTTACACAAGGTAACATGACCCTTGCAGCTGCACTGACCTTCCACCCAAAAATGCGTGCGCAGGGTCATCGTGCTTGAGGACAACGATGTGCTGCACCTGACCGGCGGTGGCTATGGCATCTACAACACAGCCCAGCAGGTGTGTGTGCACGTGCACACATGTTGATGTCAGTGGGTGTGAGCGCTAGGTGTGAGCGCAAGCCGTGCTTCTTGGCACTCGGCCTGTCCTTAATTGATGTTAGGGACGCGGAGCAGGTGGCACCATTTTGGGTGTGAACGATGAGCACGGATTGATGTGGCTTGCGGAATGTGTGCAAGACCCACATCATTCTTGTCCTTACCTTGGTGGTGCTCTTGGTGCCAAGCTGGATGTTGAAGCAGGTTTCAAGGCGTTTTTTGTTGCCGCTCTGGATCTGGTAATTTCTAGGGGATCTGGTAATCTTCAGTATTTGTTTGCCCTGGTGATGCACCTGGTGCTAATCGTAAAGTAGGCACCCTGCTGCAAAGAGATCGTCCCTTCAATTGCATGCAGCCTGCTCATGGGCCACTGAGTCTTTCCTGTGAGCCAAGGAAACTGTTCAGCCCAAGCTTGCAGTGTGCGCATCACTCTCAACTCCCATCATTTTTACTGTGGACTTGATTGCATAACTGCATGGTATTGATTTGGTGGTCCTTTTCTGTAGCTCAGGATGTGCAGGAGGCTGTCCCCCACTCCCGTGTGTGGTTGTGTGAAAGGGGGGGATCCTTATTTGGGTCACCCCAAAGGGGGAAATTGTACACGCACACACATACACACAAGGGTAGAGACAGCCTCCTGCACGTCCTAAGTTAGCGGGACTGCAATCACAGTCTTGGGCCTAAAGGGGTCAATGTGGACATGCGCGTGCATGTGCGCGTGTGTGTTTGAGCTCAGGGTTGATCCCCTAAACAGTGTTATCATTGTGGACATTGGTTAGGCCTTTGATACTTTTCAGTTGCGCAGGACGCGGAGGAGACGGTGCTCCGTTTGCTGCTGACCCTTGCAAGGAAAGCTGTGTCATCTTGTTTTGTGGTGCCCTTTGCCTGTGCAGGATGTGGAGGAGGCGGTGCCCCGTGTGCTGCTGACCCTGCAGATGGAGGTGGAGCAGATTATGAAGGTGCGTAGAACACGCGAAAGCTATGTTGTCCCTAACTCATCATTGTGCTTTGAAGCTACTCTGCATGGAAGTGGAGCATGTCATGATTGCGTAAGACACGAGTTTTCTGTGTTTTGCTTGGCTCATAAACTGTGCTTTCAATTGTCGAAACAGGCACAGAATCCAGTATGTAGGTGGATGGGTACAGTGGTCTGCTCGTGAGAGCAAAAATAATTTTGGAGCATTTTGTGCTGTACAATCTGAACATATTTATGCTGTGCGGACTGTCGTTCCCAGCATTCCAACAAGGGAAAAAAAAACATGTTAAAGCAGCGCAAAAAGCCGCTCTCAGCAATCCAACTCTGCACAAGGCCAGTGGCACGTAGTAATGATGGTGCATAAGAGAACAAGCGCGTCGAGCATGCCGATGGTACAAAAACCGTTTTTGTAGGCGTTCCATCTCATCAGTGAGGCAGCAGCATGAAAGCTTGAGTTGAAGCAGGTTATGCAAGCAAGGTGGTACTCGTAGCCACAGTGTTGGGGCATACAGTAAGTTCACGTTGCTCTGCAGAAAGCGGCTGTAGGACACCAAGGCGCAGCTTGTTTAAATGCTGTGTTTCTAGTACCTGTTAAATTAGATTAAATGACTTGGACTGATGAAGCGTTATGCATGCAATATGAAAAGAAAAATAGGTAGGGAGGAGGGCGGGAAATCCTTGAATAAACGTCAACATCGCTGTGGCTGATGCGGTTTGATACCGATGGTAGATTTATGATGTAATGAATGAGTTTGATCATTTAAAGGGTCATTGTTGCACGGAATGCGTTGCTCCGCAGGTACTTGTACTTGCTGCTCTCTCCTAGCTGGTCAGTAAGAATGCGATGTCATTGATTAATATTTATGAAGTAATGCCTTGAATTTGCATGAAAAGTTTAGAGCTCAGCGGATGGCTTTTGTGTGAAGCTACGTATCTCTCCTGTACGTCCCTGTGCCCGCTTGTACGTCAAGGCCTTCTGTTTAACGCGTTTGATATTGTCTTCAATTTTGGAAGTGGTTGAGGGGAGGTCGAAAAAGTGTGACGGAATGAATGCTCCAGTTCTCCTTGCTGAGGTCAGCGCCTTGTGCTGTGCATGCTGCGCTTCACGAATGCTGTTTAGATTCGCAGCGCCTTGGAAACACATAGACGCTCGAGTTTTTTCCCCATCTGGCTAACTTGTTCCCACATGATCCGTGCTCTGAAGAGTGCGCCCGCTTTCCTGTGTGTCCTTGAACCGGTTTGTGACCGCTTCCTGCAAGATGCAATCCTTTGACGGCTGAGGGCTCCTCTGTGTGAGGCCGCACTGATCACATCACCAATGGTGTCCTCTGATGCTGCCTCGCAGGGTACAGCCGACCAACACTTCAAGCACTTTTGGAAAATGGATGGTCTTACCACATTGGCCGTGTCCCATGGATGCTGCTGCCTCACAGGGTGGTGCCGACCGCCTCGTGCAAACGGAGGTTGAATGATCTCATCACAGCATCAACCATGTTCTATGGGTACCGCCTCCCAGGGTGGCGCCGACCACCTCGTGCAAACGGAGGTTGAATGATCTCATCACAGCATCAACCATGTTCTATGGGTACCGCCTCGCAGGGTGGCGCCGACCACTTCATGCAGAAGGAGATCCATGAGCAGCCGGAGTCGCTGCTGCAAACCATGAGGGGCCGTGTGCAGTTCCAGCGGCCGGCAGTAAGTGCATGTGTGACGAATGGTGTGCCAGCAGGGTGTCTCCCTTTGCTGCGTGTGAGTTGCTGCTGCACACCGCTGCTGCAGTGCATGAAAGGCCATGTGCAGTTCCAGCGGCTGGCGGTGAGAGCGCCTGGTTGATGCATGGCTGTGCTTGTGGGATGAATCTCCATCATCCACCTTGTCCTCTGGAGGCTGCCTGTGGGATGCTGCCACCCGCCACACAGGGTTGGGTGGCCTAGCAGTTGGCGGCAGGAGGGTTGCTGGTCTTGGATTACGCCTGCTTGTGTTGGATGGCCGCAACAGAGCATGTGGGTTTGCATGCAGCCCAAGCAACCAGGTTGTATCGCCCATTGAAACAGCTCAGTCCTTTTCATGCTGGTGTGTGCTGTCAGCTACCTTGTGCAAATTATCTGGGGCCAAGTGCTGTTGCAGCAGTCGTTGCCATGGGCAACCTTACCAGCAAGCCAAAACTTATGTTGCTGCCACACCTTGTGCTCTCACTGGTGGTGCGCGTCACCATGTTGCACATGAGCTGCCACACCTGTGCTTGTGCTGGTGACAGCACATGTCACTACCTTGCTTGTTTGCTGTTACACCTGTGCTTGTGCTGGTGACAGCACGCGTCACTACCTTGCTTGTTTGCTGCCACACCTGTGTGTACACTGGTGACAGCACGCATCACTACCTTGCTTGTTTACTGCCACACCTGTGCTTTCACTGTGGTGGCAGTACGCGCCACCACATGCCCGGTCATCGTCCGGTTGATTGGTATTTTGCTGCTGGACCAAAATTGCTTCCTTGCAGTTGCACAAACTCCTTTTGAAGTGGGAAAACTCGTTTGATTAGTGCCGCATCAGCTTATGAATGTCGCATCAAACCATGGGTGGCCTGGAATGCCACGAGAACCCTCGTATGGTCTGTCATTGCATAATATCCTTCCTTTGGTCAGCAGGGGTGGGTTGGTGGATGCCACTGTGCTGCCTTTTGTTCCATGCTGCTGTGATGTGCGCATGTGTGCGTGCGGCTGGGCAGCCCCTGCTTCAACCCGCGCATCAAGCTGGTCGGCTTGGCTCAACTCACAGGCTGTATTTTTGCATACCCGTGCGTGCAGCTGGGCAATCCATACTTCAACCCACGCATCAAGCTGGGTGGCTTGGTTGAGGTCACGGATACCCTGAAGCGCTGCAGGCGTGTCATGTTTGTGGCATGCGGCACAAGCTACCATGCAGCAATGGCAGCGCGGCAGACGATCGAGGAGATGTGCGAGGTGGGTTAGTGTGTGTGCGCGTCAGTGCCTCCTATTGGTCGCCATTTCATACCGATAGCCATAAAACCCAGGTTTTTCAAATTTTTGAAGTAATGAAACACTCAGGGGACAGAGAGGCTTTGGTGAAGAGGGTGTCGAAGTGACTTAGAATGCCTTTGCCTCCCTTGCAACTTTGACTTTAGAGACCCAGTTTACATAATTTCTTTAAAGGGCAAGGATGAGGGCAGAGAGAGGGTGAAAAGGGGGCGAGATGGTGAGTACAAGGCCTACAAGCGACATAGTCTCATCGAGAAATGGCAGCCTATGGCAGCCTCCCAGCTGCCCCCTGCATTGGCTTCGGAATGTCAAAGCGTATGAGAGTGGCAAGAAGCACAAGGAGCGCGCTGCAGCATGGCAGCAGGCACAGAACGGCAAGGCATCATGGCAGCAGCGCATGGACAAGGGAACAGAGTACATAGCGCAGAGGCACGCAGGACAGGCGACCGACCCCAACCTGCACGTTCTGTTTGCAAGCACAACACAAGAACATGCAGCTGGGGAGCCTTGTGCGCAGGCGTTCAAGAGCAGAGAGTTCAGCATTGCGTCGTTTCCCTACCCAGCAGCCATTGTGTAAATCGCTAAATGCTAGCAAGCATGGACATTATGGACTGAATGATAAGCAGGAACATACTTCTGGCAGTAAAGAGATTGGCCTTTCCAGCGTAAGGGAGCAACAGAACAGCCTTTAGCACAGACAGTGTTTACATTTTTAACAAGAGTTCAGCAAAGTCTCAAATGAGAAAGCTCTGGAGATGTGACCCGAGAGGCCGCAGCGCAGGCTGGGGGCATGTGGGCAAAAGCTATAAACATGAAGACTTCAGAAGTGGGCATATTGGGGTGTGACATAAAATCAGGGTTTTTGGAAAAACTTCAAGGAAGCACTGGTGTGTGTGCGTGCGTGTAGGCAGGCAGGCTAGCAGGCCCTGCCCACATTAAATTTCAAAAGTGCTGTAAGACATTTACTCAAGTACGCAATCCCATTGGAGCTCGCTCGACACTTAGGTGTTGGCTTCAAGCGGCACATGCACAGCCTCGTCAGTGTCCACACCAGGTGCTGCGTTGGAGGAGGTGCCAGATCCGTCAAAATGAGCCATCTCTGCATTTTGTTTCCATTCTAACACTGCAGGTGCCTGTGGTGCTGGAGCTGGCATCTCACCACATGGGTGGCTGACCCTTTCTTTCACAACTCAATTCTTCACCTGCTGCAGGTGCCTGTGGTGCTGGAGCTGGCATCTCACCACATGGGTGGCTGACCCTTTCTTTCACAACTCGATTCTTCACCTGCTGCATGTGCCTGTGGTGCTGGAGCTGGCATCTCACCACATGGGCGGCTGACCCTCATTCACACCCCATCTTCACCTGCTGCGGGTGCCTGTGGTGCTGGAGCTGGCATCTCACCACATGAGTGGCTGACCCTCTCTTTCACACCTCAATTCTTCACCTCTACTGCAGGTGCCTGTGGTGCTGGAGCTGGCATCAGACCTGCTGGACAGGCGGTGCCCGATCTTCCGAGACGACTCCTGCGTCTTCCTGAGCCAGAGCGGGGAGACGGCGGACACGCTGCGTGCGCTGGAGTATGCCAAGGCCAAGGTGAGTGCTTGGCTGACGCACTGGGCATGCTGGAAAATGCTGAAGCCAAGAGAGTGGTGTATGTGTGTGTGCGTGCAAGTGTGTGTGTGTGTGTGTGCGTGCAAGTGTGTGTGTGTGTGTGTGTGTGTGTGTGTGTGTGTGTGTGTGTGTGCGTGCAAGTGTGTGTGTGTGTGTGTGTGTGTGTGCGAGTGAAGAATCAGGCGAAGACCCTCAGTCTGAGCAGGGAGATCACACACAGCGTATTTGCAATTGAGTGTAGCAAAACAGCCTGGGTGACCGTGCGGTATTTGCTTGTGAGGGGGGGGGTGTTTGGGTGTGGGGGGCCGAGGAGGAGGTAGACAGTCTTGAGCCTGAGCAGGGAGATGGCAGGCATGCTGGGCATGCGGGAAATGCTTTAGTCGTGCGTGTGTGTGAGAGCGCGCGTGCGTGTGTTTTGTGTGTATGTGTGTGCGCGTGTGTGTGATATGAGGGGGGGCGTGCGTGTGCGTGTGTGTGACACCCTGTACACACTGTAATATGCCAAGGCCAGGATGTGTGCGTGTTGAGGTTGAATTGAGTGCTGTGCGTGTAAGTGGGCCTGGGGAAAAGGCACAGGGGGCAAGAGAGGGGGGCATGAGAGAGGACTCTCACACATGCATGTCTGCACCCAAGCCAGCATCCTTGTGCGCTTGCACGCAGGGTGCCCTGTGCATGGGTATCACCAACACCGTCGGTTCCTCCATTTCGCGCTCCACTCACTTTGGCGTCCACTTAAACGCTGGCTATGAGATCGGTGTCGCTTCCACCAAGGTGAGTGTGTCCGAGTACTCATGAGCTTGGTCTCCAGGATACTCTCACGAAGATGAGTGTACTCATGAGCTTGGTCTCCAGGAGACTCTTACGAAGGTGTACTCATGAGCTTCATCTCCAGGATACTTTCATGAAGATGAGTGTACTTGCGCCGCCACAAAAACGCTGGCTATGAAATTGGTGTGGTCAAGAGAGTGCACTTTTTGTAAGGTAGCACCATTCCATGCGTGTGCTAGTTATTGAAACCCCTTGGTTCCCTCCTGCATGCCTGCATACCTTGCATCTCGGCAGGCCCCTGATGATGGATCTCTTCAGCCCTTGAAACTCGCTCCCCAAGCCTGGATGCAAAAACTATGTTGTGCCGCGTCCCCAGGTCGACCCGAACCTCATAGAGCATCGCAGTCTCCGTCCGGACTGCGTTGCAGATGTCTGAGATTGGCATCACCTCAGAAGTGACACCTACTCCTGGAAGTATTTGACAGAAAAAATCTCAATTTACACGTGTCTGCAGGCCTACACCTCCCAGATCATCGCGGTCACCATGATGGCGCTGCAGCTGTCTGAGGACAGCATCTCCAAGCGCGAGAAGCGCGACCAGATCATAGATGAGCTGGGTGCGTGGATGATTGCACGGATTTCTGTCGACGTGAATCATTGTAATTTTGTCGATCAGTGGCTGGGCATGCAGTGAGAGGAGCGTGACCAGATGATCAACATGTATGCATGAACATACACAGAATACTGTATGATTGAATCCTTAGCACTGGTTCAGCATGCCATACTTGAATTGTCAAGCTCTCTTCTTCAGTTGCTTGGGGAACACTGAAGCGAGTCCTCCTTCCCTAAGTCTGCCCATCTATTTTTCGTGTGTGTGTGTGTGTATGTGCGTGTGCGTGCGCGCGCGTGCGTGCGTGTGCGTGATGATGCAAATTGCAGCAGAAGGACAGCGTGTATCAAAGCCGTGTCTTGTTCTGCAATGTAAGCCTTCTGTTGAACAGATCTCAATCCTTCTGTGCTCGTCTCTTTGGTGCAGGCAAACTGCCTTTCATGCAGGCAAACTGCCTCGCAAGGCAAAACGTGTGCTCATTCTGGGTGGCGCATGTACAAACACCCACCCACCCATCTCTTTACGTTACCGACCCGATTCACAAGCCCTGGGCATCCCACCTAACTTCAAGTAACCACAGACTCAAGTCCACCCAACTGGCTGGCAAGCTGCCCAGCCTGACTCAGCTCTGGCTTCCAAGTTTACTTCTTCTAATCTGGACGCATCACGCACACAGGCCTACTGCCGGGCAAGGTGCAGCGCACGCTTGAGCTGTACGGCACCATGCAGGAGCTGGCCCAGCACACCAGTTCATCTCCGATTGGCAAGCCCTGTGTCTCACTTGTTGTCTGACTGCACCACACGCACGCAGGCCAACTGCCAGGCAAGGTGCGGCGCACGCTCATGCTGGACGGCACCATGCAGGAGCTGGCCCAGCAGCTGAAGGACCAGCACTCCCTCATGTTCTTTGCGCGCGGCTACAATTATGCGACCGCGCTGGAGGCTGCACTGAAAGTAAAGGTCAGTGGGAGATGGTTGTCAGTGGGTGTCCTAACATGGATGTGGTTCAGTGGGTACCTTAGGTGGATGGTTGTGGTTGTCAGTGGGTGCCTTGGGTGGGTGCCCTAACATGGATGTGGTTGTCAGTGGGTGCCTTGAGTGGGTGCCCTAACATGGATGTGGTTGTCAGTGGGTGCCTTAAGTGGGTGCCCTAACATGGATGTCATTGTCAGTGGGTGCCTTGGGTGGGTGCCCTAACATGGATGTGGTTGTCAGTGGGTACCTTAACATGGATGTTGCATTCAAACTGGTACTAGCAAGTGTCCCTCATCCAGGACAGGAGTATCTCAACATGCAGGCTACAACTACGCCACTGCATTCAAGGCTGCGCTGAAAGACAGGGTCGGTGGTTGCTTGAAAATTTGATGGAGGAGGGAAGGGTGGAAGGAGGTGGTGCGTGCGCACAGCCTGTAAGCACGTCATTGTGCTTTTAGAAAGTGGAGGCTTTGCTGGAAGGCAAAAAGCGGTGATTGGGTGTGCCGGGGGTTTTCGGTTCCTCTGGTCTTTGTAAGTGCATGCATGAGGCTTCCGTTGCTGAAGGCAAAATGGGTAGCTGTCGATTGCTAGAGGCAAAAATCAATTGCTGGAGGCTTCAATTGCTGGGATGGGAGCCTGTGCAAGTGCTTGTACAAAAGTGCTTATGGGCCACTTCAAATGCTCATGCATGCCTTGTGCATCATTTGCGTGCCCTAGCTAGTTCAATGGGTCGTATGCTGAGTAATGGGGAAAGACATGCATGAAGTGTGCAGGAATTGTGGCTTTTAGGCAACTGCACGCCGCCTGTGCGTGATGTGTGCAGGAAGGGGCTACCTGTCCATGGAAGCAGCATCTCAGCAGGCAAATAGGGAACGCGCGCTTCCGCACTGGAATGGAGGGGAGCATGCATTGCGCTTGATTTCATCAAACACATGATAACTGCATTCAAAGGTTGCTCACTCTCATCGTGGGCACCTCACTCTGATCGTGGGCACCTCACTCTCATCGTGGACACCTCACTGTGTTCTTGGGCACATCACACCCACAGCAGAGGGGATTGTGGGCACCTCACTCTGATCGTGGGCACCTCACTCTCACGCCGTCCCTGCTGCGCATCACACCCACAGCCTTGAGCTTGCAAGATGACGCGCGCCGTGCTGGCACACTATGTCACTGACTGCAGGAGGTGACGCTCATTCACAGCGAGGGTATTTTTAGCTCGTTTAATCTGTTTAACAGGTCGAAATTGCAAGGCACACGATGGCTGCAGGATGTATCGCTCATCCACAGTGGGGGCATCTTGGCAGGCGAGATGAAGCATGGCATGCCTGCAATATGGTTAACTGAATCAAAATGCATGATGCATGCAGGAAGTGTCGCTCATCCACAGTGAGGGCATCTTGGCAGGCGAGATGAAGCACGGCGTACTGGCGCTGGTCGATGAGAACCTACCCATTGTGGTGAGTGTGCGTGCGTTTTTGCCACTTGGTGCTGTTCCTGTCGTTCAGTTTTGTGGGGGTAACCATGATGGGTGCAGGTTGTCGAGAACCTTCTCGTTGGTTGCTTGCCTGCATTGCCTCATGTACCTGTCGGTCAAGAGAGGGTTTGCTTCACCGACACTGCTGGTTAAGATCGTGCACAACATTCATCCCATCAATACCTGAATTTCTTGTTAATATTCAATGCATTACGCCATAGAACAAAGTAGGTTGGATTTTGGGGAGGCTGAAAATTGCTAAGATGATGAGGATGCAGGAAAGTGGTTGATCAATGCACACAAAGCCTGGAATAGATGGCATCACACACACACACACGCACACACACACACACACACACACACACACACACACACACACACACACACACACACACACACATCCCCACCAGGTCATCGCCACGCGCGACAGCATGCACGCAAAGATGGAGAGCGTGGTGCAACAGCTGTTGGCGCGCAACGCCACGCTGTACATCCTGTGTAATGAGGGCGACAAGGCAATGCAGTCCTACGCAGCCCGAGGCTGCCAGATCATCCCGGTGCGTGCGGTGCAAGCACAAAAACCATGTTACACAGCCGATGAGCTGCGGTGGGGGTGAGGGTGGGGGTGGTGAGGTTGGAGTGGTTGGGAGGAGGGGCTTTGCGCCTGCTTGTATGTGTGCAGGTGCCTGACACGGTGGAAGCGCTGCAGCTGGTCATTAGCATTGTACCCCAGCAGTTGCTGGAATACCATCTGGTCCTGAGCGCACACCATTCTCCTTTCTTGTGTGCCTCCATGTTTGCGCGCAGGTGCCTGAGACAGTGGAAGCGCTGCAGCCGGTCATCAACATCGTGCCCCTGCAGCTACTGGCCTACCACTTGGCCATCCTCAAGGGTCTGGATGTGGATCAGCCTCGCAACCTGGCCAAGAGTGTGACTGTGTCCGAGGAGCAGTAATCGAGGTTCTCCTGTGAAACCTGATGTCAGCAATGTGACAGTGTCCAAGGAGCAGTAGTCAAGGTCATGCAGTGCCAACCTCGCAACCTGGGGCCAGGAATGTGACTGTGCCCGATGAGCAGGGCAGCAGTCATGCTGCTGTTGTTGGCCATGCTGGCGTGCCCATGTCCCAGCCTTGGGACAGAGCATGCTGTGCGACTCAAAGAGAAAGAAACAGCACTAAGTTACATTTACAGAGAGACAGGGCATGCCATGCAGCTTTGCCAAGGGTGAAGCGATGCCTCAGAGCTGCTAGATGGCCTTCTCCAAGGCTCCTGTGGTGCCCTGGAAGAGCTGGATGCCTCCTGGCTCAGTTGTGCTGGCAAACAACCCCATGCTGTGTGCACGCTTGCGCATGAGCCCAGCTGTACAAAGGTGCAAGGGTGCGCACGCCATGCTCAGCGCGGTCAGTGTGGGTTTTTAAGGATGTAGGTCCTGTGCTTTGTCGGTGTTGTCCGCATGCTAAGGAGGGTATGCACCTTGGTGTGGGTTTCAGGGATGTAGGTCTGCTTGTTGGTGTCTTCTGCACCTCCAGGTGCTGTGTGGGCTGCTGTGCTGGCTCATGGGGATGCAGCAGGACTCCTTAGCTGACTCAGAGGAGCTGCTGCTTTGCTGGCTCAGAAGAGTGCAGCACGGCTTCTTTGCAGATCTAGGCGAGCTGCTTTGTTGCTGGCCAGCGGGGTGCAGCACGGCTTCTGGCGCGCTGCTCCTGTGCTGACTCAGGAGAGCACACACAGGTGCCTCTGTGGAGCCATGCCCATGGCTGCTTCTATTTCGTATTTCCTATGGACGACGCGAGCATTGTGTGTGGCAGCTTGTCTTGCTGCCTGCCTTGTCATCGGTAGCAGGTCACCTGCTGTGCTGAGGATAGGAGCCATGTTGTCAACATGACATGCTTTGCTTCAGCTGTGCATACTCCGCTTCAGCCACGCATACAAGGTCCCTTCGCAGGCCCCTGCAGCTGACGCCTAGGAGCCTGGGTGTGGGTGATGAGGGTCAAGCGCCTCGTGGGCTTTGACGTTGGCCATGTACTTGCGCACACCCTTGTCCATTCCGCTGATATTTGCAACTCAAACCTGTACCTTAAGATGGAGGAAGCACAATGGAGCCTTTTGGGCCTTCTTTCTTGTCTTGGTGGGTCCATTTCACCCTCCAGGATGGTCATGGGTAGGTGTGCATGGTCTTTGCGTGAGGAGGCACGTAACTTGTTTTCCCGCACGTCCCCCTTGCGCCCATGGAATGAATGTGCTTCTGCACAGTTCCTTTGGGTTTTCTGCAATTCCTTGCACAACAGAAATCTTGGTCTCCCCTTTTGTAGATGGCATGCAGCTTCCTAACAATCCATAAGGAAAACTTGTTTGAGCTCTTGTGACTCAATGATGTGTCCTTAACATTATTTCTTTATGCTTGAAACAAAGCTCTTGCAGGAGTGATTACTCGCCTTGCATCAGCAGCACAATATAGGGCAGCAGGAAGGCAAGTGTGAGGATGTAGGTTGGATCATGTCTATGCTGAATACGTTACTAATGCGGAAGCGCAATTTGGAAGAACTGCCTGGAATCCCAGATTAGGGGTCAAGGACTTCACGACACAATCAATCACTTAGCTTCATGTTCTGCTCTTGAATGGGGGTTTTCTGTTTCATTTTTTTGAAATTGTTGATGCAGTTGACATGAGGGTCAATTGAAATGACGAATGTGTACCTGCAACACATGTTGAGTGGCTTTTGCACATTGTGATGACGGTGCAGGTAACTTTTAATGCTAGATAGCTCCTTTAATAAATCTTCCAACACAAGATCACTGACCGCCGGCAGGGTGGAGCTTGTTTAGCCTATACTTGCAAGTGGGTGAATCCTTAAGACTTATTCACCAATTGCAGAGTACCGGTGGACAATATTTATTCGTGCTCAAAGGAAATGAGTTACAAATGGGATTTGACCTTCAGCCATTTCTTGCTCAAAGGAAATGAGTTACAAATGAGTTACAATGGGATTTGACCTTCAGCCAGGTAGTTTGGCTGCTCGGTCTGCTTAACTGTTCCAACAGCACAAAAAATATCCATGAGATCAGAAATACTCAAAGGAAAGAAAAGGAAAGGGTTCCTTAGCTGAACCCTCCCTTGAGGGCAGCTTCGAGGCAAAGAGGCGTCTGTACCACCAATCTATATCAACCAGTGGGCATAAAAAGAGCGTGCACACAATTCAGGACAGCAGCACAATTCAGGATACCAGAGTATGCGCAGTGTTCTGCCTGAAACCCCGCACAATGTATTGAAGTTGAGAACCGCATGCCTCTGGACATTAGGAGAGTCCGGGCGACCAGGAGCATGTCCAATAACCCTCCATATCCCCATTAGCTTTCTTTCTGGCTTTAGAATAGGATAGGGTTACATACTATGCCATAGTATGATGTAGCTAGTAGCTGTACCTGCCTACAAGGGCAGCTTACAATGGTTACGATGGGGTTTGACCTTCAGCCAGGTAGTTTGGCTGCTCGGCCTGCTCAACTGTTCCAACTGCACAAGAAACATCCATGAGTTCGGAAATAAAATGATAAGCGTCATTAGTTTGCTTCTGCAAGAAATGAAAAACATCCTCAGAGCTAGCTTGAGAATACTATTCTAGTAGGATAGGATAGGGTTACATAGCTGTACCTGCCTACAAGGGCAGCTTAGCTGAAGCAAAGGTGCCTGCGACCAAACCAAACCAAACATGGGAGAGAATAGAAGAAAGCGCCTGATTCGTCCAGAAAAGTTCTGTGAGAGGGGAAGTCAGAAAATAATTGTGCATGAGTTCTTCGAAGAGAACACACAGGAAAGGAAAGGGTTACATAGCTGTACCTGCCTACGAGGGCAGCTTAGCTGAAGCATAAAGAGTTGCCTGCAACCAAACCAAACCAGACCTAAGCTTGAAACTAGAAGAAAAGCTTGACGTCTACAACTGTTATTGCGTTGCTAAAAAAACAAAGATATAGGAAGCATAGAAGTTGCTCAAACTGAACACACAGGAGCACAAGAACAAAGGAACACGGCATGCTTTTCATCTTGGAGCCCTTCTTGGTCACACCGATTACATGCAGATGTGTGCTCCTGCCAGAGTGATGTCTCAACTCTTAGGGTGTGAGCATGTAAATGAAAGTGCGCTATGTTTCTCAGCATGCGCTTGCCTAAATCAAGATGCAAATACCTAGGAACAGAGAAGGGCGCGCCATGAACAGACAAGGGTCTCAAAGGAAGAGCCATCCAATGATGGTATTTGGCTAGGAAAGGAAAGGAAAGGGTTACATAGCTGCACCTGCCTACGAGGGCAGCTTAGCTGAAGCATAAAGAGATGCCTGCAACCAAACCAAACCAGACAAAAGCTTGAAACTAAAAGAAAAGCTTGACGTCTACAACTGATTTTGCGTCGCTAAAAAAAAGATAGGAAGTGTAGAAGTTGCTCAAACTGTTTCTCAAAAAACCATGCCACATTCATGTACAGCTCCATGCTTGCCAGGATAGCAATGAGGTACGTGTTCAGCAACCAGAGGATTGACAGACATATGTGTAGCTCCAACAAAACACACATGTGCGCATACCCCAAACTCAGTGTGTTCAGCCCCACAGCATCAAGAAACACCTTGTGTAACCCCATGACTGGCAGCAATCATCAGCCATGTTTAGCTTCCAAAATGCTGTACTGTGTATGGCCCCACACCTTTCTGGACTGCATGTTGTATAGCCCCAATACCCCTCACACCAACTGTTCAGCTCCACACTACTTGGCTACTACTTGGCTAGTTTGTTCGTGTGTTCACCATGTTCTGCCAAGGCAGCATTCCACACACCTCGCAACCTTTTTTCTCAAATCTGCAACAAACTCCCTCATGACTACAGGTTGCCCTGACCGAACACAATGAGTAAACACGTTGCACCTGTCCAAGCCTGTGCAGGCAGTCAAAAATTCTGAGGTCCAGCATTTACGGGAAAGACTGCTCATTTCAACATCTGCTTGCAGTACCTTACTGAGTGTAGTACTGTTGCTGCGTAGTAAAGCATTGTAAAACCTAACTGCTGCGCGGAACCAATAAAACTGTAGAGGCTCATGTCCACATTCCCGCAGGACAGACCAATTAGGAGTGGTGCGCCTTACCCCAAGGACACGCTTCAATAAGCACAGGTGCAATGTTTGGAAAAAATTGTCCATTCTTATCTAGTGCCCCAAATTTGGCAAGCATACATGCTAGCAGGAAGAGCATATGTTTTAGTCAGCCAGAGCATGGTATGTGGCCTGTCCGTCAGATGGTGCTCAGACGCAAATTGCCTAATCCGTCTACAGCCAGCTAGGAAAGGGGCACAAATGTACTCAGCAGTGACTTGCGGGTTGCGTTGTTTTGTGAACAGCATGCCCAAATATCTAAAGGAATCCGCACAAGCCAAATAAACTCTGCATAATGTGAAAACTGGCACGTTATCGCCCCTTGAATTAAAGTGCACGAGGGCAGCTTAGCACGTTCAAGTGCACAAGGGCAGCACGTTCAAGTGCACGAGGCAGCACGTTCAAGTGCACGAGGGCAGCACGTTAAAGTACAAGAGGGCAGCTTAGCATGTTAAAGTGCACAAGGGCAGCACGTTAAAGTGCACGAGGCAGCACGTTAAAGTGCACGAGGGCAGCATGTTAAAGTACACGAGGGCAGCTTAGCACCTTAAAGTGCACAAGGGCAGCTTAGCTGAAGCAAAATGGTTCCTGTAACCAAACCAAACCAAACCTGTGTACATGTCAACTGAAAGCCTTGAGCTGAGTTCAGAAGTGTCAACTGTAAGAATCACACACACTGTCACTCGACATAAAACAAGCATGCAAAGTCATGCACAAAAAGAACTCCAAAAGGTTGTCATGCCAGGAAAATATAGTTTTGTGTTTCCACAAGAAGCGCAGAAAGTTTGAGAACAGCATCACTCTGAGAAATTGTCCAAGAGGCCATGACAAATGTGTTCAAATCATGGTTTGTACTTCAGTTCTCAGCATCCACTGTCAAAGATGCATTGCAATGCCTCAAGAAGGGTAACCGCCGATACAGCCTGGTGAGTTCACATGTCAACATGAGGTATCAGTTGCATCGCCTTGCTTGAAGCTCTCCAGGCATCAGGTACCCTGAGTAGTCTCTCCCAAACATGGCATGGGTCTTGAACGGCCCTTGAGGTCACCCATACGCTCCCCAATACCTCCTATTAGGGATCCATGTTGCTTTTATTGCCTGCCACGCAGTGCGCAGTCTTGTGTGTTCCAACCCGGGTCTCTTGGTCTGCAGGCTTATAGGCTAGCTACCTTAGGATAGGACAGGACCGCGTTCTTCGCAACACTGCCAGATTCAGGCTGCGGGTACAAGCTCTCCGAATTGAACAGGCTACTTGGTCCAATAGTACTTCTCCGGTCTGTGATATTTGTGATTCCGATGACATACAAGATGAAAAGCATGTGCTGTTCAGGTGTTCCGATTCCCAGGTCTGCTCTCTCCATCAAAAGTATGCCTCACTTTTTGAGCACAACTTCTCTTTTCTACGTATTCAGGTCTCCCACAGGATGCCCTACCTAGGTACCATGCACCATGTGGATTCCCAGAATGTCAAATGGTTACAAATGGTTACAATGGGGGTTTGACCTTCAGACAGGTAATTTGGCTGCTCGGTCTGCTCAACTGTTCCAACTGCACAAAAACAATCCCAGAAAGAAAAGAAAAGAAAAGAAAAACTACGTAGGCAGAGGAAACTCTCCCTACATCAATTAAGGAAAAGGGGACACATTGGCTCAGAAGAGCCGTGAGCTCCCTCCACCACGAAGCTACAAAAAGAACACCCTAATGGGGATCTGGAGGGTTATTGGAAGTGCCCGGCTCCATAACCTGGCTGCAAGAAGTATTCTTGTTTTCAATAGCACGCCTAGTGGTAACAAGCTTGTTGGCATACATGACAGAATGGGCATGAAGTTTGCGAGCAAGTTTATTGGCGCGTTGGTGGTCAAGTCCCAGTTGTTTAAACTGGTTAAGGGTGTGGTCTGTATAGCAGGTCCCACCAACACCCAAAAGGATGGTGTGGAGAGTCACAACTTTTGCATTATTGAGTTTGCAGAGGTCTGCATGCTGCCGCTGTGCCGCCTCCAACTGCTGTCCAGGCCCCGTGTCTTCACAGTACTTAATTTCAATCAATTGCACATGCCGCTGGTTCACATTCAGTTGGTGGGGTTGCCTCACGCGGTTGGCTGTTGTGGTCCTCAGTGTGGGTTTGTGTCTGCTGCGTAATGCATAATGGTGTGAGCAGGAGGTAGAAGGATAAGAAGGAGTGGTTTTGACTTTATAGGGAGTAATCAGTATAGCATCAGGACGGCTGGAGGTGAGTCTAGATCTCTTAGAAAATTTTCTTGGAAAGAGGTAAGGGGGTATAATTCTGTTTGATGCATGTGCAGGGATTTGAAGGTTGTGCTGGGCCAACCTATCACCACTCCCAATGTCCATGTTAACCAAACCTGCTCCCCAGGGGCTTTTGCTAAGAGCTTTGATTATCATTCTTCCAGCAACATTGTGGCGTTCAGTCTTCATGCTGGAGATGATATGATTTTGGCAGCCTGAAAGCATGTGGAGTACGCTGTCTAATTGATGACAGCCTGGGAGAGGGCAAAGTGGGTCAGTAGACCTTTTGAAACGAACCGCATGTTTTTGGTTATAGAGGGTGCCAGTGCGATATTGTAAGATGGTGCGCTTCATGGGTGTGGATATACAGGACATGTTCCTAAAGGCATTGCCGATTTTCTTATCTACATGTGGTAACAAACTCTGATAATATGAGTAGTAGCCTGTTTTGGAGTTGGCATATCCAAGTCTGTGTTTTGTATGCATTTGAGGCTCGAGAGCATTTTAAAGATTGGGGAGGTAGGTGGTTTTAGGATTGGATAGCATAAACCCAAATATCAATATTTTTTCTAAACCAGGATAACAACAAACTTCCTTTTTTCCTTCATGACCTCATGTGCATTTATGAACAGGCTAACAGTAAAATGTCTTTCCCCTCTTTCCCTTGGAACCCTTGTAACCCCTTAAATATCTTGGCATGACGTTTTACAGGACCTCGAACATGGCTAAATCAGCAGAAAATGCATCTCGCACTATGCTTACATCTGTTTACAGAATTTGTCATTCTGTATGTGAGCACACATTGGCAAATAGGCCGCATGCTTCCTTGTGGCTTGCAAAGACGTATGTTGTTCCTGCTGGTATGTATGCGAGTCAGGTGTGGGGCACAAGTTTCATGCAGGCAAAGAATTCTCTAGTGCTCTGCAAACTTTGCATTTGGATTTCCTGAAAGGTTCCTTGGGTGTGAAGCGAACTACCACTGACTGGGCTGTTTTGGGAGAATGTGGGCACCAACTGCTGAGCTATTATTGGTTCAGAAAGTTGAATCAGCTGTTTGGCAGGATGGACTGTTCTTCTTAGCTGTACTGATGAACAAGTTGGAACGATCGGTTACCACCAATCGGACATTGCAACCGTCTCCGTTATATGTTAGTTCTTTGCGCCGCGAGTACCACGAACTCTTTGATCCTTATTTTCAGGATTTCTCTTAGACGCAACCTTTTTTGCTGTATCAAGTTCTAAAATTCTCTCAACAGCTATGTAGCTGTAACAATTCTAGGTCAAACCTGAATTGTCACTCATCTTGGTTAAGACCAACTGACTAACTGCAAGGGAGTTATCCCCGGGCCGATTGAATGGCTGAACAGTCTTTATTACTAATAATAGTTATAGTATAAAAGCAAACACAATAACCAGCTGGAGAGTCCGACGAGCGCAGGCGAGAGCGGAGCCTGCCTTTGCACCCTTCAGCACACGCACGGTATGTCCTAGTAGCTACCTTCACACTTGCTCCTCCGCTGCTAGCATGCTACCTGTTACAGCAACCCTATCCTATCCTACGTCAGCAATGCACAAAGCAGCTTTTTCCAGGAGTTATAACTCCTACTAATTAGTGCTGATCTGGAGGGTTACAAGAAGCACCCGATTCTTGAACCTGGCTGAAAGAATTCTTCTTCTTCTCATAGTGTCCAGGTTATATCTACTAGATACCTAAGATGTCTGAGCTTTTGGATTTTCTGTTGGCTAGCATAGACCAGTGACTGCACAGGCAGATCAGCTGAACATTCTGGCTGAAGATCTCCCTGTAATCTATTCTATGCTAATCTTGTTCTCATTAGTATGCTGAATAATTACGTTTGTTAAATGGAAAAAGAAAGTATTTCCACGTGCTGTGCCTTCCTACCTCTTCAAACCCATGATTCCCAATCAAACCAGACGCAACTCCAGCCGCCCTGATGCTATCTTGGTCACTCTTCACCCAACTAAGCCAAACAGACCACCCACTCCACCCTCACACCGAGTACTGCGCAGTATGGGGAGAAGCACAACTCCAGCCCGCCATATCCACTTGATAGAAATCAAATACTGTGAAGATACGAGGCCTGGTGCCCAGCTAGAAGCCTCACAGCAACAACACAGCGAACTGTGCAAACAACTCCAAGGTGCAGAGATTACTATCCACCCAATCCTCCTGGGTGTGGGTAGGACTATCTACCCATACCCTTGATCAATTCAAAAAATAAGGATTGACTCACAGAGATCTGAAACAATTGCAAGAAAACTCCATGCCCATTCTGTACAAATTGCGCACAAATTTATCTCTACCAGGCGAGCCATTGAAAATAAAAACACTCATCATATCACTGGTGCCCTGGAGCAGCGTGCTGCAAGGAACCCACCTGATTCACCTGATCCACATTAACTCCCCTCTCATCTTCTGGTGAGGGAGACTCACGGCTCTTTGAGAAAGAAAAAAAGAAAAAAAGAAAAAAAGAAAAACTACGTAGGCAGAGGAAACTCTCCCTACATCAATTAAGGAAGAGGAGACACATTGGCTCAGAAGAGCCGTGAGTCCCCTCCACCACGAAGCTACAAAAAAGAAGACTCTAATGGGGATCTGGAGGGTTATTGGAAGCACCCGGCTCCATAACCAGGCTGCAAGAAGTATTCTTGTTTTCAATAGCACGCCTAGTGGTAACAAGCTTGTTGGCATACATGACAGAATGGGCATGAAGTTTGCGAGCAAGTTTATTGGCGCGTTGGTGGTCAAGTCCCAGTTGTTTAAACTGGTTAAGGGTGTGCTCAGTGTAGCAGGTCCCACCAACACCCAAAAGGATGGTGTGGAGAGTCACAACTTTTGCATTAATGAGTTTGCAGAGGTCTGCATGCTGCCGCTGTGCCGCCTCCAACTGTTGTCCAGGCCCCGTGTCTTCACAGTACTTGATTTCAATCAAGTGCACATGCCGCTGGTTTACATTCAGTTGGTGGGGTTGCCTCACGCGGTTGGCTGTTGTGGTCCTCAGTGTGGGGTTGTGTCTGCTGCGTAACGCATGATGGTGTGAGCAGGAGGTAGAAGGAGAAGAAGTGGGTTTGGCTTTATAGGGAGTAATCAGTATAGCATCAGGACGGCTGGAGGTGAGTCTAGATCTCTTAGAAAATTTTCTTGGAAAGAGGTAAGGGGGTATAATTCTGTTTGATGCATGTGCAGGGATTTGAGGGGTGTGCTGCGCCAACCTATCACCACTCCCTATGTCCATGTTAACCAAGCCTGCTCCCCACGGGCTTTTGCTAAGAGCTTTGATGATCATTCTTCCAGCAACATTGTGGCGTTCGGTATTCATGCTGGAGATGATATGATTTTGGCAGCCTGAAAGCATGTGGAGTGCGCTGTCTAATTGATGACAGCCTGTGAGAGAGCAGAGTGGGTTAGTGGACCTTTTGAAACGAACTGCATGTTTTTGGTTATAGAGGGTGCCAGTGCGATATTGTAAGATGGTGTGCTTCATGGGTGTGGATATACAGGACATGTTCCTAAAGGCATTGCTGATTTTCTTATCTACATGTGGTAACAAATTCTGATAATATGAGTAGTAGCCTGTTTTGGGGTTGGCACATCCAAGTCTGTGTTTTGTATGCATATGAGACTTGAGAGCATTTTGAAGATTGGGGAGGTAGGTGATTTTAGGATTGGGTGTACGAGCTGTGGATGTGCCAGCATTGTGTTCTTTTTTTTCCTCTTTGGCTAACCAAAATATATGAGAAAAAGGATTTCCGCCGGGGCCTGCGCTAGGGATCCCGGTATCAGCCACATTATTATTGGCTTGGCTTGCTTGATATTTTGCAATAGCATCTGCACATTCGTTACCAGCAATGCCAGCATGAGATTTTACTTTGTAGAAACGAATATTTGTTTGTGAGTTGCTAATGAGGGTAGATATGGTTTTTAGGACATCACCTTGAATATGTTGTTTGTGCTTCTCTGGGTAAATAAGTTGTTTACGTATTTGATGAAGAGAGGTGAGACTGTCTGAAGCAATGTGTGAATAAGAGTGTGTGATGGCAGCAGCAATTGCTGCTAATTCAGCTCGACATATGGTGTTGGTAATTCCAGCACCGTTGGGCTCGACAAAACTTCTGCTATCGGTGAGAGGACAGTAGACTCCTGCTCCAATTTCTTGTTTGCCATTCTGGATTTGACAAGTACCATCAGTGTAAGCCCATGTCCTCCAGTCAGGGACTTTGAGCTTGAGGGTTGGACTAGACTGGTTAGGTACAAAAAGTTCTTCCTGATTACCTACGTGTGGAGAGGTAAGATATCTAGATATTTGTTGTTTGTCAGAGGGGAGGCGTTGGCATTTATTGAATCCAGGCATATCAGCATGCATTGTATTGAGAGTAGAATGGTTGCCTATACTGCGCAGCTTCCAGTTAACTTCTGGTACAGCCGAAGCCAGGCCTTGTAGCCAAGCTGGGTTATAATTGTTTAGATGAATCCTTGCAGCTGTGTTCCAGACTGCAATAATTCGTAGGTCCCAGGTGTGCTGAGAAAGGGGTATTTCCTGGTTGATGGAGGATTGTGGATCGTTGTAGCAAAGGTTGGTACGAGCGATGGTTCCAAGTTCACAACAGAAATGTGAATAGGCAGTGATGAGTTTGGAATAGGGGTTAGTTACCATGTGTTGTCCCCATACAGGGAGGAACATGAAAGTAGCAGTGGTGTCACGACGAGAGTCTGCTGTGCCGAGAGTGTGCTGCAAGTTAGTTGAGTTAGTTGTACAGTGGTATTTATCCTTGTGGCAACACAGCTGAGGCTGTGTTGAGAGAACCTTTACTTCACGTAGGAACTCGCAGTAACACCATCTTGTTCTTATCATCTTTGTGAACCCAGTCAAGCCCCTAATAAAGTAGCCCATGTGTGAGTAAGCTCACCTAGCCTTTGGAGGAGGAAGCCAGCAGTGCCACGCCAGTTAAGTGCATCAGTCCAGCATACGAAGTTCAGCCCAATTACCAATAGCATTAGCCAGCAAGCCAAGCAAGCAAGAGTCAAGCCGACTCTCCAGAATCTGCATCATATCTGTCAGTAGCTAGAATCTCCGGCCTAACCCGCTTGTTGCTGTGCGCCACAGCATCAACACCCCCTTTCTTCTGGTCATGGGATGTCAAGACACTGTTATGGCTGCGTCACTTTCTCAGCCTGACAGTGGCCTCTGTGTTGAGAATGGTTGAGTAGATAGCATGGCGTAAGGCCTGAGTCATAGCTTCCTCGGTGTAAATGGGATGGCAGACAGAAAAACCGGAATATCTGGATGAGAGGGAGTTATGGTGGGCACCAAAGAGAGTGTCTCGGGGGTCAGTGCTCCAGTAATGTTGGTATTGTGGGTTGTGGTCCAGCGGGGAGGCCATTTTTTCTTGAGTTACCAGGGCCCATTCTTTAAGGGCAGCGTGGATGGGGGTTGGCAGGGCCCGCGAAAAGGAGTCTTTAATCTTTTTACTAGCGTGCTTGTTTTCTAGCATAGTCTTGCGAGCAAGGAGCCCCTGCAGCTCAGATGCAAAGCTAGTAGGAGCAGGTGTTGTGGCTTCATGCAAGCCTGCAAGCTTGGCCCTATAGAAAGCCTTGTAAAGGAGTTGAAATCGGCTAGGGGTTATCATCCCAACACATTTGCCTTGTGTGTTGTAAACTCTTTGCTCTTTGAGCCAATGTGTCTCTCTTTCCTTAATTGATGAAGGGAAAGTTTTCTCTGCCTACGTAGCTTTTCTTTTTTCTTTTTCCTTTTTCTATATAGAAATATATTTCCACTTAGGTCTGGGGACCAGGCAAGGCGTGCACATAAAGTGTCGGCACGAGTGCTCTAAGGGCTGTTTCACAGGCTCCTGCGTGGCTAGCAGTTGCTAGCAGCTAGTTAAGCTAGTCAGCCAGAAAGCAGATTTTATTTGTGCTCAGCAGACAGCTGCTGGACATGCCTTCTAAGTCTGAACTTCGTGGTGGGTGGGTCATGCGGTCTGTGCACCAATGTGGCTAATTGATAGAGCGTGTTCACTGCCTATGCACTTTTTTTTCTTTTCCACTTAAAATAGAAATAGATAGGACATACTCTCTCTACAGTATAGGAAAAGGAGAAACGATGGCCCCAAAAAACTAAACATATTAATTAATTAATCACATCACATCCGAGGATGGTGTGTGATTCAATTCTACTTGGATTTTTGCAGGTGCATGTTGTTGCTGTACCTTATATATCTTTCAAGCCTCAACGTGTTAAATGTAGGCATAGTCTCCCTGCAGGCTAGAGGTTTTGACCATACTTGCTGTACTATGCAGTTTAATTCACCTGGCTAGGCTGACTTAAATGCTTCTTTCTACCAGAATTATTTCACAATTGTGCCATCAACCTTCAATTTTCAATTACATGTACATTTCTGTACTGATTGACAGCAGTCATATCTGCTCAACAAAAAATACGGAGATGGTCAAAGCTACTTCAAAAGTTCACAGAGGCTACTGTATCAATGAAAGAATGCACTCACAGAAGGCAATCAGCACAAATCTGTACAAAATATGGAATAACTAGATACGGAAGCAGCACTCAACTACTCAAACTAATGACTGCAGAAATGCTACGATATGAATTCATATCATATGGCAATCATGGGTCCGTCCTTATTGGTTCCTCTCACTATGTGCACTGCAGCATCTAGGGAGAACTCTCCAGCTAAATAAGGATTGAGATTTCATACGCCCATCTCCTGCCTGATCTGGGCCACCCACTTGTCCACACGGGCAGGTGTCAAATCGTCCTGGTTGTCTTGGTCCAGGGCCAGACCACAGAATACACCAGGCTCAATCTCAGCCTGCAGTAGGAAGACAGTCATGTCTCTCATTTCTTGAGTACACCAGGCTCAAACTCAAACAATAGAAGACAGCCATTGCTACATTACTTCAGCATCACAAGACTTATTCTCAGCCTGCAGGCACAATATAACTTTCTCACACCCTGACAATCAATGATGAACAATTGCAGGCAGTACCATACACTCTCAAGCTTGAATGAGTGCAAACAAAGTCTGTGACAACAACAAAGCTGTAGCAACTTTTTCTATGATAAAGAAGATATATACATAAGCCACAGGGCGTGCAGGGAGCAGGGTGCACAAGGACTGGAATATATTGGTATTATTGGCAGCGTTGAGTCCGTTGTTTTTCATAACCTTTGAAGAATTATTTTGCAGGGCATTCTATTATGCAGACAAAACCAGCCATCAAGCATAAGTTATGCTGCATAACACAAACCTTGGAGTAGGTGTGCTCGTATTCACCCTCGCTGTAAGACCACTTGCCAACCATCTTGCCCTTAGCAGCGCTGCAGCACAAACAGAGTACATGACAGTGCGTTTGAAACAATTGTTGGACATGCAAAATAGTACTACTGGGCATATGAGCTGCTTCATGAACAGGGGAAGTGACTCAGACAAAACCCGTGTCGCTCAGGATCTGCACACAGCAAAGATAGCTTAAATGTCTAGCTCCTGCCATCACATTATGTCAAATGATGACGGTCACCCCCTAATCCCCACTATCCCTCTTGTTTTTGGTCTTCTGGTGACCGTCCCGCAAAAAAATGTGTTATGGAACGAGGGTGTTGGATGACTGCAAGCCAGGAAACAAAGGCTGCAAGAGAGTTAAGGCGCACCTGAAAATCTGGTACAACTCCTCCATGGCATCGCAGTAGTAGTCACCATAGTTGGCGCTGTCACCCACGCCGAAGCACGCCACTGGCTTTCCGCCGAGGTCCAAGCCTGAATCAATGGACAGGTGAGTGTGTTCAGAAAGAGGATGTACAGTGGAGCAGGTAGGCACACAGTGTTTGATGATACAGAAAAAAAACATGACTAGATGCGGACATATCAGCTATAGTTAAAGATGCATGCTCAATGTGACACGCAAGGCCATCATAACTTGTGTACCAAACATTACTCACGCTTGACGCTGCCAAGCTTGTTGTCCCATGCAGTCCCAGATCGCTCCTCATCTGCGCCTGTGTTCCATGTGGGGGCACTGCAATAATGTACAGAACAGGGAGGTTGTGTTAGCTATGATATTCCACTACTTCCCAGGTGCAGGCCCTTTCTTGTAAAGCAGGGAATTACTCATGCCTTGTGGAGGCTAGAGCCGAATTCCAGCTTTAGACATGCATTTGCTGAATTTTCAGTTGAGTGAAAGGGCGAAGGGGGGATATCATTTTGCACTCACCCAACGATCAAGCCATCGTACTGCTTCAAGCTCTCCAGGTCAGACACATCCCCAATCTCCTGGGGAGCCTCTGCAGCATCTCCCATTTTCTGCGGAAACAGGAACAAGCAGGACAAATCAGGCACGGAGAATTAATAAACTGCATATCTTGGTCAGTGTATGGGTGCTGCCTGGCATTTTTATTGTAAGTTTTTAATTTGCAGCTCATCTGATTGTCAAAAGCTAAGCAAGAGCCTTTGCAATTCACCTGCCCTCATGCAATTGCTTAGTACACATCACACACAGGTATCCTCTTTTCCTTTATTGACGTAGGGAGTGTTTTCTCTGCCTGCGTAGTTTTTCCCTTTTCTTTTCTAGGACACAAAAAACCACATACCTCCTTGATCATCTCAGCAATGCCTTGAGTGTTTCCAGAGGAGGTCTGCATGCAAAACATAATCCATGTGAGGTGAAACTCATGCAACCACCGGCAGAGCGGGCTGCTGCTAATTTAAATTCAAAGCAGGGATCTAACAACTGAAGTCAGGCAGTATTCCATTGGTGCAAACAATTGACATAAGGTGCATCAACCTAGCAACTGATCAGTGCGTACTCAC
This sequence comes from Dunaliella primolecta, assembly GCA_914767535.2. Taxonomy (NCBI): domain Eukaryota; kingdom Viridiplantae; phylum Chlorophyta; class Chlorophyceae; order Chlamydomonadales; family Dunaliellaceae; genus Dunaliella; species Dunaliella primolecta. The sequence continues at coordinate 7,095,341 of OU611763.1, read as the reverse complement.
TGAGTAGAAGATGCCCACGGCCTCAGGAGCAGGCGCAAGCACCCTGCAAGGGAAAGGGCCAGAAGTGTACTGATTACCATGGCTGCCGACTTCCATCAATCATGTTCATACAAAATATGATGCGAGTGGTCAGATAGTATGCATCAGCCCGGGTGCTGCTTGCTGAGGAACATGGATGGCTCTGTTGAATGATCCCACCTTCGGCGTGCTGCGAAGCTGGGCCTCACTGCGCGTGGCTGGGGCCTGCGGTGCGTGCAGGAATGGCTTGGATGGGTAAGCAGGTGCGTGCCTCGTCGCACTTTGTTCTCGCCATCGACGTCGTGTGAGGGCAGCAAGCGTGTTTGAAAGTGCGAGCGATTGCAAGCAGTTGCGGGCAATCATCAGCACTGCACAGCCGCTTCAATAAGTGTGCCTGCAACTAATAATATTGTAGGAGATAAGCACCTGGAAGCAGCGCGCAGGGTGCTGGACAGGGTTCCCTTGTTTGCCAGAGCCATTCTTTCTGTTGTTTTTGCTGGAGGTTGAAGTAAGGTGACGCCTGTGTGCGATGCGGTTGCAAATTTACTTTTTTGTGTGTAGGCTCAGGCGCTGTGGGCAAGTTATGGCACAAGGGGAGCGTGTGTCAACTGAGCACAGGCGCGTGTTGTGCCAAAGGCGTGGCGCGTGTTGTGCCAAGGGCATGTCCAGATGTCCAGACATTTCCTCCCGGAAAAAAAAGAGTTTCGTAACGCGAATTTTAGGGGAAAAGGTGCGAGGTGGACAGAGTAGAAAGACACTGCGCCAGGTAGTGCTGTTTGGCATGTTTCCCCGGTGAAGCAGTTTCCTAGATGCAGAGAAAAGGTGGAGAGTTAATCTATCAGGGTCACATTCAAAGTCAAAACACTCAAAACTTAACACAGGGGGTGGTGTGCGCAGCCGGTCAGCAAACGCCGCCTGCTATGTGGGGCACGAGCACTTGTGTGCGCGACTTGCACATTCCATGATGCCAACAAACGTAACCTTTTCGTCACAGGCATCAGCTACCATGAGCAGGGCACGCTTGTGATGGGGATATACAAACGTGTGCTGATCTCGTGCGCAGAGGATGTTCAGCCAGACTGGAATCTCTCACAAATAGTTCTGAAGAAGTTTAAAAATTGAAGGAATTGGCTGGTCCAGGAAGAAAGGAGGAGGAAAAGCCACACGGGCCAGGAAATTGTCGCGCGCAGGGAGTCTGTTGTCAATAAGACAATTACACACTGAGTTTTCTACTCAGCTGAAGAAACGGCTATGCCAGTCCCACATACCGCGTGCATTAAGAAAAGGTTCCCTAGCCAGGACGGTTCTAGCTCAGGCTCCAGAGCCTTTACATCCTAGCTTACTTGCTAATTCGGGAAACTGGATGCACGCAGCCACCATTTGGTCGGCACCATCGTATTTTCCCAAACTCTAAGCACTTCAGATCACTTCCAGTGCAAGTGGCTGCCTGTAATGAAGGAAAGGAAAGATTATAATCTTTCCGTAATTACGCCAGCCAAAAGAAGGCTGCATGCATTAAGGGAATCTCCCCAAGCAACAAGCTAGAAAGGGTCTCACCATGGGGTTGCATGACAGGCTGCTACACTTAATACCAGAATTGCTACCTCATGCACATGAGGGCATTAGCAGTGCCTTCTAGAGTACACCCTGTATCTCAATCCAAATGAAACACACAATCTTCCAATACTGCACGTGCACCATCTACAATCAAAAACATGCAGTCAGCTTCAAAAGGTTCACTAGCCTAGGATGCCCTCTCCCGTAATATCACCGCATGGATAAGAGAGAAAGAAAGAAAGAAAGAAAGAAAGAAAGAAAGAAAGAAAGAAAGAAAGAAAGAAAGAAAGAAAGAAAGAAAGGCTTCGCAGTCCAAGTCTGGCCGCGTGCATTAAGGAAAGATCACCTGTTCTGAAAGGCAGGGCCTCACCAGACAGACCAAGAGAAAAAGCAAGTACAGAAGTCTGCTCCAGCAAGTTGGCCCCCTCCATGGGACCTACAACACAACTGTCAGGCAGGCCTGTCCAGCAAGTTCAAGACCCACTCCTGAGCCCTAAGCATGCTATCAAGGTCCCAGCAAGGGCACCCTCTTCCCTATGAGACATAACGAGATTGGAGGTGAGCACGGAGTTATGCAGACCCATGCTGAGACACTGCACCTCTGTATCCTTCTCCACCGCGCCGACTTTCAGGATCACTTCTGCGCCAAATCTTCCTCCTGGCACCTGCGCGCGCCGCGAGCCAGCTCCAGAGGACACCGTCATTCTAGTAGGCTGCTGTTGGTCCGCTGCCAGCGTAAGGGTTTGCCGCTGCATGCAAGACGCATGCTGGTGTTGCCCGAGGGAGCGACCACGAGGAGGTACCCCACGCTGGACTGTCGTGCCCCCCCATAGCAGTCAGCACATTCTCTCAGGTTGCCAATGCCCCATCATCCATAGCATGGTAGTTGAGCGTCACAAAATTGCCAGCAGGATGATTTTGAAAGTGGTAAGTAAAGGCTCTTATGGGTCAAACCTTGTGCATATGGATGTAGGCAGCGCAGACTGTCAGACCGTCCAGTACGCTTGTAAGCTCGTGAACACCAGACGCACTCTTGAGAAGACTTCTTCCGCCTCTCACCAAGATCAGGCACGGGCTACTGATAGTAACCCTCCTGAACCCCATTGTTTATTTCCTTCTCTTGGTGGAGGGGATACATAGTGCCTTGGCCCTAGGTATCCTTGTTTCCTTACTAGATGTGGGGGCACTTTCACTGCCTGCGCAGGTTTTCATTTCTTTTCATCTGGCCCAGCGCGACCTGCACATCACTGAGCAAGCCTGTACTACACACACACACACACACGCACACACACACACACACACAACTAGTAGTTGTCCAATATCTCCGTACCTGGTGGGGGCCAACTTGCTGGAGTGGACTTCTGTACTTGCTCTTCCTTTTGGTTTGTGTGGTGGGGCCCTGCCTTTCAGGACAGGTGATCTTTCCTTAATGCACGCGGCTAGGCTTTGCAAGCGTAGTCCTTTTCTTTTCTTCTCCTTACCTCTTCGACCCCAGTATCCTGATCAAGCTAGATACAGCTCCAGCCGCCCTGAGCTACCTTGGTCGCTTTTTGCCCTCTAACACAAATATACCATTTACTTCCCCTCACATCGGGTACTCCACAGTATGAAAGGTAAGGAAGAGGTAAGGAGCAGCACAACTCCAGCCAGGAAACTTCATGAATTGAACATCCAAAACCGCCATATTCACTTAACAGAAATCTAATACTATGAAGACACTAGGCCTGGTGCCCAGCTAGAAGCCTCACAGCAACAACACACTAAATCATACTATCACTGATTCTTAGATTTGTGTCAGACTTGGTCTCAATTTTTGATACTGGTTGAGCTTGTTTCACCAGCTGCCATCAGCCAGAGTCTCGGGCTGTAGGCCACCATTGTAAACCCTTGTAAACCAACACACTAAACTGTGCAAACAACTTCGATGTGCCGAGACCACTCTTCACACAATCCTCCAGGGTGTGGATGGAACAGTTTCTACTGCCCATACCCTGGATCAATTAAAAAAAAACTAGGGATTGACCCGCAAAGGTCTACCAAACTTGCACAAAAGCTCCATGCCCACTCTGTGCGATATCGCACCAACTTACCTCTGCCAGACGTGTTACTGAAAAAAAACGCTCGCTATAATTCTGGTGCCCTGGGGCCGCATGCTGCCAGGAACCCACTGGGGCCATGCTAGCTTCCAGCTTACCCTCTGGTGAGAGAGGCTCAAGACTCTTTGAGCCAACGTGTCTCCTTCTCCTTAATTGATGTAGGGACTATTCTCACTGTCTACATACATTTTCCTTTTTTCTTCTTTCTCTTCTTTTGCACACAGACTCTCAGCTGGCATACACTTTCTATTATTGTGCAGTGACAAACAAAAAATACTTTCACCACCACCAGCATCTTGTTTAAAGATTTGTGATAATGCTCACAGGCAATGAGGCTTGAGGTCCTCTTGCCTGTATTTGTTTCTCAAACGTTTTGTCAAAGGATACCTGAACAGAAAGAAGACTGTACAGTCAAAAGGGTCCCAAATCAATGGTGTTCTTGCAAAGTCAAGATGCCTTGCCTTGCGAAGCGAGGCAGAAAAATGGTCAACAATATAGATGTATTTGCGATTATGTAAGATCCCGCAGCCCCCAATTATACCAGGAATGTCACACACACATACAACGCGGCAGGCGATCAACATAATCAAGCTGCATGCCTATATGCCTATCCTTCCTTCTGCATTAAAAACCCTATCTTTTGGAGAGCTTTACCGCATGACTTTGGATCATCACAGAGGTTCATAACCTGCAAAAGGACTCCAGGGCTTGCACCATTCACACTCTTCTGCGCCATCGCCATCAGCCCCTGCTTTTCCAGGCCTGCACCTATTACACCTTTCATGCAACTAAATCATCAACTCCTGCTTTTCAGGGCCGTGAAGAATATGTTATAGGAAGACTCAAGGTCGTACAGCATTTGGCGAGACTCTGCTTCCTTGAGCTCGTAGTTTGCAGGCTTCTGGTAAAGCTTTGAGTACCATTCCTGCATTTAATTAGAATTGTGTGAATACAGAAAGAGGGTGGTTGGTTGATTTCAGTGAGGAGAGAGGAACAGTGGACAGGCGGACAGTTGCAGAGCGGGCAGCTTGATGCCTCTCTTTCCTGGCAAATTTAGCAAACAAGAAACAGAGAATGGGTTTAGCAACGTCTTCAAAATTATTCCTAGGCACCTTAAGGTCCTTTTTCACCAGTAAGGTTGCCATTAAGAAACAGCTTGGCACCTTTCTTTCCTGCCAGCTACCAAGGTAACAGAGATGGCAACAAGTGCAATGTTCAGCCAAAAGGAGTATTTTTTCCCACGCTTAAGGGAGCAGTGTGATTTAGGTGCTGCTCTTTTCCTCGTCACATGCTTATGGAAGCATGTGATTTAGGAGCTGCCCTATTCCTTGTCACGTGCCAATAGGAGCATTGTAATACAGGTGTTCAGCCCTAATTGCCCCCACAAATGACCCCCCAACCAGTCTAACTTAGCTTTCTTCCTTCTCAATTCATCCACAAAAATAGCTATTGACACATTTCAGGTCCTTGAATGGCGCAGGGGGCCCTAAGATACGGTGAAAAAAGGTGAATTGAGAAAGTTAGGCTTGACTCGGGGGACTCTGTTCGTGGGGACGATTACGTATAAGAGTACATGTGATGCCCAAGTTATACTGCATTCTTGCCAGAGTATGGCACAGAAAGAGTGCCTAAGTGCAACCCCTTGATAAATAAGTCTTATGAAGACATACACTTCAGCCTAGTGCTGTTTGAAATGTAAGCCAATCAAGAGACCCCTGCAAAAAAGGTAGCGTGCAGAAACCAAGTTATCATGCATGCATAATTTTTTAAAGAGACTGCGTGCAGGGAAACATACCGTGCCTGCACTAATGTATGCAAGCGAATTCTATTGCAAGTTCCCAGAGTACTCAAATTAATTAATGTGCGGAAAGTGAGGCTTCGCAGAGGGATTCAAAAAATTTCAATATGTGCAGAGTTCCGCATTCAAGCATCTCTCTCTCTCTCTCTCTCTCTCTCTCTCTCTCTCTCTCTCTCTCTCTCTCTCTCTTCTGCCACCTCCTCCATGCTGGGGATCTGTAGCTCCTCCTCCGTCCCAACGATGTCCTGAGAGATATAACAGGGGCCCCATGTCAAAAGGAGTCCTCTGCCCCTTCTCGGCATGGGGATCCATTCTGAGGCCCGAAGGAGGGCAGGCTGTCAACATGCATACTTTGCGAACAAAATAACATAATCAATGGGTTTAACATCGCGAGGGATGCCAACAATCCAATTTCGATTGCAAAGACTCATCACTGGCAGAGTATTTCATCATTTTCAGGGCGTGCGGTGGTGTGTGGATGTGAAAAGTGACGTGTTTGGGACAGAGAGATCTGTTAGTAGTCAGTCAGGAGCGCCCTGCCCTATCCCCTTGCAGCAGGAGCACCCCGCACCATCCCCTTGCAGCAGGTCCCCCCTGCTGCAGACGTCCAGCAGCAGCCTCCTCCTTGCGTGATTCGTGCCTCTGGCATGGTTGCTGCCTCCGTGCACTATTGGGTTGTTTAATTGAGCTGCGCTGCTTATGTGTGGTTGCAAAAACAATATATTCATTGAGAGTACGCGACGAGCCCATTCCTACACAGTATATCAATTATACATTTCATGGAGCACAAATGAGGTGCCTGTACTTGAGTTGTGAAAATGGAACATTTGGCTGCATGCGCGCACACATACACACACACCTTGATTTTCTCCCGAGGACCATAGTTGGGAGGCAAGCTCTGTATCCTGTCCATTGAAGTCATGAGGTCCATCAAAAGCGGGCAAATCTGTTGAAGCATGGGTGAACCACAGAGTTAGAGGTGGGATTTGTATAGCCTTTTTCTGATAAATGAAGCAAGAAGGGTTGAAAATTGGTGCAAAAGGTGCAGACCTGGAAAATGCCATGTAAGAAGGGAAAAGAAGCTTAGCAAGCAGGTGCTGCGCATGGACTGAAGATAGCAAAGACAATGTAGCGAGAGCAAAGAGTTGCACAACACTTCTAAAGCACTGCTCCTGGTGAGGAATTACAATGGTGGGAAAAGTGTGCAGAGGGCCTCGTACATAATCATACATTCTACTTGTGAAGTTAAACAATTTATTGCTGGACCTCAACCACTGGACCGCAGTCACATCCAATTTAAAACAATGAGCTAAAAAGGTCATGCACGTGTCTGAGTGCGTGTCTGAGCATTCAGATATCGCCTGCCTGCTTTTATTTTAAAAGAAATCTCTCTCAAAAGATGGGTGTTCTAGGGGGCTTTACAAACAGTAACACCACAGATCCAGGTGCTATTTCCCTGCTCAGCACACACACACACGCACACACATACACACACGCACACATACACATTCACACAACAGACAGACAGACACACGCCAGTGCTTCTTTTCAACGTTTTGGAAAACCTAAGTTTCATGTCTCTTCCACTAATGGTAATCTTGAAAAGTTGCATTTCATGTCTTTTTTTGTCGCCAGCCCAGACCTGTGGCCTCCCAGTTTTTGAAAGTATGTGTGACTGTGCGTCCTATGTGGCGGCGGCAGTCCAACCCATGCACTTTGCGGTTTGCTTGCAACTGCCTCACAGGCAGCATGTTAGCAGGCAGCCGCACTTCCATACATTCAAACAGAAACGTCCCAACTGCATCCACTGTAGCACTTTTGTTACTCACTGATGTTTAGGCAGCTGTCCCACAGGCCTTAATTTCGTCATGGATACAAAGTTAACAGAGGTTTGCAGTTGCCTTAATTCCGTTATGAATACACAGTTAACTGAGGTTTGCAGTTGATGGGCAGATGTCTGTCCCGTACACTGGAGGGCCACAGTGTGCTGGTGGTTGCCAAGGCGCGCCTGCCTTGACATGCTTCTTCTTCTGCTTGAGCATATTTAGTGCTGTTCTCTCTTCCACCGACAGTGCTTATTCAGAGCTCAGTGGATTAGATAATTGGATTTCAGAGATGCTCACAGGGGCATCTGAAGCCTTGGAAGAGGCCCCAGGGCTCTTGACGGGAGAATGCTGCAAATGCCCCTGCTGCACAGAGGTCCCCAGACTTCCACAGAGGTCGATTTTACGTTGATGTGAAAAGTCGGAACACCATCAAATATTGTGTAGAATGACATGGTATGTCAAGTGAAAGGGTTAAAGGAAGCACTCAACACACACATGTGCACACATGTGTACACCCCTCCTGCACCTGGTCAATGACCATCATGTTGAGCTTCGACGAATCCACGGTGATAAACTGAAGCAGGCTACCCCATAAACACACACACAGGCACACACTCCTGCCAAGCATACCCCTTCTGCGCCAGGTCAATGGCCACCATGTTGAGCTTCAACGCATCCATGGTGATAGATTGAAGCAGGCTACCTCACGAACACACACACAGACACACACTCCTGCCACACATACCCCTTCTGCACCAGGTCAATGGCCACCATGTTGAGCTTCAACGCATCCATGGTGATAAAATAAAACCAGGCTGAAGCAGGCTGCCCACAAACACATTCTTCTGACCCACACACACCCACCGCACCTGGTCAATGGACACCATGTTGAGCTTCAACGCATCCATGGTGGTGATAAAGTGCTATTTCTCACACAAACTCCTCTCACGCACACACCCCTTCTGCACCAGGTCAATGGCCACCATTTTGAGCTTCGACGCATCCATGGTGGTGATAAAGTGCTACTTCTCACACACACTCCTCCCACGCACACACCCCTTCCGCACCAGGTTAATGGCCACCATGTTGAGCTTCTACGCATCCATGGTGATAAAAACCTCTAGGCTGAAGCAGGCTGCCCACAAACACATTCTTCTGACCCACACACACCTACCGCACCTGGTCAATGGCCACCATGTTGAGCTTCAACGCATCCATGGTGGTGATGAAGTGCTGCACAGCCTCTGCCACTGCAGCGGCCTCTGGAGCAGATGCTGCTGAGTTCCTGCAGTCAGGGTTATGAAATGCTCAGATATGAAGTGCTCCAGTTGAAGCGCTCGGTTAAATAGTGATCAGTTAGGTTGCTCTGCCACTATCCCTGCTTCTGGGGCGGATGCAAGAAAAGAAAGAAAAACATAAACTGAGCAGGCAGTGAAAACACTCCCCACATCAAATTAAGGAAAAGAGGATACCTTGGGCCGAGGCACAGTGTATCCTCACCAAGATAAGAAAAATCAATGGGGACCAGGAGGGGTACTAGCAGTGCCCTGTGCTTGATCTTGGTGATGAAAATTAAGAGTGATGAAAATTAAGAGTCTTCCCAAGAGCGCGTCTGGTGCTTGCAAGTTTACAGGCGTACTGGATAGAATGAGCATGCAGCTTCAGAGCAAATTTGGTGGCTTAATGAGTGCCAAGGCCAAGCTCTTTAATAAAGTGATACAAAGTGTGGGGGGTGTAGATGACCCTGCCCACAACTAACAGAATGGTATGGAGGATAACTTGAGCTGAGGCCCTTTGATGACCTCCACAAGATGGATGTCCCTCTGTCCTGGAAGCAGCTGGCTAGGGTGACGGACCTCGGAAGTAGGTGGAGTGGCTGTGGCTGGCGCTGGCCGCTCCCTGTTTCCCCTGGGTTCCCCTATTTCTCAATGGATACCAAAAGATTGTACATTGCAATGTTTTCATAGGAACAAACATTGCATCAGGGCGACTACAAGTGAGCCTTTGTTTGCCAGGGAAACCATGAGGGAACATGTGTCTGGGAAAGGTTCTATTTGTTGAGTGTTCAGGGACCTGCAGGTTCTGGAAAACAAGACGGCGCGGAAGCAGTACAGCTCCTGTGCAATTATGAGGGTCATATGTGAGTAACGTATCCGGAAAACTCTGCCACCGCCACGGCCTCTGGGGTGGATGCTGCTGAGCTCCTGATGGTCATTTAGGGGAGCTCAGTAGCGAAACTCTGGGGCCAATGCCTCTGGAGCAGAAGCTTTAGAGCCCCTGAAACAGTCAGGGTCACATAGGGTGACGCATTAAGGAAATGCGTACAGTATGGGCTGCGCAGGGCGGTGCATATCCATTTCAAATGCTCGGAGGGTTGAATCTCAAGCAGGAAGGGTGCCAGGGGGTGTTGTTGTACACCAATCATTATAATCTTGAAACTTAAGACTTGAGTAGCTGTTGAGCACAGAGCTCTTGCGCCAAAAAACACAGTTTTGTAGCGTTGGCCAATTCCATGCATGCATGCCGTACAAGTCCACTTTCTTTGTTGGGAGAAAGTGAACTATGTGGAGTGTACATTTAGAACCGGAGAACCCTGCAGGTATGAACTAGGCGCAAAAAATGATGGCAGGGAGCTGATGCTGCGATAATCGCGCATTTTTAGCATTGCAGGCAGTAATGCAGCAGATTGCTTGGACAAACATAAAAGCAGGGAGCTGTCGCTGCGTGATTTTTGCAGCGTAACTGGTGCAGGCAGCTTTGCAGCAGGCTACTCAGACAGAGTAAAAGCAGGGAGCTGCAAGCACTTCAACAGGCAGGTAGGACTGCAGGGCCTCCCACAATACACTGGATACAAAGCACCACAGGCTTGATTGACTATCGCATAATAGATGGAAGGTGCGGGAAATGGATTGCTACGAGTAGCATTGCAATTGCAAAGGGTAATGCTACTTAAGGATCAATTATGCAAAGGAGTGGATGCTGCACAGCTCCAGCATGTACAAATGCTAGGATTGGCCAATTCCGAGTAAATGCACCGAATCTTAGCTTTTGGCTAGAGAAAAGCAATATATCTGGCATGTACAGATGGCATTGGCCAACACTACAAAATTGCAAATGTAGGATTGCGACAAGCCATCATCTATCGTGGGCATGAAAGTAAGTACTGACAGAACAAAAGACGTGAGGAAGCTGCTGCTGCTGCTGCTGCTGCTGCTGCAGAGTTCCTCTGTACTGTAGGCACTGCAGTGTTGGGTAAAGTGGGCCGAGCATTTGCCAACAAAGGCTCTGAAGAGGGCCAAAAGCCCTAAAGAAGCTCTTTCCCGACTTTAACTGTAAGCCAAAGTAAGCAAAAGGTGACGGCATGACCATGCAGAACACAGGGAGCACTCTATGCTCCCATCTGTGCTCTTTGTAACTCTGCCCTCATCTGTGCACTCACCTCTGCTCCTTGTGCCTCTGCTCTTATCTGTGCTTCCATCTGTGCTCTTTGTAGCTCTGATGTCATCTGTGCTCCCATCTGTGAACGCATCTGTGCTCTTTGTATCCCTGCTCTCATCTGTGCTCTTTGCAACCCTGCTTCCAATTGTGCTCTCATCGCTGCTCCTGCTTGTGCTTATCATACCTCTGCCTGCTGGTCTACGGTTACAGGCATGCATGGAGTGCACCATACATGGAGCACATGCATGGAGCGCACCATCCATGGAGCTAAGCGTGGAATACATCATCCATGGAACGCATGCATGTGCAGGTTGCTCAAAGCGTGTTTTCTCTGCATTCCTAAAAAGAAACATTCTTTACCACCTTGGCCCACAGGTTGGCCAACATCTTCAGGCATGCCAACATGGATCAATGGACAAATTACTTGCCATCATCTCTACTCGCTGTACCTTTGCAAATCCATGACAGTTCCCTCCTTGCTTCCACATACCTGTTTTAAGGTTTAGGGTGTAGGGTTCAGGGCTATGCGAGTGTGGCATGCCCATGTATACCAACAAGACTGCAATTTCAATAGGGAAGCAACTGCTGCCTTCTCTGCTTGCCATATCTTTGCTTACCGATGAGCTCAGCAACGGCAAGCAAACGTACATGGATTAAAGAATCAATTGAAAAAAAGTTGTTTGCCGTCTCTGCTCTCCGTACCTTTGCTTACTAGTGTGCTCAATGGTGGCAGGCAAGCCAACAAGAGTCAATCAATCGATGGAAATGTTGTCTATCACATCTCTGTTCTCTGTACCTTTGCTTACTGGTGTGCTCAATGGTGGCAGGCATGCCCACGTGGATCAATCGGGAGGCCGCAAGCGGGCACTGCATGTTGTGCTCATTCATGAATTGCTCCACATCAGGCACCTGCGTGCACAGCGCATGGGGCTACTGCATGATCCGCTTGTGGAAGGCCTGTTCACTGGTGCCTGTGCAATCAATGTCACATTTTGATGCACTGTTGCAAGCATAGATAGTCCCATGACAGTGTCTCGTTGCAGCTTGGCCTTATCCTTGCAAGATACTGCCATGGGACAATGCATGTTTACAACTGTGCAATCAATGACTCGTTTTGATGCACTGATGCAAGCATACACTGTCCCATGGCAGTGCCTCGCAAGGATAAGGCCAAGCTGCAACGAGCAGCTGTCCCACCTTCATTTGTGACTCTTGAAAAGAGTAATGCATGAGGATCAGTACAAACTTGAGAAGAGCACGTTTTCAAAGCCCATTTGGCGGTTGGTGGTGCATTTACGTTGTTAAGCCCACATATGTCTACCCTGTTCCCCACATTTGCACATTTCTTTGCTCACTTCTTTGCTTGTCCTCTTCTTCACATGCAACTGGTCTCGTGCACATTTCTTTGCTGCCCTCAAGTTGAAACGCTCTTAATGCAACTCATATGCAAAGAAGCCATCGCCCTCAAAATACCATGAATTAGGACATCTGCAGAGCAGCAACTTCATATCTAAAATGTCAAACAGCAGCAGCAGCAGCAGCAGCAGCAGCAGCAATTGTGAACTTTCAATCTCTGCATGTCTCAGTGTCAAGGCAAAACGTCAAGTTGGAATGACAGCTGGAGTGAAAGAGTCGAAAGAAAGTTAATCCACAATTAAGAACAACTGTCACCCACCGCATGCCTTTATAAAATGCACCACAATTACAAAGACCCATCAGTGTGTCCCAAGAGTAAACCGTCACTTGTGCCACCCACCGCATGTCTGAGCGATCCCCACAGCACTTTGAACTGCAGGATCAGCTTTTCACATGCCCTCTCGTACAACTCAGGCGCAACGGCATCCCTCACGTACGCACGCTCCAGCTTCTCAGTGGCCTTCAGAATCGCAAACAGGTCCGCCTTGCTCTCCACCACCTCCATCTCCTTCTTATCACCTGCAGCCATGCCAAGACAGTACATGAAGCAAGGGGAGATGTGGCATGCAGGCATGCTCATGGAAAAGCTGTGTGTGTGTGTGTGTGTGTGTGTGTGTGTGTGTGTGTGTGTGCGCGCGCGCGTGCGTGCGTGCGTGCGTGCGTGCGTGTGTGTGTGTGTGTGTGTGTGTGTGTGTGTGTGTGTGTGTGTGTGTGTGTGTGTGTGTGTGTGTGTGTGTGTGTGCGTAAGAGTGTGTGTGTGCATGCATGCGTGTGTGTGTGCTTGTGTGCGCGTGTGCTTATGCTGTGGTGCAGCACCACACCTGCAGGTGTGAGTGCAAGTGCGTTTTGCAGGCATGAACGCAAAGTATGTGCCATCTTTGCAAGCTCAATCCACCCAAAACATCCAATACCTTGCCTCCAGAGTCCTACAGGCCCCTGGAGCGTGCTCATCTTGTGTCCCTCAGGCAGGCTGTTGACATAAATTCAGATACCCAGAAACGTAACCTCGTTTTCCTAAAAAGATGCACGAAGTTTAAAAAAAAGTTTAACTTCCTTATTATTATTCTATTGTTCTGTGATTCCCAGAGGAGAAAACTATGCACATCAATGTAGAGCCCTAGTGTGGCCTACCCGTCTAGTGGCATGAGTGAACAGCTAGCATGAGCTACAGGAAGAACTGGGGTCAGTATGACCCTGTCCCAACAACTGACAAGGACATTGTCAGCGTCTCAGGCCTTCAGGGCAGGCCTGCGAGGAGGACCCGTCCTCGGACATCGGAGTACAAGGTAAGTGTGTCTCTTGGAAGGTTGGCAAATCAAGATGGCCCTCAATTTCCAGATTTGGGTCCAGTGCATCATACACCCTGTGTGTGTATTGCATACACCTGTGGACACGCTTGCACACACACACCTGCACTGCCTAGAGATATTGTTTGCCATGGGCTTGGGCAAACAAATTAGTATGTACTGGAAACCCACTCCCTGCCTTAACGCAAACAAAAGCTTAAACGTCGCCATTACGTGGCCTCGTGGGGTGAGGCAGGGGACCATGAGACCAGCTGTCTTGCACACAATTCTGACATCGAGCTTGAGTAGCATCCTCGGCATTCATCTCACAGAGCTGCACCTCTCAGCACACGCTCACAGTCACAACAGCCGCAAGGTTGCTGAAAGTGTAGCAAATTTTCACCACAAAAGAATGCTTCTCCGTGCTTATGAGAAGTGAAGTTTTTTCATGATCGTGCTGCACAAAGGAAAGGATGCTTTTTAAAACTATTTTGCAAATGCACACGAGTCACAATGCACTTCCAAGGGATTAGACTTCACTTCCTCCAACGTTCTACAGTATGGGCTGCAACCTGTTGTTGCACTTGTCTAGCTTTTCATAATTCAGGCTGGCACCATGTGATTTCCATGTGTGCACTGGTTTCAGAGTGGTGCAAGTGATTCATCCTAAATTAACAATTGGTTGGGCTCCTCTTCCTTTTAATTTGACTCCCAAGTATCTTGAAAAGAGGTCAATTCAAACGAACAAAACGGAGCAAGAGGAATTGAATAAAGAGCTGATATGATTGAGCAAATGATGTTTGAATCTCAACGAGTTCATGCAATGTCTGTTGTTGCACTGTGCTTTTTGGTTCTGGTAAGACAAAATAAGATGCATGCTCAAGTGATGTTTCCACGTTTTAGTGTTGAAACCAAGCACTTTCATTGTTCTGCTATTAGGACTGAACAATGAGAGGGGAACACATTGGTCTGCATCAAATGATGCACCAAATAACCTGCATACAATGGTGAGGACTCTTATTTATCACTCATCAGACACAAATAAACTCCGATCTGACAAAAATGTTTCCAATTGGCATTTTGCGATTGCATTTGGATGTCTGTTTAGATGGAGCCTTAGCATTGTCGTTTCTGCTCACAAATATAAATAGCCATTGGTTGGCATCTTACGCTTGCAGTTGGACGATGGTTCTGATGGAGCCTTAGTATTGCCGGTGCCATGGGCATCTATTGCCCTGGCCTTATTCCTTACCGTCTTTGGCATTGTATCCTTCATTCTAGCCTGGCTGCACTTCACCCAAAAAATAATGGGCAAGGAACGAGCGGTGAGTGTGCCTGTGCAGATGCGATCAGCTCGTGGATTGTTGCGAAAAACAGTGTTATAAGCATTTGGATCAACAGGGTCTGAGCCAAGAATTCTAATGGTGTATTTACATTCTTTGAAAGCGCCCCAGAATATTATGGAATGAGATCCCAAGGAGTCGAAATCCCCTGGACTTCTACCTTCTCTTCTGAACTCATTTGGTTGACCTGTACATACACCATTGAAACGTTTTTGAGCTCAGAATTCCAAATTCATACTTTTCTGCATGATTGAACCTTTATGTCCATAAGTAGCGCCCTCTGACGCCTTCTTCTTTTGCTCAATATTTGCAGGAAATTTCTTTCACGCTCTTGGGAGCGTTGACTTTCATTCCTGGTTTCTACCACACATGGATTGCGTACAACGTGTGGAGAGGAGTGCCGGGTTACAATTGGGATAGTATACCACGGTTTTAGGGACTGTGGTGCTCAAAACTTGAGTTCTGGGTGTGTGATTTTCTTGATGCTTTCTCCTTGTCGGGATAAGATCTCACTCTATTTAATTCTGAATTGGCATAGCTTGCACCTCTTCTGAAAATTGACTCATCGTCGTCCTGTGTTTGAGCTAGCCTTTTGGTTCTCTTTCATTTGCTCGCTGGATGTTCGGTGGCATTGCGCTTTTTTTACGCTCCCCAGCCAGGTGACGAGCCTGCTTTAAAAACACGGTCATTACCTGCTGGGCAATTATATCCACGGTCTTCGCGCACATTCGCAACAGCGGGATTGGTCAAGGTTCAACCCTGGAAAAAAACCTGCTGTTACAGCTATTGCCACGGTGGCAACAGTTTAGAACAGGTTCCAAAGAGCAGGGTTACTCATATATTTCAAAAAGGCAGGATGATTGTCAATTGGAAGTGAGTCCCACGTTTAAGTATCATGTGTATTTGGGGCGTAGTGGACGGTGCACCTTGCGTCTCCTAGGTGTTGTTGCTGGTTTCAACCAAAGATAAGGTTTACAAGGGAACAAAGATAAGGTTTACAAGGTTTACAAGGGAACAAAGATAAGTAGCAGGGAACAGAGAATCCGGGCCAGATGAAATCAATATTTTTTCCTGGAGTACAACTTTACTGAATTTTCTGGAGTATAGAGGTCAGTTAAATGGTTACAATGGGATTTGAACTGCAGCCAGGAGTACAGCGGTCAAATAGGGCAAGAAATATGGATCTATAGGCAAGGATACGTCGCCATACCATCCACAAAGGAGAGTTTCCTCTGCCCAAGGTTGCACGCTACTGTGCTACTGTGGCAAGATCGTAGAGTAGCGTAGCCGTAGCCAGCCACCGTAGCATGCCAAATGGCAATCTCACTTTCTCAGAAAGTTCAGACTGACAGCAGAGGCTGCAGATGCAATGATCATGAGAGTAGGGATGGATTTGCCTTAAAAGCATAAATGTTGTGTACTGTTGAAAAAATGCTACTGCCGTGGCGTGCAACCCTGCCTCTGCCTACGTAGTTTTTTCTTTTCTTTCCACAAGGGCAGCTGAGTGGAAACATAAAGGCCTGTAACCAGACCTTGCCAAAAAATGATCAGCTCACAAAACTTGGACTGGAAAGAATAATAAATCACGTTTGTTGCGGTATTGTGATATATATGGAATAGCACGAGGTAGAATGTGCTCAAAGAAAGGAATATGGATCTATCCTGAGGACAGTCCCATTTCATGCCTTCGCTACAATGGAGCGACATCATCCTCTAAGTATAACAAATCATTCCTGTCTTCTAGTTGCAAACCCTGACATCGATCCCCATGTTGATATACCAACCGGACTAAGCAGGCCAAGGACCATGACATGAACGAGGGGTAAGCGATGTCTCTCTGATAACAATTAGAAAAATTAAAAAACTTTATTTTCAGCAACGGGGTGGAGGCAGGTCAAAAGTGGTTTGACACAACTGCCAGGTTTCAGCTGCAAGCCTGCCTCCTGCAGCCCTCCTCTTTCAAATCCGCACTCTTGCCCTTCAGGTGCGTGCCTCGTTTTTTTGGCTGCCGCCAGTTTGCTCTTCCTCCCCAACCCGGTGCGGCGAACACAGCAGGCAGGTGCTTCCCACACTGCCACCAGGTGCCCTGCAATCAACATGGGGTTCGAGAATGTGTGGAACTGCCACCCTAGCCGAGGAACGGGCATGGGCTCCGGCAACAGGTCATGGTGAGTGTGGTTTGCCATGCTGCAGCTCCTGCTCCCCAGTGCCCCTTTGAAGCCCTTTGTTGTTTGTTTGTACTCAAGCATGCTCCTTGCTTGAGCACATAACACATCTGCAGTCTGGAAGTGCCTCAGGTTCCTGCGGTAGAGCATGCAACATGCTCATTCGTTCTTTCATGCTGCCCTCTTCAAACACTCCTTCTCGCAATGCACCACCCCGCAGCCGGGTGTGCGGCAACCACCACGGTCTGATCCGCAAGTACGGCATCAACATCTGCCGCCAGTGCTTCCGCGAGTACGCCAAGGACATCGGCTTCGTCAAGGTAAGAAGGGCACACAGGCGCCGGGGAGGCCGTGCCGGGCCTTAGTAACACAGGCAATTGCGTTTGTCTTTGATGAAACCCGCACTGTTGATGCACTATATCAAGCAACAATCAGTCGTGCATGCGCCTCTTGGTTTGTGCAAGCTGGTGCTCGGGCAGGGCTGCAAGCAGCTCACACCTCCTCTGCTGCCTCTTTCCTATTTCTGCAGTACAAGTAAATGGAGACATGAGCAGTAGCAGCAGCAGCAGCAGCAGCCTTGAGCTGGCAGCATATGGGCACAGCATGCGCCAGGGGTGTTAACCAGTGCGGACAACAACAGCTGCTGGAGTTCGGTGTTGTCACACCAGCAGTGGCTGCTGCACCTGACCTGTGGACGCAGCAGAGCATCAGCAGCATGACCAATTCACCCTTGGAGCTGGTGCTTTTCCTTACCGGCTGGGTGTTGGACATACAGGAGTAGCAATAGCTGTCTGGTTTGCGACTGTTCTTAATTCGACCTTATTGGACGACATGTAAGCAGCCAGGTTGGAAAGCCCACTCAAGAGGCTCCTGAAAAGTGTCTTGCTTCCTCTAAATAAAACTTGGCACACCAAAAGTGATGAGGAGGCTGATGCCGAACTTGTAAGAAGGCGAGAAGGTAGAAATGGCCAGCAACACCTTCTGCTCCCTTCACCACTTCACAACTGACATGGCCATGTATCATCCAGGCAAAGAGGTGAGTTTCTGTGAGGCTGTCACCTTGATTTGCATCCGCAACACACTGGTCATGCCCGTTGAGCCAACTCTTTGCTCTTTTTTTGTAACATTACAATTATGCTACCATCCCCTCGTTTATGGAATCGTGCTGTTCCATGTTTGATCCCGGCCTAACTCCCCTTTTACATATGTTCGTTGCACATGCGGCCGGCCAAATCCACGTAATCCTGACACTTCTTGCTCTGCATAAATGTCAAAGTGACTTCATCACAAAATGTGTACACTTCGCATTTCAGGTTCCCGTGCTTTCTTTAAGTTGCATTAATGTTCCCTTGGTGAGCCTCCATTTCCCTCTGGCTGCACTCCCCAAGCCTCTCTCAGAACATGGTTGGGCCATCCATTGTCTCCAATCATGCGGTTTTGTTAGTGTCCGCTAGGGGCACAGCTGCTTCACGCCCTCTCCCTCTGGCTTGTTCAAAAGTGTGTGTGGTTCCACCGCGAGCTGCTCATTTGGCCTACACATAAAAAACATGTTTGCGCCCAGAAACCTTCTCCTGGTGAAGAGCCCGAGGCCTTTGTTTTTTGCTTGTCCTTTATTTTGTACGCCTCTTAGCTCCTGTGCACGTCTGGCACAAATTATGGCACCCCCTTCAGTTAAAGGCAGGACCTTCTCAAACCCTTCACGCTGGTAAATAATGAACAATTCAAGCTCAAGTCTTGATCTTTCTCAGCATTATTTGTGCCAGGGACAGGCTGCACAGCACGACCATCCATCTCTCCTGCAAATGACAGTTGCATACTCATTTGCAAAGTGTGTCATCTTGCAAAAGGAGGCCCTCAGGCTTGGCTGAGGCTCCATGCTGGAGCCCTGATCATTAATCAATCGCGTACACACAATTGCGCGCATGTTTTGCACATAGAATGCTACCCAACCACTCCATCCTAGTCCACTCGAGCACAGACCTGTGCTTACTGGTCTGCACAGCTGATTGACCATGATTGAAAACAGCCAAACACCAAAGAGAGCAATTGCACAGCAGACAACTTGCAGGCGCAGGGATGAAAAGATGGCAAGGAGATGCCTCTGATGAGTGGCATGGCAGTATAAAATTTCAAGAAATAAAGCCCAGCAGGGAATCCAAGGCGCAGGGATGGAAAGACGGTGGCTTGGCTCTCAGGTGTCTCCAGACGGGAAAGGAAAGATCATACTCAAGAAAGCTAGCAAAATGCCCGGCCACAAACAGGGTGAAGGGGAAGCCGCCAGTTAAAAGGCATGACTGCGAGGCTAGCGCGGAAAAGGATACTGCAAAGGGGGCATATCTGACAAAAGTAGTTCTTGTGTACACGAAGAAGCATCAATGGTTACAATGCAGTTTGACCTTCCCAGGTAGTCTGGCTGCTCGGCCTGCTCAACTGTTCCAGCCACACAAGAAATATCCACAAATTTTGAAATGAATTGTTAAATCTCACAAGTTTGCTTCTGAAGGAAATGAAAGGTGTTAGGATAGGATAGGATAGGATAGGGTTACATAGCTGTACCTGCCTACAAGGGCAGCTTAGCTGAAGCAAAAGGTGCCTGCAACCAAACCAAACTAAACTTGTGCAAATGTCAACTGAAAGCCTTGAGCTGAGTTCAGAAGCGTCAACTGTAAAAATCACACTCACACTGTCACTCTAATGAAACAAGCACGGAAAGTCATGCTCAAAAAACTCCATAAGGCTGTAGTGTTAGGAATATACACTTTTGTGTTTTCACAAGAAGCACAGAAAGTTTGAGAACAGCACCGCTCTGAAAAAGGCCTAAGAGGCCATAGTAAATGTGTTATGTTCTGCTTTGCACTTCAGTTCTCAGCATCCACTGTTAAAGATGCAATGCAATGCTTCAGGAAGGGTAACCGCCGATACAGCCTGGTGAGTGCACATGTCAAAGAAGGTATCAACTGCGTTGCCTTGCTTGAATCTCTTCAGCAGACAAGTACCCTCTGTAATCTCTCCAAGACATGGCACGGGGTATGGACGGCCCTTGAGGACCCCCATACACCCCCCCATACCTCCTATTAGGGACCCATGCTGCTTGTATTGCCTGCGCAGTCTTATGTGCTCGAACTCGGGTCTCTTGGTCTGCAGTTTGTCCATGCCTCTTGGCTCCTCCAAAGCCACCTGCGTGCATTTCTTGTACAGGTGCTGCTGCTCCTGCTGCTGGGGGAGGGTAGTGTTGGTGCTGGACAGGGTTGGTCTCTTGGTTGGTGCGCTTCCGCTTGGTGGGAGTGAAAGGTGTTAGGGTACTACGATCTGCTGTCACTGCTGTTGACGAGGGCCAATGGTTACAATGGGGGGTGACCTTCAGCTAGGTCGTTTGGCTGATCGGCTTGTGGCTGGTCTCTGCCAGCCAAAAATAAATCCATAAGCTCAGACACGAAAAAGAAAAGCTTTGCCTTTTGTTGATGAAGGAACTGATATACAAATTGAGAGCTCACTTGATGCAGTAAAAAAGGTTGCATCTCAATATCCTGGAAGTAAGGTTCAAAAAACACTTGATACTTGCAGCGCAGAGAACAAACGTGTTCATAAGTACAGTTAAAAAGGACATGTGCTTCATCTTGAGTTTGGTTGCAAGGACACCTGTCACACACAGAGGCACCATCATCCTGCCAAACAGCCGATTCAACTTTCAAAGTATGAGCACGAAGCCGGAACCTGCTCACATTACGCATAACTTGCTTAGGCAAATCCAAAAAAAGATACCAAGGCAGGGGTGCATAGGTTTGGCGAGCGTTGCAAGCAAAAGGAGTAGCAAACCAAGCTTGGTAAGTAGCTAGTTTATTGTTGTTTCCCCTTGGATCCACTGACTCAGCTTCCCTCCAAACTCCTTGCAATTACCTCAAGTCTGCACTAAAATCATCCATGGAAATGGCACCTACGAGGGCCAAGCAAGGAATTTATATGGAGGTGTGGTATATTTGATATAAAGAATAGGCCAAAACTCAAGACCACTGGATAAGATAGGTGGTAGGGTTGCATAGCTGTACCTGCCTACGAGGGCAGCTTAGCTGAACTGGAGAAGGAAGCAAGTCTTTGATCTGAGCTCAGAAGTGCCAATTGCTACAGAGGATCACACACTATCAAGGTTTACAAGGATAAGGCCTTCAGTCAAGAAGTCAAACTGCTAGCCTGCTCATAAAAGGCAATCAACTCATGAAGGAAATAAGGAAGTTTGTTGTTGTTGTGGTTCAAAAAGCAGACACATCATGAGATTCTGCCTGTGAGAACAAGGGAGCATATTTCCTGCGGAGAGAGACCACCTGGGGATGTGTGCAATGGAAGAGGACATGTTGTTCATCCTGGACATCATCATCAGCCTCACAAAGGTCACAGTTTGGGGAAGAGCTGTGATTCCAAGTTGCTGTCTCATAACGAAGGGTGTGAATGCGGAGTCTTAACCGAGCCACGCTGCGAATGACATCATGGGAGAGGTCAAGGAACATGTATTTGGGGAAACTATAAGGAGAATGCATAACCAAGGCTCTTTTAGTAGGAGGAGCTCACCACTGGTGATAGGTCAAGCGTTTACTGTTGCGCTCTCTAGGGTGTGTGTTGGAAAAAGGCTCCCAATATTGTAGATGCCTGGTCCTGAGATCTACAACAAAACAACTGAGATCAATGGACTCACAATTCAGCAGCTTTTGTTTGAAAATATGGGAGTGTGCCAAACCATCCATGGCTGATAGAATATAGGAAGACCAACAATCATCAGACCTCAAGCTCAGCCACATGTCAGCCTGCAAAATCTTTTTCATTGTGGAGCTGTTGCATCGGTCAAGGAGTTGTAAAGACGCATTGCTGCTCATCACACACTATCACTCTTCATGAGACAAGCATGAAAAGTGTAACCCCTTGCACTCCATGATGCAAACACTCCAGAAAGTACACTTCCATGTTCCCTCGTGGTGTTCAGAGAAATAGAGGACAGCAAGACTTAAAAAATGGTGTGTCAGATAAGTTCATCATGTGTTTTATGCTGCAAATCTCTGCGCCACTGGTCATGTATGCGCATGCACTGCAAGTTTCAAAAGAGCAATGACCCAGGCAGCCGAATATGTGCACATGTAAGCATGATACATCAGGTGCATTACATTGCTTGAGCACAAACAGTTACAAGACTCTACAAACAGTTACGAGACACCCTGTCAAAAAGCGCAGGGTCCGTCAGTCCCCAGGCTAATCCCATCCCCCATACTCAAGGTGTAAGGAAAGGAAAGGAAAGGGTTACATAGCTCAAGGTGTAAGCATGTGAACGGAAAGCGCCTTATGTTTCTCAGCATGTGCTTGCCTGAGAAAGAAAAGGAAACCTTTGTAGGCAGTGAGAACTTTCTACATCAATGAAGGAAAGGAGGCCACATTGGTTCAAAGATCATTTGACCAACCCACCACAAATCTCAGAGTATGAGAAGCATGGCAGGCAGAGAGCCAAGACAGGTCCAGCAACGAGGAAGAGAGCAAGATGATAGTAGATTTCTGGAGTTCCAGACCTTCAGCAATCTAGGCATTTGTATCTTGATTGAGAAGATTAGAGGGTTACAAGGGGTTTGGCCTACAGCCCGAGACTCTGGCTGATCGGCTGCTGGTGAAACATTCTCATCCAGCATAAAAAAATTGAAACCAATTCTGACAAAGAACTTGAAAACCTGTACGAGTCTTGATTTAGAAAAGCATTGATGACAAGATCAGTCAAAATGTGGAAGCTCGCCAAGAAAGGAATAAGTTCAGTGTGGAAGCTGGCAATAATATGCAAAGTATCAACATGATGTTTGAAAAGATCAATGCACATGTCCTTGTATTTTCTGACTAGACATTGCACACTGTCAGAAGATTGACAGAGAACGCCAGTCTAAAGAAGAGCTCATAAGGGTCATTTGGTTGCCCTCCTGGGAGCCTGAGGAAACTAAAGAAATTTGGCCTGAATTCCAACAGCGCCTACTCGAATTTGAAGCCAGGCAGAGCGAACCTGACCTCTCCCGACCCACAGCAGACTCTGCCCTCCGAGAGTCTCCAACCTTGAAAGACAAGGTTTTGAAAAACCTTATGCTATTAACACCTGGCAGCAGACACTTGACACAGAACTACGCAACAAATTCACCTTTGATATTCACCCCACCAATCCACAAGTTGACATTGAGCCCACTGGTTGTTGTGAACTTTGGCTGCATGACGTTTACCTTGTTAAAGCTGAACAAAACCCTAATCAAACATCACTAGACACTGAATCAATGCTTCCCCTAGCAGCCAGGAGAACCCATCCCCAAACAGTCAACCAAGCGCAGAGATGCACTCATCCCAAGGCAGACGCACTCGCAAAAGAAACTATCCGCATGCAGAGCGGGGGCAAGCACAAGCAAATAACATCGACTCCGCTCAGACCCCACAGACTGGAGGCAGAAGGCCCAAAGGAAGCCGAGCCCCAACAACAATTTTTGACCCTAACCACCAACCTATAATAAACCCTTGTCCCTCACCTCCAAACACCTCAAGCACTGAAATCCCCCAATGGCTCTGGAATTACAAACAGAATAAGGCTGATACTTTAAGCAAAGTTGAAGCTAGCAACACCATCTTCCGCTATGACCATGTTATCCAAGATATCTTGGGCTGGCAACACCTCCGGAAATATAAGAGATCTTCTCAAGTCAACTTCCATCCTACCAACCCCCAGACTGATATCATGTCAACATGGCATTGTGATATTATCATCAGAAGTGTTGACCTCATAAAGGAAACTCTCCATTCTGACACATCTGATGAGGCCACCTTGCCAGCGCAAATGCCTGAAGTGACCACCCTCGAATGTGCCTGTATTTACAATGCCAATGGCAAGTGCGCTGGTATGCTCACTGTAGACAGACTCAAAACCCTGCTTGAAGCTTACGAAGCAGCGAGAAAGGCAGGCATCCACGCCACCATCCAGCCACCTGTCCAGGATTCAGCAACTGAAATTATGGGACTGCTCTCACGTCAAAAGGCTCAACAAAAGCACCTCTCTGCCAAGAGCAAAAAGGTCTTTAGTTCTAACACGCTGATCACACCTCCCCACATTCGATCAGCCCTTCATAAATGGTGCATGGTCTCAACAGAGAGATTCTCCAACCCTCTTGAATTTGACGGTACCTTCAACACTTATCTCAGCACAAGCTGCCGTGACCAGGTCTTCGGGGCACACACAGACGGCCTCTCTGTGCGCTTCAATGGCTTCTCCTTCTGCCATCCCCCTCATGATGATGAAACTATGTCCAGACTCCTGCGCCACGCAGTGCAATCCTCCCTCCAAACCACAGAACCAGTTGCCACCTTCATGCTTCTGCCCCACTGGAGAGGCTTCAGCTGCAACGCCTACACGAGTTGGCTCAATCACTACCCAGGCCATGCAAAGATCCTTGCCAAATTTCCTGCAAGAAGCATCCAATTCCAGGCACCCCAACACTGGTTTGATACCATACCTAACCCCACCCCCCCTTTATATCCTATGCAACTCATTGTTGTTTGGAACCTACAAGCCAGAGAGGCACTAGATAATGCCAACAAGGACTGGTTCCAGCTCTTCCAGCAAGATGTAAAACAAGATGTACCAGAAGCTTGCTGGCTGCCCTTGGATCCTCCAAATCCTGCCACGCCACTGCGTACTCACCAACACCTCGCATCAAACACTTGGAAGAAGAAATTTCAATCACTTCCCCCTGACATCCATACCTGTTCACACACGTGCCCTCCGGCAAGGGCAGCCTTCCTCCCTGCCAACTACAAGAAGATGTTCATACCCAAAATCAAGGACTGGAGAGAAATCACCTACACAGATGGCAGTGTGATTAAACACAAAGATGATGAGTCCCCACCACTTTCAGGTTCAGGCGTATGCAAACCGGGAAGGGACACTGCTCCACCCTTACAGCTACACTTAAAACCCAATGGCCATGGGCCTATTAATACCATCAACAGAGCAGAACTTGAAGGTGATCTTGTGGCACTCCAACATGGGCAAAATGACATTGCCTCTGATAGTGCATCCTGCCTCTTCCAGATTTCTAAACAAACCCTTAATCCGATGCGCATGAGAAACCACCTACATGCAGAGCTCATTCATGCTATATCAAGCATGTTAGAGCACTCCCAACACCCTATCCATTTATACAAAGTCAAAGCCCACTCTGGCATAATAGGCAATGAGGGGGTTGACGCCTGTGCTCGCACCGCAGCCCTCACAGACACAACAGACATTTCTCTACCAGATGCCAGGGATCCCTTTCACGACTTTTACTGGCTCTCATTGAAGACCTCTCACGCACAAAATGATGGTAGGCACCGCTCCCACGCTCTCCCAATCCACTACCTCACCAACCTGAACGACAAACTAAAATTACACATGCACAGACAGCATAAGCTTGGACTTGCTGATACCACTGGCTACCATTACAATAGCCGGCAAAGGCTCAATTATGCCATACAACCCAATTCCTCTGTCACCACCACCAACATTCAAGCTCACAACACAAATAGTCAACTAGTTAACAAAAAGATCAGCAACTCTTTCTGGAAAAATCCTAAGGTTACCCTCAAACAACAGATAAATGTAATCAAATACCGTACAGGGACAATCTATACACAAAAACATGCCAACAGTTTTAACCAATCTTCTACCTCTGAAAGGTGCCCGCTCTGTGACGACATGGACAGTATTAATCATGTTGTCCTCAGATGCTCAAACACGACTATGAGTGGTATGCACACCAACAGGCACCATGAGGCCCTTAGTCTCTGTGTAAAAGCTCTCAGTAAAGGCAGGTTCGGCTCATCCCTTACTGGTATGGATGCCTGACGTAATGAGAGTCTCCTGGAGCAGGGTATAGAAGTCCCTGAACACATCTCCCGAGCTATCCCTGATTGGGTATTCCCTAATGGTACTGGGTCCTCTGCCTGGCACCAAAGCTGCCCTGATGCTCTCTTTGTGCGCCCTATTCCAGGCCGACAAGTCCACCTTGATCCTTCCAAGATCCCTCCTCAAGACAGGGATATCCACCTCGTTGAGCTCAAATTCTGTCCAGACACCAACCCCTCCGTCACTTTGGAGACTGCAACAACTCAACATGCTCATACTATAACCAGACTTAAAACCCGCAGCTCAAGAAATCCAAACAGGAATAACAAAGTGACACTACACATCATCCTGATTGGTGTTGCCGGCACCATTTACAATGATTATACAATCAAACCTCTTGTCAATCTGGGCCTAACCAATCAAAAAGCAAAATCACTAGCTTGCTAATTAAGTTGTCATGCCCTGCAGAAATTAACCACTATCATTAACAACAGACATGCTCTTTGCATACAGGGGGCTTTGGGGGGGGGGGGGGGGGGTCGCTGGGCGCGCGGAGGTGGCTACCAGGAGGAGGAGAGTCCGGGCGTCTCGGGGCATGGATGACAACCCGCCCGATCCTCATTAGTTTTGTCTCTTTCCCTTTCCTAGGCTAGCTGTAGCTAGTGTAGTCTTGAGGGACCTTTGGTGAGGCCCTTGCTAGCCTGCTAGTTAAGGGACCTTTCCTTAATGCACGCGGCCTTTTGGGCTGGCGTAGACTTTTCTTTTTCTTCTCTTTTTCTTTTCTTTTCTTCTCAAGAAAAGGACCAAAAACAATACAAAGTACAATGGCACCCTGTCACCATTGAGAAATGGGCCTTGCCCATCTTCAAAAATGATAGGCTGCAACCTGCCTCTACAAAGCATGTACCAAGAAGAACTAAAGCAGACCCGTGCTGCCAGCTCTGCTGGAGCCCTGTGAGCAAAGAACACAGCAATTTCAGAAATTTATGATGACATGCCTACTTGTGATACCTGCCACCGCACATACCATTGGGCCTGCCTCATACATGTCAAGGCCTGCTCCCAAAATGACCGGGAACTGTTTAATCACAGTGAGCACTGGGACTGCCCTGCTTGCGCCTCCCTGTCAGACTCTCAAAAAGCGGAAAGGATCAACTTCTCTGAAGACTGCGAAATGATCTATGTAGAGTGGCATCCTAAATGGGAAGTTGAAGAACAGCTACGAATACATCCAGACCTGGATGCTCATATACAAGCCTTCAACCCGGAGGAACACCCAGAGCTTATAGGAGACCCCTTGAACACTGATACAGACCTGGACAATCTTGTCAACGAAGGCTTTGAAGGAAATCCCAAAAGCCTTTCTGACTCCTCATGGATCTCAACTACCGGTTGCGCCATTCGCAAAAATGTCACCTTTGACTTCCAACCTACCAACCCCCAGACAGATATCATGCCAACATGGCAGTGCGACATCATCATAAGACGTGTTGACCTCATGAAGGAAATCCTTCATCCTGACACCGTGTGACATGTGATGAGGTCGCCATGCCAGCACAAATGCCAGAGATAACCACCTCTGAATGCGCCTGCGTCTACAATACCAATGGCAAATGCATGGGCATGCTCACTATAGACAGGCTCAGGACCCTGCTTGAAGCTTATAAAGCTGCCAAAAAGGCAGGCATCCATGACACCATCCAACCCCCTGTCCAAGATTCAACAACTGAAATTATGGGTCTGCTCTCCCGCCAAAAGGCTCAACAAAAAAATCTTCATGCTAAGAGCAAAAAGATCTTCAATTCAAACATGCTTATTACCTCTTCTTGCATTCGCGCAGCCCTGCAGAAATGGTGCATGGTCTCGGTAGAGAGGTATTCCAGCCCCCTTGATTTTGAAAATACCTGCAACACCTATTTCAGTACAAACTGCCGAGACCAAGTCTTCGGAGCACACACAGACGCCCTCTCAGTGCTCTACACCGGCTTCTCCTTCTGCCATCCACCCCATGATGATGAAGAAATGTTCAAACTCATGCGCCATGCAGTGCATTCCTCCCTCCAAAGCACAGATCCAGTTTCCACCTTCATGCTCCTGCCTCACTGGAGAGGCTTCAGCTGCAACGCGTACATGACCTGGATCAGACAATACCCAGACGTGGCAAAAGTACTTGCCAAATTCCCTGCAAGAAAAATCCAATTCCAGGCACCACAACATTGGTTTGATACCATACCTAATCCTGCCTCACCTTCCTATCCTATGCAGCTCATTGTTGTGTGGAACCATAATGCCAGAGTTATGCTAGACAGCGCAAACAAATACTGGTTTCAGTTTCTCCAGCAAGATGTCAAGCAAGTCGCTCCAGATGCTAGTTGGCTACCCTTGGATACTCCAAATCCAGTCATGCCACTGCAAACACACCAACACCTTGCATCAAACACTTGGAAGCAGAAATTCCATTCACTCCCCCCTGACACCCACAGCTGCTCACACAAGTGCCCTCAAGAAAGAAAAGCATTCACCCCTGCCAAGTACAGAAAGATATTCACACACAAAATCAAGATTGGATTGGAGGGAAATCACCTACACGGATGGCAGTGTAATCAAACACAAAGATGACGATTCCCCACCACTCTCAGGTTCAGGTGTTTACAAACCAGGTATAGACACTACTCAACCCCCCCAAAACTTACAACTGCATACCCAACGGCCATGGGCCTACCAATACTATCATGAGAGCAGAACTCGTGGGTATCCTGGTGGCGCTCCAACACGAGCAAACCAAAATTGCCACTGATAGTGCATCTTGCATTTTTCAAATTTCAAATCGAACCCTCCATCCCATGCGCATGAGATATCACCTACATGTAGAGCTCATACATGCAATATCAACCATAATAAAGCACTCCCCTCACCCTATCCATTTTTATAAAGTCAAAGCCCACTCTGGCATCATAGGGAACGAGGGGGCTGACGCTTGCGCTCGCACTGCAGCCCTCTCTGACACAGTAGACATTACACTTCCGGATGCCAGGGACCCTTTCCACAACTGTTTTTGGCTTTCATTAAAGACTTCCACACAAAATGATGGCAGGCACCGTTCCCACACTTTCCCTATACACTACCTAACCAATCTGAGCGACAAACTTAAAACACGCATGCACAAAAAACACAAACTAGGCTGTGCTGACACCTCTGGCTACCACTACTAGAGATGGCAGAAGCTTAACGATGCCACACCATCCACCAACAACACAAACAATGAAGCTCACAACCCAATCTCTCAGCTTGCAAACAAGGAAATCAGCAACTCCTTCTGGAAAAATCCAAAGATTGCCCTTAAACAACAAATAAATCTCATGAAATATCGAACGGATACACTGTACACACAGGGACATGCCTCCGACTTTAACTTTTCCTGTTCTGATAGGTGCCCACTCTGTGCAAATACAGACAACATTTATCATGTTCTGCATAGGTGTACCAACCCAACAATGAGTGGGATGCACACCAACAGACACCACGCGGCCCTTAGTCTCTGTATAGAAGCCCTCAGCAAAGGCCGTTTTGGCTCATCCCTCATTAGCATGGATGGCTGCAATCATGACAGACTTCTGGATCAAGGCATACAAGTCCCTGAAAACACCTCTCGCGCTATTCCAGACTGGATTTTCCCAAATGGCGCTGCCTCACCTGCACGGCATACAAGCCGCCCTGATGCTCTATTTATGAGACACATTCCAGGCAGACAAGCCCACCTTGATCCTACCAAGATCCCACCACAAGATAGAGACATTCACCTTGTTGAACTTAAATTCTTCGACACTAATCCTGTCAGCACCTTGGAGCGTGCACAAACTCAACATTCCCACACCATTAACAGGCTTAAAACACGCAGCTTAAGAAACCCAAACAGGAATAAAGTGACTTTGCACACGCCCTCTCCCTGCATAAATCACCTCCCCACAATCTCTCCTCCCTCATAACCTGCATAATGCAACCCTTAATGGGCCTTGGAGTTAATGGAATCCATGAACTCACATCCCCGTGTAAGACTCACATCATCACAGTAGCTCAACTACAAGCCAAATACTCCAAGGTCAATGTCAAGTGTGAAATAGCACTCAACAGACTGGCAGCACTGGCTAACCTCCCCCAGGAAGAAGGGTTAAGTACATCCTCCATCCAAAAAATCATTGCCTACAAAAACACTGAAACAAATACTCTTGCACATTACCGCCTTATCAAAAACACACATGTGAGTGGCCTCAATGTAGAACCAGATACCCTGATTCATACCGACCCTCTTGCAGGCTCCCAACCAAACAGTACCCCTACCACACAAGTTGTGCCATCACCACAACCTCGCTCCACATCTCACTACAGACACGAACATACTGGACGCCGCCTCAGACATGACCAAGCAACCTTGTCCGCCCCTACAGCTAACATTCCTACACAAGAACTTTGTCCTATTACTCAGGAAGTAATGACCGCCAAAGAAACAAAATCCACAGAAGAGCCACATAATAAAAGAACTCGCTCCAAGTATAGGCTGAGCATCACTCCTACACAAATAATTCATGCCTCAACACAAAATACTGCTAGCTCTAATGTTTTGATGCCCACTCAACGAGATTCACCTACGGAAGGGCCACCCAGCAAGCGCACACGCTCAACATTAAAACACACACCCACTCCCACGTCTCAATCTTTTAGCCAGAATAATCCAGGAGCTAATGCCAGTCAAAGCACTGTTAACTACATCCCAACACAGCCCAACTCCCCATGCACAACAGATACTGGCCATACAGGTAAAATCCGCAACCCTCCTTCCTGTCCAAACACTCCACACAGCCTAGATACACAAATTTATAACCACAAAAACAAAAAGAAAAAGATGCTTCACATAGAGACAGAACTGACCCCTCCTGTCATCAACCTCCTCAGCTCGCCATGCCAAGCCTCTGAGGTCTGGAATTATTAGAAAACCTCAGTCCACAAGCTTACAAAGCAAAAACAGCTAGCCATGCTATCAACGCTATATATAACCATGATTTTGACATAACTCATATAGATGGTTGGAGAAACTGCACGGTTAATAAAAAAGACGGAAGGGGAAGCCTCATCCACCATCAAGTGCAATACCACACCCATTTTGCCCCAACGATTATCTCTATGATGAGAAGTGGGCCCTGCCTTTCTTCAAGAAAGCTGGCCTTCAGCCTGCAACTATTTCAACTGCTGCTCGCACTGATATTGAGTGTGCTTGCTGCCAAATATGCAATTACCATGGTGGCTATGAACCTATTAACTCTGAACCTCCTTACCTTGATATGTAAATCTGTGATGTTTGCCAACGAACGTACCACTGGAAATGCATGAAAGAACTTGGTTGCTATACTGATGGGCAAAGACAAGAGATAGATGCAGCTGACACATGGGCTTGTCCCGCCTGCGCAGGCCTTAACAATGCACAGAAAATTGACAGAGAATGCCAGTCTAGAGAGGAGCTCATAAAGGTTACTTGGATGCCCTCCTGGGAGCCTGAGGAAACTAGAGAGACCTGGCCTAAATTCCAACAGCTTCTGCTTCAATTTGAAGCCAAGCAGAGCGAAGCAGACCTTTCCCAACCCACAGCAGACTCTGCCCTTTCTAACCTTGAAAGACAAGGCTTTGATAAGCCTCACGCTATTAATACTTGGAGGCAAAAACTAGACACAGAACTACGAGATAAAATTACCTTAGACACACACCCCACCAACCCACAATTAGACATTAAACCCACTGGTTGCAGTGAATTCTGGCTGCATAATAATGACCTTGTCAAGTACAAAGTAAAACATAACCCCAATCAAACATCACTAGACACTGAATCACAAAGCCCCAACCCTCGTGCTCCACCTCCCCTTATCCTCCCATAAATTTACAAAGCATACATGGCATGCATTTACAACACACAATGCAATGATACATTTATGTAATTGCATTTACATTTACATTTACATAGTTCCACCAACACCGAGGAGGATTGGGTGAATAGTTTTAGCCTCAGCGTTAATAAGATTACAAAGGTTAGCATGTTGCTGCCTAGCCGCGCTTAATTGATGCTCTGGCCTTGTGTCTTCACAGAACTTAATTTCTGAGATGCACATGACGCTCGTTCACATGGAGTTCATGTGGATGCTTAACGCGGCTAGCTCTGGTTGTCCTCCTAGTCGACCTGCGCAAAGCGTGTTGAGAATGAATAGAAGGGACACTGTGAGAAGTAGGCTTGGCATTACAAGGGGTAATCAAAATGGCATTGGGTCGACTTGAATGTAGTCTTTCCCTTTCTTGAATGTTACGAGGGAACAAGTAAGCAGGTATTGTTCTATTTGAGGCATGTGTAGGGAGTTGCAAGTTGTGTTGTGCAAGTTTGAAATCACTCCCTATGTCAGTGTAGACAAGGCCTGCTCCCACAGGGCTTTTGCTGAGTGCTTTTGTAATCATTCTGCCTGCAATGTTATGGCGTTCAGTTTTCATGTTGGAAATGATGTGATTCTGGCAGCCTGAGAGCATGTGGAGAGCACTGTCCAACTGATGGCAGCCTGGAAGGGGGCACATTGGGTCAGTAGACCTTTTAAAACGCCAACCAAAAACAAACCAAAAACATGCGGTTCGTTTCAAAAGGTCCACTAACCCACTCTGCCATCTCACAGGCTGTCATCAATTAGACAGCGCACTCCACATGCTTTCAGGCTGCAAAAATCATATTATCTCCAGCATGAAAACTGAACGCCACAATGTTGCTGGAAAAATGATCATCAAAGCTCTTAGCAAAAGCCCTTGGGGAGCAGGCTTGGTTAACATGGACATAGGGAGTGGTGATAGGTTGGCGCAGCACAACCTTCAAATCCCTGCACATGCATCAAACAGAATTATACCCCCTTACCTCTTTCCAAGAACCTTTTCTAAGAGATCTAGACTCACCTCCAGCCGTCCTGATGCTATACTGATTACTCCCTATACAGCCAAACCCACTCCTTCTTATCCTTCTACCTCCTGCTCACACCGTCATGTGTTACGCAGCAGACACAACCCTACACAGAGGACCACACGAGCCAACCGCGTGAGGCGACCCCACCAACTGAATGTAAACCAGAGGCACGTGCACTTGATTGAAATTAAGTACTGTGAAGACACGAGGCCTGGACAGCAGTTGGAGGCGGCACAGCGGCAGCATGCAGACCTCTGCAAACTCATTAATGCAAAAATTGTGACTCTCCACACCATCCTTTTGGGTGTTGGTGGGACCTGCTACACTGAGCACACCCGTAACCAGCTTCAACAACTGGGACTTGACCACCAACGCGCCAATAAACTTGCTCGCAAACTTCATGCCCATTCTGTCATGTATGCCAACAAGCTTGCTACCACTGGGCGTGCTATTGAAAACAATAATACTTCTCGCAGCCAGGTTATGGAGCCGGGTGCTTCCAACAACCCTCCAGATTCCCATTAGAATCTTTTTTTTGTAGCTCCGTGGTGGAGGGGATTCAAGGCTCTTCTGAGCCAATGTGTCCCCTTTTCCTTAATGATGTAGGGAGAGTTTCCTCTGCATACATAGTTTTTCTATTCTTTTTTCTCTTCTTTCTTACTCAAGGTTAGCTGGATACCATCATGGGAGCCAGAAGAAGCAAACATAATCTGGCTAGCCTTCCACCATGCTGGCAGCATATGCAAGAGTTTGTCCAGCAAAGCAAACCCAATCTTCTCCTACCCACAGCGGACCTAGCCCTTTCCAATCATTGGATGTCCTAGAGAGACAAGGATTCAACAAACTGGATGCAAATATCACCTGGAAACAGAAATTAGGCACAGAACTTCGCAACAAAATTACTTTTGATATACACCCCACCAATCCACAAACAGATATCGAAACCCACAGGTTCCTGCAAGTTTGGGTCCAGGAAATTGACCTCATTGAACACAACCCCAAGACACCCCCTAAGCAGACTCCAACAGATACTGCAATCCATAATGCACCCCTAACAATCCCACCTACCCTAATCTTCCCCAAAATCTACAGATCAAGCCTGAGGGAGGCATGTCCCTACAATGCGGACGGCAAATGCGTTGGGATGATGACCCCTCGCCGGTTTGATGTCTCTACAAAACATTCCACAAAGCCAAAGCACTTGGCTTACGCAGTAGCATCCGCCCTCCACCAGCAAGCTTTGCATCTGAACTAATAGGACTTCTAGCCTGCAAGACTAAATTGGACAACAAATATCAGAGCAAAAGGATTAAAGACTCATTTTCACAAACACTTCCACCTTACATTCACAATGCCTTCCAAAACTGGACACACGCCACCCAAGAGAAAATGGCCTCTCCCTTGGACTATAACACTCATTACCTACACTACTGGAGCTCTGACCCCCATGACATTCTTTTTGGCGCCCAACACAATTCCCTCTCATCCAAATAATCGGAAATTTCCATCTGCCACCCCATCTATGACGAGAATGCCATGACACTAACCCTGCGACATGCTATCTACTCTGCCATCATCAATACAGAGGCTACGGCCACCTTTATATTCCTGTCAGCAATTGGTAAGCTGATGATTACCAATCCCTACTACAAACTCCTCACTGCCTACCCGCATCTTTGCTGCAAGCTTGGGACCATCTCAAAAGACAAACTTACATACGACAATCCCTTATCCTGGCCCAGCCAGGAAATTGCTCTCCCTCAACATACCTGGGACTTACGAATCATTGCTGTCTGGAATACAACTGCAAGGGTCCACTTGAACAACCAGAGCCTTACATGGCTCCAAGGTTTAGCCAAGGGTATTCCAGAGGCCAAGTGGTTTGTTAAAAATGTGAGAAACAACCCCATCCGGAATGCAAGGCACGCTGTTATGCCCGGGATAGGGAAACGTGATTAGCTTTTCCTAGACAAGAAGCAAATTGCCAAGGTCCCCCGATAGACCAGCCACAGACATAACTGCCCCTATTCCTTGTCAGTCCAATCCAAACTTCCAGCTCAACGTTGCAGATTGGAAGTCCTGGGCCTACACAGACGGCCGCTGCTAGGTTCAGGACGGCAAGACAGTTATTGGGGCAGGAGTGTATTATCCTACGAGTGATTAAAAAAATCTAGTTGAACCCAATGGCGCTGGTACTACCAACACCATAGGAAGAGCTGAGCTGGCTGCAATAGCGGCCGCGCTCACTCACGAACACACACACACACACGTAGCCACAGATAGCCTCAGCTCACTTCACCAACTCAGAAAGCAAATACTGTACCCAGAGGGGCACAGACATCATGTACAAGGAGATGTTCTGAAGACAATATCAAACCTTGTCCGCACCTCTCAAGGTCACATCTTTTTCTATAAGGTCAAATCTCATGCTGGAATAGATGGGAATGAATGCGCAGATAGAATTGCTAAATACCAGGCTAACCTCAAAGATAACAATCTGACCGATACCGGTATCCCTAGTGCTGGCCAAGGCAGCAACCCCTTCTACAAGATTGCTTGGCTGGCCCAAGAAGAGATAATACCGGGTACACCTGAATCCTCCTCCCCCACTCTAAATCTGATTTAATTTCCAGACCTTGAAGATGCCTTGAAATCCCATATGCATGCTAAACACAGACTTGGATATGCAGATTGCAAGACAGGCTATTGCACTTATTACCAGAGCTTGCTACCACATGCAAATAAGGGCATTAGTAATGCCTTCTGGAACATGCCCTGTCTCTCGACTCGTATGAAACGCATAATCTTCCAATACCGCACAGGCACCCCCTACAACCAAAAACATGCAGTGCGCTTAAAAAGATCCACTAGCCTTGTATGCCCTCTCCCAGAATGTCATCATACGGATAGCGCCCTCCACATTCTCCCAGGTTGTCAATGCCCCGCCATTCGTAACATGGTAACTGAGTGACACAACATTGCTAGCAGAATGAATTTGAAAGTGGTCAGCAAACTTTGCCCTTGGTGGCTCTTATGGGTCAAACCTCTTACAAATGGATGTAGGCAGCGCAGACCGTCTGGCTCAGCATGACATGCACATCACCGAGCAAATATCTAACCGCGTTACACCTCCCTACCTCTTTAGCATTCCTGATCAAGCTAGACGCACCTCCAGCCGCCCCGATGCTATCTTGGTCACTGCTTACCCTGCTAACCCAAATAGAACACCTACTCCCTCCTCACATCGGGTACTCCACAGTATGAGACGTAATGAAGTAGTAAGAAGCAACACAACTCCAGCCAGGCAACTTCATGAATTGAAAATCCAAAACCGCCATATCCACTTCATAGAAATCAAATGCCGGTACTGCGAAGATACGAGGCGTGGTGCCCAGCTTGAAGCCTCACAGCAACAACATAGTGAACTGCGCAAAAACCTTCAAGGCGCTGAGATCACTCTCCACACAATCCTTCTGGGTGTGGGTGGGACTATCTTTACTGCCCATACTTTGGATCAATTAAAAAACTAGGGACCTTGACCCGCAAAGGTCTGCCAAGCTTGCACGAAAGCTCCATGCCCACTCTGTACAATACGCGTAAAAACTTACCTCTACCAGACATGCCATCGAAATCAAAAATACTCATCATAACTCTGGTGCACTGGGACTGCATGTTTCCACAAACCCACCAGACCCACACTAGGCTCCCTCACACCCTTCGGTGAGGGAGACTCACGGCTCTTTGAACCAATGTGTCTCCGTTTTCTTGATTGATGTAGGGAGTGTTCTCACTGCCTACGTAGTTTTTTCCTTTTTTCCAACCCATTGGCAGCCTTGTTTGGCCGTTTGATGCAGGTGGAGAATTTTATGTTCAGCTTCGAATTTGCTTGAGCGCTCTATATCTCCTCATTTAGTAAGTGTTGATACACTCATAACCGGAGTGCATGCATGCATGCATCCGTGTTGAGGGGATGCGGAGAGGGGTGGGTTTGCAAATGGATTGCGTGCATGTGTGCGCACAAGTGTGTGTGTGTGTGTGTGTGTGTGTGTGTGTGTGTGTGTGTGTGTGTGTGTGTGTCGGTTACTGTTGGTTGGGGACAATAAATCTGCACGCTTTCCGTAATGTCAAACAAAATGAAATTATATTCATGCATGGAAGTAACTCGAACAATGTTCGAGGCCCGCGCAAGTGAGGTGAGCCTGGCGCACCTACGCTTCATTTTTGCCTACTCATCCCTGCTGCGCACCCCCGTCTTCTGCTACGCAAGTAGCATGCAGGCTCGCTGTGCTCATGTCATGCGCCTTGCTCTGTGCCTTTGCAGGGTCAGCACTGGAACCGAGATGCGGTGCTTTGTGCTCAACTTGTTGCAGATGTAATCCTGTGCTGCCAAGCCACCTGGCGTGGGGGGACCCCACAGTCAGGGGTTTTGGAGCAAGGACGTGTGTGTGCACTGCCTCCTTGAACTCCCGACCCCAGGCCTGCTCGATCGACGTTCCACAGCGTGAAGCGATGCGGTGCATCCGTGATGCTTGGTTCAAGCAGCAAGTGTACAGGAATGTCTGGTGAGTGCCGGGTGAGGCCTGGCTTTGCTTCAACATGCAAGCGAGCCGCCACCTCATGCATGGAACTTTCTCGACCCCCCATGCATGCTCTCTGCCCTCCATGACTGCATTATGTCTATCAAGTGGTGGTGATGCTTAGCTATACATGCGAGCTAATTTGCCCTTCCCTTGCCAACCCACCCCGGTTGTCCCTGACTGCTGTGACAACCCCCCCATAATTGCATGGCCTCAGCATCTTGCGCACCATCCATCAAACTCATGCCCGCTCCCCCCATAATGTGACCAGTCTGCACACCTGCATGAAGCGGTGGGTGCTGGGCTTCCCGCCCACACCTCTGACAGGAGCGCCCGCTGCAGCCCCAGCGGCTGTGGCCTCATGGGTGCACATTCCACCAGAAACACCGTACACTGACAGTGCAAGGTGCAGGCTGCTGACTCCTCCGCAAGGGGTTGCAGGCAGCAGCCTCCCTCGCCACTGCTTTTCTGATTCCATCGCCTTCGGGTCCAGCCCCGTCGGGGCGATTACCTGTTGGGTCTTACCCAGAAAATGCCATTCTTCCATCTGATTCCTCCAGCTTCTTTCTGCCATGCTTTGTTAGTCGACAAGTCGTACCCTCATGTCCTCTGACACACGTTACCTTGTGCTGTAGAAGCAAGCTGTGTCTGGCATGCGCCTCCCTTCATTCTCTTACAAACACTGATCCAGTCCATACTCTGTTGCGAGCCAGCTCCAATCTCCTTGGACCCTGTCAATGGCCTGCACTTCAGTTTTGGATGAAGCACATGGCAGAAAAAACACCAAGACAACACAATTTTGACATTCTTCCCTGGTGAATGCAGGCTAATTTGCAGGCCCGACAAGTGCAGTCTGGGCATACCGGCAGTCCTCAAACTTCAAGCCATATGAAGATGATGGTAGCAGGTAAGCTGCAGGGCATGTGAGTTTTCGTGTCGCTGCACCCTGAGGCACGTTGGAGGTGATGAATCCTCTGAAGTTTAAGGAAAATGTGGAGTGTCATTGGATCCTTAGCAATTGCGCATGAGTTCCTCCACTGGCACTTTGTACCTTGCATGCTGTGGCTTTCCTACCAATGATGATATGGCACATGCCGTTCTCTTATGCACAGTGACGAACTTTAAAGTGGAATCTCGTTAGTCTGAGGTCTGCGTGCCACACATGCCAAAATTTACCCCACCCTGTTCTGCATACCCCTCCTCCTCGCTGCATATACTATGTGCGTGGGCATTGTTCATTCGTGTCAGAATTCTTCGCTAAGGGCAGCTCGGCCGATGATCGAGAACAGCAATCGGGCAGTTTCTCAGAAAACATTCGCAGGCCCAGCTAGAGCTTTCGCCTTGCCAGGCTTGAGAGCTGATGCGGCTCCATCCTTCCTTGGATGTCTGAGGCCCTGCTGCCCCTCTGTGACCGCCTCACCTCCTTGATCACCTCCTATCTCATCCCCAGTTGCATTGCGCCTTGCTTGCTGCCCCTCTGCAACATCTCTTATCCCCAGTGGCACTGCGCCCCTTTTTGGATGCATCCCTCTTTCGCATATGCTCTGCCCTTTTGGACCCACTCATGACATAACTCGCTGGCACTGTGCACAATTGCCCCTGTAAACCATCTCATGTCTCTGTGGCACTGCGTCCCTCTCTGAATACATCTCACTGCCCTTTTGAACCAACATTGTTACACCAAGTCAGTGATGACTCCATGCCTGCTTGGTCCTCCTGACCAGCACTGTTCTGATGTTGTGAGGACAGGTGGCATCCCAGCTGAGACTTGTTTGGGTTAGGCCTTCATGCTTATGCCTAGGATTGGCTGATTCTGTGTCTGTGTGCTGTGAACTGAAGCCTCAGACAAATCGTGCATGTGGAGTTCATGATTGTGTACATCACCTACTACTGGCTGGCTGTGATGACCCCCTGCCTGCTGGTCTTCCTGGCCAGCTCTGTCCGATAAAGGGAGGACATGTGGCAGTGTCTCTGAGCTTCCCTTCTTAATACTGCTGACAATCGTCTCCTCCCACAATCATAGATGATTAAGTTTTTATGTAAAGACTTCATACTTATGCCCATCATTTATTTCCTGGCTGGCTGTGATGACCCCCTGCCTGCTGGTCTTCCTGGCCAGCTTTGTCTGACACAGTGAGGACATGTGGCAGAGCTTCTGAGCCACACTCGTCTACATTGCTCGCAAGCATTTATCATCCACATTTAAGATATCCCCTTGGTTAATGTACACATGTTTTTGTACTGCCTGGCTGGCTGTGATGACCCCCTGCCAGCTGGTCTTCCTGGCCAGCTTTGTCTGACACAGTGAGGACATGTGGCAGAGCTTCTGAGCCATACTTGTCTACATCGCTGGCAAGCATTTATCATCCAATCCACACTAAAGATATCCCCTTGGTTTATGTACTCGCATGTTTTTGTACTGCCTGGCTGGCTGTGATGACCCCCTGCCAGCTGGTCTTCCTGGCCAGCTTTGTCTGACACAGTGAGGACATGTGGCAGAGCTTCTGAGCCATACTCGTCTATCGCTGGCAAGCATTTATCATCCACACTTAAGATATCCCCTAGGTTAATGTACTCACATGTTTTTGTACTGCCTGGCTGGCTGTGATGACCCCCTGCCAGCTGGTCTTCCTGGCCAGCTTTGTCTGACACAGTGAGGACATGTGGCAGAGCTTCTGAGCCACGTTAGTTTACACTGCTGACAATCACACTTGTCGTCGGATACCTTGTAACATTGGTCATCCATTCATATGTTAATGTACTGCCTGGCTGGCTGTGATGACCCCCTGCCAGCTGGTCTTCCTGGCCAGTTTTGTCTGACACAGTGAGGACGTGTGGCAGAGCTTCTGAGCCGCGTTTGCCTCAACTGCTGATATTCATGCTCTACCTCGTGCACATTAATCATCTCATGCGCACCACAAATTTTTGAAATACCAAGGCACAACTAAGGCACCTGTGGTGCTCGTTTGGCTGTGATTAATTCCTGCCTGCTGGTCTTCCTGGCCAGCCTCATCTGATACACTGAGGATGCTTGGCAGTTCTCTGAGCCTCTAAACATGCACAGACCACACATGCCACTTGCACACAAATGCATGCATTCCTGCGCTGAAAGCAATGACCCTGTGCCAGCCCCAGTAGAACGAGGGCACTTGAAATGGTACAATTCAACCTGTATTTGCTGCATATTTTTAACTGCTTTTCGCCAGCACCGTCACGTGAATACAGTAGTTGTGCACAGCACATTCTGCAGCAGGCAAAGATGAACCTTGATTATTCAAAAGTAGATATGGACATCCGAAACACAGTGTGGATATTCTTGTGGGAATCTCTCTGAGCCTGCTGCTCTTTTGGCCCTAGCACCCCCTACAATTTCACACACACACACACACACACACACACACACACACACACACACACACACACACACACACACCTTTCAGGGTCCTGCCGTGAGCTTTGCAGCACCTGAGGGCTTGTACAGCATCAGTGGAGCACTTGAGCGGTTCAGGTAAGCAAATTAGCTGGCTGGCATTGTTGATGCTTCCTGGTTTGTTGATTGAGGGAGATGCCCTTATTTCTTGTGGCCCCTGGACACCTGTTGTTCATGCTCAAAGGCTATTTAGTTATTGTTTTTCCTTGCATTCGCGCAGGTTGTCCGACAGAGGCAATCTGTTTTGCACCCTGACCCTGCAGAAGACCCTGCGGGTTAAGAGCCTGGCGACACTCCTGAATAGTTCAAGAATTGTCTCTTGTTATTGCATCTCATTGAGTGTGACCACCATGGTCACTTGTGACCTCATTCCTCGTTACATTAGCTCGTTCGATGAACCCTATAGTGGTGGCAATTCCTGAGCTACGTTTTACAATTGTTTCACGCACACAATTTAAAGTTGATTCTTGTACGTGGACTGTAGTCAGCAAAGTGCAACGCCTGAACAATTGCAAGTCTTTGACTTTCGACTGGAAGTCATTTCCCATATATCCTTACTGGTTACAGGATAAAAGAAGGCCTCCAGTCAAAACGGTTGACTGCTAGCCTGCTCATAAAAAAGCAATAATTCATAAAGGTAACAGAACTGTAACTGTAGGTAAGGAAAAAATTTGTTATTGTTTTGATGTAAGAAAGGTATGAACACTGTACTGCCAGCATCAAAAATTGAAACCAGTTCAGACAAAAATTTTGAAAAGTTGTGCAAGTCTTGATTTAGAGAAGCATTGACCTCAAGATCATAAATAAGACGATAAGTCTCATTAGTTTGCTTCTGCAAGAAATGAAAAACATCCTCAGAGCCAGCTTGAGAATAGCAGAAAGTGCCTGATTCGTCCAGTAAACTTCTGTGAGAGGGGAAGTCAGAGAATAGCTGTGCACAAGTTCTTCGAACAAGGGTTGGCCTACAGCTTGAAAATCTGGCTGATCGGATGCTGGTGAAGCATTCTCATCCAGCATCATAAATTGAAAACAGTTCACACAAAAATTTCGAAAATTTGTGCGAGTCTTGATTTAGAAAAGCATTGACCTCAAGATTAGTCACAACGTGAAAGCTCGCCAAGAAAGGAACAAAATCAAGTGTTTGGAAGCTGGGCAAAAGTGTGTAACGGTTTAAAAAAGATCAATGAACAGGTCCTTGTATTTTCTGCGCAGCTCACACAACTCATAGCAATTGCAGTAGAAAAGACCATGTTTCTCGTCCTGGACTTCAGCACATCCACACTTATCACAAATATTTGAACCACCCAACCATTTACAAGGGTTTACAATGGTGGCCTACAGCCCGAGACTCTGGCTGATGGCAGCTGGTGAAACAAGCTCAACCAGTATCAAAAATTGAGACCAAGTCTGACACAAATCTAAGAAGTCTGTATGAGTCTTGGTTTAGGAAAGCATTGATCTCAGAATCAGTGATAGTATGATGGCAAGCCAAGAATGGAATAAAGTCAGCGTTTGAGGGTGGAGCAAACACACGCAAAGTCTTAAACATCTCCTCAAAAAGGTCCTTGTATCTCGTGCGTAGCTCACGCACCTCAGTACATTTGCAAAAGAAAAGCACATGTTTTTCATCCTGGACTTCCCCACAATCACACTTATCACAGATACTTGAACCCCCAAGCCATTTACCAGACTCCACTCTCAAGTGATGAGCACGCAATCTAAATCTGCTTATGTTTCTCAAAACATGCTTGTCCAAATCCTTGAACAGATACGAGGGGATACAAAAAGGAGCACCTCTGGGACCACTCTCAGAATTCCCACACCACTTATGGTACATCACTACCTTCTTGTTAATTGCACGAGGACAAAAAACATCGGCCCCTCTCCACACTTTCTGCTGAGGAATCAAAAGAAGCCAGACTTAAATCAGCCCTCAGCACACGACGCAAGACTTCACTATTGGAGTCAAGCATGCTATTAAAAAACTTGATGGAGGCACGGAACCAGAAGAACTGCAGAGGCTCCTGGCCACACTCTCTCAACACCGGCCAATTTGTAGTACTGTTCTTTACTCCAAGAATGCGCCTCAAGGAACACAGATGTCTTTTCTGCAATTGACTATCAAACTCACTGCCTTCTCTCAAGTAATGAGTTCCCCACACCTGGCACGCGTACATCCCAGCAGGAATGCCATACACCTTAGACAACCAGAGCATAGCATGAGGCCTGTTTTTCAGGTCATGACCCTTGGCAAACTCCGAAATCCTTCTCTGTGCAGCCATATAAGGCCGCACCGCATGCTCCTCAGCTACCTTAAAATCCATCTTTTTATCCAACAGCACTCCCAAATATTTGAACCTGTCCTTCTCTGGAAGGACCACTCCATCATACGTAAAAGGATTCTGCAGAGGAGAGACAGACGTACTGTTGAAGTGCACCACCTCAGACTTAGCTGTGTTTACAGTCAACCCTTTTCTCTGAGCATACACACGGAGTCTGTCCAGCATCTTCTGCATTTCACCAGGGTCATTCGTAGTTAATCCAAGGTCATCAGCGTACATCATGTGGGACACACCATTCACTCTATCACCAGTCACAGCACCCTCAATGCCCTCACTTATCTCTCTGCCCATATCATTGATGTACAGAGAGAAAAGAAGGGGGGACAAAGGACAACCTTGCTTAACACCGTTCGATGGCTGCACGCGCGCCCTTTTCTCACCATCCATTAAAATGTACTCATCATTATCATACATGTCTCTGATCACACTGAGCAGAGGAGTCGGCATTGCATTGCGCTGCAAGTGAGACCAAAGCTGCTGTCTGGGCACGGTGTCATAAGCTTGAGAAAAGTCAATGAAAGCAACGTGCAATCTGGAAGAATTCCGTGGCTTCAATTTTTTCGCAGCATGCTTGAGGTGCCTCAGAATGAACAGAGGATGCAGAGTGCTCCTTCCTGGAAAGAAGCCAA
The DNA here is from genome assembly GCA_914767535.2 of Dunaliella primolecta. Classification (NCBI taxonomy): domain Eukaryota; kingdom Viridiplantae; phylum Chlorophyta; class Chlorophyceae; order Chlamydomonadales; family Dunaliellaceae; genus Dunaliella; species Dunaliella primolecta. The sequence goes on along the minus strand of OU611763.1, from coordinate 7,051,560 downwards.
ACTGCGTGTCCGGAATCTTTCCCTTTTTTTATACACCAATCTGTCACCAGATTTTTCAGCACATTAGCATAAATCCTATACATTACACCGCTAACCGCAATCATCCTATAATTCCCAGGTTTCAGCACTTCCCCTTTTTTGTGAATGGGGCTCAACTTGGCAACCTTCCAGCACGCAGGCACTTTACTTTCAGTCAGCAACACTTTAAAAAGACGAGCCAACAGAGGCACCAGCACATTTACTTGTTTAGTTTTATTCCCACACTGCACTGGCAAGCACGCATGCTTAAGGAAAGGAATCGGGATCGCATCAAAGCCTGAAGAGGCACCAACATTCAACTTCTGAAATTCACTACCCAACATACCTTCTAACACAGATACATCAGGGATCTCAAACTCATCTGGCTCAGGAGCCCACCCAGACTGCGCGCCCCGCCTGAGAAGGACCTCAGGTGGAAGGTTGCGCCGGCCCAGTGGCACAGCCATATCCCTCGCAGATGGGCGAGACTCTTCAAATGTCCTCAACCATTTACAGGACTCGACCTTCGAACAGAACACACAGAAGCACAAGAACAAAGGAACACGGCATGCTTTTCATCTTGGAGTCCTCCTTGGTCACACCGATCACAAGTAGATGTGTGCTCCTGCCGAAGTGATGTCTCAACTCTTAAAGTATGAGCATGTAAGCGAAAACGTGCTATGTTTCTTAGCGTGCGCTTGCCCAAATCAAGATGCAAATACCTGGGGACAGAAAAGGGCGCACCATGAACAGACAAGGGTCTCAAAGGAAGTGCCATCCAGTGATGATATTTGGCTAATTTGTTCGTGTGTTCACCATGCTCTGCCTAGGGATCAGCATTCCACACACCTCGCAGCCTTTTTCTAAGATCAACAACAAACTCCTTCATGACTATAGGCTGCCCTGACCGAACACAATGAGTAAACACGTTGCACCTGTCCAAGCCTGTGCAGGCAGTCAAAAATTCTGAGGTCCAGCATTTACGGGAAAGACTGCTCATTTCAACATCTGCTTGCAGTACCTTACTGAGTGTAGTGCTGTTGCTGCGTTGTAAAGCATTGTAAAACCTAACTGCTGCGCGGAACCAATAGAACTGTAGGTTTACATGGGTTTACTTTTAAATAAACAAGTTTCTACAAGAACAATAGAACTGTAGAGGTCCATGTCCACATTCCCGCAGGACAGGCCAATTGGGAGTCGCGCGCTTTACCCTTAGGAAACGCTTCAAAAAGCACAGGTGCACTGTTTGCAAAGGATTGTCCATTTCAGGTCCTTCTTTCATATATCTAGTGCCCCAAATTTGGCAAGCATACATGCTAGCAGGGAGAGCATATGTTTTAGTCAGCCAGAGCATGGTATGTGGCCTGTCCGTCAGATGGTGCTCAGATGCAAATTGCCTAATCCGTCTACATCCAGCTAGGAAAGGGGCACACATGTATTCAGCAGTGTCTTGCAGGTTGCGTTGTTTTGTGAACAGCATGCCCAAATATCTAAAGGAATCCGCACAAGCCAAACAAACTCCACCTAACCAGAAAAATGGCAAGTTATGGCCCCTTGAGTTGAAGTGCACAATCTCAGACTTGGCAGTATTTATCACCACTCCTTTCTGCTGAGCGTACGCATGCAGCCTATCTAGCATCAGCTGGATCTGATCGGACACATCGCTGGTTAGGCATAACTCATCTCAGATGAGTACGCAGGCTGCGTACAGCATGCCACAGTGTGCGTGACTCGCATATCATTAGTGCCCGTAATAGCCCCTTGCACATTTTCCGCGAAGCAGTCCACGTCATTGATGTACAAGGAAAACAACAAGGGGGAAAGCGGGCAGCATGGTGAATGGAGAAATAAGAAGCCATATGAGAGGAAGGGTGAGATAGAAGAGGAGAAGGCCAAAGAGCAGGGAAGCATATTTGTGCCGGAGAGACATGAAATGAACATGTTGTTCATCTTGCACATCATTATGGGCAACACAGAGGTCACAGGTAGTAGAAATGGTACCATCAAATGAATTTGCTCAACTTTCCAGGTATGGACACGGAGATGGAAACGGGATCCCCATTCCGGAATGGAAACTGTTGTTGAGAATGGAAACATGATTTTACAAACACCAGGCCACAACAAACGTGGTTTTGTTATCTCTTCTTTCCAGACCAAATTTTGTGAGTTGAGCATTGTTTTGGCCAGGTCTGGCTACAGGCCTCAGTGCTTTTGCTCAGCTGCCCTTGTAGGCGGATATAGCGATGTTACCTTTCCCCACAGAGGACCAGCACAGCTACCTGCGTGAGGCAGTCCCATCAATCAAATGCAAACCAGCGACACGTGCATTTGATTGAAACCAAATTCTGTGAAGACACAAGGCCTGGGCAACAGTTGAAAGCGGCACAGCGGCAGGATGCAGAACCTTGCAAGAATATAAGTGGGAAAGCTGTGACATTACACACCATCCTTCTGGGTGTTGGTGGGACTTGTTGTAATGAGCATAAATCATTTCAAGAAATTAGATCTCGACCACCAATGAGCTAGCAAGCTTGCACGTTTACTCCATGCACATCCTGTCAAGTACGCACACAAACTTGTTACCACTAAGCGCGCGATTGAGAACAAGGACACTCCTATTGCTGGGACCCAAGCCTTAAATGTTCAACCAGTAATTGATTTATATCTAAGCGGATACGGCACTTTTGGGTAGTCAATTCATGAGGTTACTTAAATGGAGTTTCACTGCCTCTAACCTCTTTAAATGTGAACAAGGACTCCAAGACGAAAAGCATGCCGTGTTCCTTTGTTCTTGCGCTTCTGTGTGCTCTCTTCGAAGGGATTATGCACAGCTATTTTCTGACTTCCCCTCGTCTTATAGAATTTTTCTGGACGACTCAGGCACTTTCTACTATTCTCAAGCTAGCTCTGAGGATGCTATTCATTTCTTGCAGAAGCAAACAAATGACACTTATCGTTTTATTTCCGATCTCATGGATATTTTTTGTGCAGTTGGAACAGTTGAGCAGACCGAGCAGCCAAACTACCTGGCTGAAGGTCAAACCCCATTGTAAGGATAGGATAGGGTTACATAGCTGTACCTGCCTACAAGGGCAGCTTAGCTGAAGCAAAAGGTGCCTGTAACCAAACCAAACTAAACTTGTGTAAATGTCAACTGAAAGCCTTGAGCTGAGTTCAGAAGCGTCAACTGTAAAAATCATACTCACACTGTCACTCTAATGAAACAAGCACGCAAAGTCATGCACAAAAAACTCCATAAGGCTGTAGTGTTAGGAAAGTACACTTTTGTGTTTCCACAAGAAGCACAGAAAGTTTGAGAACAGCACCGCTCTGAAAAAGGTCCAAGAGGCCATAGTAAATGTGTTATGTTCTGCTTTGCACTTCAGTTCTCAGCACCACTGTTAAAGATGCAATGCAATGCTTCAGGAAGGGTAACCGCCGATACAGCCTGGTGAGTGCACATGTCAAAGAAGGTATCAACTGCGTTGCCTTGCTTGAATCTCTTCAGCAGACAAGTACCCTCTGTAATCTCTCCAAGACATGGCACGGGGTATGGACGGCCCTTGAGGACCCCCATACACCCCCCCATACCTCCTATTAGGGACCCATGCTGCTTTTATTGCCTGCGCAGTCTTATGTGCTCGAACTCGGGTCTCTTGGTCTGCAGTTTGTCCATGCCTCTTGGCTCCTCCAAAGCCACCTGTGTGCATTTCTTGTACAGGTGCTGCTGCTCCTGCTGCTGGGGGAGGGTAGTGTTGGTGCTGGACAGGGTTGGGCTCTTGGCTGGTGCGCTTCCGCTTGGTGGGAGTGACTGGGGCTCCGCTTGCTGCAGCTGCTGTCGCTCCTGCTGCTGCTGTTTGTGCACCCCATTGTTACTCTCTTGTAACCTCTTTATCTCATTCCATACTATGTAGCACCCGCTGTGAGCGGGAATGAGTGGTCTCTTCGGGTGAGAAGCACAAGGAATTACATTTTTGTACTAGGGAGCTGGAGTCAAGTCCTTTAGTTGGAAATACTGGGATCAAAGGGATTAGGCTTCACAACGCATTTTGAAAATCAATTCGTCACATGAGTAGAAAAGGGAAATTCGCATCCCCAAACCTCCTCCCGACTGGTGTGCTTTTTCTTGCTTCTCCCGATCAGCCAGAATACTGGGCTATAGGCCTTCTTGCAAACCCTTGTAAACCCTACTTTTCATTTTTCTGCAACATGGCCTGCACATGCGCAACAACATCACCCGCACACCCCCACCCAAGAGTCAAACCTGCCCCTCCATGGCCATAGCAATGCACTACTGGCAAGCGCACGCTGTGTCTTCCACTTGTCCCACCGCCATCGCTGCTTAATTGGCCTGCGCTTGTCCCGTCATGGCTGCCATGGCTGCTGTTGTTGACCTCACCGCGGCTGTCGCTCTTAACCTCACCGCGGCTGCTGCTGTCGGTTCCAATGCGGCTGTTGCTTTTTATCTCACTGTGACTGCTGCTGTCGATTGCACCGCGGCTGCTGTTATCAATCTCACCGTGGCTGCTGCTGATGGGGTCCTGGGAAGGACTGGGTGGATAATCCTTGCTGTCACTTATATCCTTGCTGCTGCTGCTCTGTTCGGCCGGTGGGAGGGTCACTTCCACAATCTCTGCTTCCAGCCTGACACGTGTGCGTCCAGGGCGCAGCCCTACCCAGTCATGCAGGACCTCTGCTTGTGCCTGCAAAAGAAGAGAGGGAGGAAAGGGAAGGTCAGCACCACACAGCACGCCTGAGACCCCTGACAGCTCATGCGCGACCTGCGCGCATGACAACCTCTGCTCCTGCATGACCTCTGATTGGCACAATATGATGACCTGCGCAAGCCCAAATCGTGCAGGACAACCTGGGCATGCAAAACCCCTGCTTAGGCAGTTGTAGAAATGAGCAGCCACTAAATGGACCAATTCCAGTGAATCTGGTTGTGTCTGAGTGCCTGAAATGCTGTTGTTGAGGAGTTCTACACCGTTCCTGCAGGCCGGACTGGTCTGGTTGCAGGCACCTTTTTGGCGAATTTGATGCAGGCCTACCCATGCAAGGCACACACGTGCGCGCGCGTAAACATACACACACCTAAACCCCAAACCCAGGTGTTCAAGGCAGCAAGCACTGCCCTATTGCGGTTGCTAAGCTGCTTCCACTCAACACTTGCACAAGGGACTGCGGGCATTAGAGTGCAGCAACTGAATGAAAGAAGCTAGTGCTGGAGCTCAAAAGCGTGCATGGAGGGAAGGTTGGACTGCACGGCCAACATTTATGCTATGCGTGGACCCCTTAAGGACATGGGTTTGAGTTGGACATCCAGCTTGAGGCCCCTGAATTGAGAGCACGGCTTCAAATTGGACAGGCCTTATTGTGGTACCCTTGAAATCCCCTCACAGGACGGGACTGCCATTGCTCACTACTCACCCATCAGGGCATCACCAACCGCCTCATTAAGCAGGGCATCACTTCCCTCCACACCAAACTTGTTCCTACTCACTAAGCAGCACTGCTGCTCGGTGCATAGTACTCACCCATCTTGTTCAGATGCTCCAATCCTCAGGTCTGCTCTCTCCGTCAAAAGTATGCCCCACTCTCTGGTCACAACTTCTCTTTCCTACACCTCCACGTCTCCCACAGGATGCCTTGTCTAGGCACCATTCACCATGTGAATTCCCAGGATATCAATATTTTTCTAAACCAGGACAAAAACAAACTTCCTTTTTTTCTTCATGACCTCATGTGTATTTATGAACAGGCTAGCAGTCAAACGTCTTGACTGAGGCCTTTTTTCCCCTTGTAACCCTTGTAACCCCTTGTACTCACCCATCTGGGCATCACCTACCTTCACACCAAACTTGCTTCCTTTTTTTCTGGTCCTCTCCTCACTTTATCTCACTCTTCCAATAGCGTGGCTCCCTACGTACCTGGCATTCACCATGTACAGTCTTATCATATCTCTTCTTTCTTAAATCAAAGCAATAACAAGCTTTTTCCTTTTCTACATGATTTTTGCTTGTTTATGAGCAGGCTAGCAGTCAACCGTTTTGACTGGAGGCCTTCTTTTTCCTGTAACCTCCTTCACACCAAACTTGTCCCTACTCACCAAGCAAAGCTTCACCAGGGGCATCACCATCATGGTGACGTGTGGAGACAAAAATCTCCGTAGGAACTGACAGTGAAAGAAAGACGTGAAAAGCACCTTTTGTTTGCGGTTTTCCTATTCAGCAAATTTGGGACCCAGTACTCACCAGGCTGGGCATTAAGGCACAACATTTTTGCCAAATCCGCTCCCTCTCCTCCGCTCGTGCCTCCAAGCAGTAATCATCAACCTGTAACAACAATTTACAGCCAGAATATTTGACACAGCCCAAGAGGAATCGTGGCTGGTTGCAAGCATCAACCGCACGCGGAGAGTTCAAGGCAAGCGAGGCGACCTTGTGCATCACAACATCGCGCCAGCTTTTCCCTGCAATAACTCGTGTGATGGAATGACTGGCTGTGATGATTACCTGGCTACAATAATTGCCTATGATGACTGGCTGTCAAGAATGCTTTTGATGATTGCCTGGCTGTGATGACTGGCTGTGAAGCTGCTGAGATGACTTGTGTGCTACAGTCAGGAGGCTTCTAATGTTTGCCTTGCGTGCCCCTCCTGAGGCTGCACTTGGTCTCAACAAGCCCACAATATCCATCTTTTCCTCTGTGATGACTTGTGGGCTTCCAATGTTTACCTTGCGTGCCACTCCTGACGCTGCACTTGCTTTCAACTTGCAACTTTACATTTGCACTCACAACTTGCCTCAACTTTTGACCTGCACTTGCTTTTAAATGGCACTCACTCTCTACGTTGGCCTCGCATGCCAATCCTGCGGCTGCTCTAGCTTTCAATGTGTAACAAAAGCTTTGTATTTTCACTCACTATTTGCCTTCACTTTTGAACTGCGCTTGCTCTCAGACTCTGAAAGTGCACTCACTCTTTACACTTGACCTGCATTCCTCATGTCAATCCTGAGGCTGCGCTAGTTTTCAACTCCACTGCTATACCCAGCAGAACAACCCCTGTGACACATTGTTCCAGGGCATTGTCCTTGCATGCATATTCTGCACGCATGAAGCATTTCCTTTCAATCTGCCTGCCTGAGTTCAAAGGTGTCACTTGCAGCGTGGGTAGACCTACGCCTCTCACATGGATACTCCATCCCACACGTGGATGTTCCTACACACCACATGTGGACGATTCAACAATCCACCCATGAAGGATCCGACATCCCAAACATGGATGATTCTACACCTTAGATCTTCAAACAACCCAGACTGCTTGCCTTCCCTCTTCTCAGACCAATAGTGCTTGTGTCAACCAATTGCAACTGTTCCTTGCACCGTGCGCAACGGCTTGAACCATGCAGGCGTTTGCCCTGCAAGCCTTCACAGAGCATGCAAACAGGGTTTTGCCCTGTAAGCCTTCTCAGGGCATGCAAACAAGCTTTTGCCCTGCAAGCCTTCACATGCTTTAGCCCTGCAAGCCTTCACAGAGCATGCACACAGTCATACGAGCATGTCAAGAGCCATACCAACATGCAAAACATCAGCCATGCAGACAGTCAGAAGCGCATGGTGCATTTCCTGCAGCATCCAAGGGGGGCATGGAAACACAAGCACATGAAGAAGCAAATCATGCACCTGCTTGCCCTGGTCCCCCTAGCACCAAAAAAGCACACAACACCCACTAACATGCACGCAACAAGAATATGAGTGCACCCGCCTTCCCTGTTTCCCCAAGCACCACACACCCCCTACTGGACTTCGACTTCAGACTCCCTATTGGCCTTCCCTGCGCACTTGCCTGCCCGGTTCCCCCTAGCACAACAGACTCCCTGTTGGGAATGATGTAGGTGTCACCGCACATGTAAGCAGAGCGGATCCAGGGTGCTCGCACGCGCATGATCTGCAAACATGCAAGATGATTCCGCACACATGTTAGTCACTGCACAGAGGTAGGTGCGTGCAAGCATACGCAAGCCTGCACATTACAAAACCAGGTGAATGGAATTGAGCACCAGCGCACGCGTCCGTCGCTGCTGTGACAAGCCTCACTCATTGCTGTACATCTATGCTGCACGTATTTTGGGTAAAGCGCAACTCTTAAACCAATTGTTGAGAATGTCAGCCAACACAGAGTTTTGAAATCTATGCCTTAAGGAATGGGGGTGCTTGAAGGGAAGTCAGTGTCAGCCAACACATGGAGTTTTGGAATCTATGCCTTAAGAATGGGGGTGCTTGAAGGAGAGTCAGTGTCAGCCAACACACAGAGTTTTGAAATCTATGCCTTAAGAATGGGGGTGCTCGAAGGAGAGTCAGTGTCAGCCAACACACGGAGTTTTGGAATCTATGCCTGAAGGAATGGGGGTGCTTGAAGGAGAGTCAAACAGCCAGCGTCTCAACCAAGAACCTTCCCGAAGCATATTTGTTCAGGGCAAGGTTTGAGAAAAGCCTCGGCACAGGGCTCATGCGAGGAGCAAGGTGCTGCAAACAAGTGACTTATCATCCTGGTTCATAAAGGAGCATACTTATTCAACACAGGCAACGAGCAAGGTGCTGTAACCAAACAACTGATCATCCTGGTTTTCGACCAATAAGGCACCTGCTCATGCATTCCTGCATGTCATCTACACTTCTACATGCGTACCAGTGCTTCTTGCACTGGCTCCTTCTGTTACCCAGAGTTCATATGCGCAATGCCCATCAGACCTTGAGCCTCAACCAGACCCTCACTGAATGTCGCGAGGATTCAAAACCCTGGTGCATACCAGCCTTTGTCTTTGGAGCCGTGGTGCAATGCCAGGAGGGTTTGGAGCCTTTTGGTGCACCATCATACGTGTTTGTGTTTGGAGTCTTGGTGTAATGCCAGGAGGGTTTGGAGCCTTTTGGTGCACCATCACATGTGTTTGTGTTTGGAGCCTTGGTGTAATGCCACAAGGATTAAGAGCCTTGGTGCAATGGCACAAGCGATTGGAGCCTTGGTGCAATGGAAAAAAGGGTTTGAAGCCTTGGTGCACACCAGCCCTTGTGTTCATTGCAGGAAATGCTTTCCACCCCAAAGAGCTGTGTGTATTATGGAAAGGCTGGTGCACACCGGCCCTGTGTTAAGTGTGTAAAGATGCGCATTGCTCATCAGCTCTTTTGCCACGTAATCTCATCCATATTCCACAAGAGTCCTGCTCACACAAACACACACATACACATACGCACACATACACATACACATACACATTCACACACACACACACACACACACACACACACCTGGCCTCGAATGGGGTGCACATGCGCGTCGCTCATCAGCTCTCGGGCTCCAAGCCCTGCACAATTAACCACTAAGTCAAAAGGGATCCGCAAGCCCCTGCCACCACCACCACCACCACCATCACCACCTCCACTGCTGCTGCTGCTGCTGCTGCTGCTGCTGCTGCTGCCAACGGAATTGTTCCCCTGAGCAGGAAAACAACCAGGCTGCTGCTGTTGCTGCTGCTGCACTGCCAGCTGTCCATGCCAGTTGTCTGTGGGCACCGGCGCTTGCTGCCAGCTGTCCTGCTCAAACAGCTGGCTCAGCGCCCGCAGGGGCCTGGGGCTGATCATGATGCGGCCGCCCAGCGCTGCAACACGCTGCAGATGTGTGCGCGAATGTGTGTGAGTGTGTGAGAGAGAAAGAACAGTAGCTAAACATGCACCTATCATCAAGGCTCAGCGCCCGTAGGGGCCTGGGGCTGATCATGATGCAGCCGCCCAGCGCTGCAACATGCTGCAGATGTGTGCGCGAATGTGTGTGTGAGTGTGTGAGAGAGAAAGAACAGTAGCTGAATATGCACCTATCATCAAGGCTCAGCACCCGCAGGGGCCTGAGGCTGATCATGATGCGGCCGCCCAGCGCTGCAACACGCTGCAGATGTGTGCGCGTATGTGTGTGTGTGTGGGTGTGTGAGAGAGAAAGAACAAAAGCTAAAAATGCACCTATCATCAAGGCTCAGCACCTGCAGGGGCCTGGGGCTGCACAGCCGCCCCTGTTTGTATGTTCTGTTTTCCTTTTCTGACAACTCATACAATGATGGAGTTGCTCGTCTTCTGGGGATCTGAAACAAGTCATCGGTACAGTGTGTACACTTGCATATGTTTGGAACATCACACTTATTTTCCAAGCTTCACTAATCTTACGTCCTCATCAACAAAACATGTGCTCATCATTGGAGAAATTGTGGTCCATGCTCATATCGTTAAAAAGGTCCATTCTCACTCTTCATGGCAAAGCAAAACATCTGTGCAATTGTGTGCCTAAAAGAACAAAACAACAGCATATCTCGGTATTGGCATGTTGCGTGGGGAAGTCACAACACCCAAAATAAGAAAGTAATTGAAGCCAGGTATCCTTTACACCTGGATTCCATGCAAACAAGATACAGTTAATGCACAACAGAGCTCATACCTGGTGCAGCCACTCCAGGTACCAACGTCCTTCACACCTGCAGAAAACGCAATGTACAAAAACCATCGTTAATTGGACTCCTATTCCTTTCCTGCCACCCTACAGGCTGGAAGGCTGTCTCCTCTGATGCTTCTTCTTCGTAAACTTCTTCTCCTATTAGGTGGAAAGGCACAATGAGACACACAATCTACACTCATGGGTGCCTGCTCTTCTCATCCCCTCCCTCTAGCACCTACGTGTCCATGCAAGGTGTGCTGAGAGCACTGTCTCACACCAATTTGCGCTCAAGTTGCCCTCATACACCTTGTTGTGAGGCAACAGCAGTCATCACGTCCATTAAGCTTATTACAACAACCTATACACCTTGTTGTGAGGCAACAGCAGTCATCACGTCCATTAAGCTTATTACAACAACCTAACACTTCAGAACCTGGCACAAGCTCTTTTTTGCCCCTGTTGACATGTATAGCCTAGGATGGCTTGGCTAGGTTGCGGCATTTTTTGCGGGTACAGCTGTGTAACCCTTTCTTTTTCTTTCATTAATCCAAGCCAACAAAACAAAAGCATTGAGGATTCCCATGAGCCATGCGGACAGCCTGTTTCTTAAAGGAAAAAACCTGACGCACACTACCTATGAGCTGCTGTTCTTGATGCAAGGCGATTCCAGAGCTAAAGGATGGACAGGTAAGTGAACCAAAAGGAGACAACGAGCCCTTTGATGCGCGGCTGAACTATCTGAGACCAAACAAACCAGCCCTGTGCTGCAAGGCTTGGATTTTGTGCAGAGAGGAATTAAACCTCTCATCCTGTGCTGCTGGGCTGGCGGCAAGCCACTCCTGGCATCAGCACATGGCATCAACCTTGCATAAACCAGACCTGACCTGCTAGGCTTGGCTTTTGTGCAAATGAGAAATTAACACATCTTTTCCTGTGCTACTAGGCTGGCGGCAATCCACTCCTGGCATCAGCACATGTCATTAACACTCTACAAAGCAGACCTGTCCTGGCTAAGTTGAAGGCCTTGGCAACTCACACGAGGCACCAACATAAAGGAAGGTGACCTGTTACTTACAATCTGTGTTCTGTTTTGTCAGGTCTCATGCTTTGCATGCAAAAGCCCCTGCTTTCATGCAAGCATGACTTTTTGTCAAGGCCCTACAACCATTAAAAGAGAATCACCCCCCTTCTTGGACCCCAAAATAACTGTGACCTCAGTTATCACACCAGGACGGGGAGGGGGACAGGAATGAGTTGGGAATTGGCAGGCACCAAAGCAGGCCATTGCCAGCCTAGTTGGAGAACCAGGCTGACATTCTATTATAATCAGCCTGGCCTTTCATGATATGAGGCCTCCAGTTCGGCCCTTTGAACCAGCCTCCTGTTGTATCCAGTGAAGGCCAGGCATGGGCAAACCCACCCTGCCTTCAATTTGAATCTCTGGCCACCCAGCTTAGTTTCCGCACCATGGTCAGCCTCGCCATCCAGCCTGGCGCTGAACCAGCCTCCCATTGCATCCAGTGAAGGCCAGGCGGAGGCACAATTAGCCTGAGCCTTTGGTCTGTGGAAGCATGGATCTGCTTTACACCCATTTATCTTTGCAAGCGTGCACAGCCGATCAGCCAGATTCTCGGGCTGTAGGCCAACCCCTTGTAACCCTTGAAAGCGTGCACCTTTCTCGCCCAGGCCTTAGCATACCCAGCCTTCCATAGAAGTTGGCTTTTAGTCTTTGGAAGCACAGATCTGCGCTCTACCATTCATCTTTGAAAGTGCACACCTTTCTTGCCCAGGCCTTGGCGTACCCAACCTTGGGTTCTAGTCTTTGGAAGCAAGGATGTGTGCGCACCCATTGATCTTCAAAAGCGTGTACGCTTTTCGCCCAGGCCTCGGCAAATCCAACCTTGATCTTTAGTAATTAAAAGCGTGCATCTTTTAACACTTGCTGCAAAAAACACTGTAAAGCCTAAGCATGCACAGCCTGGATTCCGCCCTTAAAACCCTGAATGCTGCTTCACCCTCAGACAGCACCACACACCGTCCAAAAGCAAGAGGAATCCATTCTTTCCACCAAAGATTTTAGAACATGCGCAATGATTGTGCTGCAAGCACTCACTGGTGGCTTTGCTTCACCCAGCCTCGCACCGAAGGGGGGACCTTGAAGGGCATTTTACCATAACGCGATGGTTCAGGACATGGGCTAATTTTGCTTCACTCTTGGTTAGCACTCACAGCAGGCTCTGGTGTGCCCAGCCTTGTACCAGGGGGGGAGCTTGTGTGGCCCAGGAGGCATTGAACAGAGCCTGTTGCAACACAAATGCAGGCATGAGGCATTGAATTTGGCTCGAAGGTTGAGGCGTCAAACAACCTGCTACTGTTTGGACCTTGACTCCAAGCTCACATTCACATGAGAAGCACACACGTAGAGAGCGCGGGATGGATGACTCTGTACAACGCCATGAAGAATCAAGCACAGATTGTGGTGGAAATATGAAATAATAACAATCACCCACTGCCCCAAGTTGGGTGAATTGAAGCTTTTTTGGTCCTTGACCAAAGAAGTGCCATTGCAAAAGAAATGGAGTAAAAAGACCAAATGGTTGGTCAGATACAGAGATTCAGCCATTTCCCTTAAAGAAAAGCCAGCATTTTGAAATAAGCATACAGTGTGGACAGCGGGGCCTTTGCGTTTTTGGGGAAGGAGCCGTGAAATCAGCTTGCTGCTGTGGAGCCTCCAATGAAAGCATGCTGGGGTTTTCACAGGAGGAGAGGTACCCAGGAGCAAATTTTTAATTATTCAAGAGACTGACTGTCATGACCTGAGTTTGATGCCTGGGTTAAGGTTGATGGCTATCTGTGATGCCGTGGGGCACTATGCTAAGCAAAGACACCTTTGCCCTTTTTGAGGCAGCACACAGTTCCAAAAGAAACTTGCTTGCCAGCAAGCGCTCATAAGGATTGCTCCATAATCACGCCAAGAAAGAAGCGACTCACTTCATGAAAATGACACCCAGGCACTCACTCCATGAGAAGTGATTCTCAGGCACACACACACACACACACACACACACACACACACACACACACACACACACACACACACACACACACACACACACACACTTCATAAAAGTGACACGCAGGCACTCACTTCATGAAAGTGACGCTCAGGTACTTACTTCATAAGTGACACTCAGGCACTCACTGTTTAAGTGACACTCAGGCAATCGTCACAAAAATCAAACACCCCAGGCACGCTCGTTTGGCCCCAATAGTCACAACTTTTCCACTTGGCAATCGTCCGTGCTTGACAGGGATGGGCTTATGTTAATGCCGCCATGGAGCCAGGGCAGAGAATTCAAAGTGAATGCAAAATGCAATGGACCTCCAATATGCGTGCACACGGGTTGTATAGAAATCATTGGTAAAAGAAGGTGCAACAAGGACATCTATGAGCAACGCCCCCTTGCTGGGCTGTCATAACTGCGAGTGAGGCTTTAAGGGCGTACAGGAGCACCAACACTCACACAGGTAGACAGGACACCGAGAGATGGTAGCAATCTATTGGCATCAGCGTAAATTTTAGCACGCACCCACCAGCTCTCACCCCTTCATGGGCTGTCACCACATCAATATCCAGATCGACATCATGTCAAGCCCATCATTTCTTGCTCGTCCATGGGCTGCCACCATTTTCACAGCATCTACCACATCATCACTCCTCTGGTTGAGCTAGGTTTTACCAGACACAACGCAAAAACAATTAGCCTCCCAATTATGCTGCCATGCACTGCAATCATTAACAAAAATTATAAACACCAGGCACTCATTATACTTGCAGGGTTCTTCTGGCAGGGGCGTCACTGGGGGCGAGGCAGTTCAGAGCAGGAGGAGGAGAGTCTACGCCCGCAGGCGCATGGCTGACAGCAACCCGCCTGACCCTCATTAGTAATATCCCATTGGCTCATAGCTTGGTTTAGGCTGGGCCTGTGAACCTCCTCCCGTGAGGCCCTAGCTAGCTTGCTAGTTAGGGGACCTTTCCTTAATGCATGCAGCTGGACTTGATTTGCGTCTTTTCTCTTCTTTCTTTTTTACCACATCATCGTGTCACGCTCACCACAATTCTTGCTCCTCCATGGGCTGCCATTGGTGGATGATGGGTGCCCAAACCAGAGGAAAGGCAACATAACAGAAAGAATATTGAGTTGTACTTACCAATTCCCGCTCCTCCATGGGCTGCCATTGGTGGACGATGGGTGCCCAAAACGGAGGAGGTGTGGGCGCGTCTGTGGACAAGCACACAGTAAAACCAAGAAAGCAAAGAAAGTGGGTACATCTGTAGATAAGCACACAATGAGACTGAGAAAGCAATGAGACTGGGTGCATCTATGGATAAGCACACAATGAGACTGAGAAAGTAATGAAACTGGGTCCATCTATGAATAAGCACACAAAGAGGCTGAGAAAGCAATGAGACTGGGTGCATCTGTGGATAAGCACACAAGCACACGATGAGGGCTGAAAAAGGAGATGTGGGTGCACTTGTGGAAAGCAAGGGGGGCAAACAAGGCATGGACAGTCATTGTCTGTAATTTGGCTGAGACGGCTAGCAGGCAGGGTGCCTCAGGTGAGAAGAACATGCACATTGTGGTGGAAAGCCTGAAATCCTTGCCCTCTTTGTCATCTGAAAGCCTGGGATCTTTGCCCTCTTCGTCATCAGAAAGCCTGGAATCCTTGCCTACTATGTCATCGGAAAGCCCAGAATCCTTGCCCTCTTTGTCATCTGAAAGCCTGGGATCTTTGCCCTCTTTGTCATCAGAAAGCCTGGAATCCTTGCCTACTATGTCATCGGAAAGCCCAGAATCCTTGCCCACTATGTCAACTGAATGCCTGGGATCTTCGCCCTCTTAATCATTCAAAAGCCTGAGACGTCTTTATAATGAGGCTGAGACAGATAGAGAGAGCAGAGGTGCAGTGCATCCGTGGGGTGCGCGGGGTGTACATGCAAACAGAGGTGGGTGTCGCTCAAGCTGGACTTAAGGTTGGTGGTCACTACGTCAGGAGCTAGGCCACGCAGACAAAGTGAATTGACCCTTGCAAACATCATTTCCAGAAGTAATGTCCTCTGCAGGATTAATCTTCCCTGGCAGCCACAAAATGGGCTGTGGATGTAGAAGCCATGAGGTCAATCTGCCCACAAGGTTGGCAACCAATGCAGTAGCAATCATGAAACAGACCTGAAGGGCCTTTCCTTAGGATCAGCCAAGTTTGTATCTGCGTGCCTGAAATGCTGTGGCTGAGTTCTATATAAAACAAATATGTATGTTTATTGCTCTGTTATCCAGATCAGATTGGTTGGTTACAAGCACCTTCTTGCTTCAGCTAACCTGCCTTTGTAAGCAGCTGTGTGACCCTTTCTTGTCTTTTCCTTCTTAAACCCATGAAATACGCAATGAGAGCTGTCGCACAACCAAGCAGGCAAGGTATTGGGACACACAAAGAGAGAGAGAGAGAGAGATCACAGGCAAGCCAAGCCTGTCCCTAAAAACCCATTGAAGCTGTAACTTCCAGTGCTAGCAAGACACCTTCCTTTAAGACTCTGTACAAATAAGGGGACCTTTTTTATGAGCCCTACATTACGGGCAAGATGATTTAACATCAAGGCGCCAAACGCGAGTGTCGACATGAACCCTTTATTTGCAGAAGCCTACATGTATATTTATTATTCACATCAACCTATGAACGTGTGTATATTATGTACACTCCTTCCAATGGAGTCCATACCTGCCCTCCATCTTTTACACGTTTACTTCCATTCATCAAAACAGCAACACATTCCTTCCATTTCCAGAGTGCCTTTCTTTTTTATGAACAGGATAGCATTCAAAGCTTCTGACAAGGCATATTTGAAATGAATGCTTATGTCATAAGTTATGAACCATATACAGTAATACGCTGTTCATCAAATGTTCTGAGCAATTACCTGATCCAAAAACCTTTGTAACCTTTGAGCATCATTCACCTTGTACTGTTTTATCAAACACCAGACCCCAACAAACATAATTTGTTATTTTTTCCAAGAATATGATGAGCATTTTTGGCCAGCTTTGGTGACAGGCCTCAGTGTGCCCTCGTATGCGGATATAGCAATGTAACTTTACCATACTTTCTGACTGAAAGTCAGGCGCCACATCCTTGTGTGATATCCTGCCTTTTGCAGCCAGGCCACCTCTGCCAATTCTGAGCATACCACCTGAAAGCTAATAAAAAATGCAATTTTTGAGCGCTGAGCTGGTCCCGTTTGCTGAACGCTGCTGTATACTAGGCTTGCATATTTGTGCGCTCAGCCAGCTAAACTTACTTCCTGTGTGCCCTGACCCTCCAGCTGCACCCCCAAGCCTGCAGGTGGACCCCAGGGTGTGCCCTGAGTGCAGAGGTGGCCACCTGCTGCGAGCTGGCGGGGGGCTGTTTTGGAAGGTGCTTTAAAGTCAGCCGAGAGGAGTGCCGACGATGGGGAACGGCTTTGTTTAAATAATTAATGAAATTAGGCAATTCGGCGAGGTGTTGGGATGGTGTCAGATCTTTAGCTCAGCCCTTGTTCAAATCTCCGGCTACAGCCAGTGATGCGAGGATGCAAACGTTGATTTTGCAAGAAAATGGAGAAAAGTCTGTAACCAGTATCGAGGGGAAAGCAGGGACAAGAGAGAGCAACAGCCATTCCGGCTGCAAGGCAGCAAACTCATAAATCTAGCTACAGACTTTTGTGGTGAATAACATGAAAACGACATTGGTTTTTTCGGATGTATCCCCACAAGCAAAATCTTCGGAGATGGGGGCTCCAGCGACTTTGCGGAGCCCAGCAGCTCTTCCCTGGCGCCCAGCATGGCAACCTGCAGCGTCAAAGTTGATGCTGACAACCCCAGGCGTCGGCCAGGACAAACAGCGGGCACGGAGGTGGCCTATCGGGGCCTGGCCGGACCTCCCTGCCTTTGTGCGCCTCTCCGTGCGATGAAAATTCGACAAGCACCAGGAGCCCTCGCAACAACCCAAAACCACTCAAAATATTATCAGCAGGCTTCCCATACACTCGCTGCTGCAGTTTGGGCTTGAGCAGGGTCCCTCTCAAAAATGGCATTTACCAGGGGTGACCGAGAAGTGCAGGTATTGGGCACATGTTGCACTCCAAAATTGTTAGAATATCAATAGAAAAACATCTGCATACTCGAAACTGGAGTTGGTGTGTTCAAACGAGAGAAATGCTACTTTTTGGTGCACAGAGCCCTACCTGAGCCACACCCCGGTGTGCCAGCATGCCAAACCAGACCTTTGCTTGAAACCAGCAACCCCTCATACTCAGAAGTGGGTTTTACAGTGTCCGGCAGTATATCACCCAGTTATGGCATAGGTTGTGGCGCCTAACTGAAAGCCTTATGCTCCCGTCGTTTGCAACTTGAAGAATTTAACCAAGCACTCAGCGACATATGAATGACAATCTGGCCATGCATCCAGGAGCACTGGCATGTGGGTATTAAAGCATTAACCTCTGCCAGGCACAAATGAGAGGCTTCATTGAGGCATGAAGCAAGATGAGTGACCAGACCATTCGGCCAGGCACACTGACACATGCGACTGCCTACAAAGGCTGTCTGTGAGGACCTACACTTGCTTCCACATGACTTGAAGTTGATGATAAATCAACTTTTGATTTATCTATTTCCTGTTTCCACACAACTTGAAGTTAAAGTGAATCAACTCTCATTTCCTTCGTTTCCTGTGTTCACATAAATTAATCTATTTTGATATGAAATCAATATATTGATATATTAGTATATATTAAATAAGAAGAACTTTCAATTCTTCCATGTCACCTGATGAGCTCACCATGCAGCCAATGGCACTGGCATGTGGAGATGCCTGCAGGGGCAGCCTCTGGGGAGTGGTACAGCTCCTGCAGGTGCCGGTGCGTCTCAGCGCTCCACCTGCCAGTGCGCACCGGTAGATGGTGCACAAATCAATCTCTGTTACAGCAACAACTGATACAGCCCCTGTAGGTTCCGGTGCGTCGCAGGTGCAATTATGTCTCCCCATTCCACTTTGAGGCACAAGTCTTTGTGGCATGAGCATGATGCGGCAGCACTCCTGAAACACCACTTCTGTTCCAGCATCAGAGCTGGCGGCAGGGCCCACAAATTGCTTTCTTTTTGGGCTACTGCTAAATCAAAGTCTGGATCAATTTGCAGTAGGGTTTTAGGGTAGCTAAAACCAGTATACAGTTGGTAAGCACTAAATCGTGATCTTACACTTGGTCTGTATGGGGGGGCCCTGCTTGTCTTGACATCAAGACAGGTGAACCTTCATGCACGCGGCCAGACTTGGACTGCGCAATGTTCCTTTTCTGTTCTTCTTTGCACTCAACCAATATGGCAAGCACGTATTACACAAGCTGGCGCCAGAGCCCACAAGTTGCTTGAGCCCACAAATTGCTCGCAGGCACCAGTAAACAGGTGGTACGCACTCAACCAATGTGGCAAGCAGGCACGGCGCAGGTGGGCGTCAACTCGAGCACCGTTTGGGGCTGTGGGTAATCTTGTGCATCCATTGTTAAGCGATTGTGCTCATGTAACTCCTGCCTTGAAAAATGCACTGGACGTCTTTCCATCGATGTTCGACCTGCAGGATCTGTTTTTGCTAACAATCGATGCCTCTTGATTAATGCAGTTGGTGGCTGCTGCTGCAGCTACTGCTGCTGCCTACCAAAAAGACAAAAAGGTCTCACTCGTGCATGTGCACGTCCTGGTCTGACGCTTTGGAGCATCAGGCAGCGGATCCTGATTGCAACTAGGTGGGATGTAGGTCAACATTCTAGGAGGTGCTTGAATACACTCCTCATGCTCTAATTACCTCTTGTGTCAGGTAGCTTGCTGGGATCCCAGCACTGCTCATTAGCACCTTCACTTCATTTTCAATTTAAACTGGTCCAAGGGGTGAATGCGCCGCCATCAATTCGTACCTACTCTTCCATTCATGCGCACCTCATGATCTGGTCCTCTGGCGTGTCTGACAGCTTGTAGGGACCCCACAGCCCAGCAGCTCCTTGGCTGGTTGTCAAAGCAGCTAATTTGTCCGCCACCACGGTGCACCTTGCATTGGGCACCTCCTGAGGTGCAAGCATACATAGTGCACGTTGCGCAGGTACGCACTTCTATCACTGAGCAGTATTGAGTTGTTTGTTGTCCGCCGCCGCGGTGCAACTTGCATTAAGCACCTGCTGAGGTGCTAGCATACGCGGTGCACGCTGTGCAGGTACTTCCATCACAGAGTAGTATTAGCTGCCAGTTTGTTGGTGAGTTGAGCATTTTGGTCAATATTTCCGCTCAGCTGCCCTTGTAGGCGGATATAGCGATGTAACCTTACCTAACCCTAGTTTGTTTCCCAACACAATGTACCTTGCGTTGGGCACCTCCTGAGGTGCAAGCATACACGGTGCGCTTTGTGTGAGTATATGCTTTTATCACTGAGCAGTTTTAGCTGCTAGCTTGTCCGCCGCACGGTGTGCTTTGTGCTGGGCACCTGCTGAGGTGCGAGCATATATGGTGCACACTGAGTTGGTATGCACCAACCAAAATGCACTTTGCATCAGCATGTACCATGTTGCATTTTGTGCCAGATTGACGTAATGCGCTTTGCGCTAGTATGTACCACGGTGGACTTTTGCATTGGGCACCTTCTCAGATGCGAGCATACATAGCACACCATGTGTCAGTCAGCACCACAGTGCACTTTGTATTGAGCACCTCCTGTCAGTTTGTAGTATGTAACACGGTGCACTTTGCATGGGGCACCTTTTGAGATGCGAGCATACACGGTACACACTGAGTTATTGTGTAGCACTGCGCTTTGCATTGAACACCTCCTGAGATGGGAGCATACATGGTGCATACTGTATCAGTATGTACTTGCAACCATGTCAATGTTTGGAAGCCTCCTTTTCCTCAGCATCCATGGTGCATCTTGCGATGGATTACACTTAGAGCCAGCTGCAATAGCTCTATTGGCACCTTGTGACATGGCATGAGTGGGCAACCTTGGCAGGTGGCATGTATCTTGCAGTGAGCATGCCCCAGCAGGTGGGTGTGACCTCGTCTGCTTGTACGCCCAAACGATTTTGGCAGGTGGTACATTTCTGGGAATGAGCATTCTGTTCCATGAGTTAGACCAAGGAGATCCTTACAAGCCTGCAGACCAAGCACTGAATTCACACATGCATCATACAAAGGGTGGACCAGGAATGCCTGGCTGCCATGACCGAAGGCTGCAAGTTCAACTGTAAGTTATAGCACAATGATGCCGAATTGTAATGGTGCCCAGCAGCAACTCAAAAGAACAACACGGAGGCCGCAGCACAGTGCAGTTCAGAGCATTTTTGAGGGTTCCGGGTAGCCCGCAAGGCTGTCAAGTGTATGTGCGGGTTGCCCGCAAAGAGTCCAAAAATAGTTGCGGTTTTAACTCATGAAATTTTCCGCGCCTGGGGCTCCGCCCCAGGCGCAATTAGCGAGTCTGTTGATGTTTATGCCTTAGGGAAGCTTCATGTCCAACATGCACAAGTGACACACACAGGGGGGGGTTATTCGTGCATGCATACGTGCGCGTTGCGTGAGTGTGTGTGTGTATGTGCGTGTGTGTGTGTCCGTGTGTGCGTGCGTGTGTGTGTATGTGTGCGTGTGTGTGTCCGTGCGTGCGTGCGTATGTGCATGTGTGTGTGTGTGCGTGTGTGTGTGTGTGTTCGAGCGTGCGTGCATGCATGTGTGTATGAGTGTGCGCGTGTGCGCGCGCGCGAAAGGGCCTGCCTGCATGCATGCTTGTGCATGTGTGTGTGTGTGTCCGTGCGTGCGTGCGTGTGTGTGTATGTGTGTGTGTGTGTGTGTGTGTGTGTGTGTGTGTTCAATGCTCATATGGAAAGCATGCACCCAGCCAGTACCGGAAGCAGCACTTATTGATGTCTGTGAGGGCTGTTGTTGCTGCTGCTCCTGCTGCTGCTGCTGGACAGTGCTTTCCCCTCTTCCTACTGCGCCCCTCTGGTGCCATGCCTGCTGCCTCTACCCATATTTGCCCTCAGCTGATTTTAAATATTTCCGGTTTGCCGAAACCGATTTGGGCTGGCCCTTCGGGCCAGCCCAAATTTATCTTTTTATTTCCGGGCGCCGCGCGGGATGAACAGCACTGCCGCAGCACCAACGATGCAAGCCCCTCACAGCAGTGGGCCTTTTCAAGCCCTTCACAGCAGTGTCCACTCCGCATTCACTGGCTCTTGACCTTACACAAGGTCCCTTAACAGAGATGAGGCACTAAGTGACCATGAGGAGAAGAAGCACACAACTTTAAAGATTGAAGCGTCTGGGGTACCAGATGCTGGTAGCTTGCTTTCTTGTGAGCAGCTTGCCAAGTGCAGGGAACATGGCTTTGTGCAGGCTTCTCCTGAAAATTCCAGGTTCTCCCCAGCTTGTTGGAGCTCCCCTGAGAGTTGCCTGATTTGCTGTGCTCTTGCAGGAATCTTCTCAAGATCGCAAATCAAGGCACTGCCTCTGCCCAAATGCTGAGCGCACTAGCAAATCAACTGCCTTGGCCCACTGCATTTTATGCTGCAGCCAATGCACCTGAAGCTCTTTTTACCTCCATGACTCATGCTGCATGAGTCATGCACACTTTGTTCTAACACAGCTTTATTCATCGCTAGATTGTGACGATGCCTGTGTAAAAGCAGAGGAGGCACACCTGAAGAATGCAAAGTGCAGAAGTCAACCCAGCCACACCTGAAGAATGCGAAGTGCAGAAGTCAACCCAGCCACACCTGAAGAATGCGAAGTGCAGAAGTCAACCCAGCCACACCTGAAGAATGATAAGTGCGGAAGTTAACCCAGCCAGTGAGTACCCGTGATGAAGCAGTGTCTTGCTCTTTCAAAGAAAGAAAGAGTTGAGCAGGAAGCACATGTGCAACTGCAACAAAGTTGGGTAAAGGTCACTTGCCAGCTCCAATTACAAGGATGTTTGCCACTTGTGGGCCTGTCCCAGGTCTGGCCACTTGTGGCTTGGCCATGGCTGCAGTTTTCCAAGCGGCATGCATCCTGACCCTTCCGTTGGAACACCCGCAAGGTGACCAAGGCAGGAAATGGACCTGCCTGGCATGTGTCACATTTTGGATACGCATCTGTGCCATGGTTGATCAAGGATTTGACTGTTCAGCACCTTCACTCATATGAGAGTGAAGTGAGGAGGCCTCATCACTCTGTTACACAACCTTTCATCTAGGGAACATTTTTTATGCTGATTATTGTTCAAGACATGCATTCATTACGTTGTACAATACTGTACTGGGAGAACTGGAGTTCACAGTGGATGCCAGGGTGGCAAATCCAAACGTCTGTCCATGGAGCCAATGTCGGTCGAACAAAGAGAAGTGTGCGCGTCTTGCTCTTTCTACGCTATTATTAGTTCCAATGGTGAAAGATCATACTACGCCTTCCGCGTCCGAAACCACAATGCCAGCACAATAATTGTTAAACCTACCTATTTTCGTGCGTGTGAATCAGTGAGGGGCTTGGAAATCTGCTGCTCATCGCTCGGTGAGTTCCTTCTGGTTCCGGCATTCCGACGCCTGGTCACAAGCTTGAGTGGCGATGCAAAGTTCGCCCCGGGGTCCTTTATAGCGTTTGTCCACTCCACTCTTCAGTGACGTGCATGCCTGCAATTGCAATGTGCAGCTGGGACAAGCAAAGCGCTGTGCGGGCTGTAGCAAGCGACCAGCGAGAAGCCAATCCTGGAAGCGGAGACCGGACATTAGCCAATTCAAACTACCTGATGGTGCGTGCGCCTCTGCCTTTTCATTGCCTCCGCCTTTTCATTTGGGTGGGCCAAACGCCAACCCACAGCTCAGGTGTGAAATTCCTCTACTTTGAATTCACTTCGAAGTTCGCACAAAGAAAAGGCATAGCCACTATTATTGCCAATTAGTCCTGCAGAGATAAAAGAGGAAAAGTTAAAATTAAGAAAGTCAGACAAGAAAATGATAGCTACACAGCTAACAGATTTGGGGGTTCTTTCAAGAATGCATGCATGTGTGTACGTACATGTGTACACACACACACACACACACACACACACACACACACACACACACACACACACACACACACACACACACACGTACACACACACACGTACACACAGCACGCACGCGCACTCACACGCAACACACACATACACACGCATACACACGCATACACACATACACACACATGTGTTTACGCATGCACAGGCTGACGCAGCTCCTGAAGCTGCAGCTCTCGACTGCATCCTGATGCAGCTGCCGGACTTGGATGGCCCTTGGAAGCAATGTTGCCTCAGCACAGGCCTCCCTCCTTCTCCCCCACCCACAACACCACTTGTCGCATCAGCAGCAAGCTCAGCCATCCCCACTGGCACCACCATCCTCCATGGTGCTGCAGCGCCAATTACAACGATATCCACAGCTGCCCCTGCTGTACCTGCACCTGCCCCCCCTTCCTGCACCCTGCCTTCCTCCTCCTCCTCCTCCTCCTGCTCCTCCTCCTCCTCTACCCCCAACCCCCCGGCTCTGCATCAACCTTATGTCGTGGCAGGCACACCAACCGCTGCCATCTCTGCTGCGCAAGCAAAATGCCAAGCTGCCAAAGAGGAGGAGCACATGGTGCTGCAGCACACACGCACAGCCTCGCTGGCGCTTGAGCAGCAGCAGCTCTCAGCAGCATCAGCAGGGTGGTCCTGCACACGCCTGGCCAAGAGAGGCCAGGGCAGAAGCCTGTCCTACCAACTGCCACCCACCCGAGCACCCAATAGATGCTTCAGCGCACCCTGCATCCCACACAACATGGATGCACAATGGAGGCTCTGCTCCAGCTTTCCTGCGCGCTCCCCTCACCGCCATCATGCGCTGCGCATCTGAAGCACATACCACATAAAGCTACGAAATGAGAGGCCACGCACCACACCCACTTGTGCAGCTGCCGCATGAATGTGTGCTTACACGCAGCGCCAGCAAGGGAGCCGCCCAGTTCTGCATCCTCGCGCACATGCAGCAGCAGCAGCAGCAGCAGCAGCATGGGGGTGCCTTGGCAGGAGAGACAGCAATGGCACTCCTTACAGCCCGGTATTCTGTCTAATCTGTTGGTGGAGGTCAGTTTTCCGCTGGGTCCAATTGATCAGGTCCTGCGATGATCAGGTGTGCTCCCTAACATATGCATTCAATGTGTCACTGCGTGCCACCTTGGCATGTGAACTGATGGTGTGTGTTGGTGGAGGTCAGTTCCGCTGGGTACAATTGATCAGGCTCTGCAGGCGTGCTCCCTAACACATGTGTTCAATGTGTCACTGCGTGCCACCTTGGCATGTGAACTGATGGTGCGCAGGGCCTGAGAAAGGGGTTGGGTGCATGTGTTTTCTGCTCAGGTTGTGGAGGGTGTGGAGGCCTTGAAAGGAAACAGTTTTGGTGGTGGTACCCGAAAAAAAGGAGATAAGGGGGGCAGGTGTGCATCATGCAAGGCATAGCTGTGTGCAGGTGGTGGAGCTTGCAAGCGTTGCTTGCAGTGAGATGGCATGAAGGGATTCTTTGGCATAGGTGTGCTTTGTGGCATGCCAATTGAGAGGTTGGTGGGCAGTGCGTGCAAAAAGCTGAATTGTGCGGTGACTGATACAATCCTAGTACCGGATGGTTGCTCTTGCGACCTTGATGTCGCCATGCTTGAGGACTGCAAAAGCATAATGTGCAATAAATAGCAATGTGTGAGAAGTCTGGACAATGGGTTAATTTTGCTAGGTGGCTGCTGTATGGACCTGCAAGATTTGGGCCTACACATCTTAAAAAGTGTGATTGGTTAATGTGCATGAGCTTTCCTCTGTAGACTGAACTTTTTTAAAACTGTCCTTTGGAAACTGTGAAGCACTTCAGGATTTGCAAAAAGCAGAACTGCATGTCCAAGTCCAATGCAATTACTTGCATTTGCAGCAGGAATGTAGCACTTGATGACGATTGGCAAAGCCTTTGCTTTCCAGCTTTAAGTGCTGGTGTGCTTGCTCGCTTGAGCATTTCTTCCGTTACAAAGGACCGGTGGTGGTGCATGGTGCAAGCACTGATTTTGTTGTGTACCTGCCTGTGTTGTACTGCATGGACGTTTCTTCATAAAGTACTGTGTGTCTGTGTCTATGTGTGTAGACACAGTGCTTCTTTTTTTGCGCCAGAGTCTAGCTATCGCTAGAAAACCCGGGATTTTGGGCATTTTCGAAAGCTAGAAAACCGGGAATTTGGGGCCTCAATGGGCTTTGGTGAAAAGGGGGTCGAAGCTCCTTAGAATACCTTCGACACCTCAAATTTCGAGCCCAATGGACAAAATTTTCCAATGAGCGATGAGGAAAAGGACGAAAGTAGGAAAAGGACAAAAAAGGGTCAGAGTGATGGTCAGTACAAGGCCAAGAGGCCACATGGTCTCACCAGCAAGTTTCAAGCATCCTGGTTTGACCCCCCCAACTGCCCCTTGCGCAAACATTGGCTTAGGGATGGTGGTCTTGCTGCCAACAATGAATACATGGCAAAGTGCATCCTGTGCGAGGCCAGCTTCCAGAGTAGGGCAGCATGCGTTAACTCGCATGAGCAGGGCAAGAGACACAAGGACCGCTTAGCAGCTTGGCAGCAGGCACAGAAGGACAGGGCAGCTTGGCAGCAGCGCTTGGACAAGGGCGCAGAGTACACAGCACAGCGGTGCGCAGGACAGACTGCTGACAAGAAGCTGCACACATTATTTGCCAGCACGTTCAAGCCCTTGCAGCTAGGGCGTCCCATCACAGATGTGTCTGCTGAGCGGCCTTTCCTGGAGTTCATCGAGGCGCCGCACATCCCTACCATGCAGCATGTTCAGCGCCATGAAGTACCTCAAGAATCCCCAGCGCAACAGCCTCAAGGAGCAGCACCTGACAGCATGCGCGAGGGCCTTTAAGAGCAAGGAGTTCAGCGTTGCGTCGTTTCCCTACCCAGCAGCCATTGGCAAATGGCTTGATGCTAGCAAGCGTGGCCGCTATGGACTGAATAGCTAAGCAGGAGGACAGTCAAGGCTGATGAACAGGCTGTAGACACAGCCATCAACTTTTGGACAACAACCTTCACCTTTTGCACAGACAGTCTTAAAATTTTGAGTGATGCTTTGCAAGGTCTCATTAAAAAGTTGTGTGAGAATAATAGCCGGGAGGCCGCAGGAGGCATGGGGGCAAAAGCTAGAAAATGAAGGTTTTAGAAATGGGCATTTTTGGGTGTGTCATGAAATCAGGGTTTTTGAAAAACCAAAAAAGAAGCACTGATGTGCACACACAAATACTCGCGCGTGCGCGCGAGCCACTCACATCCACGCTGCCATCTGAATGAGGTAACAATCTGCTGTGCATGTGGCATCAGGTGCAAAAATGTCTGATTTTCCAAACGACCATGAATGTGGTGCACAGTGTGTGCCTTGACCTCCTGCAGTTGCTGTGCGGTACATGCATTGTGCTGTAGGTTACAATGGAGACCTTTTTCAGTATGATGCTGAGGTTAGGTGGCCGTGGTCATGTGTTCAGCTTACAATTGGAAACGTTGCAGTGAGGTGGGCCTTTCCGTGCGCACGTTCTCAACTTGCTCCTCGACCTTTTGAGGTCATTTTGAGGCACATGCAACGTACTGCTGGGACACAAGGGGGGAGTGTTGCACTTTATCCCTCTAGGATATGTGACCATCACCATGCGTGCTGAGGGTCCCCATAGAATATGTGACCATCATCATGGGCGTGCTGAAGGTCCCCATAGGATGTGTGACCATCATCATGCGTGCTGAAAGTTTATCATGACTCCAAGGCCAAGAACCTCATGCTGGTGCCTTTTTTTTCTCCGTGCCGACGACGGAGGTGTTCTGGTGCTTGTGCATGGGATGCCCCAAATATGATCCTGCATTTGCTGCCTGAATGGTCATGCCTCTTGCTTGCTGTTGGTGGTGAAGGTCTGTGCACTTTGAGGCGCATTAGCAGTGTTGCTCAAGCAAAAATTCTACCTTTTTTAATGTGTAGGAAAAGACTCAGGTGCTTGGCATTTTGTGCTTATCTGGGCTGATCTGAAGCATTGTACCATATATGCTAAAGACGGAGGCTTGTTGGAAAAACAAGGCTCAGCCATGCGTGGGACTCATGGTTGTGACTTGAATGCAGAGCACAAAAATGACTATTGCTGAGCATCTTGAATGTGGAAAAGCACCAGAAATTATATTGCTGAGCACTATAGGGTTTTAAGTTTCAACTGTTTTTGAGAAATAAAACAAGGTATCTTGCTCTGTATTGTTATGAAGCATGGACACCTGTGCAAAATATTTGCAACATTTTCAATTGAACCAGCACTCTGTGCGTGTTAATGGACGACATTACCAACTACCCAGCAATTTGCTGGCATTGCACGCCTGGTGTAGTGAAGGAACCTTGACTCTTTCCGAGCACTTATGCTGTGTGCAGCAAGTGGAATGCGAGGGAATTGCTGTATTACTAACTTGTTCTCTGAATAAAAACTTGCTTGAGGGAGTCCTGTGGGGCCTTCGGGAGGTATGGGTACTCACCATAATATGTGGTGGCAGTACTCAGCATGTTGTGCCATCACTGCAGCCAAGCTATTGAGAAAATAAAGAGATAAGATTATGCAAGCCATGAGGCTGCATGCACAAAGGAAATGGTCGGCTAGTTAGAGCCCCGCCAAAGAGCCCTCAAAATTTAGACTACACACAGCAAGATAAGAAAAGAAAAACTACACAGGCAGTGAAAACACTCCCCACATCAATTAAGGAAAAGAGGATACCTAGGGTTGAGGCACCGTGTATCCCCTTCACCAAGAGAAGCAAAAGAAGCAAGTCAATGGGGATCAGGAGGGTTACTGCAAGATAGGGTTAAGTATAAAGAAACAAAGGAAGACTACGCAGCCCAAGTCCAGCTGCTTGCATTAAGGGATGGTCACTTGTCCTGAAAGGCGGGGCCCCACCACACAGACCAAAAGGAAGAGCAAGCACAGAAGGAAGTAGAAACAAAGAAGGCCTCACGTCAAAAGTTTAATTTAGTTTACATTGGCGTTTGGCCTTCAGCCAGGTGGTTTCTTTTTTTTCAGGTTACAAGAAAAAGAAGCTAGCCTGCCCATAAAAAAAACAGTATTTCATGTAGAAAGGAAAAAGCTTGTTATTGCTTTGATTCAAGAAAGAAGAGATCTGATACGATTGAAAAGAAAAGTCTACGCAGGCCACAGGCCGCGTGCATTAAGGGAAGGTCCCTTAACTAGTAAGCTAGCAAGGGCCCCACCAGAGGTCCCTCAGAACTACACTAGCTACAGCTAGCCTAGGAGAGGGAAAGAGACTGAACTAATGAGGATCGGGCGGGTTGTCGGCCATGCCCCGAGACGCCCGGACTCTCCTTCTCCTTGTATCCACCTCCGCGCGCCCAGCGACCCCCCCCCCCCCCCGAAGCCCCCAGTAAGCAAAGAGCATGTCTGGTGTTAATGATAGTGGTTAGTCTCTGTACGGCATGACAGCTCAAAAGAAAGAAAGAAAGATCTACGCCCTTGAGCGTGCATTAAGGGAAGAACCCGTTAGGGAACTCACCAACCACCCGGATTCCTCCAAGTTTCATGACAGCTCAGCTTGGAAGCTAGGGATTTAGCTTTGTGTTTGGATAGGCCCGAATTGACAAGAGGTTTGGTCGTGTACTCATTGTAAATAGTGCCAGCCACACCAATCAGG
Organism: Dunaliella primolecta; assembly: GCA_914767535.2. NCBI lineage: Eukaryota > Viridiplantae > Chlorophyta > Chlorophyceae > Chlamydomonadales > Dunaliellaceae > Dunaliella > Dunaliella primolecta. The sequence continues at coordinate 7,022,248 of OU611763.1, read as the reverse complement.
ATGATATGTAGAGTCACTTTGTTGTTCCTGTTTCGATTCCTTGAGCTGCGGGTTTTAAGTCTGGTTATAGTGTGATACGACCGTACATGGTGAATGCCAGGTAAGTAGGGAGCAACCCTACTGGAAGAGTGAGATAAAGAGAGGAGAGGACCAGAAAATAAGGTTACAGGTTACAGGAAAAAAGAAGGCCCCCAATCAGAACGGTTGACTGCTAGCCTGCTCATAAAAAAGCAATAATTCATGTAGAAAGGAAAAAGCTTGTTATTGCTTTGATTCAAGAAAGAAGAGATATGATACGACTGTACATGGTGAATGCCAGGCACGTAGGGAGCCACCCTATTGGAAGAGTGAGATAAAGAGAGGAGAAGACCAGAAAATAAGGAAGCACATCTCAGCCGGAGAGAACAAACATGGGGATGAGTGCGCTTGAAAAGAAGGTGTTGTTCATCCTGCACATCATCTTGGGCATCACATAGATCACGAGCAGGGGAAACAGTGTTATCCCATGTGGCCTGCTTGACTTTAAAGGTATGGACACAAAGATGAAATTGAGCCACACTGCGGACAATGTGTTCAGCCAGGTTGTTTGACTTCTCAGCCTGCTGGTCTCTGCCAGCCAAACAGAAAACGTCCATGATAACAGAAAGAAAGAAATACATCTGATTCGAGTCTTGCTCAAGGATAGGATAGGATAGGTTAATATAGCCGTATCTGCCTACAAGGGCAGCTTGGCTGAAGCAAAAAGGTGCCTGTAACCAAACCAAACCAAACTTGTGAACAATTGTGTCAACTGGAGAAGGAAACAAGCCCTTGAGCTGAGTTCAGAAGTGCCAAATGCTAAATAAAATCACACTGTCACCCTTCATAAAACAAGCATGAAAATTGTATCCACTCACGCTCTATCAGGATGCAGAAAATGTCAGATTCCAGAAAACATACATCCATGTTCCCACATGATGTCCAGACATTTTTTTCATTCTTTGTCCAAAGAAGTAAAAAAAAGCATTACTCCAAAAATGGAGTAAGAGGCCATGTCAGATACGTTCATGATATGCTTCGTGCTTCAATTCTCAGCGCCACTGGTCATGAATGCACTGCAAAGTTTCAAAAAAACAATCTTGCATGATACGTGCACATGAAAGCATGGGATATCAGGTGCATTGCATCGTTCGAGCATTCTGCAAACGGTTTTCTTTAGACTCCAGACACCTTATTAGAGACCGTCAGGCCCCAGGTAGTACCCTGAGAAATCTGGCCTACACATGGCTCGGCTCTTGGATGGAGTTTTGCTCAAGAAAATGACGAACGTCTTCATTGCTGACCTCAGATTGTGAAATGAGGTAGGACCAAAGGTACCTCTCGGCTGTGGAGAAGTCTCAAAGAAGAGATGAGCGTAATTGTCCCGAAGAGCACAAATACTAGCACAATTGAAAAGGGCATGTTTCTCATCTTGCAAATCTTGCAATCCACATGAATCACAGTGACCATTCACACCAGACTGCCAACAAGCTCTCTCTACTCCCAGTGTGTGGGTCCTCAGCCTATAACAAGAAAGATTGCGCTGCACATGTCTTCCCAAATCCAAGTTAAGATATCTAGGGGGCTTGTAAGGCGCAGCCTCAGCACTGACAGGATTCAAAGGAGAAGCAAACCAAAAATGATAAGTAATCCGCTTGTGATTGTGGCCCCTAGGTTCAACGCTGTCTAAACCATTCCCCACCCTACACAGCCGTGTGCGTAAGTCTATTGCAAATTCCTTTACCTTAACCACTGACCCATCATGTATAGATTGTTCATACAGCTCACCCCTTTGCAGCCCCCAAAATGCAGTCAAGACATCAGCTGTCCAACATTTTACACCAGGAATAATGCTGAGCGCCCTATCAGCCTGTGGCACCGTCCTCACAATTATACTGTTGCAACACAAATGAGAGTTGTAAAAACTTACCGTTGCCCTGAACCAATAGAATCGCAGAAGTTCCTGTCCACACTCCCTCGATACTGTCCAATTCAAGTCTGCTTGACTCCCAGCACACGCTTCAAAAAACAAAGATGGCCTGTTTGCAGCGGGCAATCCATCTCAGCACCCTCCTTCATGTACCGCGCTCCCCAGATTTGGCTTATAAGTAATTACATACATGCTGGCAGGGATGGCATACGTTCTTGTCAACCACAACAGAGTATGTGGTCTGTGTACCAGCCCATGTTTGCTTGCAAATTGTCACGTGTGTAGAAAGAAAAGAAAAAAGAAAAGAAAACTACGTAGGCAGAGGAAATTCTCCCTACATCAATTAAGGAAAAGGAGACACATTGGCTCAGAAGAGCCGTGAGCCTCCTCCACCACAAAGCTACAAAGCAAACAAAGCTAATGGGGATCCGGAGGGTTACTGGAAGCACTCGGCTCCAGAACCTGGCTGTGACAAGCATTGCTATTTTCCATAGCACGGTCCAGTCCAAGTTGTTTTAACTGGCTCAAGGCGTGATCAGTATAGCAGGTCCCACCAACACCCAGAAGGATAGTGTGGAGAGTCACAACTTTAGCACTAATGAGTTTGCTGTGGTCTGTATGCTGCCGCTGTGCCGCCTCTAACTATTGTCTAGGCCTCGTGTCTTCACAGTACTTAATTCCAATCAAGTGCACATGTCGCTGGTTTACATGAAGTTGGTGGGGCTGTCTCACGCGGTTGGCTCGTGTGGTCGTCTGTGTTGGGTTGTGTCTGCTGCGTAACGCATGGTGTAAGCGAGTGGAAGAAGGAGAAGAAGGAGTGGGTTTGGCTTTTTAGGGAGTGATCAGTATAGTATCAGGACGGCTGGAGGTGAGTCTAGATCTCTTAGAAAAGGTTCTTGGAAAAAGGTAAGGGGGTATAATTCTGTTTGATGCATGTGCAGGGATTTGAAGGTTGTGCTGCGCCAACCTATCACCACTTCCTATGTCCAAGTAAACCAAACCTGCTCCCCAAGGGCTTTTGCTAAGAGCTTTGATGATCATTTTTCCAGCAACATTGTGGCGTTCAGTTTTCATGCTGGAGATGATATGATTTTGGCAGCCTGAAAGCATGTGGAGTGCGCTGTCTAATTGGTGACAGCCTGGGAGAGGGCATAGTGGGTCAGTGGACCTCTTGAAGCGAACTGCATGTTTTTGGTTATAGAGGGTGCCAGTGTGATATTGTAAAATGGTGCGCTTCATAGGTGAGGATATACAAGGCATGTTTCTAAAGGCGTTGCTGACTTTATTGTTAACATGAGGTGATAAGCTCTGATATTAAGAGTAGTAGCCTGTTTGGGGTTGGCATATCCAAGTCTGTGTTTTGTATGCATATGAGACTTGAGAGCATTTTGAAGATTGGGGAGGTTGGTGATTTTAGGATCGGGTGTAGGAGCTGTGGATGTGCCAGCATTGTGTTCTTCTTTTTCCTCCTTGGCTAACCAAAATGAATGAGAAAAAGGACTTCCGCTGGGGCCTGCGCTAGGGATCCCAGTATCAGCCACATTATTATTGGCTTGGCTTGCTTGATATTTTGCAATAGCATCTGCACATTCGTTACCAGCAATGTCAGCATGAGACTTTGTAGAAACAAATATTGGTTTGTGAGTTGCTAATGAGGGTAGATATGGTTTTTAGGACGTCCCTTGAATGTGTTGTTTTGCTTCTCTGGGTAAACAAGTTGTTTACGTATTTGATGAAGAGAGGTGAGACTGTCTGAAGCAATGTGTGAATAAGAGTGCGTGATGGCAGCAGCAATTGCTGCTAATTCAGCTCGACATATGGTGTTGGTAATTCCAGCACCGTTGGGCTCGACAAAACTTCTGCTGTCAGTGAGAGGGCAATAGACGCCTGCCCCAATTTCTTGTTTGCCATTCTGGATTTGGCAGCTACCATCAGTGTAGGCCCATGTCCTCCAGTCAGTGACTTTGAGCATGAGGGTTGGACTAGATTGATTAGGTACAAAGAGTTCTTCCTGATTACTTATATGTGGATAGGTTGGCTTTCTAGATGTTTGTTGTTTGTCAAAGGGGAGGAGTTGCCATTTATTGAATACAGGCATATCAGCATGCATTGTATTGAGAGTAGAATGGTTGCCTATACTGCGCAGCTTCCAGTTGACTTCCGGTACAGCCGAAGCCAGGCCCTGCAGCAAAGCTGGGTTGTGATTGTTTAGATGGATCCTTGCAGATGTGTTCCATACTGCAACAATTTGTAGGTCCCATGTGTGCTGAGGAAGAGGTATTTCCTGGTTGAGGCATGATTGTGGATCATTGTAGCAGAGGTTAATACGTGTGATTGTTCCAAGTTCACAACAGAGATGTGGATAGGCAGTGATGAGCTTAGAGTAGGGGTTAGTTACAAGGGGTTAGTTATCATTTGTTTTCCCCAGATAGGGAGGAACATGAAAGTTGCAGTGGCTCCTGTCTTGAGAATAGCTGAGTAACTAGAATGACGCAAGGCCTGAGTTATAGCATTCCCATCATAAATGGGATGGCAGACAGAAAAAAACGGAATATCTGGATGAGAGGGAGTTATGATGGGCACCAAACTTTGAAAGAGAGTGTCTCGGGGGTCAGTGCTCCAGTAATGTTGGTATTGTGGGTTGTGGTCCAGCGGGGAGGCCATTTTTTCTTGAGTTACCAGGGCCCATTCTTTAAGGGCAGTGTGGATGTGGGTTGGCAGGGCTTGTGAAAAGGAGTCTTTAATCTTTTTGCTACCATACTTGGTTTCTAGCATAGTCTTGCGAGTAAGGAGCCCCTGCAGCTCAGATGCAAAGCTAGTAGGAGGAGGTGTTATGGTTCCATGTGAGCCGGCAAGCTTGGCCCTATAGAATGCCTTGTAAAGAATTTGAAATCGGCTAGGGGTTGTCATCCCCACACATTTACCTTGTGTGTTGTAAATGCAGGCCATGCTTGATTTGTAATTTTCTGGGAGGATAAGGGGATGTGGGGCAAGAGGCTGGGGACTGTTTGATTCAGTGCCTAACGGTGTTTGATTAGGGTTTTGTTCAGCTTTGTACTTAACAAGGTCAACGTCATGCAGCCAAAGTTCACAACAACCAGTGGGTTTAATGTCAACTTATGGATTGGTGGGGTGAATATTAAAGGTGAATCTGTTGCGTAGTTCTGTGTAAAGTTTCTGCTGCCAGGTGTTAAGGTTTTTCAAAACCTTGTCTTTCAAGGTTGGAGAGGGCAGAGTCTGCTGTGGGTCGGGAGAGGTCAGGTTTGCTCTGCCTGGCTTCAAATTCAAGTAGGCGCTGTTGGAATTCAGGCCAAATTTCTTTAGTTTCCTCAGGCTCCCAGGAGGGCAACCAAGTGACCCTTATGAGCTCTTCTTTAGACTGACATTCTCTGTCAATCTTCTGTGCAATGTCTAGGCCTGCACAGGCGGGACAAGCCCAAGTGTCAGCTTCATCTATCTCTTGTCTTTGCCCATCAGTGTAGCAACCTAGTTCTTTGCGTAGGCAGCCAGCATGGAAAGTGGGCACTACTATTACACGCTCACCCGCTGCAACCATGTTGCCATTGCGAGTAAAGTGCATGCCCAAATTTTTAAAGGAGCCTGTATTGGCTAGCTGGTCCTCCCCGCATCTAAATGTTGGCAACTGGGAGCCAGCTCCTGTCGAAACAACAGGCTGCAAGCCTACTCATGAAGAGAAAGAAGTCCATGATAACAGAAATACTTAGGCTCGACTTTGAACTCAATTTCAAGCCAATGTGTCTCCTCTTTCTTAATGATGTAGGGATTGTCCTCATCGCCTACGCAGTTCTTTCTTTTTCTCAAGCAAGTCTCTTATCGTATAATACCTCCATACCTCTTTGACCCCAGTATTCCTGATCAAGCTAGACGCAACTCCAGCCGCCCTGATGCTATCTTGGTCACTCCTTGCCCTATTAACCCAAACAGACATCCCGCTTCCCCCTCACATCAGGTAGTCCACTGTATCAGAGGTAATGAAGGAGTAAAAAGCAGCACAACTCCAGCCAGGCAACTCCATGAATAGAACACCCAAAACTGCCATTTTCACTTAATAGAAATCAAATACAGCAAAGGTCTGGTGCCCAGCTAGAAGCCTCACAACTACAACACAGTGAATTGTGCAAAAAATTCCAAGGTGCCAAAGTCACTCTCCACACAATCCTCCTGATTGGGTGGGACTACTTCTACTGCCTGTACCCTGGATTGATTTTGAAAACTAGGGCTTGACCTGCAAAGGTCTACCCAACTTGCACGAAAGCTCCACGTCCATTCCGTGCAAAATGCACACACACTTACCTCGACCAGACGTGCCATTGAAAACAAAAGCACTCATTGTAATTCTGGTGCCCTGGGGCCGCGTGCTGCCAGAAACCCACTAGACCCACCCTAGCTTCCCTCTGAAACTCTGGTGAGGGAAAATCACGGCTGTTTCTGACTCTGTGTCTCCTTTCCTTAATTCATGAAGGAAGTGTTCTCACTGCCTATGTGTTTTGTCCCTTTTTTTCTTTTGCTCGTGTCAAGTTTTTCAACATGCTTGATTCAAACAGCGAGACATTACGTCAAGTGCTGAAAACAGGTTTACACCTTGCAATAGAGATGAGTCCTGTCGGTCTGCACATGTGCCTGTGGCATTCAGTGGCATGCGCAATGAGGATATTTTCAAAAAGAGAATGCCAATTGCTTCCAAGATTCCCATGCAGGACTTCATAGGGATTTTGAGGCAAAGACAGCAGAAGATTTGGAGGGAACTATAACTGATCCCGAGACCAATGGTTTTTTGAAATCAAGGCTCGTACAGTTATTAAAGATTATTGTCAGAGTCGGTTTCAATTTTTGATGCTGGTTGAGAATGTTTTACCAGCAGCCGATTAGCCAGAGTCTTGGGCTGTAAGCCAACCCCTTGTAACCTTTGTATCCTCTTACGTTGGGTACACCCTAGGGCCGAGGCACCCATTTACCTGTAATGGTCCAACCACAAGCGCACACGCTCAACAATGAACACACCTCCATGCCTCTGTCTTAAACTCACGGCCAGAATAATCCAAGGACAAATAACAGCCAAATCGTTGCTGATCACGCCCCCACAAAGTTCACTCCTCATGCACGAAATACATGCCAAACATGTACAACCTTACCCCTCCTACTCATCCAAACATTCCCCACAGTCTAGAAACACAAAGCAATAACCACAAAGAGGAGAATGCTTCACATAATGACAGAGCTCACCCCTCCTGCTGTCAACCACCTCAGCTTACTACACCAAACTCTGAGGCTTGGAATTTTTCTGAAATTCCAATGTCCGATCGGTGGTAGCCAATCGTTCCAAAGGCCTCTGCCAACAGCAACTGGCAGCAGATTCTGCACAAAAAGTCATTGTTGCACAAATTAGAACAGCCCTGAGGGTACAGCCCTGCTTCTCATTGCATCAGTGAGCTTCTCTGACGTCACCTCTTGACTCCCAATGCGAAGCGCGTGCATGCCTACGTGTAAGTGTGCCGTCTTTAGAAAAAGGGTCCCTGCTTCAAATGGTAGACCAGGCCTCCCTCAGGCCCCTTGCCCAGCATGTGCTGCACACACACACACACACACACACACACGCACATACACATACACATACACAGTATTACACACACGCAACAAAATGATTTTTTCAGAGCGATGCTGTTCTCAAACTTTCTGTGCTTCTTGTGGAAACGCAAAAGTGTATTTTCCTGACACTACAGCCTTATGGAGTTTTTTGTGCTTGGCTTTGCGTGCTTGTTTCATTTAGAGTGACAGTGTGTGTGATTTTTACAGTTGACACTTCTGAACTCAGCTCAAGGCTTTCAGTTGACATTTACACAAGTTTAGTTTGGTTTGGTTACAGGCACCTTTTGCTTCAGCTAAGCTGCCCTTGTAGGCAGGTACAGCTATGTAACCCTATCCTATCCTATCCTATCCAACAAAATGATGATGGAATCTATGGTCGACAGGAATTCCAGAAATCTATGTTCAAACTTTTCTGGGGGCTTGGCTGGGATGGGCAGGCTGAATAGCTACCTTCTTGCAGCTGCCTGATCGCTCCAATGCAAGCCACCCAAAATTGGCAGGGAATGTAAACGGGATCACAAGGGGCCTACATAAGGTTGCATGCTACTGTTCTACCGTAACACATGTGTTGATACGGTTGTACAACCGTATCTAAGCGTAGCTGTAGCGGGCTTCTGTCTCATACCAAATGGCCTACTCACTTTTTTTTTTAAATATGTGACAGACCACGTAGGGGTCAAGTACCATGCTCATTGACATAGGGATGGATATGCCTCAAATGCATCAAAGTTGTACAGTGTTGAAAGATTGCTATTGTCGTAGCGTAGCCATAAATATGCCGTAGCATTCAACCCAAGACCTACAGCAGGTAGCTTGGCAGATCCAGTGAAGGCTTTGCTGGGCCTGCTTGTCCAGTTTCAGGGCTAGTGGCGCGCTCATTCAAATAATTGCCTCTGTTCCAAACATTTTTCCTGCAGGTGTACCACCACAACCTACAGCTGTACCACCGCAACCAGCTTCGCTGCCTTATGGCCTTATACGCTGTGGCAACGGATCGGCACATACACGCTACCTAGCCGTATACGCTATGGCATTATGATAATGTTGGTATTGGCACATGTGTGTAGCAGTGAAAGCCAATTGACCAACTAATGCAGCACGTGCCACTGGCTAATCTATAGCTATGGTACATTAAGTACGCAAGACGCACATTGGTGCCCTCAGTGAGCTTGCAAATGTTGTTGTAGTACTGCCCTAGGTCATGCTTTGATCAATTGAATCTTGCTTTTGCCTCACTCGAGAGTGCGCAGCCCCCTTTAGAACCAGCAGCTGCTGACCTTATGCGCTTTGGCTTGATGTCACTGTACAGTTGTCCTGAAGATATGGGCTTCGAGCTTGCTTTACGTAATTCCAATATGATATTAGTTCTCATTGTGTACCAGCCATCTATGCCTTCGAAACATCGACACCATCAAGACACCTCAGGGGGAGGATTCGGAGGCGTTTGGGCACAGGCAAAATTTCTTGCAGACTCAGCCGAAGCTCAGGAGCAGGATTCATTGGCCAACTTATACTACGCGTCTAAAAGGAATATTCAAACGGAATCGCCGAAAATGAAAGAGCCACATCAGGACACACCCCTACACCGATTCATTCGCGCCTGCAGGGTAGTGACGCCGTCGGAGTAATCCGGTGGGTTTCGTTCGAAATTCAACACTATAAGTGGGAGAAATCATTCTTTGAACTGGAATGGGGCCCATTAAGACTATGCCCTCTCGGTCAAACGTTGGACGATGGAATGCTGCTGACGCTCTGGCTGCTGTATCCTGGCTGCTGTATCCTGCGCAGGTGTAGCGGGTGTGCGGGGAGAAGCACAATACGAGAGGCCCGGTAAGACATCAGCAGACCCAACCAGGAAGAACAGAAAAGCATCACGGCAAGCCAAAGTTTCGAGCATGAAGGTGGGCGGGCTTTGCAAGCGCGGATGAAGCATGGGGGGTCACACACAAAACACACACACACGTGCACGTGCACGTGCACACACACACACACACACACACACACACACACACACACACACACACACACGTGCACACACACACACACACACACACACACACACACACACACACACACACGTGCACGTGCACACACACACACGCACACACACACACACACACACACACACACACACACACACACACACGTGCACGTGCACACACACACACACGCACACACACACACACACACACACACACACACACACACACACACACACACACGTGCACGTGCACGTGCACGTGCACACACACACACACACACCACATATACATACACAACACGCACACAAGCACACACACGCACATCACATGCACGCACGTACGCACTAATGCACGCCCCCCTTCATATCACACTCGTGCACACACACATACACACGTGCGCGCACAAACGCACTCACACGCACATGCACACACACATACACGCGCACGCTCAAACGCACACACATGCACATGCGCACATGCACACACACATACACGCACACGCACACATACACACACAACACAGAACACGGACGTGCGCGCACACACACACACACACGCACGCGCACACATACACACATACGCGCACACACACACACACACACACACACACACACACACACACACACACACACACACACACACACACACCAGTGCTTTTTTTTCGTTTTGGCAAAACCAAGATTTCAATACTTTGAGGGAAATCCCCTTCCTTAAGAAGTGCCATTTTAATACTTTGACCCCCAACCAAGCCCGCATAATAAGGTTACAACTGTTTTTCCTTACAATGCTGCCAAGTGCTGTGCCTTCACACTTGGAGTACTTCAATGCAAGCACAACTTTAGATTTGCCATCATCTCATACGCTTTGCATGCAGACCAGTCCATCAAGCAAGAAAGTTTCAACAACCATGCACCTCCAAGTGTTCAAGTTCAGAAGGTCCAAGCATCAAAGTCATACCAATTCCCCAACTAGCAAGTCCACCAAGCAAAATGCACTTTACCAACATCCCCTTATAGCCCATATCGTCCACGCTTCTTTTTTGCATATAGCCACCTGCCAATCGCGTCAGGGTAGGGGATGGACATGAAATCATACTCCATTATAAAACCGCGAGCACACACGTTAGTGTGCTTCTCCTTCAAGGAGTTGCGCTGAGGACTTTTCAGATACTTCAGGGCAAAGAACATCCGCTCATCCTCTATGGAATAAGGCACCATGACAAGCATGAGCTCAGCCAGCTTTATCCACTCAGGGCATCTAAAGCAACCCCTCTAGCTGTGCCCAAGACTCAGCAGCCTTGTTTGCCACTGTTGCAGGCTCTGAAGCTTCTTTGATGGCTCATGCTCATCTGTGCTGCTGCACCCACTGTCGCTAGGGCTGCTATTGCTACTGTCACTGCTGCTGTCACTCATGTTTTTTGGCTTAGGAGCAGGAGCAGATGTTGGGGCTTTGCTGTAAGAAGTCCAGCACCTCGTGCATGTACATGCACTTCTGATCCTCAAGCTTATCATAGCAGAGCAATGGTGCAACACTGTTGCTGCTGCTGCTGCCCTCCCCATTGCTGATCAGCTTGCTTGTGCAAAAAGCGGTGTTGAGGATTTGAAGGGCACTCTGGGCATGTTCGTGCGCTGCTTCAGGCCAGGCATCCTCCCCAGATGGTGGCAAGAGCCCATGCCACCAGCTGGGGTGGAAGCTAACTCGGTGGGAGGGAAGCACGCGCTGATGTCATCAATCACTGCATGTGCTGCAACTGCAAGTTTTTCCATGACCTGCTGCTCCACTCGCTGCTTGATGTCATGAGGTGCTGCTGCATTTTGACGCTAGTTTGCTGTGGGTGGGGGCACAGCTTGCAGCTCAATGTCCACGCAGCCTGCCTGCATTACTAAAGTGCCACCGTTCCATGCCAGGCTCTCTGCTGTGCTTTGTGCAGGCGTCTTGCTGGCAGGAGGCTGCTGCTCCTTCGGTGCTTGACACCCCGCTCGTGGGCCTTGATGATACCACATAGGCAATTATATACACACTCACACCACTTGCACCCTGCCTTGTACACACCATCAGCATCCATGCCATAGTCCTCAAGCCACAAGTGCCTATCATTCTCCTGCAGCCAGCTAGCCTGGAACTTGTTGCTCACAACGTGTCTCAAGGAAGATGTATTCGCCAGCACTGTGGCCTTTCTTTGTTTTACGCATTGCATTTCTTTACTTGCTGCCCGCGTCCAGGTCCGTTCAGCGGTCTAAAAGGGGGTCAAAATGGTGGATGCGGTTTTCTGGGGCGCACCGCCCATTTAAATACGATCCCCTGCCTTCAAAATCCCTGATTTTAATACGATCGTTTTACTAATACGTGGAAAATAATGCCCTGACACACACACACACATGCGCTCGCGCACACACACACACATACGCGCACTACACGCTCGCATGTGCACGCACATACACACAACACGCTCGCGCGCGCATGCACATATACGCACATAGACACATCACGCTCGCACGCACGCATACACACACATCAGACCCTTTTTTCATTCTGGCAAAACCAAGATTTCAATACTGTGAGGGAAGTCCTCTTGAGAAATGCTTTTCTATTACTTTGCCCCCCAAGCAAGCCCGGTATGGTAAGGTATCAATTGTTTTCCTTACAATGCTGCATTGTGCTGTGCCTTCGCGCTTAGCGTACTTTATTGCAAGCACGACTTTAAGTTTGTCATCATTTCATACGCTTTACATGCGGACCAGTCCATCTAGCAAGACAGTTTCAACATCCATGGACCTCCAAGTATTTCAGTTTTGAAAGCCTAAGCACCCAGGTCATATCAAGTCCCCAACTGCAAGTCCACCAAGCAATTGCACTTTACCAACATCTTATAGCCCGTATCATCACGCTTTTTTTTGCATCTAGCCACCTGCAAATTGCATCAGGGTAGAGGGAAATTTTCAATTCATGCTCCATGCTCTTAAACCCTTGAGCACACACATTGGTGTGCTCCTCCAAGGAACTGCGCTGAGGGCTTCTCAGATAGGTTAGAGCAGAAGACATGCGCTCATCCTCTTCTGAACCAGGCACCATGACAGGAACGAGCTCAGCCAGCTTCATCCACTCAGGGCATCTACAGCAACCACCCTTGCTCTCTAGCAGTGCCCATAACTCAGCAGCTCTGCTTCCCACTATCACAGGCACTGGTGCTTGCTTCTTCTGCACTGGCTCATGCTCGTATGCGCTGCTGCACCCACTGTCATTAATGCTACTGCCCCTGCTGTCACTCAGGATGTGTTGTTCAGGAGCAGCAGGGGTAGGGGCTTTGGCGTTGCAAAAAGTCCAGCATCTCGTGCAGAAACACGCACTGCTGATCCTCAAGCTTGTCATCGCTGAGCAATGACGCAACACTGCTGCTGCCTCGCTGTTGCTGTCCGCTGATGCTCTGCTGCTCCTTCTCACTGTGCTTGGCCTGTCATGCAGCTCGTGGGCTATCAAGATGGTGCCAATGTGGCAATTGAACACAATCTCACCACTTGCACCCTGCCTTGTACACACCATCAACATCCATGCCATGATTCTCCATGCCATGATGAGGTCTACAAGGGCCTATCACTTTCCTGCAGCCAGCTCGCCTGGGACGTTTTGCTCACATGCTTCAAGGCCAACTGTTATTCACCAGCACTGTGACCTTTCTTTGCTCTACCCATCGCATTTCTTAACGCTTACCTTCTGCCCGAGTTCAGGTCCCTTCAGGAAGGAAGGAAGGGTTACATAGCTGTACCTGCCCGAGTTCAGTCCCTTCAGCGGCCTCGATAGGTCAAAGTGGCCCATTTTGATGCAATTTCCTGCCTTCAAATCCCGGATTCTGATGCGATCGTATTGGCAATACGCGAGAAATAGGCCTGACACATACGCACACATGCACGCGCACACACACACACACACACATGCACGCGCGCACACACACGCGAACACACACACACACACACACACACATGCACGTACACACACAAACACGCGCACGCACGCACGCTCATGCACGCACAGGCTGACGCAGCTGCTGAAGCTGCTGCTCTTGACTGCATTTTAGATGAGGTGCCCGCCCTAGATGGCCCCTGGCAATGCTGCATCATCAGCACGAGCCTACCCCCTTCTCCCCCACCCAGAACGCGATCTGTCACACCGGCAGCAAACTCAGCCACCTCCATGAGTGCCACCATCCACGGTGGTGCTGAAGCAGCAGCACCGATTACGACGACAGCCACAGCTGCCCCTGCTGTGCCCTCACCTGCCCCCCTTTCCTGCGCCCCTTCTTCCTCATTCTCTTCCTCCTCTTCCCCTCCCTCCCCCGCTCCGCGCCTACTTGATGCTGTGGCAGGCACTCCAAGCGCTGCCATCTCTGCCATGCATGCCAAGTTCCAAGCAACGAAAGAGGAGGAACACATGGTGCTGCAGCACACATGCACGGCCTCGCTGGCACCAGTGCAGCAGCAGCTTTCAGCAGCACCAGCAGGGTGGCCCCACGCATGCACCCGCATGGACAAAAGCCTGTCCTGCCAACTGCAACCCACTCGCACGCCACCCCCTGCAGCCGAGCTCCTCCCACAATGTTTCAGCGCACCCTGCATCCCACACCACATGGACGCCCAGTGGAAGTGCTACTCCAGCCCTCTTGCGTGCTCCCCCCATCTCCACCACGCGCTGCGCAGCTGAGACACACACCGACCCAAAGCTGTGGGATGAGGGAGTAGGCTCTCGCACATCGCACGCGCAAATGCAAACGCTACGTGCGCCTTCCGCAGGAATGTACCTGTACTTTCAAATGGCATGCACCAGCGTCAGTAGGGGAGCCAGCCGTCCAGTTCTGCACCTCCCCCCCCTAGTGCACATACAGCAGGACTGGGGCGCGGCTGCTGGCCGGCAGAACGCACTAGCACCGGCGAGAGGACCAGCCGCCCAGCTATGCTACCCTGCGCGCTTGTCCAACCGAGAGCTGGGTGCGCTGTGTATGTGCGCACCGCCAGGGTGCTTGTGCTGACAATGTGCAGGCCTGAGCTTGTGTAACTGAGGCTGGCTATGTGTGTGTGTGTCTGATGCAAGGGCACGAGGTCTGTGGGCGCCGGAGGAGCCTACAAAGACGTAAATGTGAGCAATGTGTTTGTGAGCAAGCCATAGCTCTGGAGCATGTGGTTGAACTGCGAGATTTTTCGGCAGGGAGCTGGCTTGCATGACAGAGATACAAAGAGCAAGGGTTCTGCTAATCCCTAAACCCTCACTCCTGGAGTACTTGGTAGATGTTTTTTGGTGGTGATCTGGCATGCATTGAAACAAAAAGGAACCCAGCATGGCTGCTGAGCTGAATGCCGGTTGAGAAGTTCGCGTTGTGGCGCAGCAGCTGTGCGTCCCTCTTCTTTGGATTCTTGTACTCCTCACTCAACACAATCACAGGGTCACGAGCAAAAACAATTACACACCAACATGCTAATACGACCTTACTACTACTACTACGACCTTACTACTGCTACTACTTGAGATACTAGTCGCGATACAGAACAGGTAATATGTGCAATAAGTGGCGTCGTGCGCTGTCGCTGTGTGGAAAGTGCATCAGGATTTAAGTAGTGTATGCTGTGTGGGGGTTCACAATGTTTTGTCCTTGTATTGTTGTCAGTGAAGGTTATGTACGACCTCCATTGTTGTACAAAGCGAGCGCGTCGCCGCGATCAGCCACAACCTGTCTCAAGCACCCTTGCTCCCACGGTGGGGGAACAGATGGTTTGTGCAGTGGTTGTCTGTGCTGTTCCAGCAGAAGCGGATGCTGCATGCTGTTGGCAGGCTGGATTATGAGGTGCATGACCTGAAGGCCTGCAGCCCGGTATCCTGGTTGAACGAGGTGCCTCTTCTGGGTTTGACTGGCAGGCACATCTGTGTGTGTGTCTGTGTGTGTGTGGGGGGGGGGGGCAAGCGCATCTGCTTGCAGCCTGTTGTTTGTCTGCCATGTATTAGGCTTCTCACACACCTCCCTGGCTTTTTCACATGCATCTTTTCAGTCATCCGGTCTCAGGTTTAATCAATCAGGTTTCATACTACAGGTTTAACTGAAGTGCAGACTGGGCTTGTCCAGAAATACTTGCATGCTGCACACTCGCATATTTAACAGCATTACAGCACCTGGTGATTCACCATGCGCTTGATTCTTCTTCCTCAGATAAATGTGCCTGCTTGCTTGAGGCTTACTACATGGGTGCTTGTGCTTTCTGGGTGCTGCTTTGAAAAACTTGTGCTGGATGGCGTTTGCAGAAAGGAATGTTTGCCAAGTTGTGCCTTGCCGACGTCAGGATTGCTCCAAAAGCATTACACATTGAATCAGGAACGGATGAGGCTTTTCAGACGCTGATCACGTATGTTGAGTACTTGAGTGGGCAGCATTGAGCCGTGGAATGTACACTGTACATGCACTCAGCATGCCCTTGACCTCCTGGGTCGTTGAATAGATTAATTCATGCAGTGTGTTGCAAAGGAAGATTTGACGTTTATGATTGAAGATGAAAACACATGGAAGGTACTGCAGTCAAGCATGCCATCACTCAATGCGTCTTATACTATAGATTTCTGGCATCTGAACAAGCCTCAAGCAAGTCACTTGGAAGCACGGAGGGCGGTGCTGTCAAGGGTTTTTCGAGCAAAGCCCATGGTCACTCATAAGCTTTTATTTTCTTGACAGTGTGTTTTACGACAGCAGCAATAAAGCAAGGAGTGCCTGCTTTTCTCTACCCAGTCGCCAATGTGCAGGTGTTGTTATGCTTGAGGAAAATGTCTCCACAGGTTGGACCCTTGTTTGCTGCCTGGATTGTCGTGCCTGTGCTTGTAGGTGTGCAATTTGAATGTACTGTGAGGCGCATCAGCAGTTCTGCCCAAGCAAGTGATATGGGGCTTGCACACATTGGCTTTTGGTGAAGGACAGATCCAGGTGCTCAAACGTCCGGTACGGCATGGGTGTGCCAATGCTTGCTGGTGACAGTGCACTGCGCAAACTTGTGCACTACAAGGTTTGTCGGCAGCATTGCTCAAGCAACAGATGTGTAGAACGCGTGCGGTGGTCGTTCGGAACAGATGCAGTCCTGCCCCCTCAACGAGGATTTTGGGCACAAAAGCCAATCCAAGGCACCTGCCGACTGTGATACAGAGAAACATTGGAAAAAAGTTGAATCCAATGGTTGTGCCTTAAATGTGGAACGGCACAAGCGGAGTGTGGATTGCCTGGAAGCAATGTATGGATTTGAGCTTCAACTCTGTGGTGATTTTCAATGTCATGTCCTCTGTCTATGTTACTGCCCCTCTTACCCGGCATTGGCGGCATGGTCGTGTGGAGGCCTTTTGGATTGTTTCCCCGAGTGTAAACAAGTGGGTGCACGTTTTGACTATGTTATGGGAATTGGTGTAACATTTGTGTCTTTATTGTCTTTAACAGTTATTGTAAACGCATGGGGGAATGTGTCCGGTTTGTCTTCAGACGCAGAGTGTGCCCTCAAGGAGTTTTGGGATTTGACATTCAGCCTGATAATGGTTACAATGGTTACAATGGGGGGTGACCTTCAGCCAGGTCGTTTGGCTGATCGGCTTGTGGCTGGTCTCTGCCAGCCAAAAATAAATCCATAAGCTCAGACACAAAAAAGAAAAGCTTTGCGTTTCGCTGATGAACTGATGAACAAATTGAGAGCTCACTTGATGCAGTAAAAAAGGTTGCATCTCAAGAATATCTTGGAAGTAAGGTTCAAAAAGCACTTGATACTTGCGGCGCAGAGAACAAACGTGTCCATCAGTACAGTTAAAAAGGACATGTGCTTCATCTTGAGTTTGGCTGCAAGGACACCTGTCACACACAGAGGCACCATCATCCTGCCAAACAGCCGATTCAACTTTCAAAGTATGAGCACGAAGCCGGAACCTGCTCACATTACGCATAACTTGCTTAGGCAAATCCAAAAAAAAATACCAAGGCAGGGGTGCATAGGTTTGGCGAGCGTTGCAAGCAAAAGGAGTAGCAAAACAAGCTTGGTAAGTAGCTAGTTTATTGTTGTTTCCCCTTGGATCCACTGACTCAGCTTCTCTCCAAACTCCTTGCAATCTGTACCTCAAGTCTGCACTAAAATCATCCATGGAAATGGCACCTCCTGACCTCACAGCCTGCTCAAAAATTTCAGAACCACGCAAACCTTGGAAGGCTTGATTTAACTGCGCTGTCCAGCACTTGTCATCCTTAGGTTGTAACTTCAAATCGGCTTGCATAACACGGCGTAGAGTACTACTATTTGTACCAAGCATGCTGTTGTACAGCTTGACTGCAGCTCTAAACCAATAGTACTGCAGTGGTTGATGCCCACTGGGCACATTCTCTCAAAACAGCCCAGTTAGTGGTAGTTCGCTTCACACCCAAGGTACCTTTCAAGAAATTCAGATGCAAAGTTTGCAGAGCACTAGAGAACTCTTTGCCTGCCTGCATGAAACCTGTACCCCACACCTGACTCGCGTACATACCAGCTGGAATAACATACGTCTTTGCAAGCCACAAGGAAGCATGCGGCCTATCTGCAAGTGTGTGCTCACGTACAAAACGACGAATTTTATAAGCAGATGTAAGCATAGCATGAGCTGCATTTTCTGCCGATTTAGCCATGTTCAAGGTCCTGTAAAACATCATGCCAAGATATTTAAACGAGTCCTTATGAGCAACAGTGATTGAGTTACAAGTTTGAAAGAAAGAAAAGGGTTACATAGCTGTCACAGCTATGCACGGTACCTGCCTACAAGGGCAGCTTGGCTAAAGCAAAAAGGTGCCTGTGACCGAACCATGCCAAAAGTGTGAACAGAAGTTTCAACTGGAGAAAGAAACAAGTCATTGAGTGAAGTTCAGAAGTGCCGAACGCTGGAGAGAATCACACATGGTCACAGGTGACAGGAGAAAGAAATCCTCCAGTCAAAACGGTTGACTGGTAGCCTGCTCATAAAGAACAGTAATTCATGTAGGAAAGGAAAAAACTTGTTTTAGTTTTGATTCAAGAAAGAAAAAATATGGTGAGACTGTACATGGTGAATGCCAGGTACAAATCACACACTGTCACTCTGCATGAAAAAGCGGAAACACTGAGGCCTGGCCCAAACAATGCTCAATTCATTAAATTTTGACTCCTTCCTAACATCGTCCTTAACACACGTCCTTGACACAGAGGCTACAGCCACCTTCATACTCCTGCCAGCAAGTGGCAGGCAAAAACAAAGCTACATAGGCAGAGAAAACTCTCCCTACATCAATTCAAGAAAGAGAGACACATTGGCTCAAAGAGCGGTGAGTCTCCCTCACAAGAAGATGAGAGGGAAATTAATGTGGATCGGGTGGGTTTCTGGCAGCACGCTGCTCCAGGGCACCAGCGTTATGATGAGTGTTTTTATTTTCAATGGCATGTCTGGTAGAGGTAAGTTTGTGCGCAAGTTGTACAGAATGGGCATGGAGTTTTTTGCAAGTGTTTCAGATCTCTGTGAGTCAATCCCTAATTTTTTTGAATTGATCAAGGGTACAGGGAGTGTAATTGGTCCCACCCACACCCAGGAGGATTGCGTGGAAAAGGAAAGAAAAGGAAAGATCTACGCTTGCCTTTCGGCCGCGTGCATTAAGGAAAGAGCCTCCCAATGGCTCCCACCAACAGAGGGCATCTTTATCTCCACCCCGGCCACAAGGATTCGATCCGGGGACCTCCTCCTTGCTGTTGCCCTCCTTGCGCTTGACCAGGGTTCCGTAACATGACGGATTGCGTGGATAGTAATCTCTGCACCTTGGAGTTGTTTGCACAGATCGCTGTGTTGTCGCTGTGAGGCTTCTAGCTGGGCACTAGGCCTCGTATCTTCACAATATTTGATTTCTATCAAGTGGATATGGCGGGCTGGAGTTGTGCTACTCCCCATACTGCGTAGTACTCGGTGTGAGGGTGGAGTGGGTGGTCTGTTTGGGTTAGTTAGGTGAGGAGTAACCAAGATTGCATCAGGGCGGCTGAAGTTGCGTCTGGTTTACATAGAAACCGTGGGTTTGAAGAGGTTGGAAGGTACAGCACGATTAGAGACTTGCTCAGGGACTTGCAGGTCATGCTGGGCCAAACGGCTTGTGTTGCCCGCATCCAACTGCACAAGATTGGCCCCATAAGAGCCTTCACTGACCAGTTTCAAAATCATCCTGCAAGCAATATTGTGACGCTCAGTTACCATGTTACGCATGACGGGGCATTGGCAGCCAGATAGGATGTGGAGAGCGCTATCCATGTGATGGCAATCAGGTAGGGGGCATGTCAGGCTAGTGGATCTTTTATATCGGACCGCATGTTTCTGATTATAGAGGGTGCCTGTGCGGTATTGGAAGACAGTGCGTTTCATTCGAGTTGAGAGACCGGGCATGTTCCAAAAGGCATTGCTAATTTTCTTGCTTACGTGAGGTAGCAAGCTCTGGTAGTAAGTGTAGTAGCCTGTCTTCCTGTCAGCAAATCCCAGCTTGTGTTTAGCATGCATATGGGATTTCAAGGCATTTTTAAGGTCTGGGAGGTAGCTCAGACGAGGAGAAGAAGGGTGGGATTGAGGAGGCCTAGGATCTGCCTCTTCACTAGCCAGCCAGATTGTAGTTTGGAAGGGATTTCCTCCTGGACCAGCGCTAGGGAGACCAGTATCAGTTAGGTTCCCATCTTTGAGGGAGGCTTGGTATTTAGCAACCTGATCTGCGCATTCATTCCCAGCTATTCCAGCATGAGACTTTACCTTGTAGAACAAGATGTGGTCTTGAGAGGCTCGGGCAAGGTTTGAGATCCTCTTCAAAACATCTCCTTGCACGTGATGTCTGTCTATGCTTCTCTGGGTACAGGATTTGCTTTCTGAGTTGGTGAAGTGAGCTGAGGCTATCTGTGCCAATATGCGTGTAATCATGGGTGAGCGCGGCAGCAATGGCAGCCAGCTCAGCTCTTCCTATGGTATTGGTAATACCAGCGCCATTAGGTTCAACTAGATTTTGTGAGTCACTCATAGGATGGTACACACCTGTCCCTATAAGTGTCTTGCCGTTCTGGACCTGGCAACTGCCGTCTGTATAGGCCCAAGACCTCCGCCTGATCCTCATTAGTTCAGTCTCCTTCCCTCTCCTAGGCTAGCTGTAGCTAGTGTAGTTTTGAGGGACCTCTGGTGAGGCCCTTGCTAGCTTGCTAGTTAAGAGGCCTTTCCTTAATGCACGCGGCCTGTGGCCTGCGTAGACTTTTCTTTTCTTGTCTTTTCTCCAATCTGCAACATTAAGCTGGAGGTTGGGATGGGACTGACAAGGAGCTTCGACGGTAATGTCTGAGGCGGATCTTTAGGGGCCCTTGAAAACCTGTTTCATGCCTAAGCCTTAGGCTAAGGGGAGTTCTTCACATTTCCTTATCCCGAGCATCACTCTATGTCTTGTATTTTGGATGGGGTAGTTACTCACGTTACTGATAATCTTTAACTTTGCGGACCAGGTTTAGGACAGACGTGGTTAATGGCAACAGGGGCTCTTGGCTCTGGGCAGCACTGTTGATCCGAGGGTCGTATTTCAAATCCCTATCTGGGTGCCTGACGTTTAAGTCTGGATCAATGCTGATGGTTGTTTTCCTCCATGCGTGCTCCAGGGATGTCTTGTGCGAAGTCAGCGAGCCAAGGGGGGTTGCTCTCATTCAACTTGATGCATATGCTTGCTGCAGTATTACAGCAACAATAACACAGAAAACGAAAAGCTCCATAGTTGGAACTGGTGATAGGACAGGTCGAGTCCTGTGAATGGTTGGGTGGTTCAAATATTTGTGATAAGTGTGGACGTGCTGAAGTCCAGGACGAGAAACATGTTCTTTTCTACTGCAATTGCTGTGAGGTGTGTGGGCTGCGCAGAAAATACAAGGACCTGTTCATTGATCTTTTTAAACCATTACATACTTTTGCCCAGCCTCCAAACACTGATTTTATTCCTTTCTTGGCAAGCTTTCACATTTTGACTGATTTCGAGGTCAATGCTTTCCTAAATCAATTCTCATCCAGTATCAAAAATTGAAATCAATTCTGACAAAAAAAAGATCAGCCAGATTCTCGGGCTGTAGGCCTACCCCTTGTAACCCTTGAACTGGTGATATAGAACACAAATCAAGGGAAAGGAGAGACACTTGGACCACGCCGCCGCGAGCTCCCCTCCACCAGTACATTGAAAGGACACCCCTAGGGATCTGGCAGTAAGCTTTAGTGTGCGTTGCTGCAGCGCAAACCTTGTGCCCAAACTTTTCATTTATTTTGTCGCTCTGGCTGTCAGACCTCTACTGCACCCGAGCCCTTTTACAATGTGGCAACACAACAAGAAGCTTTTCTTTTTCATGCCTGAGCTTCTGCATTTGCTGTTGGCTGGCGTGGACCAGCCCCAGGCTAATCAGCCAAACAGTCTGGCTGAAGACCTCCATATATTATCTGATCAAATCTTTTACAAGATGGCATCCCAAAAAGGTATCAGCGCGGCAAAATCAGAGATGTCATTGAACCAGCCCCACCATGCTGCTACATGTGAGACCTTTGACAAGACTTTTCTCCAAATTGTATCAGCGTGACAAAACCGGAGATATCATCGAACTTAACACGGCGCGGCAAGATGATACTCCAAAGTGATGTCGGCGTAGCAAGATCAGAGGTTTTGTTGATAGCATGTTGCTGCACCTTAGGTCCCTTTACTAGACAGCACTCCAAAATGGCATCAGCACAGCAGATCAGACATGCAGCCAAACCTGACGCCATGCTGCTGCACCTGAGCCCCTGTCACAGCACAGCTTCTTCTTGCTTGGTGTTGGAATGCAGCATATCGTTGTTTTGAATTGAATCATAGTAAGCCATGCTTGGTGCTGCTGCACTTGAGCCCCTGCCGCAGCACAGCTTCTTCTTGCTTGATGTTGGAATGCAGCATATCGTTGTTTTGAATTGAATCATAGTAAGCCAGGCTTCGTGCTGCTGTACCTGAGCCCCTGCCGCAGCACAGCTTCTTCCTGCTTGCTCTTAGAGTGCAGTGCATGGTCGCTACCTCCACCCGCATCCACGCCGCCATTCTGCATGAAATGTTGGGAAAAACACGTCTCCATGCTTTGAGATAAGCACAGAGAGAGTTTTTTCCTTGAAAGGAGTTTTGCTTGTTCCCAGAGTGTAACACAAAGTTGCTGCCCTGACTCGCATATATTATATATATCCCAAAGCATGCAACTCGCATCCACGCCGCCGTTCTGCATGAGGCCTTGGGAGCATTGCATATATACACACACACATATATATATGTATTTATGTATGCATGCATGCATGTATGTATGTATGTATGTATGTACGTATGTATAGATATGTATGTATGTACATTTATATGTATATATGTACATATATACATACAGATGTTTTCTTGCTTTTAAAGTGCAGCACATGGTTGCTGCCCCAACTTGCATCCACGCCGCCATTCTGCACAAGGCGTTGGGAAACACCATCTCAGGCATGAACTTTATTTTGTGTGGTCTTGGAGTGCAGCTCATGGATGCTTTCTGCACCCACGCCTACATCTTGCATGGGGTGCTGAGGTGTTGAGTGATGTGGGAAAACGAATACAAATGTGAGCAGAATATTTTAATGAGGCAAGGAGTGTGTGTTAGTGTTAGTGTGTGTGTGTGTGTGTGTGTGTGTGCACGCATGTATGTAAGCGCGCGCCAGCTACATCCGTGCTGCCATCCTGCATGGAGCTCCAAAGGAGAGGTACCTATTAAATATCAATGCTCATCCATAAAGGAATCCGTAGGGTAAAGTGTCACGTTGACTGCTTCAGGCGCAAATCTACCTGACAAGTTCATCCTTCATCTGACACGTCCACCTTTTTGTATCTGTTGTCCCACCTCCACCAAGCACACACACACACACATCAGGCGCCCTACCTGCACTCAGGACATATGAAGCGTCCCCCTTGCACCCACGCCCTCTGGTGCGCACTGCTGCTTTCCTTTCCTCCTTGCACTGAGCACACCACATCAAGTGTCCTACCTGTCCCACGCATACGTGCCAGACATCCCCTTTGCGCCCACGCCCTGTGGCACAAACTGCTGCTTTATATCTTTCTTGCACCAAGAAAATATATCTGGCATCCTCCCTGCACCGAGCGCACATACCAAGCATCCTCCCTACACCAAAACAACGTACTGGGCATCATCTTTGCGCCTACAGGCACGCAATGCTGCTTTTCTTCCCTTCTTGCACTTGGCACACATGTCCTACCTGCACCAAGCACACGTATCGAGCGTCTTCTTTGCGCCCACGCCCTCTGGCCTGCACTTGCTGTACACCAGAAGCAGCAGGAGAGTAGCGCAACACCTGCAGTTGGCAACAAGTACGCGATGCAACCTATGTGCTGAGTGAAACACCCTCTGGCCTGCACTTGGTGTATACCAGAAGCAGCAGGAGAGTAGCGCAACACCTGCAGTTGGCAACAAATACGCGATGCAACCTATGCGCATGCTGTGCTGAGTGAAACACCCTCTGGCCTCGCACGGCGTGTATTGCATGCAACTGATCTGTGTGAATGACGTTCAACAGGGGAACGGGAGAAAAGCGCAACACCTGCAATTTCAGGCTGTGTGTTGTTGATCTGGGCACATGCTGTACTCAAAGCAACATGCTTGGGCTTGCACCTGCCCTGCTCTAGAAGTGACAAGAGAATAACACTATGCCATTTGCAATGCGGTGCTTCTAAAGCAGCTCCTGCTCTAGCTCCAGGCAATCTGGGTAATCCATTATGTCCAAGCAGCGAAATTGGTTGGCAGCAGGGCTCAGGAATACAACCAATAAATTCATACTCACACATGTTTTGAGGCTTAAAAGGCAAATGTACAGCGAAGTTCACAGCATCAACAGGACTCAGGAAGATAATCAATATATTGTCATACTTCCACTTATGGGTTGAGACTTCATAGGCAAATGTACATGCGGATGCGGGTGTACACAATGAAGCACACATGGGCATCCACATTTATTATTATTCCTCTATTGGAGGCTCCAGAGAAAAAAACAGCCCGGCTGATGGCACTTGCAATCCTCGGCTACGCAAGGAAGCATACTGGCACTAGAGCCATGGAAGACCCCATCCCATCAGCGCATACTGTAGCGCATGCACACTGAAGGATTTTATGTCTGCAGTCAGCCATAAAGGGCTGTTTAGCTTCAACAAGACCATGTATGGCCATGTGCACATCTGTGCAACGGCACCTCACAAAAGAGGAAAAAAGACATTTTGGTCTATACTGCACACGCGGGTACAGTATACTGTCCGTCCATACTGTGCCCACTATGCCCACTGCACCCAAACACTGTGCATTGAAAAGTAATACTTATTAGGTCTCCACAACGCTCTAACTGTGCCTGCTATGCCCACTGCACCCACACACTGTGCATTGAAAAGTAATACTTATTATTAAGTCTCCACAACGCTCTAACTGTGCCCACTATGCCCACTGCACCCAAACACTGTGCATTGATAAGTAATACTTATTAGGTCTCCACAACGCTCTAGCTGTGCCCACTGCGCCCATACACTATGCATTGATAAGTAATACTTATTATTAAGTCTCCACAACGCTCTAACTGTGCCCACAATGGGCTTCAGACTGGACCACCCACCAGCTCGCAGCTGGGCACATCCAGTCCCTCTTCTGCAGCCGTGGTTGCCACGAGCAGGTTGCGTCCTCCAGCCTGCGTGGTCCAAGGCAGGCAAACAGCAATGATGGATACAACAAGCAGGCTGCTCCTCTCTGCTGCACTTGCGACAAGAGGGTTGCTTCTCCTAACCTGTGTGGTGAACAGGTAAGCAAGAATCAATGGTAGCTAGAAAAAAAGCGGGCTGCGCCCCTCTTGGTTTTAAACAAGGAGGTTGCATCCCTCAACCTGTGTTGTAAAAGAAAGCAACCATGGCTAAGACAAGTGGGTGGTGTCCCCCAGCTGGTGTAGATCAAGGCGCGCGGAAAGCAATGATGCACATGGTGAGAAGGGTACCGCGCACATAAACGCACTTAAGCCACAAACACACCTATACGCAAGCACGCATGCACACACGCACGCACGCACGCATGCAGCAAATGTGTGTGCCCCCCTTCCTGCGCCACCCACGACACCTACAATAATGGGAATGCAATGCCATCATTGGTTATAATGTCTGTAGTGAGCAGCGTGCGCCCCCCAGCCTGTGTAGCCCAAACCCCCAAGAGAATGGTGGAATTGAGCAGGGTCTTGCCATGCTCCTGCAGTATGCAACAAAGTGCCCTCAATAAATGCGCTGTAACTGGAATGTGTTCCACTTTAAGGATGCTTTGAGGCTGCATCTCCTGTCAAGAAAGTTGATGCAGCCTCAAAGCTTCCTAAATGTGAAACCTTCTAAGCGAGCCATGCGCACCAACATGCATGATCTACTCAATAATAGACACAAGGCTCCGGTGCATTCAGCCATGGCCAGCTCTTTACACAAACAAGGTAGGAAAAACTACGTTGGCAAAGGAAACTCTCCCAACATGAATTAATCAATCTGCTCAACGATCATTATGCCACAATGCTCAATCATCACCATTGCCTGCATACTCAAAATGCACACCTTGAATGCATCCACCTCGGCCATCTGTTGAGCGACATGCTCAAAATGCGCACCTTGAATGCATCCACCACGGCCCTCTGTTGAGCGACATTCATGCCGTGCTGGTCGTTGTGCTGGATGAGGCCATGGCCCCTGCCACTGCTGCTCCCCTCCTCATCTCCATCATCATCGTCGTCGTCTTCTTCCGCAAATTGCTCCAACACCATTTCATGTGGGAGCCGCTGCATTGTGTGGGATGAGGGACTGCGCGCACTTCATGCTGACACCAATGCACGAGTTTTTTTTTCAAGGTAAGTGGCATTGACGCTGTGTTCCACCAATATCAAAGGTGGCATCAAAGGTGGACTGCGTCGGACGAATGCCACCCTATGGGACCATGTGCACCCTGAGCTGCTATCCTGCAGGAATTTCCTTCGGGACTATTTTTTTGCATTTTGAAGGACCAAGTGCAATTTTTGCCGCCTTTACTTCACGATAAAAAAAGAACAGGGGAAAGCATATTTGAGAACCCTCTTTTTTTGCATTTTGCAGGGCCAAGTGCACAGCATTTTCATGACCTTTCCCTTAAGACACGCAGCTGGACCTAGCTTGCGTAGTCTTTTCTGTTCTTCGCTTCTCATGCCCCCACACCCGTGCAAATGCACATGAGCTCAAATCACAAGGGTGTGCAAATGCACATGAGCTCAAATCACAAGAGTGAGCACTGTGTCACAACATGTTTCCTCCACTCTCCTTTAACAAATGACTAGATCTGAAGGACCATAACCACGCAAAGCACAGGCAATGGATTGAATGCAACTTGAACCATGTCTGGGTCAAAGCTTGCTTTGTGCACTTCAGAATAAACCATGCTGCTCGCTGCAGCGTGACCATCTTTTCATGGTGCATACCTCAGAGTCACTGACATACTACTTTTCCTGCCCTCAGGCTATTGTGATGCAGAAATATAAAGCAGGATATTGTGATGCAGAAATATAAAGCACTTTTCCTGCCCTCAGGCTATGAGCATATGCCCTCCGGGCTATTGAAGTGCTATGCAGACGATCCTTGAAGAGCAAGCCCAACCAGGCGATTGCCTTCCCAACTTTTCTGTGCAGTTTTGTGCACATGCTACACAATGCAAGAGGTTGAAGGGCTGTATTGGACGCTGCTCAGCACACGAACAGTTGCTCGGCAATTTTTGGGGATAACTGGTGCCTGTGATGCAAGAGCCAGCTATGCACGCTGCTGCATGCAGCAAAATGGCAGGGGTGTGAAACAGACAGGCGTGACATGTGAGGAGCACTTTCAAAAGAACAACTTTTGGCATTAGCACAACCCCTCCATGGCCAACCAGCACATGCACAGCTGCTGCATGCAGCAAAATGGCAGAGGTGTGAAACAGACAGGCGTGAAGTTGGGTACTTTCATGGCATTGGCACAACCCTGTCCATGCCCTAGCAGCGCATGCACAGCTGCTGGATACAGCAGGTTTGAACCTAATCTGACCAGACAGATCTTACACAGAGGTTATAAGTTCCAAGAGTGCCTTGGCATTGGCACGGCACTCTCCATGCCCCACCAACGCATGTACAGCTGCTGGATACAGCAAGTGTATTTACACAGATCTTGTCTTGTTGTCATTGCTGCTGATTTAGCAAGATCATAAGTTTCAAAAGTACCTTGGCATTGGCACGACCGTCTCCATGCCCAACCAGCACATGCACGGCTGCTGGTTGCAGCAGAATAGCGTTGGCCCCGGCACCAGCAGTGTCAGCTCTGGCATGAAGGGTGCCAGCTTGAGTGCCCGAGGGGGCAGGCGTCATGGCATTCTGCAGCGCCTTGGCCAGGTGGTGTGCGCCCTGCAGTGGAAGAAGGCATTGCTCTTAGCTGGTACAAATGGTGAAAGTGTCAGAAGGGCCTCAGCCCCTCCAGGCATCCTCTTTCCTTGATTGATGATGGGAGTGGTTTTGCATCCTGTGTTATTTTCCAATTCTTTTTTTTCTTGAAAGGGGACGGGCTTCATTTGCCACCAGGTGGTGCATGCCCTGCAGTATGTAAAGGCTTTGCTCATAGCAAATAAATTACGTAATATTGCGTGACCCCTCACTATTACTTGTGAAATTCGTACCCTGGACTCAGCTCTGAATGCAAACTTGAGTTCAAAATCGACAGCAAGTGCACTATGGCCGATCAAACATGTTTTCTGGCTTCTCTCATGTAAATCCTGTACACCCTATGTCTGATTTAACTACGAGGAACGGGTCTTGCATTGAGAAAGGTGATAATGGGAAGGCACAGCAGCCAATGCCGGGCCTGAACCTCACCCCTGAGACCACAAGGCACCTTTGAGCGCAGGACAAAGGATGCAGTATATACAAGGTACCTTGAGAGCAGACCACAAGGCACCTTTGAGAGCAGTACAAAGGATGCAGCAAAGACAAGGCACCTGTACAGACAAGGCACCTTGAGAGCAGACCACAAATCACCTTGAGAGCAGGACAAAAAATGCAGTTTAGATAAGGCACCTGTACAGACAAGGCACCTTGGGAGCAGACCAAAAGGCACCTTTGGGAGCAGGACAAGGGATACAGAAAAGACAAGGGATGCAGAAAAGACAAGGGATGCAGAAAAGACAAGGCACCTTGAGAGCAGGACAAAGGATGCAGTAAAGACACGGGTTGACATAGTCATTGCAGCTCAGAGCGGCACTTGAGCCCATGCGTGCTGCAGTGCAAGGGATGCAAGCAGTATTTGACGGTACAATCCATGCAGTCCTCGCTTTGTCCCACTAATTTTTGTCCTGGAGAGAACCAAGAGGTTGCACATGCATGCCCCGTGCCCAAAAGAAGGGGATGGCTACATGCGTCAGGTCACCGCCTGTGCAAACTTCTAAACATGGCAAATTTTTGAGCGGCGCAAAACACGAGAACACACACGGGTGACAGTGGTGGAGAATCTGGTATGAAATGGGCGTGGAAAGCACAAGGCGTGCATGCGTCGGTGTGCAAGCCCAAATCTAAATGTAAAAAGCACAATTGTCAAAACATGCACACGCCCCGCCCTGCCGTAGTGGTTTAAAGGCTGGTTCTGGGAGGCCCACACAGAGCCCCAGGTCACCCCCAAATCGTTTGCTGTCTAGGCATTGTAGGCACCACAATGCGGCACTCAGAGCATCAGCTACAAAATGCTCTCCTCCTTGTTACAGTTTACTCAAGCCTCCCCTTCCCTTACTGATTGATCGCTGCTGACTAAGCTAAATGTAGGCAAAACTCAATTCGTGCCACATTTGCTTGTAAGTATGCTTGCTCGTTTTTCTGCAATCGTTACCCTTTCACTTGCCTGCCTTGTCCGCGTGAAGATGATGGCGTGTAGATTGTCTGAGGAGCTGCACAGTGGTGAAACAAGAAGAAGTGTTCAAGGATGGTGCAAAAAAGAGTGCAACAAAGGATGGGGTCATGACGGGAACGGTGGTTATCTGAGGAGCTGCAGAGCGGACTGGCACAAAGGCCTGTGTGGTGGCTGTCCATGGTAGGAAGTGGTAGCACATGCGCTATGGCATCATGATGGCAATCGCACTCCTGTCAAGTTCCAAGGTCACCTGTCTTTTCTTTTCTTTTTCTTTCTTTTTTTTTTTTATCTATCAAGTTCCAAGGTCACCTGTCTTTTCTTTTTCTTTCTTTTTTTTCTTCTGTCAAGTTCCAAGGTCACCTGTCTTTTTTTTTTCTGTCAAGTTCCAAGGTCACCTGTCAGGCATCACCGTCCATGACACAACCTCTGCTGCCATGCTTCCATCCTGTGATCTGGTGTCACTTTTTGCTGTGCAGCTGTCAGGCACCACCATCCTTCACACTCCACCTGCTGCCATGCTTCCATCCTGGGACCTGATGTTACTCTTGCTCCGCAGCTATCAGGCACCACCATCCTTCACACTCCATCTGCTGCCATGCTTCCTTCCTGGAATCTGGCGTCACTTTGCTTTGCAAATGCAGCAGTCCATGGTACTGAGGGATAGCAGCCTTGTTGCCACATGCTGCTGCAAATGCAACTCTTGTGCTGTTCAGCAGAAGTGCCACGTGCTTGAGCTCATGCAGCGCAGCAACTGTGCCACGTGCTTGAGCTCATGCAGCGCAGCAACTGTGCCACGTGCTTGAGCTCATGCAGCGCAGCAACTGTGCCACGTGCTTGAGCTCATGCAGCGCAGCGACTGTGCCACATGTTCGTGCTAATGCAGCGCAGTAACTGTGCCACATGCTTGAGCACATGCAGCACAGTAAATGTGCCAAATGTTCGTGCTAATGCAGCGCAGCAACTGTGCCACATGCTTGTGCTCATGCAGCACAGTAAATGTGCCACATGCTTGAGCTAAGGCAGACCTGGTGCCGCATGTGCGTGCTTATGCAGCAACTGTGCCAAACATTTGTGCTGTTGCAGCGTAGCAGCTGCATCACAAGCCCACATTTTGTCGACCAAATAGCCACACCTGTAGTCCTGCAAGCACTCCAACAGGGACCACAGTTTCCCAAAGGTCGCAGGCGGTGGCTGCAGGCCACCAGGAAGGAAGGGACGTACAACAGCGGATGGCAAGCAGCCTGGGGCCAGGAAATGTTGATGGGGCAAACAAAATGTGTTACTGTTGAGCAAGAGGCACATCACAGCCCTTAAGCTTGGGCTGCCACGACCCTGAAGTGGGGGAGTGCAACGCCTGCAATGTCTCTGTCATCCAGCTACTCCTTTGCCCCTCACTCCTCTTTCTTGGCATGGGCCCCTCAGACATCTTTGTCCTTGCCCATTGTAAGCAAGCGAATAAGCAAACAGGTTGGGGAAAGCATGAGTCAACGTGACCAATATGAGCGGGTATGTACAGTAATCCGCAAGTGATGAGGAGGAGATGTGCGGCTGCCAACTTTGCAGTGCAGCACGCGCATCACAATGCACCGCATTGCGTTGCAGCCGTGCAACCAGTGTTGCCAGTGCCGTCACTCAGAGGTGCGCTCATTGACAGCATTGCATCCACACATTTTTGAGGCTTGACCTGCCATCACAATGAAACATTGGTGGTACAAAGGCTGCCACGCATTTCTCTCCAGCGGTGCATCCACACATTTTTGAGGCTTGATCTGCCATCACAATGAAGCATGGGTGGTGAAAGGCTGCCACTCAATTCCCTCCAGCATTCACACATTTTTGAGGCTTGACCTGCCATCACAAT
The DNA here is from genome assembly GCA_914767535.2 of Dunaliella primolecta. Classification (NCBI taxonomy): domain Eukaryota; kingdom Viridiplantae; phylum Chlorophyta; class Chlorophyceae; order Chlamydomonadales; family Dunaliellaceae; genus Dunaliella; species Dunaliella primolecta. Next base: position 6,990,857 of record OU611763.1, on the reverse strand, counting down.
GAAGCATTGGTGGTTATAGGCCACTCATTTTCCTCTCGCAGCTTAGAATTGACTGAGGCGCACAAGTGTTACTCACTGCTGCCAGTTCCAATGGCGAAGCCAAACTTTTTAGGTCCCAAGCCATCAGCCCACTCCTGCAGTGTTATCACAGTAACAGCAGCAGTGCAACCTTTTGCTTATGATCAGAGTAGCCACATCAACAGACCTATGAGAAACAGTGGCAAAGCCCAAGCCCTCAGGCATCAGCCTACTCCTGCAAGAAAAGAATGGGAAAGCAACATAGGCAGTGAAAATACGCCCTACATCAATCAAGGAAAAGGGGTCACGTTAGCAGAGAACCCACTTCTTTGGTCCACTGCAGCATCAACAAGAAACAGAGTGCATGAGCTTGCCAAACCTCACGACAGCAATAACCACATACACTGGATGCTCATGCTACTTATGGGCATGTCGGCGGTCGGTGCAAATGCGTAACCTTCTGTCGTATAGAGCGGAAAGCATGCCTCCCTAGTCACACTTGAACACAAAAGCCAAATTTGCACCACTGGCAGTAACACCTGATCACACCTCCCAGTGTATTTATGAGCGCGGACAAACACAATGCTACCACACCAATACAATGCTACCACCTCTGTGGTCCCATCCCTTGCACTTGGCTGTGACAATGTATCAAGTTGATCTAGTTTGCCTCAGGCCCATGGTGCTAGATAAGGAGGGTCCACACTCATGTGTACAACAGATATAACTTTGCGCCAGTCACTGTTGCTAAGCTGAAAATTAGTGCGCTTAAAAGGGCTTTAATGAGCACTCTTTTTGGTCCTGGCACCAGTAACCGTTGCTGATCTAGGCCTGGTCAAAGTTTGGCTAAAAGTTTGGCAAACCTCAGAATTTCGACCCCAAATTTTGAAATTAGATCTAATCGTGATAGAAAAGGTGTTATTTGAAGAAATGTAAAAAAGCTCCCGGGAAGTGCTCCCTGAGTGAAATCAAAGTTGAGGGCTTAGACCTTAAGATAGGATCCACCTACCCCCCCAGAAGTTTTTGCCCACCCTAACCCAGTCAAACCACCAATCGACCCCATTTCTTTTGTAATGGCATCTACTATGTCACAGCTACACACCTGAGGGTATATTTGACAAAATGGAGACAGGTTAGAAATTCCGGCTTTTTCACCAAAATGCCCCCTTTTCCAATGATTGATTTGAGCACTCTAACACATTCACCAAACCAAAATTTTCTATCATTTAACATAACTGCATAAAGCATTTTGGGAAGTGCGAGGCCAGGGAGGCTCAGAAGCGTTTCCTGTGACAGACCCCCCATAATGGCCTAGTTAGGAACCTCTGGTTCCTGATGCCTAGGCTGTCTTCTTTATTTTTTCCTAAGCCATGGGGTAGGGATGTCTCTGTTACAGCCACGGCTTGTACTTCCATGCCAGTATGAAGTCGTCAGTCGTGGATTGGATATTGCTGCAATGACATTTGATCATCAGATGCACAGCCACACTTAGCACCTGCACTGCTGCCTTTAACATTGCAGGGCCATGCGATGGAAGTCACTGCAACAACATGCATGCATCAAATGCACTGCCACACCTAGCACTTGCACAGCCATGCAATTGACATTGTTGCGATGACATGTGGGCATCGCCTGCACAGCCACACCTAGCACTTGCACAGCCATGCAATTGACACTGTTGCAATGACATTTGGGCATCGCCTGCATAGCCACGCTGAGCACCTGCACAACAAATAGCACCTGCGCAGCCATACTTTTCATTTGAGCAGCTGCCATAACTTATTATTTACACTGTAGCTGTGTAGCTACACTTTTCATTCAAGCAGCTGCCGTGGCTTATAATATACGTCTGTGGCTGCGCAGTCACACTCTTCATCCAAACAGCTGCCATAACTTGTATTGAACACTTACATACCTACAACATTCAGAATCCACTTGCCTAACCTGCAATGATCTTTCATGCCATGGACACGACGCGACTAAATTCAACAATAATTAATATGATGCTATTCATGCCATAGAGATCAAATCAACTTCACTGCTACAATGTTCTTTCGTGCCATGGCCACAACGCAAGCGGATTCAGAATGATCTATGCTCATGCCAGTTGCGCCATAGAAGCCACTCACCTGCACTGCTGCAATGACACTTCGTGCCATGGACAGGACGCAACCAGGTTCAACATCAGGGCACGGGTCCATGGCCAGCAGGCTTTCCAAGCCCATCCTGTACATCAGCAAGAAGTTGCGAACATGCACAGTATCTGTCTGTATCTCCAGTAACTGTGGGACAAGGTGACAATATTTAAAGCTTCGCATGCATGGTCAAGCTTTCCATGTTTAAAGAGACAAAAATGAAACATGGGATGCGCAGCAGGAGGCATCATCATCACCATCATCATCATCATCAGAAGTGGAGCACAGACACATTACAGATAGAAGGAATCAATGGAAGTTGGTGCATAGGAGCAGGGCACAAGTGGGATCTTCTTCCACAACCTGGATTGTATGACCTAAATGAGTGATCCAGTCAACTTCTTTTGACAAGATCATCTGTCATTATCAAGTTTACCTTCCCACTGACATACCTGATAAGCTGCATTGCACGCCCTTCCTGCAGGGCTGGCTAAGGTTTGCTTTTTCCAGGAACAAAAATGAAGGCGTTTGCATACTTAATTTCATTAAAAGTAGCAGCTCAGATGCAGGCGACACAGGTACGCGATGTTGGACATCTATAAATTTGGAACGTCAACCCCATGTCTGAGCCTGTAGATGCGAGCTCCTCAGATCTTAATCTGCAGACCAAACTCTCCTTGAACCTTTGTCCTTAGATAAAAGCCTCTCCAAAGAAGAAACACAAGCACCCAGACATGACCAAAGATACATGCCAAAAATGTAGCCTGGGATGCACCTCGCAGGGCTGGAATGCACCTCATGGATACACGCTCAATATGGCCTGGAACGCACAGGGCTGTAGCTCAAAAAGCATACACAAACCTGCTGGCGTTTGCAGCTGCAGCCTTCCCATTCATGATTGCCTGCTTCTCTGCCGGGGAGGGCCCATGGTGAATGTATTCGCGCAGGGCAGCCAGGGAAGACTGTGTATGAGTGTGTACATGTGTGTTGCGTTGTGTGTGTGTGTGTGTTGCGTTGTGTGTGTTGCGCTGTGTGTGTGCGTGCGCGGTGCGCATGCAGATGTGCATTCACTTGCATTTGCAGCAACCTGTACAGGATATTTCCAAAGAATGTGGCACAGAGTAGGCATGGTAGCTGAAGGTGGGGAAGGCAACCTGTCTTCCTATTTTCTATCTCATGTGAAGAATGGATGGAAGACCAAAAGATGCTGCTCCTAAGAGTGCCAGCTGTCACATGTTTATGAACGGCACATAAGTTTGTGCATAAAGCAATGGCAAGTACTTCAGGCCTTCACTTTTTAAAATCGAAAAGCATGCAACGGCATGTATACGAAAGTTACAGCACAGCATGTTAAAAAAATTCATTCTCATGAATGCTGATCCTTGCTTCTGCACGAGCCTCCTAAAACCTCAGGCCCTGACAATGTGTGCCAATTCTGACCTTTCAATGCACGTTTTGAAGTCTTGGGCCCTTGAGTATATGATGAACTAGGACAAAGCTGAAGCAAAACCACTCATGGAGCCTTTGTTCCTTCTGTAAAACCATCGTTTGATCACAAATATCATCACACCTGCTCTGCATCCCAACTTCCACTGCAACCTGCACTGCTAAGCTGCTGCATCTTTTCTTGTGACACTACATTGCTCACGCACTCCTGCTGACACCATTCTCCATCTCACCTGTTCTGAATCCATTGCTCCACAGCTGCTTGCACTGGGCTGTTGCCCAAGCTGTGCTGCTGAGCTCCTGCATGCACTGGGCACCTGTGCCTCCCTCCTGGTGTTTGCCCTGCGCCTCTGTTTTGATTTCAGCGACTTCATCACAAGCACCTGAGCATGGCAACCAGGAGAAGGCAACAAGGGTCATGAATGGAATACAATGTTGAGGGGAAATTGGCTGATCAAGGTATCAAGAAGATAGACATGCAAATGCCCCTCGTGAGTTTAAGAAAGTAAAGCAGGGGATAAGGGTAAGAGATGGTCTGAACAGGGACTGTTGGGAAAGGGAAAAACACATCTTTCAAGGCTGGAGGCAAAAACAATCAAGTATAAGTAAGTCAAGGTGACAAAATGATCTCTCAAGCTGATGTTTTTGAATCTTGGCCTCTGGCCATCATCGGGGTAGCAGACGTTCATCAAATATAGGTCAAGGGCACATAGCGCAGCCCACACCCATACCCAATATCCTCATGAAGGGCAGCTGCCTTGCAAAATCAAACATATCAGAGCACCACTCCTCTCACCTCCAGCACATAGCGCAGCCCACACTCATACCCCATATCCTCACAAAGGGCTGCTGCCTTGCGCAAAGCCTGCCGGAGACACAAAAGCAGTAGCAGTAGGACAAGGTGGGTGACAGGTACCAAAAGAATAAAGACAACGGTCAAATGACATGCAATGATAACAACTCGCATCAAGTCACGACATTTTGCTCTTTTTTGTTTCCTTAAAATACGCATACACTACTTATGTATTGCATTCGATGGCAATTTATTAGAAGTTTCCTTATCATACATATACACTACTTATGTAATTTATTTATTGGAAATTTATTGGAAGTTTCCTTGCCATACACATACTACCTCTGTAATTTATTCAATGGCAATTTATTGGAGTTTTTGCCTGCTTGGCTTTCATCGCTTGTGACCGCTTGACTGCTACCTTTTGCAGCCACAGGGACATTCTGCGCAATAACTGCCGTACACATCAATACATTTGAATTTTGATTTTATGAAGGTTGTGCACTAGATCGAATCATATATCCACTAGTCATAAGTGCATGCACATAAGAAAATGAAAATGGCTCCAAGACTCTTGGCAAGAGCCCCAGAACACCGTCAGGGACACCCATTGCAATTATTCTTTCAACCCAGCTTTCAACTTTCATCATCCTTACAGGACGTGAAATATGTTCAATGCATGCTGCATTCAGAGCATCCCCTTACTTTGAAAAGTGAATGTCCACTCACCAAAGGTGTTTAAATGCTTTCCAGGCTGCAGCTCCAAGCAGAATCGCACCCACCTCCAGAAGCATACAACACTCCAAAAATGAAGTTCCTTCCTCTGATGGGCAAAGGATCAACTTCAAGAAATATTGAATTGCCACTCAGGCTGCAGCTCCAAGCAGAAGCGCACTCACCTCCGGGAGCGCAACACCCACACTCCAAGAGAGATGGATCCCCTCCCACCGGTGGGCAAAAGATATCGAAATGCCAACCAGGCTTCAGCTCCAAGTACACACCCCCAAGAGCTCAACACTCACTCCAAAAATCAATTTCTTCCCTTTGTTGAGCAGGGGATCCACTTAAGAAGATGTTGAAGTGCCGCCTAGGGTGCTGCTCAAGCAGAGCACACTCACCCTGAACTCACTCAGGCTGCGGCTCCAAGCAGAGGTGCACTCATTCCCAAAGAGTCTGGAAAGTTTTTAAAATGCCAACCAGGGTGCTGCTCAAGCAGAGGGGCTCACCTCTAAGAGCTCAACACCCACGCTGCTGAAAAGTGGAAATCCACTTACAAAAGGCTTTGATTCATGGGTACTCCAGCTACTGCTTAAAGGACCACACCCACCTCCAACAGCTCAACACCCACGCCAAACTGGTACAACCGCCAAGAAGCTGCCAACTGGATTGCCTTGCGCAGCCACCTATGTGTTGTGGGGGAAAGGAGAGGTGCAGGGTAAGTTGGATGGTATGATGTGAATTTGTGAGTGCAAACATGGACGTGTGAGTGGTGCATGCATGCGTGTGCGTATGTGTGTGTGTGTGTGCATGCGTGTGTGTATGTGTGTGTGTGTGCATGCGTGTGTGTATGTGTGTGTTTGTGTGTGTGTATGTGTGTGTGTGTGCATGCGTGTGTGTATGTGTGTGTTTGCGTGTGTGTGTGTGTGTTTGTGTGTGTGTGTGTGTGTGTGTGTTTGTGTGTGTGTGTGTGTGTGTGTGTGTGTGTGTGTGTGTGTGTGTGTGTGTGTGTGTGGACGTGTGCATGTGTATTATCAGGGCTAGCAGTCGCACTTCTTGACTGAAGGCCTTATCCTTGTAAACCTTGTAATATCACTAGGTGGCCTGGAGCACTCTTTATATCATTGCAACCTTCTTGGGCAAGATTGTGCAGATGCACATACATGCGTGCTTGTAAGTAGCACATGTGTGTGTGTGCATGGTGAAAGCAAGTGGCCGATCACCCTTCTACAGCCACACATGTGCATATGCCCAAACTGACAAACAACACCAATTTCCTGAGGATGCGGGTCAAAGTCAGAATTTCTGGCAGCTGCAACAATTTCAAAGTCCAGCTTGCACATACTTGCAAAAATTCAGGACGTCCCCAGGGGCACGTGCAAGTGGACAATTTGACGCACAAGTATAATGCCACGCGATCCATTCTCCCCCCTCCCTCCCCCCCTCTCTCCTTTGACCCAAGGGGCCAGCAAAGTGAGGACAGTACTTTAATCAGTCTCCAAAGTGAATACAGAAAAGACTGAGATAGTAATAATTATTTAGAAACCTCACTTGACACCTGAAGCTGCTGGAGCACCATAGCGCTCGGCTGACAGAGCACACATCCTGCCAACCATGCGACAGACTCACAGGCACAGCAAATTGTAGGAGTGTGCCTGGTTGATGCTGGCCAGCGCCGCTGGAGGGAGTTGCAAGACGAAGCTATAGATGGCATCTGCACAGTCAGAGCTGCCGCTGCGGGCAGCACTGAGGAGAGCATTGCCTGCACAGCCATGCAAACATGTGAGCACTGGAGAATGGAAAACCTAGTTGCTTATGGAGGGAAAAGCTGTAAAGCAGTCACGCATCAAGGAAACGTTGCCTGTCGAGCCAAATCACCAGGGGTGATTATAAGGAGTGACTTTAAAAGCATTTAAATGGAAAGGTGAGAAGAGCATTGCCCGCATAGCCATGCAAGCACGTGAGCACTGGAGATCAGGACATGTGGTTGCTCATGAAGGGGAAAGCTGAAAAGCAAGCATGCATGGAGGAGAAAGTTGCCTGCCAAGCCATGTCACCAGGGGTCAGTGACCATGATTGCATGTGTCCTTTCCTTAATACACGCGGCCAGACTTGGGCCGCATTGTTTTTTCTTTCTTTTCAACTGCACGTAAATGGAGAGGTGAAAAAGGAGTGATGCGCTGAGGAGAGCGCTGCCTGCACAGCTGTGCCGGCGTGTGAGCACCGGAGATCAGGACATGCAGTTGCTTATGAAGGGAAGGTGAAAAGCATTGATATGCATCAATGAGTGAAAAGCACTGATATGCATCAATGGTAGTGTTGCCTGCCAAGCCATGTCACCGGAGCTCAGTGAATCTGATTGCATGTAAATGAAAAGCGCTTAATACGCTGAGGAGGGTGTTGCCTGCACAGCCATGCCAGCACATGAACACCAGAGATCACCAACTTTGATTGCATGCAAATGGAATGGGTGCAAAGCAATTGATCCGCTAAGAAGAGTACTGCCTGCACAGCCATGCCAGCACATGAGCACCAGAGATCACCAACTTTGAATGCATGCAAATGAAATGGGTGTAAAGCACTTGATGCGCTAAGAAGAGTATTGCCTGCACAGCCATGCCAGCACATGAGCACCAGGGACCAATCGCTTCTGTAGCTTAGCATGACAGAAAGGTGACCATGCAATGATGCTGGTGCAGCACGCGCACACCTCCAGAACAACGCGTCAAGTCTGGCATGCATGCCGGTGCAGCAGCTTACGTTCTCTTAAGTGAAAGACACGTAGAAGTGCAACGATGCAGGTAGCGCTGCACGCAGGTGCGGCACGCGCACAGCTCCAAAGCAACGCATTGGGTTTGGCATGCTTGCCGACACGACGGATTATGTTCCCTCCCTCCAGTGTCATCTGCCACCATTTCTTTTCAGTTTTAAAACTAGTAAAAGCATATATACCAGCGAAAAGCTGGTGATATTAATGGAGGAGGAAAGCTTATTGACTCCTGCTGGTGGAGGGTTTGCTCCCTAACATGGCGTGATGCCAGCATGTGAGCACCAGCACCAGTCACACCAGTTTCTGACACAGACAATGTGAAAAAGCAATGATGCTGGTAGCACTAAAGAGACGATTAGAGACTGGCCGCTGCACACAGGCAAACATGGCGTGATGTGTGCATGAGTGAAGGCCAGGGACAGCAACTTAATCCTAGCGTCACTTGATCATGGCGTGATCCTGCATTAATCATTTTATCATGGCGCCTTTAACCATGGCGTGATGCAAGCATGAGTGAAGGCCAAGGACAGCAACTTAATCCTAGCGTCACTTGATCATGGCGTGATCCTGCATTAATCATTTTATCATGGCACCCAGCATGGCGCCTTTAACCATGGCGTGATGTCTGCATGAGTGAAGGCCAGGGACAATGACTATAAATAACGGAGTCACTTAACCGTGGCGTGATTTCACATTTATCCCTTCTTCATGGCATCACCCAATCATGGCGTGATGCGGCATGAAAGAAAACCAGGGACAGCGATAAGAAAAAAGGGAGCAGCCCGGAAGAGCTAAACGTTTGCATGGGCCATGCCAGCATGCAAGAGCATACCATCAAAGATCACAGATAAAGCACAGATGACCAAAGCCACCAACAGTCGTGCACCGCAGTGCACGAATGCCCAAGAGTGCAAGGAATGAAATCAATAACAAATCCAAAAACCATAACACATCCACAACTTTTAGTATTTGCACAGAAGCTGGGCACCTGGGCAAGAATGGAAGTGAGAGAACTTTTGTTGTGCTGGCGCAGAAGCTGGGCACCTGGGCAAGGATGGAAGTAAGAGAACTTTTGTTGTGCTGGCATGGAAGCTGGGCACCTGGGCAAGGATGGAAGTGAGAGAAGGGAACAATCGTGCAAGCATTGCCCCTCCCATGATTGACCAAGCGTGGACGCCTGGAGCCTCTGCTTGTGGAAGGGCTGCTCTGAGGTTGAGGCTACAGCTGCAGAATAAGAAAAAAAGAAAAATTAACTAGGCAGAGGAAACCCACCCTACATCGATTAAGGGAGAGGAGACACATTTGCTCAGAAGAGCCACAGTCCTACACATGGTCCTATACAGCTACGTCACATGCAGAAATTCCCATTACTTTGGGGGGGGGTGCCAGAAAGGCTGCTTTGGCTGGGACCACTGCTGCATATTCCTATAAAGAGTCCCCTTCACCTACATGTCAGGTATTCTAAAGTCACACCATGAAACTGCCTGCACCCAAGTCTGAGGCCGGCTAATTGTATTTTGCTGTATAATAAACCATCCTTCACACACCTCATGATGCAACTAAAATAGAACTGCCCCCATCAACGTCTGAGGCCAGCCTTAAGGAAACCTTCCTTAATGCACGCGACCTTTTCGACTGGCAGTCTTTTTTGTTTCTTAATTTCTTTCTTTCTTTGCCCTTACCTAATTCCAAGGCCAGCCTGTACATCTGCAGGCGGATGAGGTTGACAATGCTTGTGTCAAGCGGCCTCACTGTGCAGAATATGGTGTGGTCTTTTGGTGTCGGCGCAACCTACGACCCAAAGCGCACAAGCCCAAATGCAGGTGTCATGGCCATTTATATTGACGCAGCCTACAAGTACATGGCAAGCCTTCCAGGAAAGGCTGGGACTTAGAACCATCGTCTAAAGTTGTTTTTAAACATAGGTTCACTGAAATGGAATGTCCATTTTTGCAAACACACAAGCGATAGCAATTGCAACCAGAAGTTGGAGTGGCCTGCAAGCACATGCTCAAGGTTGCAGCTACAAGTAGATGACACGTAAATACACAACCACACACAATACACATACACACACATGCTTGACAGGCAATGAAGAAAACCTGCAATCATGATCTTAGATGGAGCCACGAAAGCAGTAGCTGCTGCGCAGCAGTCTTGGAGGGCACGTAGAGAGCGCAGCACACATCACATGCCTGCTTGCAGTGCTGTGCATTTTTATTCAAGCTTCTCTCTTCTTGGTAGGTGCAACCTAAGATGAATGGTGGTTCTTAGATAATTGTTTCCATTCAGATACCATATGCATGTGGCTGTGGTGCCTTGCACTCTGACCCAAATTTTGACTCAAAGTTTGAGTCAAAGCAGGGGCTTGCCAATGAACAAAGCATGCACTTTGAAACCTGCACTTCTACTGGCAGCGTCAGAAACAAAAAGCGCAGGCCTGTGTTTTGCCATGGCAGCGATCTAATTCTAAGTTCAGTACTTCTAAGCACCTTTTTCACGTCCGGGTCATCCTCACGGATAACATGCAGCGCTGCATTCCCCATCTGCTTGCACAGACTCTGCAGGTTCAAGTCAAAATTTGCCTGCAAAAAAAAGACGGGGAGGCACGATTTACAAAACTGGAGAGGCACTTTCCATTTGCTTGCACACACACACACACACATACACACACACACACACACACGTACGTTCCAGTCACCATATACATGCAGGACTTACCAGTGTTCTTGCGTTTGCGGGTGATGCAGAAAATCCGAGCACCTGTTAAAAATGCACAGAGATTGAGGCAGACAATTTTGATATATTCACCTATAAGCAAGAACAATTTTAAACAAATGACAGGCCTTTTTGCATGCTGCCGAGTTGTGTGTGTATGTGCGTGCGCGCGCGTGTGTGCGCACACGCACAACTCGGAAATGTTGCCAAAACAATTGCAAAAGGCATGGGCTGGTACCTGTGGCCTTTTTGGTGACTCAAAATAGCATCCCATGATGCTTGAATAAGGATGCTCATTTGCGCAGTGGTGGCATTCATCCAGAACCTGATAGTATGAGCATTTGAGACAAACAGAGAAGAATAGAGAAAACGGCAAGAGAAGATGACATCTTTCTTTTAGAACTGCTGTCTGCCATTTGTTGCACGAGAAGCCAAAGTTGTGGAGCAGCTACATATAGGCCAGTGTTTTCCTGATATGTGCCCAGGACACAGCGATATCCCATCAATAGGGCCTCTGCAATAAAGGTGCCTGGACGCAAGAGCAAAGAAAAGGAGGGGGGCAGGAGCACAGAAAACAAAGAAGGCTTGGGGAGGAAGGGCTGGCAGTCAAAAGTAAGCAAGGGAAGCAGGGTCTGAGAACAGAAAAAAGCAAGGGAGCAGGCAAGCCGGTTGTATTCCATTTCAAAAGGTACACGCTGCCATCTGACGTGAAAGGAATTGTCCAACCACTCGCGGCAAATCAATGCTAGTCCACCTGGCTCAAATGTGCACCCATAGCTTCAAGAAAATTTAAGCTGTTTCCTTACTTAACCGTTTCAGACTTACCTCAACATCCAAACACGCTCAGATGTACCCAGATCCGTTTTTCCTTTCCTTTCCCGTTTGTATCCGTCTGTATTCATCTTGAGCTAATCATTGGCATCCAATCCTCTTCAAGTGTAAGGAGTTTTCAAAAAGGTAAGCCATTCTTTTTCTTAGATATGTAGGATGTTAGCATGGCATATGGTTTTGGCCTCCTTCATTCCTTTTTATGGACATGCGGGATGTTAGCATGGCATATGGTGGTCATAAAATTTTAATTCTGTGAGTGAGGAATGGCTCCAGGGAACTATAGGCTTTTTCTGAGTGATCTGGGGTCATTCAATTTTCATCAATTTTGGAGAACGTAACTTCTTTCAGCAAGCCATCCAGCATTTGGGAAGTCCTCCGCACACTCACCAGCAAATCTACATCAGCCATCCGGGCGCGGGGGTGCCCTGAAGCGTCGCGCCTCAAGAGGTTTAGAAATGTGTTGGCCTCAAATACAAGCACGGACAAGTGCTTCAGCTCGTGGTCCCATGCTGAGAGGGGCTCAGAGGTGGGGGGGAATGGCTTATCTCCGCAAAACCAATCCACGACAGGCAATCCTGCGCGCATTTGATGAGACGATGATATTGCGCTCAGTGCGGGGACTCTTCCTCTATTCAGCCTACCACTGGCCTCACTGCACAGCAAAGGTTGAGCTCATTGGGAGCACTGCACACATCACTGGCCTTGATGCGCACTGAAGGTCAAGTGTCACACACACACACACACACACACACACACACACACACTGCGCAGCAAAGGTCAAGATGCAAGAGAGCACTGCATCAAGCTCATAATGGATCGACACCAGGGTATCACAACCTGTGAAAACCTGGCATGCCTTTGCAGCATATACTTTATGTGTTCTGTACGTGTTAATTGCCATGTTACACCTTGCATGGGAGCAAGCATGTTGGCCCTTAAATTGCTCAGCGGAAATGACGAGGAAGTGAGCATATCATGCTTCTGATGGACATGGAGTTGAGGATTAACATTTGCAAGCACTCTATGTGTGCTCCAACCGTAAAAAAACAATCTATGTCAGCAGATGGCACTTGCTTTTATGGAGCATTCCCCCAAACTGATGTGCCAAACTTAAAAGAGCATGTTTATCAATACCGTCAAGGTTTACAAGCGAATCCGTTCCTGTTAAATGTGCGTACACTTTCCGAGGTTGGATTTTGTGCAGAAAGTTGTGTCCTACCTAACAAGGTATGCTTTTTTATATAAGGGCATCGTACCCAAAAATGCCAAGACAAAAGGATAAGACACATGTTCAGACATAACGGGCCCCTTTCACGGCAAGTGCTTGCGCAAGAAGTTCTGAAGTTTTGGCAAAGAAGGCTTAAGAGAGGCATCCAGAAAAAGCCATGATACATTTTAAGTTTTACATGGGAATTCCAGGAAAATGGCTTGGCCTTTGTCAAGGGATAAGTGCAAGCACGATTGCATATTGAGCCAATAACTGTCAAGACACATTTATCTAAACACATTCACGGAATTTGAGTTCAGCCTGAAGATTCAATTTCATGAAAATATGCGTGAAGGTGACACTTAAATTTGCAAAGGAATGAGATATGAACTAATCCTGGATATGATGGCGTATCCAGCATGGTCTTGACCTGACAATAGTGATTGAAAGCGTTGCAGTAAAACACTGCGGTAAATAAGAGCACCGTGCACTTTGTAAGGCTTCCAATTCCTGGGATTTTGCAACCCTCAAAATAAACGCGCAGTCCTGCAAATTCCTATTCTAAGCAGAGAATGTGTGCATGTGCCTTCAAACCCTAAGCAGAACACGTGCGCCTTTGCTTAAAACCCTGGAGACATTGATCGAGTTGAGGAAGTGATTTCCTGGTTGACTCACTTGCATGGCTGAATTGGGAACCGTGCGCCAAGCGAAATCCTCCGTTGTTCTCAAATGCGCTGGCCTGCTTGGTCACAGTATCGCAGTTGTAGCGCAAAATGAGGGTTCAAAAGACAATAAATCAAAGAAACTCTTGGCTTATTTGGTCACAGGGTCGCAGCTGTAGCGCCAGATGAGGGTTTGGATTTGTCGACCTGCTTGGACACTGCTGCGTGACATGAGGGTCGACATGTCCTCCTACATTTTAGCACACACACGTCCAAGCTAAAAAGATGCAACAAGCACAGGAGTGGCAATGTAGGATATTCAGAAAGGGGGCTGAGATCTATTCCACTCGTATCTCCAGATCCCTCTTTGTTGACAGCAATCTGTTGCGTGAAGAGTAAGAACGTAGAAAGAGCAGGTCATCTCCTCATCAGCTAAAGACCGCTCCTTTTTTGCATGAAATGGGCCGGAAAACAAGCAACATTCATGTGTTTGGAACGCTAGGGCCTGAGCACCCTTGTAAGAGGAGGATTTCAGGTTTTCTGAAAACCTGTATAGATAGGTTATTTAATGCCAAAGGATTTAATGCCAAAGGATCTTGATTCAATGACCTTGAAGCATAACCCATATGTCATGTATTAGGAGAAGAGGCATGTAAACAATCGTGTCACGTACGAGGAGTAGAGGCAGGTTTACAGCTTGATCATGGGAAGACAGCACACAAGTAAATATGCAATTTCTATCTTGACCATGCAAAGGCAACACCCAAGTTTGAAGACTTTGCAGCGTTGATCATGGGAAGACAGCACACAAGTAAATATGCAATTTCTATCTTGACCATGCACAGGCAACACCCAAGTTTGAAGACTTTGCAGCATTGATCATGGGAAGACAGCACACAAGTAAATATGCAATTTCTATCTTGACCATGCAAAGGCAACACCCAAGTTTGAAGACTTTGCAGCGTTGATCATGGGAAGACAACACACAAGTACAGAGGCATCACGCAGCGAGGCTCCACTCCAGGGCCTACATGCAAGCACAATTGTATTTTATAACCGCTTTTACACTGTGACCGTTTCCATCCCATGACTGCCTCCACCACACGACCATCTTCACTCGTTTAACGGGATACCTAGGGGCTCCCCACACAGCATCGATACGTCAAGACCAACAGCAGGTACGCAGAATGCTCACCTGTTGATACAGTAGAGCCAGCGTAGGTACCACCACCACCACTTTGGCAGCGGGATTCTCAGCCAACAGGTTCCTGGCCAGCCAGGCAGCATGGGTTTGCAGACATGTCTGAGCAGCGCGCGTTTTCAAATGTCAACCTTGCAGGTTCCGTTACTTGTGCCTTCAAGCACATCCTTGAAAGATTACGTGGCAAGGGTTGAATCAATCTTTGCAGACTGAGGGACATAAATATATGCCTGATTCGCCCAGAGCATGCACAGAGGTGGATTTAGGGCCCAGTAGTGCAGTTGACCATACTTGAAGTGGTCCAGCCATGGGGACGACTGTTTGCAGACCAAGGGACACACTCTATGCACGGTGCGCAGATATATGGACAGATGACAAGTATCTTATGGAAAAATGAAACTCAGATCATAATGGCAGCAAACAAACAAGTAGCAGGTGGCTTTGTTAGTTTGAGAAGCTTTTTGCAACGAGATGGTTGCGCTAGGCCAGAAGGACCATACAGCCAAGACCGGTGGCCGGATGCTGGTTTGGCACCTTCCTATTCTTATATTGCGGAAGGGAGGACTTGCAGCCCATTCTTTTGGCTCCCTGCGCACTCCGTCCGTACTCACGCTGGATATCTCAAGCGCTGGTTCCATTCTCACAAGGCATTCAGCCTGACTTACAGCGCTGGTCCTATTCACCTTGCGAGGCATCCAGGCTGCTTCTACTTGTAGCATAACAGTTGCTGCCATGATACAAGTAGCTCGAGTAGAATGTCCTGCTCC
Source organism: Dunaliella primolecta (assembly GCA_914767535.2). NCBI lineage: Eukaryota > Viridiplantae > Chlorophyta > Chlorophyceae > Chlamydomonadales > Dunaliellaceae > Dunaliella > Dunaliella primolecta. The sequence goes on along the minus strand of OU611763.1, from coordinate 6,975,592 downwards.
TTCATACAGTGTAAATTTAAGACGTAGCCAAAAATACCAAGCAGTGGTTCAGAGGGCCCTTCATTGGAAGAAAGTGTGTCATTTCTTGTTCCAAGCCCCAACCCACCGCTTTTGATTTCAGTCTTTGTAAAAACCCAAATCTGTCTGCACTTGGACAAGGTGGTTCAGAGGGCCCTTCATTAGAAAAGTGTGTGTCATTTCTTGTTCCAAGCCCCAACCCACCGCTTTCAACTCCAGCCTCAACAAAACCCCAAATCTGCCTGCGTTTAGACAAGGAAAACCTCTTGCGCACGGCCTGTTCTTGAACTGCAAAATCCTTTCCTCATCTTCACCAGGCGTGCAAAAGAAGACCCATCGTGCCACCCCAAAAAACAATAAAATTTAATAAACATTTATTAAACAACCACGCAGTCTGCTGATTGTTCTTCTGATCCTTTGGAGAATGGTGTGAATGGTGGGAGTTCAACTCTGGTGGGGAGGGCTGCTGCCAAGGGAGCTCCTGCATGGTGAGCAGCTCAGGGGATGGTGGGGGTTGGCAAGCTTGTGTCCATCCGTGCCCCAGCTTTTGGAAAACGCAAAAGTCCACGATCACCCAAAACCAGGCACCCTCAAATTATCATTACTATTGTTGTTATCATTATTATCATTATTTCATGTACGCAGGGCAAAAACCGTCGTCCATACATAACAACACGAATCCTACACAAAACACTGATGCTTTCTTGAATAGCCCCCCTCTGCCCCTGCAGAAGCATAGACAACCTGATGAACTATTGCATTACTAGCGACGTTCAAGGTCCGAGTTGGCTCCACTTGAGCCGTCTTTGCAACAAAGAAAAGGATAGAAAATCTACGCAGGACGTGGGTAATCATTTTCTTCGATTGAGGAAAAAAGAATTTTACAGGGCCAAAGCCCCCAGTGCAGTGCCCCTCCTGGCTTGGCTGTCCTTCTCATTCCTTGCAGGGTTTCCGCACATGTAAGTCCTTGTTTCCTGTTGTTCTGACCCTCAAATGCTGATGCCCTCTATCAAAATTTCCACCGCTCATGCATGACTTCCCAAACAGGCACTACGTTAACGTTGCAACTTTGCCACGTGGGTGGATGTTGCCCTGCATTCAATATTCAGATGCTTATGTGTGACCTTTAAGATAAAGCCCAACTTACCTACAGTCATGAATATGGCCAATGTGATTAAGCTATAGGCCTCACCTTGCAACAGTGATGAAGATTGCCGTCTTTCCACTGTTTGTGGGTGCAGCCACCACCCAATTCCGCTTCTCTGGCTTTCGGCTCTCAATGGCCTTGACTGCCTGTGGTGTCAAAGATGGAAAGATGGCTGGCTAGACAACAGAAAAAAAGGAAGTGACCTGCTGGACAGGGTTTGAGCCTGCTTTGGTGCAGGAGATACACTCCAACTTGTATATTGCAGGTTTTTAAATGAAGCATCATGCTGCTTCCATTAATTTATTTAAAAGTGCACATTTCTGGAACGATTGGGTTGCAACTCTGGTAGAAATGCAGGCAGCTGCAATTCACGGCGAACAAGTCAAAAGCACTTCTGTGGATTCTTATTTTTAGACACAATTCTTTTCCATTACACAAGTACCTCTGCTTGGTACGGGCGAAGCGTCAGGCGTGCCCCCTGGTTGGCTGGACCCGCTCCATCAGCCTCCCTCTTACGTTTATTCTCAGCCTCCCTGTGTACAATTCCATTCAATGACTGGAGGTGTCGGCTGATTGAAATGATTTAATGTGAAAAGTTAGAGATTCATGCACTTATTCCATTACGCTTTCAAGAACACAGCAAGCTGGACTTGCGCAGGACAGCAGTAGGAAGAGTGCTGTCCAAAGCTTCACAATTGGACCTAACCAAAATTCTCATTTTGCACTTCCAAGACACTTGCTCAAAACAACAAGAAAGGATGGCAACAAACATCCAATCACCTTAAATAGCCATGAACATCCTATTACCCAAGATGGCCACCAAAAATGACCACAAACATCAAATTACCCACATTGGTTTGAGGAGCTGCAGGAATACACCTCCACCGGTACGCTTCTTGCCCTTGCTGTCGATGAGGATGGGGTCGTTATCTCTGATCTTTTGGCCGGTCAACAAAAGCAGCTCCCAGAGTTTCTGCAGATGGAGAGTGCAGTGAGGAGTGGCACAAAGAAATTGCAAGCATTATAATGAGGAGGATAGTAAAAGTATAGTCCACCTCAATCGAGGCTCTTTCACCAGAAGGCTTTGCACACGAGAGTAAAGCAACTAGAAAAAATTGCTTTGAAAAGTGAAGACAAAACAAAAAGAAAAAAGAAGAGAATCTGCCTTGATAGTGAAACAATCTACATCCATGACTTCCACCATAAAAAGTGGGCAAGGTGGCCCAAACTTTGGGCCAAAGCACTGTAAATGCCCTTTGAAAAGCTTCTTTTTGCACCTAGCTCATCATGTTCTCATTTGGCCCCGCAACTCAGTCATTGCAAACTTGGTCGGAAGATACAACCTAGCTTCAATTGACAGCTCAAATGTAGAAACCTGCTTGTGTAAGAAAGGCAGGCAAAAAAATGACAATAATACAACCACACACACGCACGTTGGGCCCCAGGCTCTCTGCAGACTTCCTGAACTTTTCTCGCAGGGCAGGCTGCTCTGCGAGCTCTTGCACGAGGTACTCAGCCATTGCCTCTGAATTTGGGAGGGCAGCCTGCAAGCGCAACACAAAATCCGTTGCTCTGCACGCATGCCATGCACACATGCTGTGCGCTACGATGTGCATGCTCTGCTCGATCAGTGTCATGCCTTGTGTGCCTTTTCATCATGCAGTGGATCAAAGGCCATGAACAATGCTCATTGATGCAAGCGCATAAGCACTCACGAGCGGGTTGGGTGCTTTTGCTGAATCTGATGTGGGGGCAACCTCATCCTCTTCCTCTGATGAGCTGGACTCCACCAAAGCTGCTGATGTCACACACCGAGAGGAGACAGTATCCACTGTGAGTTGCCAGAAAGGGTGATTGGGGCTCTCAAACAAGCCTGATTGCTGGATGCAAGCAGCAGCATTCGGCATTGTTCACTGAATGTAAAGACAAGTTTAAATTATGTAAACGCTCTGCTATAAACGTTGATTTGTTGAGTTTGTTTGACCCGTGAAAACAAATTGGATTTTCACGAGTCGCATATTGGTGTGTTTGCTTGGTATTGAGTATTGCTTGGTATAATCTAAGGGTTTCAAACAACAACTAGGACTTCAACTCAGAGACGATGTACACTTTAAAAAGCATTGGTCCCAGTGTGTTCGGCTCATTGGAATTACATTATTAGTGAATTTGGTGACTGTGCCGGAGGCTCAAGGCCGGGCATTTGGGGGCCCAACTGGATTTGCTTGTAGCTTTGTTTGCTGGATAAATGGGTATTCCAAACATATCTGCACACATCCATATTTTTTTTAATTCACAAGGGTGGATTATACTGCACTGCTACGTCTGAAACTTAGTAAAGGGCTGGATCTGGACACTTACAAGTTTTGCGAGCAGTAGGAAGTGCTGGATGCATTCCCACATTTACAATGTTTATCACATAAAACCTCCAAGGTTCTTCTTGTATGTTGCATCCATCCCCACACTGTGATTGCCGCACTTCTTAAAGATATTTCTTTGGAAAGTGTGCTGGTGAATTTATGTTGTTTCTCTAGTACCATCACCGGCTCATACAACCATTCACTGCCTGCAAAGAAAGAAGTGCTTCCCTTCTTTGCAACCAGAGCTGAGGTGCAGTGAGTGAAGAGGTGCCTTGTCTCTGAACTTGGGTCAGTCCATTATGGTTAAACTGCCCAAGATTTATGAAGCACAGGGCTCAGGCCAGGAAACTAAAAAGACTCAAATCATGATGTTTGGTGGATGCCCACCTCTTTCTTCAAAGAAAGAATTCAAGTGGAAGTACGCACCCCACTTATTGACGTATGCAGCAGCAACATGCTGAAACATATTTTAGCTTCGTTTTTGTCCTAAGGGTTGGCCAACCTGGTGAAGCATGGCCCTTTGTTGTATGGATTACAGGTTAAGGCAACCCTATGTGAAAACCCTGCACAGAAAAGTAGTTTCTACTTCTTAGAAGTAGATCAGTAATTATGCAATGGCAATGTTTTTCATGAGTATCCTACCCTCCTTTCTCAATGGTCAAGGGCAAGCTTAAGTTGCTGCCATGCTGGAAAAGAAAAAAGAAAAATACCACCTAGGCAGTAAGGAGACATTTCCTACATCAATTAAGGAAAAGAAGACACACTGGCTCAAAGAGCCGTTAGCACCCTCCACCACAAGGCTATAGGAAAGGAAGTGTTGGTGGGGATCTGGAGGGTTACTGGAAGCATCCGGCTCCAGAACCTGGCTGTGAGAAGCATGTTTGCTTTCAATAGCACGTCTAGTGGTAACAAACTTGTTGGCATACATACCAGAACGGGCATGAAGTTTGTGAGCAAGTTCATTGGTGCGTTGGTGGTCAAGTCCCAGTTGTTTAAAATGGTTAAGGGTGTGCTCAGTGTAGCAGGTCCCACCAACACCCAAAAGGATGGTGTGGAGAGTCACAACTTTTGCATTAATGAGTTTGCAGAGGTCTGCATGCTGCCGCTGTGCCGTCTCCAATTGCTGTCCAGGCCTCGTGTCTTTACAGTACTTGATTTCAATCAAGAGCACATGCCGCTGGTTTACATGGAGTTGGGGTTGCCTCACGCGGTTGGCTGTTGTGGCCCTCAGTGTGGGGTTGTGTCTGCTGCATAACGCATAATGGTGTGAGCAGGAGGTAGAAGGAGAAGAAGTGGGTTTGGCTTTATAGGGAGTAATCAGTATAGCATCAGGACGGCTGGAGGTGAGTCTAGATCTCTTAGAAATTTTTCTTGGAAAGAGGTAAGGGGGTATAATTCTGATTGATGCATGTGCTGGAATTTGAAGGTTGTGCTGCGCCAACCTATCACCACTTCCTATGTCCAAGTAAACCAAGCCTGCTCCCCAACTTGAAGGGCTGAGAGCTTTGATGATCATTCTTCCGGCAACATTGTGGCGCTCAGTTTTCAAGCTGGGGATGATATGATTTTGGCAGCCTGAAAGCATGTGGAGTGCGCTGTCTAATTGATGACAGCCTGGGAGAGGAAAAGAAGAAAAGAAAAGTCTACGTAGTCTCGAGGCCGCGTGCATTAAGGGAAGAACCCCTAACAAAAGTTAGAGGCCTCACCAAGAGGCCCTCCACCTAAACTAGCCAAAACTAGCCTAGGAGAGAGCAAGAAGCAAAACTAATGGGGATCCGGGGGATTGGCCGCCATGCCTAATCCATTCATCCATCCAACCGACCCTGACCACACCATCCATTCATCCATTCATCGCGTTGTTAATGTTCGCGTGACCCACATGTTGTATGCTGATGATCTCACATTGCTTTCCAATGAGCCAGGCGCTCTTCAAACCATGTTAAGCAGGCTGAATGTGTATGCTAGGAAGAAGCATCTCGTTATCAACACCTTAAATTCAGAGACGTGCACTTCAACTCAAAAGGAATCAATCTCCCTGTTTTTACGATTGGCAGTGACACACTTGCTCATAAGGACTCGTTTAAATATCTTGGCATGATGTTTTACAGGACCTTGAACATGGCTAAATCAGCAGAAAATGCAGCTCGTGCTATGCTTACATCTACTCCTTTTGCTTGCAACGCTCGCCAAACCTATGCACCCCTGCCTTGGTATCTTTTTTTTTGGATTTGCCTAAGCAAGTTATGCGTAATGTGAGCAGTTTCCGGCTTCGTGCTCATACTTTGAAAGTTGAATCGGCTGTTTGGCAGGATGATGGTGCCTCTGTGTGTGACAGGTGTCCTTGCAACCAAACTCAAGATGAAGCACATGTCCTTTTTAACTGTACTGATGAACACGTTTGTTCTCTGCGCCGCAAGTATCAAGTGCTTTTTGAACCTTACTTCCAGGATATTGTTGAGATGCAACCTTTTTTACTGCATCAAGTGAGCTCTCAATTTGTTCATCAGTTCCTTCATCTGCGAAATGCAAAGCTTTTCTTTTTTGTGTCTGATTGTGATGATTGTGATGAGATTCAAGATGAGGCTCATGCCCTTTTGGTGTGCAGAGACGCAGATGTTTGTGCTTTGAGAAGAAAGTATGCTTACCTGTTCAACTGTTTCTCTGGTGATTTTTCCATGGAGCAACCATTTTTACAACAAGCCAGTGTCCAGGATGCTTCTGATTTCCTCTCAACACAACAGCAAGCTTTTTTCGTTTGTTTCTGAGCTTATGGACACTATGTTGACTGGCGAGGACCAGTCACAGGCCGATCAGCCGAACTGTCTGGCTGAAGGTCCCCCTGTGTAAATCTAAATCTAAATCTAAATCTAATCTTTGTTGTGTCTGAGCTTATGGATTTATTTTTGGCTGGCAGAGATCAGCCACAAGCCGATCAGCCAAACGACCTGGCTGAAGGTCACCCCCCCTTGTAACCATTGTAACCATTGAAGGGCTGTCTGTGGCTCTGGTGTTCTGTAAATCCAAATCTGGCTGGCCTCTGTGCACAGGGTGTCAGAACAGGAGTGCTCCAGCAGGAGACCAAGTCTGGACTGTGGTGCGGAACTGTGCTTACTCATATGGGCCTCATGCTTTTTTCTGGTTGGTGGACGATTGGCTGAAACTTCTTACCAGGCCTTTTCCGGATGGTCGTGGGCTTTTGGACAATTGCTGCCTTATCCAGGTACTACAAATTGGCCGGTGTTGAGAGAGTGTGGCCAGGAGCATCTGCAGTTCTTCTGGTTCCGTGCCTCCATCAAGTTTTTTAATAGCATGCTTGACTCCAATAGTGAAGTCTTGCGTCGTGTGCTGAGGGCTGATTTAAGTCTGGCTTCTTTTGATTCCTCTTGCTGGGCTGCTGAAGTCTCTAATGCTTTTGGTGGGATGCGGAATGGTGATTCGTTCAAACAGAACATGCTGAGAGCTGAGAAAATCCCCATGCAAGAGTTCATTGGTGATTTGCGATACAGACAGCAGAAAGTGTGGAGAGGGGCCGATGTTTTTTGTCCTCGTGCAGTTAACAAGAAGGTAGTGACGTACCATAAGTGGTGTGGGAATTCTGAGAGTGGTCCCAGAGGTGCTCCTTTTTGTATCCCCTCGTATCTGTTCAAGGATTTGGACAAGCATGTTTTGAGAAACATTAGCAGATTTAGATTGCGTGCTCATCACTTGAGAGTGGAGTCTGGTAAATGGCTTGGGGGTTCAAGTATCTGTGATAAGTGTGAGTGTGGGGAAGTCCAGGATGAAAAACATGTACTTTTCTTTTGCAAATGTACTGAGGTGCGTGAGCTACGCACGAGATACAAGGACCTTTTTGAGGAGATGTTTAAGACTTTGCGTGTGTTTGCTCCGCCCTCAAACGCTGACTTTATTCCATTCTTGGCTTGCCATCATACTATCACTGATTCTGAGATCAATGCTTTCCTAAACCAAGACTCATACAGACTTCTTAGACTTGTGTCAGACTTGGTCTCAATTTTTGATACTGGTTGAGCTTGTTTCACCAGCTGCCATCAGCCAGAGTCTCGGGCTGTAGGCCACCATTGTAAACCCTTATATTATCCAGGTAGCTCTGCTGAGCGTTTTCCAGGTTTGCTACAGGTGCTCTACCAGGTCCTTATCAACACTTCTGCATCATCATTCATGTTTGGCCGGACTTTTTCTTGCTCATGTCCCTAATGTTCTCCAGTGGATGCTAGGCACAAACACTTGTAGAAACTCGTCTGTTTATTTTTTGTAAACCTTGTGAAAGCTGGTTGAGAATGTTTCACCAGCAACCGATCAGCTAGAGATTCAAGCTGTAGGTTACCAATGTAAACCCATGTAAGAAAGGAAGAAAGGGAGAAAGATTTACGCTTGCCGATCAACAGCGTGCATTGAGGAAAGAGCCTCCCATAGACTCCCACCGAAGGGGTCCAAAGTGAGCCCCAGTCCAACCTAGGATTCGAACCTCGAACCTCCAGGTTGGTGCACCCTATACACCGACGACCGGGGACTGCTGTGACACGACAGCGGATAACAAGATGCCTTTCCATTCTCTCTTATTGGCTCCTTGCTTAATCAAAGAGTATCCTGGTCTGGCCCTAGCGAGCTGGATAGGTAGAAAGCGTTCCTAAATGCAGGCAGCTGGCATATGTAGCCTCTTTCCTGACGTCCTTAATAGCAACCTTATCTTCCTCTGTTCCAAGCTGCGAGGCAGTTAGGCAGAGTCGTGGCAAAAGAAAGGACAGTTTGTCAAAAACAATGTACACACACGAAAGCGAATGGAGGGCCTTGCAGGGAAAAAGAAAGAAAAGAAGATAAGAACTTACTACAAAAGCCAAGAAAGGCCGCATGGACTAAGGAAAGGTTCCCTGATTAGCAAGGAAAAAGTACGTGCTGGAGGCTAACCAGTATACATCTGTGAAAAGTCCAGCAGGCATTAAAAAGAAAGCTAATTAAAATCATGCTCAAAATAAGATCATCAAAATGCAAAGCAATTCAAGTCAAGCAGAATGCACACGTCCTCACTTGTTGATTTTGATCATGGACTCACACATGCTTCCTTTTCAAGAGAGCAAAAGAATGCAGGCAGACTTAGATTTCTTGCTCACAGTTGCAATTATACATCTGCACATTAAAATGGCTGTTTATACGCGTAACGTTCCTGTCTTGAGGTCACAAACCTCCAACTGCACAGCACTGGAAAAGCACTGGAAAAAGAACCTCGCCATTTCCACATTCTGGATGAATTTACAGGCTGGTACACTGAAAATGCCCATGGAAAAAAAGAAGGCTTAAAATGGCACAATCAAAATTGCAGACTGGCATCGGAGCAAGGCCTTTCCATGCACGCAATACCAAACATAAAGATACCAAAACAAAACAAAAAAAGCACTGCACATGAAGCAAATTCCAGTCCTGGCAACATGCGAGCAAATGAGGGCTTACATCCATCAGTACCCAGCATTTGCGAGTGTCATTGAAACAATGTGCTCTAATACAGAACACAAGCAGTTTGTAATCCGGAGGCTGCAGATCCATCAAGTCGACATGCGTCGGCATCCTGGGCTGCACGCCTGTGACACCAAGCACATACATTCTCTCTCTCTCTCTCTCTCTCTCTCTCTCTCTCTCTCTCTCTCTCTCTCCTTCCTTCCTTCACACACACACGCACGTGCACAAAAGTCTCATTCAGCAACCGCCTATGCATCTCAATAGCCCAGCATGTTGCAAAGCACATTCTCAACTGCATACCATGATAAATGGATGACACTCAGCACCCCAGCATGTCGTATTGCATTTCCTCAACCCCACACACCAGCTCATGCGTGACGTGGCTGCAACAGCTTATGGATGAAACACCAGCTCATGTGTGATGTGACTGCACCCACTTAAGGATGATGCGGCTCATGCGTGCTGTGACTGCACCCACTCATGGATGAATAAACAGCTCATGCGTGCTGCGAATGCACCTACCCATGGATGGTGTTCAATAGCCCAGCATGTCGCGTTGTATACTCTCAACTGCACACACCAGCTCATGCGTGATGCGCGGGTCATACTGGGAGTGGCCTGCCCCAGGTACCACCATTACCTGCATGCAACACCCGATGCAACAATGTCATATTTTTTCAGAGAACAAACTGCATGCCAATGGCTGGCATTCTGTTGGGTTTGCAGCATGGATAAGGGGCAAGCTGTGTGTGTATACGTGTGCGTTGATGAGACTCTATAACCCAATTTATAGGAAAGTTCAATAGTAAATAGAAGGGAAGGTGAGTAGGAACGGGATGGAGATCTTATCGATCACTGATGCAACAGAATCAAGTGTTAAAAACAAAGGTTGATTTACACCTGTATGCTTGCCATAGAGGAAATGAGCCTGAATGGGACTGAAGCTGGTAACAGACCTCCATGTACAGGCAAAGGTACAAATAGGTAGTACCCCAAAAGGGTAAACAGGTATCAGTGGACATCTTAACCAAAATTTGGGTCGGACCCCTGGAACCCCCTGTCCCCCTGAAAGCCCCCTTTGAGTGCTCCTACATTCACAATAAGGGTATCAATCTGCTCCTCTTTGTATTACCCATCCATCTGCATACTCAATGCAATGAAAAGTGAGCTACGGCAGAGTAACATGGCAAGAACTGTGCAGCGGACGCCCATGTATACCTGCCCTGCCAGGCCCCACAACTGGCTTGCATGTCCATACATTGCCCTTCTAACTTCACCGTGCAATAACAAATTATATAATTTTACCATCCCGGGAATTTGGAATGGTTTTCTGCACGATTGCCTCCACACCCCCCGCGGCCCATGCCCATGCGCATGAGGCACTGACTCGAAAGTTGTGCACACTCCCCCCCCCCCCCCTAATTTAATTGAAACTCTGAAAAGGGTGCAAATGGACAGGCTTAAGCTCAAAAGTCAGGTGATGTATAGAACATTTATTAGAAGTGGCGTAGGACAATCATGGGGGGGTCCCAACAGTTGAGAGACACCCCCTTTGGGACACCCGCTGATTGGACCCATATATATACTAATCAACAGCTCTTGAGTTGAGAATTCCAGATATATAGTCTATAAAACTATTCGTACATGATATTCAAAAGTTATGCTTTCTGCACCCTCCTGAGTGCCCAGGAAAAACGTGAGCATGGTGTCAGGCTTGACACAGTTGCGTCTACAAAAGGGTGTCAGCCTATTTCTATTTAAGCCTTTTCCCTGAGCGAGAAATCCCATGGATCAAGCAGGCTTTTATTTGATGCCAGCAAGACACCATGCAGCAAGCGGGCTGGCTTTTATTCTTGCCTGTTTCTGAGGCATGACCCTATAGACATCCCTTGTTCCTAGGTGTCCCTTGCTAGCCCTCAGGTACCCTAGGTTTTCCTTGTCACTGAAGCAATGGGGGAGGTGTTTTTCCTGCCCATGTGCTTCGCTTTCCTCAGGTCAGGCATGGCCCAGGTCCCATTTTTAGGCAGGCATACAAATAGAGAGAAAGCACATAGCACGGGTACTTAAACATTGCTGTACCTGCACCTGTGGCCATGCACGGCGCAGGCCCATCTAATTACAGGCAAGCAAGCACAGCTATGGTATGCAAAAGCATAGAGTGTGTACATTGAGCGTGACCATCTGTACATCTGTGATTAGGCATGGTGCAGGCCCATCAAATTACAGGCAAGCACAATTATGGTATGGAAAAGCACTCAGCGTGTAAATTGCACATGATGGTACATACATCTGTGACTAGGCATGGTGCAGCTCACTCGGTGAAATGCAGACATTCTCAAATGAAACAATACACAGCACGCGTACTGTACATGGCGTTACCTGCATCTGTGGCCATGCGCGGTGCAGGCCCATCAAATTACAGGCAAGCAAGCACAGTTATGGTATTAACAAAACAGCGTGAACATTGAACTGTGCATAGCGTTACCTGCATCTGTGGCCAGGCGCGGTGCAAGTCCCAGACAGTGACAGGCGGGCATATGAGGTCTGCCTCCCCATGGATGGCAATGCATCGCACACCATGTGCCTGGGGAAAACAAAAAGCAGCATGTTCGGTGTGAAGGGCACATTGCAGGTCCCACACAGTGACAGGCAGGCCTATGAGGTCTGCCTTTGGGGAAAACACAGTCCAAAATGAAGGGCACATGACCCCTTTTCTGCATATGTGGTGCAGACAATGTGTGCTATCGGCATGCACTCAGTAAAGCAACTTAAGAGAGCAAACCAGGTGGTTTATGTGCATTGCAATGTCAGGCTGTGATATCACAACTTGCATTATATGCACAAACCCTGCAAGGACATTTGTATGGGATGCAAGCATCACTCTGTGGAGAAGTGATGCATATGACCGTTGGCTTTGTTGGGGCATGCAGCTGCCTGGAAAAGCTTGCAGCTGTGTTTGTGCCTATGTGCAGATCTTTGCACTTCCAAAGCAGCAACACATGGGAAGCTCGCCTGCGATGAGGAGATGTGCTGGCACCAGGTTGTGCACGGTGTTTGATATCCACTAGTATTTTGTGGCTGGCTGTTGTGCAGTGTTGCAGTGTTATGCAAACAGCTACAAACTGAAGTTAACAAAAGTCAATAGCTACAGAGAAGTCACCTGCAATGAGGCAATCCGGTCGGGCGCCAGCAGCGGGTGGTGGTGCAGGCTGAACGCGTACGCAGCACTGTAGGCACACTCCAAGAGGGCCTGCGTGTTTGAGGTGCGTATGATCAGGCACAGCCTAGGTTTGACATCCAGGTCTTATCAGAGTGCTGCATGCCAAGCGTAGACGCAGCACTGTAGGCACACTCCAAGGGGGCCTGCGTTTTTGAGGTGTGCATGATCAGGCACAGCCTAGGTTTGACATCCAGGTCTTATCATAGTGCTGCATGCCAAGCGTAGACGCAGCACTGTAGGCACACTCCAAGAGGGCCTGCGAGGTGTTCAAGCGAAGTCCAGGCGCGTTTCTTGTTCCGATGCTGATATTACGTCACTCCTCTGCATGCCAAGCGCGCATGCAGCACTACAAGCACACTAGAAGAGAGCCTGCGTTTTTAAATAGCATATGATCAGGCACAGGAGCTATGTCCAACATCCAGATCTCATCACACTGCTGCATGCCAAAAGCGCATGCAGCGCTGTAGGCACACCCCACGAGGGTCTGCGTGTATAATTTTGATGACCAGACACAAGCTATGTCTGTCCTACAGATCCTGTCATAGTGCAGCCGACCAAGCGTTCCAGCCAAGCAAGACAATTTTCTGAAAAGAAAGAAAAGGGGGCACAGGGAAGAGGGGAACATTACAGAAAGACACCACAGCTTTTGCGCCGTCACTCTTCCCTAAGGCGCCGTCATTATTCCTTTAGGCGCTCGTGGAGGGCAGCATAAAGTCGCAAACAGCTTCTGCGAATTGCACCAATAACACTCACTTGAGCAGTGGTTGAGGGCATGTTGTTATCTCCAGGAAAAGTGAGGGCAGAGGACAGCACATTCAGCCTCTGCGCACTGAGTAGGTCATCTGTTAAGAGTGCCTCATCGCTGCCTCTGCCCTGGTCACGGCTGCTCCCTCTGCCCGTTTTTGGCAGGGGTTGATGTTTTGCTCGTGCTTGCGGGGTTGTGCGCGGCTTGCCAGCACCGTTGCTGCTGCTGCTGCTGCTTTTTTGAGCTGCGCTTGTGCGCGCTGCGTTTGCATCCTGCTGGAGCACCGCACTGCTTCTATTCTGGCCATTTAAGCTCTTATGTTTGAGAGGTTGGTCACCACCCGCGCGCTGATGCTCCTCATGGTGCTGCTGCTGAAGAGCTTGCAGTGGCTGAGGGTCCGGTCGTGGCCTTTGGCCCCAATTAGCTGGGCTGCACAAGGGGAGAAGAGAGGAAAATTTTTGTTGAGGATTTGGGTTTTGACAGCCGTGACAACAGTCCAGCAAAGCTCAGTCCATTTGTTGGATGATGCAACTGCTCATCAGGTTCCTGGTGTTGAGCAAGCAAGGCACGGGAGCTGCATGCACAAAAGGGATGCAAGGAAGGCATGGGATGAGCCTGGACGTATGAACCAAAGAGCACAGTGTGGCAATTCTAATGGGGCAGAAGGTGAGCATTGCAGTGCTAAATTGGTCCTCATGAGCCAATTTTTATTGGCGACACAATGCACAAAACCAATCGCAACTAGCTTCATTCAAGAGGCCATGACCGGCAACAATGCTTGCCTCTGGTTCACCATAGCAACACCAGTTGCAAGGTCCGTTGCCCAGGTGAGGAGCAGCCTAAAAAGGAGAACAAGCGACCCCAGAGGGAGTTCCTCTGCTTCACCGCAGCATTACTGGTTGCTAGTGCCAATGCCTGGGTGGGGAGCAGCCTAAAAGGGAGAGCCAATGGCCCCAGAGAGGGTTCCAAGGCCGCGCTAGCTTGTGAGAGGTAAACGCTGATGTGCAACTTACATCTGTGTCAAGGGGTGCTGGTTCCACGACCAGCTGTTCCCGTCCCAAATGAGCGCTGCTTTGCTGCTGCCGCCGCCCACTGCAAACCCCCAGTGCATCCAGTTACGTGCCTGCAGGAGTGTCAGGAAATAATGCTCGAGTCTTAGCCACCTCATCAATTTTTCTCCCGTCTGTCCTCATCAGCATGCCGCCACACACCACCTCCCAATGCATCCAGTTACCCGCCTGCAGGAGTGTCAGGAAAAAGACACTCTTGAGTCTTAGCCACCTCTTCCATTCCTGCTTCTGTCTTTACACATCAGCACGCCACCGCACACTGCAAACCCCCAGTGAATCTGCTTATGCGCCTGCAAAAGCTCAAAACTCTTACTAAATCTTCGCATCCTCTTCTCTATCATTCCAGCCTGTTTTCAGTCCATCCAGATGCATATCTGTGAACGCAGAGCAATTCAAGCCAAAGTCACAACGGCAAGCCTGTGGGCGCAGCGCAATCCAAGCCAAAACCACAGCTACGTGCCTGTGAACGCAGAGCAACCTAAGCCAAGAAGACAACTCCAAGCTCTGGGCAGGCGGACACAAGAGCACTGTTGGTCAAGGGAGGAGCAGGTGGACACAAGAGTACTGTCAAGGGAGGAGCAGTTGCATCCTGAAATGACAGCAATTCGGCCATGCTTGCTGCTGCTGCTGCTGCTTTCAACCACTGCAAACACTCCTATCATATCATATAAAATTGGCACCAGTGAACAAAGGAATCGTCTGCAAAATGCGCAGCTCCACCACTGCGAGTGAGCCTGCACGCAGGGACAAGCCTTCCAAGCATCACTTCATAGGCAGGGCCCACTTTTGTGCTACCCCGGACGAGCCCCTTTCCAGAGCAAAGAAATGCCTAGCCCCAGGTGTATAAGGAAGCATTCCAGCCTGCATCTGGTGGCTACATCCATGACCCCCCCAGCCAACATCACCACAACAGAAACGGATATGCTTCGAAAAGTAATAGCGAGCACACTCATTATTTGGCCCCCAATAGCTGCTGAGGCTGGTGTCACTGCCTGCACCATCCTTGTGGGCTCCTGCTCAGGCTGGTACTCACTGCCCACATCCTCCTTTTGGGCCCCCAGTAGCTGCCCAGCACCAAGCATAAATCCCTGCCCATTACTACCAGCTCACACACACATACCACCATCACCCCCACCAACAACATACACATACCAAACTGTCCCTCGCGACCGCACCAGGAGTGGTCAGCAGCTGCAAATAGCCGCTCAGCACCTCCACTGGCACAGCTCCTCTAAAAGCCCTGTGGTACCTGCTCAGCACCACACAGCAATCCTTCTCATCTTTACCAGCTTGCATGCTCGCACGCACCGCATTGTCCCTGGTGGCAGCATCAGGAGAGGTCAGCAGCTGCAAGTAACCGCTCAGCACATCCCCCTGGCGCATTTCTTCCGGCAGGCCCTCCACAAAGTTGGCCCAGGCAATGGGCTTCAGGATGGAGGCCCCTCCTGCCTTGTACATCCAATCAATCTCCTGGGGGCGCATCAAGCAGATGCCGCGCAGCACCAGGCCAGTCACCCTGGACGTGGATCGATCAATGGATAGATGGATGCATGGAAGAATGGGATGGACAACTGTAATTCTATTTCTTGGGGGCGCATCAAGCAGATGTCATGCAACACCAGCCCTCATTCCCTAGAAGCGAATTAATTAAAGGATTGATGGATGCATGGATGCATGGAAGAATGGGATGGACGGATGATATTCCATTTCTTGGGGGCGCATCAAGCAGATGCCACGCAACACCAGCCCTCATTCCCTGAAAAATCACAGTCCACTGCCCCTTAAGCGACCTCAGATTGACACATCCTCACAACACGTCATTCAAAAATAATTTCAAAACATGAGACAGAGTGAGTTTTCACGGCTCGCAGGTGCTTGGAACGGAAAAAAGTCCAGGAAATCAGTTGCATGTTTGCCAAGTTCAGCACCACGGGCTGCTCAGCAGCTACAGCAGTGTGCAGTATACACATGGGAACAGGCACACACAGACACAGGGGAAGAGAGTGCAGCAGCCCTCTGCTTCAGGACGGCATCCCATTGTCAAATTGACAGTTGCCTGATAAGAACAAAAGCCAGGCACTGCCAAGCTGAGGACACCCTCACTGAACCCCTAAGACCTATCAGCACATATGCATGGGGTGCACGAGGAATGATTGATGTAGCCAGCGCTGCAAGAACTTAGAAACGTTCGGCTGACCTGACTAGCAGCACTCTAGAGAACCCAAGATCCTGGCTGCATTTGGGGTCCGGAACGGAGGCACGTGTCTCAGCACACGTGTCTCACAGCATGTGTGTCCTAGAGCATACAATTGCAAGTGTCTCAGCTTGCATGCCTCAAGGCGTGCGTCCCAGCATTTACACGGCGGCATGTGCCTCACCATCCGTGTCTTTTAGTGCGTGCACAGACCCAGTCAGTGCCACTGTCCAATAGAACATACACAAACATGGTAGGATGAGCAGTGCATGCATGCATCGGGATACACTCTTACATTTGGTGTAATGCACGCATGCAATGCGATACACACCTTCACACATGATGCACATATGATGAGCATATGATGAACACCTCGCTTCATGTGCGGATGTGGTGTAATGCACGCATGCAATGCAATACACACCTTCGCACATATGATGCGCATATGATGAGCATATGATGAACACCTCGCTTCATGCGCGGATGTGGTGTAATGCACGCATGCAATGCAATACACACCTTCACACATATGAT
The DNA here is from genome assembly GCA_914767535.2 of Dunaliella primolecta. Classification (NCBI taxonomy): domain Eukaryota; kingdom Viridiplantae; phylum Chlorophyta; class Chlorophyceae; order Chlamydomonadales; family Dunaliellaceae; genus Dunaliella; species Dunaliella primolecta. The sequence goes on along the minus strand of OU611763.1, from coordinate 6,958,835 downwards.
GCACAAGTGATGAACACCCCGCTTCATGAGCGGATGCGGTGTAATGCACGCATGCAATGCAATACACACCTTCGCACATATGATGCACAAGTGATGAACACCCCGCTTCATGAGCGGATGTGGTGTAATGCACGCATGCAATGCAATACACACCTTCGCACATATGATGCACATGTGATGAACACCTCGCTTCATGTGCGGATGTGGTATAAGTAATGCACACATGCAATGCGATACACACCATCTTACATATGCACATATGATGCACATGTAAACCTCGCTTCATGTGCGGATCCAGATGAGCATGTACGTACAGAGGCTGTATGCACGCTGGAGGATGTGCTGGTGTGCCACACACATTGAAATGCACACATGCATTCGGCAGGATGCGCTGATGCACAGCCCTGGCAGGCACACATTTGATGAGGTGTGAAGATGCTTAGGCCAGCCCCACCACCAGCACATATTTCAGCACACATGTAACTAACAGGATGTGTTGATGCCCTGCCAACCCCGACACACACACACACACACACACACACACACACACACACACACACACACACACACACACACACACACACACCTGGTGGGGTGCGCGGATGCATAGGCCAGACCCAGCGCCACACCCCAGCTCCCGCCCAAAACCAGCCAGCTCGCGATGCCTAAATGTGCACGCAGCTTCTCCAAGTCACTGACCAATGCTTCTGTGGTGTTGTCAATCTGCACGCACGTTTTCATGAGGGTGTGCACACGTGTGAATCACAGCAGACACATGCGCAGGTCAAAGCGCAATCAAAAATGCAGAGGCTTGTGTGTGTATGCGCATGTGTGCTTGTGTGTGTGTGTGTGTTTGTGTGTGTGTGTGTGTGTGTGTGTGTGTGCACGCGCGCACACGTATGCACATGTCCAGCAACATATCCAACAAATCAGAGCCCCTTCACATACACACACACGCACCAGGCACCCTCGTGGAGTGGATGCACCACAGCCTCTTTGGTCCAGCAGTACCACGCGCCACACGCGCAGGTCGAAGAAGCGACTGAGGCAACAAGGGGAGACGAGGATGGTGAGAGAGTTGGTTGATATTCAGCCTTTGGAAAGTCAGAGAAAGGAGGTTGGGCAAGGTCAGGCAAGGACAGGGCAGGAGGTTGGGCAAGGTCAGGCAAGGACAGGCAAGGACAGGTCAGGCAAGGGCAAGGTCAGGCAAGGACAGGGCAGGAGGTTGGGCAAGCCCCAGGATGCAGATGGGGTGTGCTTCAAGTTTGAAAAGCAACAACATGAGGGGTGACGAGAAATGAGGGGCAATGACAAGCAAAACGAGGGGCAACGAGGAGCAAAATGAGGGGTAATGATGAGCGAAATGAGGAGCAAACAGAGGGGCAAGGAGGCGCAAAAAGAGGTGAATGAGAAGTATAAAAAGGGGCAGTGAAAAGAAAAAAGGGGGGCAATGAAGAGCATTGAGGGGCCAAATGGGGGGCATTGAGGGGAAATGATGGTCAACGAGAGGCACGGTGCGCCAGCTTTGAGCATGGATAAAGTGGAGGACTCTGGCATAGCCACACATTTTGCACATCACAAAATGATAAGAGCAAGCAGAACCTTGCGAAAAAGGACTGCTTTGCGAACACACTTACTTGGTCAAATGAAAAAAAACAGAGCAGCACACCCCAAGACGATAACAATGCAAAAGCTGCACATATTCAAATTTGATCGTTTTGTGCTCTAATTTTAGTTTTTGTGTATAGTCTAGTGCATTGCAAAGCAAGCATTGATGCTGAACACTAAACAGCACCCCATTTGGTCGTGAAATGCACCGTGCATCTCACAAATAATGTGCACAGCAGGGCTGTGCCAAACAGTTCTTTTGCGGATTGCGCGGCTAGCCTTTGCCAAAGCCCATCACACTTGCCAGTGCTGAATACAATTGTCAATGCTACACATGTTTGCCAGTGCTGGACATGCCTGTAATCGGCCACTCATGCACAAATACATCAGCGTTTCCCTATAGTGTACACCAAACACTTGTAGTACCACCAAATAGATCAGCGTTTTCCTATAGTCCAGGGAAGACCCACTGAAAGAATGCTGTTCAAACCTTCATGCATGTAAGGCATGAAGGTAGCACAATCGCGTCCAGGAAGAAAATGTACAGAGAAGTTAGAACTCACGCATGGTTGGGCCATGCTGCTGCGCCAGGTCCTCCATGCAAGAAAACAGCGGGCAGGCCTTGGGGGTTGCCATACTGGTAGTAGTGGATGGTATGTACATCAGAAACCTGTGTGTGTATGTGTATATGTCAGTGTGTGTGCATATGTGTGTACCTGTGTTTCTGTGTGCATCTGTATGTGTGTATGCGCGCGTGCGTGCGTGCGTGTGCGTGTGTGTGTGTGAGTGTGTGTGTGTGTGTGTGTGTGTGTGTGTGTGTGTGTGTGTGTGTGTGTGTGTGTGTGTGTGTGTTGTCCACATGCGAAAACCCCAACTTCATTGCCACCTGCAGTTGTCCTATATCGTATGCTCCTTGTGGTTGAGGAGGAGGATGGAGTGTCCGGAGTGGGGGTGATGGCGAGTCCGCCACTTGCTGCTGTTGTGGGGCTGCATTTGCGCTTGCCAAGACACTGACTCTTTTGCGCTGTGCAACCCTTCTTTCCAGCTTCTGTGAGGTATTGAAAACATTCCAGCTGCATGTTACAGGCACCCTGGCTGCGGCATTTGTTCTGGCAAAACTCGAAACACTGGTCTTTTGCGGTAATGAAGCTTGCATAGTCGTTATTCAATTAAAATTTAAATGCGTACGTGTTGTTTTACCATGTATTATGCAGCAATGTTGACTTCATCCCAGACGTGGCAATGACTAGGATGGACAGCTCTGCTGGCTGAACTATGTCAAAAAACACATATCTCTGTATGGAGAGGCATGTGTGCCTGAGGACAGGGCCTTCATTTTGAACAGGCGCATATGTAGCACTGAAACTTCAACTCATTCAGAAAAGGGGACTTAGAGCTGGCGGGCAGTACATCCACTCCTCAATAACATCAGAAAAAGGATGAAGCCTGTCCAGAAGCTGGAAGCGGACAGACAGCGGCATGCAAATGTAAGTGCATAAGACCTGAAAACATATCTTTGTCACAAGACGTACTCTCACTACATACCTGTCCTGCATTTTACTTCAAGTATAAGCCGAAGATACAATTAATATCATTGCAATGTAGCGCTTCACTAGCCATGGCGCACATTTGAGAAGAACTTAATGGCTTCCGAGTTTTTATTGGCACCCAACTAAGGAAGGATGACATGAAGCAACAGCTCCAAGCTAATTATGACCTATCATTGTCATAGCCGTTGGGTCAACCTCACCACTATAACTCTTGCTAGCCTGTGCATCTGCCGTGGATATCGTAGCTGTGACGCACATGCATCCATAAAAATAGTTTTTAGGAAATACTTCATGGTCTTTTCCCATGCATCATTGTACATCTACCCAAGCTGTAAAGCCAAGGTGGTCTTCTGGGCCAAGATTTCACTCCCCCTCTTGAAAATTGTGTGTAGTACTTTCATGCCATATACCTTTGGTTTTGATCCAGTGCACCATTGTAGGTGTGCTTTGACGATGAGTGAGGATGGAGGTGCAGGAGTTGGAAACTGACCTTGGTCGTGTATCTGATTCTTTGCATGTCAATATTAACACGCCAGAACCACAAACATTTCAGTGAAAGCAAGTATGAAAAATGCAGCGATGTGCGCTGCCTTGAGCAAAAGGTTTGCTCAAAACATCCGACTCTCAAGTTCAAAAGAAAGCTATGTTGTATGAATCATAAATTATGATTCATAACCAAACACCTACTGTGGCTTTTTCAATTTTGCAAACTGTAGAGGCTGCCTTGGCCAAGAACTCCTTGCAAAACATGGGCTTTATTACTTAGGCACAGCTTTTTGAATTGCTGTGGCTTTTTGGATCTGCAGGCTGTAGAGGCCGCTTTGGCCAAGACTTCACTGCTCAAGGAACAGCTTCAGGGGCAAGATGGCCCACTCCTCACGCGGCAGCAGAGAGATGAGTATGGTAAGTTCCAGTAGGAATGCCGAGTATGGTGAATATGGTGATTGCGGCCCACTTCTCACGCAGCAGCAGAGAGATGAGTATGGTGAGTTCCAGCAGGAATGCCGAGTATGGTGAATATGGTGATTGCGGCCCACTCCTCACATGGCAGCAAAGAAACGAGTATGGTGAGTTTAATGGGAATGCTGAGTATGGTGAGTATGGTAATTGTGGCCCACTCCTCACGTGGCAGCAGAGAGACGAGTATGGTGAGTTTATTGAGAATGCTGAGTATGGTGAATATGGTGATTGCGACCCACTTCTCACACGGCAGCAGAGAGGCGAGTATGGTAAGTTTAGTGAGAATGCTAAGTACTTTATGGTGAGTTGAACAGTTTCTACGTAACGAGCGGGTGTCATCTGATGGTCCACACCTCGGCAGGTATCCTCTGTCGTTGCACATTTCTATGCACAAAGTGGAAGGCAGATAAGGTGAGAAGCGAATGTCATCTGATGATGCGCACCTCTATACACGGCGCAGACGAGAGCCAAGACATTTTGTATAAAGGTCTATCAAGGTCTGCTTTGCTCACTAATAATTTTTGCTTGGCCATCAAACTATCGTGCTTGACTGACACAGGTACCTTCACGCTGTGGGTGTGTGTATGTGTGTGATACAAATTTCCTAACAGAAGAGTTATTCCTCTGGATCTTCAGTTTCCTTGGTCAACCTGTGGCAGCGACAGCCTTTAATCTGCCCAAGGTTTCAGCAGCCTCCCTCTGGAACTGAAAAAATGCGCCCTAATTTTCAGCGTAGGATTTTACTGGTTTTGCGTCCTGTGCCTTTTGCATCAGGGCTCCCACTTTGCCAACTGCATCAGGGCTCCCACTTTGCCAACTGCATCAGGGCTCTCACTTTGCCAACTGCACCAGGGCTCCTACTTTGCCAACTGCACCAGGGCTCCCACTTTGCCAACTGCACCAGGGCTCCCACTTTGCCAACTGCACCAGGGCTCCCACTTTGCCAACTGCACCAGGGCTCCTACTTTGCCGACTGCACCAGGGCTCCCACTTTGCCAACTGCATCAGGGCTCCCACTTTGCCAACTGCACCAGGGCTCCCACTTTGCCAACTGCACCAGGGCTCCCACTTTGCCAACTGCACCAGGGCTCCCACTTTGCCAACTGCACCAGGGCTCCCACTTTGCCAACTGCACCAGGGCTCCCACTTTGCCAACTGCACCAGGGCTCCTACTTTGCCAACTGCATCACCTTGCCTGTACTCAGCATACACCTCAGCACTACACCTCTCCCTCCTTGTGCTTTGCGCTCCTTGCTCTGTGCTTTGTAATTTGTGGTGTGTGCTTCATGCTCTTTGGTTTGTGCCGAGTGCCTCGTGCTCCTTGCATCAAGGCTCCCTTCAACACCCTCTGACTTGGGTCCTGTAGGCAAGGTCATTCAATGTACACACATGTATTCCATACAATTTCCGTAAGTTCTTAATATGATATGTATAACATGCATGACATATGTATAATAATATGATGTACATGTATCTATGTGTGTAGACATTTATGATGCTGGTTGTTCCCTGGTGAGACAAGCTGAATACAATTAAATTGTGAGATGATCACCTTCTACTAAGAAGTCCAATGCTAAGCAATGCTACCACATAGGTTGGTTCCCAAAGGTCCACCAGCTGCCAGCCCGCCTTGCTGATGTGTTCGGAAGGCATGTTAGCCATTGCTGAATGTAGCTGCTTGCTTTGACTTCAAACCATGCCCACACACTGCCGCGTGTGTGTTCCCTGTACTGCACCTGGGTCAGGCAGCTGCTGGCACACCGCGCTGACCCCTACAGCACCTCAGCCCTTGCCAACGCAACTGCATTTTCTGGATTCCAAGCACGTCCCTCCTGTTGCGTGTGTTGCCTGCAATGCACAAGCTGCCCACCTCGCTGACCCCTACAGTACCCCTCAGCCCTTGTTGACCCAACTGCTTTTTTGGACCTCAAATTACGTCCCTGTTGTTGCATTTGCTCCCTGCAGAGCGCCAGCTGCTGGGCCACCATGCGCATAGCGTGGTGAAGATTGTTCAAATTCCTGGTTATGAAGCCAAGTGCTTTGCTGCCATGCTGTTGCATGTTTCCCCAGCAATGCACCAGCTGCTGCCCACCTCGCTGACCCCTACAGCGCCACAGCCCTTGCCCACACAACTGCTCCTTTTGACCTCAAAGCAAGTCCCTAATGTTGCACTCCTTCCCCGCAGTGAACCAGCTGCTGGCCCACCACGCTGATCCCTACAGCGCCACAGCCCTTGCCAACGCATCTGCAGCTGCCGCTGACGCTTTCCCCGATACCAGCAGCTCTCAAATCCCTGCAGCTGAATCCCCACATGGTGTCACTCAAAGTACCGACTGGCCAGTTTTGCAAGCTGGGCAGGGAAATGGAGAAAGTGGGGGAGAAGGTGAAGGAGCAGCTGCTGACGGCGAGCAGGTGCAGCAGCAGCAAGCTTTTGGCATCGTGCCGCCCACGCAGACGCTGGTGGACAGGGTGCGGTTGAAGCAGCTGCAGGTAGGCCCACATGCGTGCAGGTTCCTTTTCAAGCGTGGTTAGGCTTCCCACCAAAAGCTGGTGGAAGGCGCTTCTGGATAAGGGTGAGATTGAAGCAGCTGCATCAAAAGCTGGAGGAAGACGCTGTTGGACAGTTTTGGTTGAAGCAGCTGCAGGTAGATCCGTGAGCATGCAGGTTCTATTAAAGCATGATGGCTGTCGATTAAGAGTATAAAGCTGCCCACGCAGATGCTGGCAGATGAGGTGATTTGAAGCATCTGCAGGTAGATCTGTGAGCATGCAGGTTCTATTAAAGCATGATGGCTGTCGATTAAGAGTATAAAGCTGCCCACGCAGATGCTGGCAGATGAGGTGATTTGAAGCATCTGCAGGTAGATCTGTGAGTATGCAGGTTCTATTAAAGCATGATGGCTGTCGATTAAGAGTATAAAGCTGCCCACGCAGATGCTGGCAGACGAGGTGATTTGAAGCAACAGCAGGTAGATCTGTGAGCATGCAGGTTCTATTAAAGCGTGATGGCTGTCGATTAAGAGTATAAAGCTGCCCACGCAGATGCTGGTGGATGAGGTGATTTGAAGCATCTGCAGGTAGATCTGCGTGTGTGCTGGTGCTCTTGAAGTGTGGTAAGGCTTCCCATGGAGAGTAAGAAGGAGTCACCCACAGCAAATGAGGAGAATGCAAGGTTTGATAGGGAGTATGGCTCTTGAGCGGCTACAGATATCCCGTGTGAGCAGTGATATAGAGCCTTCCGTTTGTGCAGCCTGTGTCCCAGAGCCCTGATAACTCAGGTTACAGGTTGGATGCTTTTCTGAGGAGTGCTGTTTAAGAAGAGCATTCAATATAGTGCTCTTGTTTCTTGTGCATGCCAAGCTGGCGCAGGAGAGGTTGCACAAAGCCAAGCATGAGGACTTGGCTGCACACGTGCGTGTGTGGCATAGTGCTTTGTGGTGTAGTGCTGCGGACGTGAAAACGTGGCATGGTGCTCTTGCTTCCTGTGCAGGCCAAGCTGGCGCAGGAGAGATCGCACAAAGCGAGGCACGAAGACTTGGCAGCACAGTCAGTGAAGCTGCGCAAGGAGGAAGGTGCGTTGTGCCTGCAGTCAAAGGAAAGGAAAGAAAACAGTCACTTATACTATGCAGTGTGGATTGACTGAAGACCGCAAAGCAGCCCCTTCGTCACAGGTCAAATTTAAACCAGCGGCCAGCCCCCAGGAGGGTGTGCCTTGCCTGTGGCTTATTTGTCAGGGCTGTTTTGCTTGCTTGGTTTGAGAGCTGTATGTGCGATCATCAAGGGCCGCTTTTTGCTTTAGGTGCTAACTGTGGAGGAAGCTTGCGAGGATCTGCGACCATACACTCTCAATGTCCCGGTGACCCTCGCATGCTGTAAAGGTGAACAGTAATTGCAAGCAAAAACCACGTCCCTGGCCCGCCCAGCTTCCCAACTTCAAGCTGCAGTCTCAGTGCGCCGGTGTCCCTTGCATGCTGTAGAGGTGAACAGCGATTGCAAACAAAAACCACGTCCCTGGCCCCCCCAGCTTTCCAACTTTGAGCTGCGGTCTCAGTGCGCCGGTGGCCCTTGCATGCTGTAGAGTTGAAGAGTAACTGCAAACAAAAGACATGTATGCCCTGTCCAGCTTTTCAGCTTCAAACTACCTGTCTGCGCCTATGAATTGGCCACGGCAGAGGCCTTACAATCCTGGAAGGCATGAAAAGCGCTATTTTGCCAAAACAATTTTGTCAAGCACTGGTTTGGTGTGCCCGGCTTGCCAAGCACCTTTTGGTTCACGCAGAGGCCATCCAAGACAGACTCAAAAGCACTTGCATCTGCCAAGCACATTTAACCAAGCACATTTAGCCAAGCACATTTTGCCAAGCACTCATATGCCAAGGACTCATTGGTTTATGCAGAGGCCATCCAATCCAGGTAGGTTTCAAGGGCGCTTGCATTTGCCCTGCGCTCATATGCCAAGCACATTTTGCCCAGCACTCATATGCCATGCACAAATTGGTTTATGCAGAGGCCATCTGATCCAGGGAGGCATCGAAAGCATTTCCAATTGGCAAGCACTCATATGCCAAACATTGGTTTATGCAGAGGCCCACGATCCCGGGAGGCGCCAAAAGCACTTGCAATTGCCCAGCACTCATATGCCATGCACTCATTGGTTCATGCAGAGGCCCTCTGATCCAGGAAGGCGGCAAAAGCACTTGCATTCGCCCAGCACTCATATGCCATGCACTCATTGGTTTATGCAGAGGACCTCTGATCCAGGAGGGCGCCAAAAGCACTTGTATTTACCAGGCACTCTTATATCAAGCACTCATTGGTTTATGCAGAGGCCATCCGATCCAGGGAGGTATCGAAAGCACGCACAAACATCCAGGTATGTGATGAATGAGCACCTGTGGTGCCTGCTGCATCCTGCTCTGCCCCTAGTTAGTGCGGCCAATTGCTTGGTTACAAATGGGGAGTGAGGGAATAGGAATCGAGATGCTTTCACCAGCTCATGCGCATGTTTGGGTGCTAAAGCCTGCATGTCTAGGGTGTGATAGCTCAGACCCTGTGCGCTTGACTGCCCTGATGCCACAAGGAGCTCCACTTGGGTTTAGGTCACCTGAGACAAATCCTAGCCAGAAAGGCCCAGGCATATGAGGTGGTTTGCCAAGACAAAGCCTAGCCAAGAAGGTCCAGGCTAAAGTCACTCCACTGCAGCTCCAGATTATTCAATTTATATTACATGCTTTGCATTACGATTCATAATTGTAATTCCACTTTTGACAATATGGTTCAAATGACGTGCTCTGCATTGCAGCTCCACCTTCATTAATATTTTAAAAGTGACGTGCTCTGCATTGCAACCCCACTTTTGATATCATGTTTCAAATGGCGTGCGTGCTCTGCATTGCAACTGCAGGTGGCGCTGCGTGAGGATGATCGTTTGGCCACCCTCCCCTCCAAGCAGCTTCTTCAGGAGCTCATGCGGGCAGGGCACATGAACAGCGTGAACATGCTGGCCAGTGAGCACTTACAGCGGCAGCGCTCAGGCATCCACACCAGCGCCTCAAGGAGGTGGGTTGTAGGTGCTTGAGAGAGGTGTGTGCTAAGAGAATGCGTGCCCTCTGGTTAGTGAGCACTTGCAGTGGCGCGCTCAGGCATCCACACCAGCGCCTCAAAGAGGTGGGTTGGCGGTGCTTGAGAGAGGTGTGTGTGTCTTGAACAAGTGCCCTTTGGTCAGTGAGCTCTTACAGTGGTGCGCTCAGGCATCTACACCAGCACCTCAATGAGGCGGGTTGGTTGTGTTTAAAGAAGTGTGCCTGCCCTGAGAGAGCAAGTACCTCTGTTGGTCTGTCTGAGCACTTCCAATGTGACCCAGACTTCTTGAGAGACATGCGTTCAAACCAACATCCCAAAATGGTTGGGTGTCGACGTGCAAGGCAAGTGAGGTGTGCTAGTACTAAGGTAATGTACCTGCTGGCCAAAAAGTGCTTCCAATTTTTAGACACATGCATCCAAGCCATCATCCCATGAATATAGGGGTGAGTGCCTTGTAGCAATTCTGTTCAGGAGCCTTCCTCGGTGCAAATCCTTATTTCAAATACCTGAGCTCCCCCAGCACATGTGCCACTTTGTTTACTTACGTCGGAATGTTTTGGTTCCCTGAGCCTGCTCTGAATCAGAGGGACCCCCATCTGATAGCTTCTGATCCACAGTAATGCAGGGGTCTGATTCAGACTAATAGCCAGACCCCCCATCAGACCCCTTTTGCTCCGAATCAGACCCTCTGATCACCAGCCAGTCTAGGCTGCTCAGTTTTCTAAATCAGTCTGATTCAGACCCTAGTCAGACCCTTGCTCGTGTGATTCAATTCTCAGGCATGGTCTGATTCAGACTAATAGCCAGACCCCCCATCAGACCCCTTTTGCTCTGAATCAGACCCTCTGATCACCAGCCAGTCTAGGCTGCTCAGTTTTCTAAATCAGTCTGATTCAGACCCTAGTCAGACCCTTGCTCGTGTGATTCAATTCTCAGGCATGGTCTGATTCAGACTAATAGCCAGACCCCCCATCAGACCCCTTTTGCTCTGAATCAGACCCTCTGATCACCAGCCAGTCTAGGCTGCTCGGTTTTTGATTCTGTCTGATTCAGACCCTAGTCAGACCTTTCCTCGTGTGATTCAGTTCTCAACTAGGGTCTGATTCAGACTAATAGCCAGACCCCTTTCCAGACAACTTACTCTCTGAATCAGACTCTCTCTGGTCCCTAACAAGCCATGATCACACTAGCCTCTCGTTCAAAGCAAAATGGAAGGCTTGTACTACTGCTAATAATAGGCGTGGAAAAGGTCTTCCAAAGGCTGGTCCCTAACAGGCAAATTGCCCAGCGTTACACACAAACATGCAAGAGAATAGTTGAGAGCTAAAGCAAGCAATCACTCAAGACTCTTCATCCATCGGATGGTAAGCACTTCATGGGTTCCACGCCGTATTCAAGCACCACAATTGAAGAAGATGCAGGAACACTCTGTAAAACATGCTTCAATTCATTCATCTTCCTCGGATCCACCCTCTGTTCCAGAAGAAGAGTCTTCCCCACGTGCCTGGTCCTGATCTCGCACAGGCTGTGCCAGCTGCACTGAGCTCAGGCTCTTTCCTGGGTTCCTCTGCTGCCATGCGGCAAGCTCTGCTTGCATCTGCTCGTACTCTGCCTGGCAGCTGTCGTCTCCCTCAGCACATCCCCAGACTTGCTCCGCAGGAGAGAGCGGATCTGCGGCCAAGTAGAGTGAGCAGTCTTGAATTGAGAGGCCACGACAGAACATCGATTTAGCACATTACCTCAAGTAGCATGAGTATATGAGTGCAAGTGGTTAACATCACCCATGCAAGCCTGATTTACAGTCAAACATGAACACATTTGTGCAAGCCAATTGCCAGTCCAAAGATGAACAGATTTGTGCAAGCCAAGACACACTTCCTGACTCACGTATGGCAGCATAAAAAAAGAGCAAATGTGCAGGGGGGGGGGTATCTGGCCTACAGTGTTGGATACGCTATGGATTTATCTGTAAAACCTGAACATGCCAACCATTTTAATTCCAGAAAATTATTGTTATTACTGAGATCGCTCTCCTGGCCTTATACCACCCCAAAATGGCACACAGCTCCACCCTGGGACTACTTTTTCACTCCCAAAATTTTTTTGACAACCCTCGTAGACCATGCTAACATCATGCATATGTAAAAACCGAGAAACCCAAACTTTGGGCAAACCACTCAAGCTCTGCTGACCTGAAATAAATACATATGGCCAAAAGTGAAACGTGCATTACCTTAGAACCCACTAAGGCAAGCTGCTCCACGGAGAAGACCAGAGGGTTGACAGCACAGTTGCCTTCTTCGTCCACTCCCTCTTTTGCGTGCTTCTAACCAGGTTGAAGGCACGATCTGCTGTCCTGATGCCCAAAAAACCTGTGCGCCTCTCTTTGATGACGGTTGTGATCATCTCCTTGAAGCAGCTCTGTGTGAAGATGTAGCAGCAGGGAGTGGCGTAAAGCCTACCTCGATGCGCTTTTGGTGGTGCGGAGCACCTTGGAGCACGAGTGTGCAGGAGGAGAGGCCCCGTCAGCGCCTCTCTCCGTGAATCTCTGCCTGGACGTTGCCAATAGGGATTATGGAATAATCCTAATTATATTGGACTGCCCGAAATAGATCCCCCGAGGAGTATAACTCCTTCCTCACACAAGTGATAACCCAAGATGGGTTAGAATGCCAGTAAATATGTACATAAAATATGTACATAATAATGGAACATGTAACTCGTTGTTACAGAAGAGGACATGCATTCATGTGGGTAATGAAAGAATGTTGAAGCTTATTGGTGCAGCGCATCAGCAATGATTTTACCCGTGTTCACCTTTGCCTGTTTAACCCACCAGGAACATGGCACACGCACACACATCCATGCGCAAGTGCACAAAAGCACTCATAACGCATGCACACACGGTGTACATGTGTATTATTCACACACGTGCGAGCATGCACAGTTTGGGCATGTGCGCTAGAGGAAAGCCATACAGGCGGTACCTGATGCACTTTGCATGTTGTCCGTGCTTCCCACCTCGATGAAGGCCAAGTGGCACGGCTCAAAGAAAGGGTTAGTGGCACCCAGGGCAGGTCTGGATCCACTGCTGGTAGCCCCCCCCGCTGCAGCATTGCCCAGCTGCAATGTGCTTGAGTAACAGGTGCAATGTGCATGAGTGTCCGATTGACTCGGAAGGTTTTGAGTGCAAGCAAAGCTCTAAGTCGCAGGGAGGCTAAAAGTGCTGGCAAGGATGAGCACCTACCAGCTCTACAAATTTGAACAGCATTTCAGACAGACAATGGCACACAAGTACACATGCACTTTGCACTTTCACACTGTTCTCACTGTGAGAAGATGTACTGTGAACAAGGAGATTCACTGTGAAGTAGGACAGGTGGGAAGGAAGTGCTCACCAGCGCGGAGATGGTGGAAGCAGCAGTAGGTCCATCCCCCATTTGCTCCTTCACCGTCTTTGCTATCTCGATGGACTACATGATTGGGTCAGGGGGGTGCAGCCTGGGGGTTCCTTGGCCATTGGCTCACCCTCCACAGGCCTGTCACCTGCGGTGGGGCTCTCTGAATCCTGCCCTGTTTGCTGCATGCGCGCGCGCGCGCGCGCGCGCGTGTGTGTGTGTGTGTGTGTGTGTGTGTGTGTGTGTGTGTGTGTGTGTGTGTGTGTGTGTGTGTGTGTGTGTGTGTGTGTGTGTGTGTGTGTGTGTGTACGCCGGCTGGCGAGGCCTGTGAGGGGCAGGTCCTCGGCCGGGCGAGGAGCAGGTCCTTGATGACCAGCAGTCTTGCCAATGGTGCTCGACGATTTCTGACCTCTACCTTTTCCACTCATTTTACAAAGTTTGTATAATATGCATAAGGGAATCACGGTAGGAGAAGGAATTTTTCGGTCAACTCATCCAGTGAAGTGAAGGGATTGCTGGTGGTTGCCTGTTTCTCATTCTCAAAATAAGGCAAAATAAGTGTGAATTATGGGAGGCAGGTACGGCTGCAGCACATGCGTGCGTTCCTTTCGGACCCCTTTAGGTGAAGTGCTAGAGCAAGCAACGGGGGAGGATGACAGCGAGGGTGACAGCATGGACATGCATGAATAAAAGCAACTTGCTCCTCACTCAGCACATGCAGGTACAGGGGCCACAACTAACAATGATTTCCCCACAACTATGTATAAAAAACGGTGTTTTCAAACACCACCTACTTGTGTTGTACAGCAATACTCTGAACCAGAGGCAGTTCAGAGGGCGTCTGAGGAGGCAGACTGGCAACCAGACGTCTAGATCTGATCCAGACTAGGTGCCCTCTGAACCAGAGGCAGTTCAGAGGGCGTCTGAGGAGGCAGACTGGCAACCAGATGTCTAGATCTGATTCAGACTAGGTGCCCTCTGAATCAGAGACAGTTCAGAGGGCGTCTAAGGAGGCAGACTGGCAACCAGATGTCTGGATCTGATTCAGACTAGGTGCCCTCTGAACCAGAGGCAGCTCAGAGGGCGTCTAAGGAGGCAGACTGGCAACCAGATGCCTGGATCTGTTTCAGACTAGGTGCCTTCTGGATCAGAGGCAGCTCAGAGGGGGCCTGAGGAGGCAAGCTGACACCCAGATGCCTGGATCTGATTCAGGCTAGGTGCCCTCTGAATCAGAGGCAGCTCAGAGGGCGTCTAAGGAGGCAAGCTGACACCCAGATGCCTGGATCTGATTCAGACTAGGTGCCCTCTGAATCAGAGGCAGCTCAGAGGGCGCCTAAGGAGGCAAGCTGACACCCAGATGACTGGATCTGATTCAGACTAGGTGCCCTCTGAATCAGATGCAGTTCAGAATCCCTCAGTTGTGGTGCTGTTGCGGTCACCTCTGATTCAGACATCCTAGTCTCTGAATCAGATACCAATCAGAGGCACCATCTGAATCAGACCCCCTTTCAGATCCATCAGATCCAGAATCAGAGAAACCCAAACTTTCCGACGTAAGTGCCCTGCATCTTAATTGTAAGGTACAACACAGGTACCTTCAAGTTATGGATTTTGCCATCTCACTTGATAGCACATTATTACTTTTCACATCTTTGCGTAATACACCCTACTTGCCCTACTATAGAAATGCAATTTAGCCATTGTCTTCTTGTTGCATTGTTGCCCCTATTTTGCTCCACCCCAGTGTGCTCCAGAGTATAAAGGAAGGGCTCCCTTGTTTAACCTTGTTTATCAATTGATCCACGTGAGAACACTTTTTAAAGGGTTGATGATGATGATGATGATGATGCATTTTTTATGCTGGCGGGGATGCTGTTTAATGCAGGAGTCTTGGGCAGTCTACCACCAGGATGCCTCCAGGCACGACAGAGGTAGAGGTAAGCTCCTTGCCCTTTCCCTCCCCCATGCAGCCCGTCAATCATGTGGCCTACTTCAGCCACCAGGCAGGACGGCGATCGAGATGCGATCCTTCCCTTTCCTCCCTCAGGCAGTATATCTCATTCATGCCGTCTGCTGTCCTGAAGGGGTGCCATGAGGAAGTCCAAGGGGACAGGAATGGAGGTGTGCTGAGCCTGCAGGCATGACAAAATGGCATGACAGGATGGCAGCATGACAGAATGGCATGACAGATTGGCATGGCAAAATGGCATGACAGGATGGCATGGCAAAATGGCATGACAGGATGGCATGGCAAAATGGCATGACAGGATGGCATGACAAAGCGGCATGACAGAATGGCATGACAGAATGGCTGACACAATGGCATGACAAAATGGCATCATATCATGACAGGAAATTTTTTTTTCCGGTTTGACCCATTGATGCAGCAGATGTGACGCTTACCCTAGTACTGCTTCCCAGCATGGTAGGATGGCATGGCAGGAATGTAAGCATGGCACACCTGGAGCTCAGTCTGCAGGCAAGACAGAAATAATGGTGAAGTCATCCCTCCATTCCCCTCTTTTTGAACTTGCTCGGAACGCCAAACATGCATCGCAATGGGCAAGGCAGCTGCTTGGCAGTTACCATCATGGATCAGGCACCACACATGCATCGCAATGGGCAAGGCAGCTGCTTGGCAGTTATCATCATGGATCAGGCACCACACATGCATCGCAATGGGCAAGGCAGCTGCTTGGCAGTTACCATCATGGATCAGGCACCACACATGCATTGCAACAAGCAATGCAGCTGCTTTTCTTGAAGGTGGTCATGCTTGGTCCATCAATCAAGTGCTGTCTGTGATCGGTGGCGAGTCTAGGGGATCATGCTCAGGGTGTGCAGTCCATAAAGAGGGCACATCCCTCTACAATAAGGAGGAAATACTCCGTGTCCAGGCTCTTGACGGGGGGCATCCTCTGCTGTGTGGGATCCTTGGAGCCGGGTCCTATGCTGGACACTTGTATGCATTCCATGGGTGCATCCTCTGCTGTGTGGGATCCTCAGAGCCGGGTCCTATGTTGGACACTTGTGTGCATTCCATAGGTGCACCCTCTGCTGTGTGGGATCCTCAGAGCCGGGTCCTATGCTGGACACTTGTGTGCATTCCATGGGTGCATGCTCTGCTGTGTGGGATCCTTGGAGCCGGGTCCTATGCTGGACACTTGTATGCATTCCATGGGTGCATCCTCTGCTGTGTGGGATCAACTAAGGAACTGTTCCACTGGTGCATCTTTGCAGAGGTGTGTACCATTACCAAACTCTTCACAGCAATGTCCTGTGACCACCTTGCATCCTTGCATCCACCTACCTGTACGTCCGACATAAATTATCCCAAGTCAGTCTCCTTCAAAAGATTTGCAGCAGTTGCAATCCTATGGATTGCACCACAATGAAAAGTTCCCAAGGGCCCCATACTCCCCCTCACTCCGTTTGTTGAAACGTGCCATTAGCATGCCATGCATACCTGCAACGTGCACGCTGCCATGGCTTGCCTTCCCGTTTTACAGGAGGATGGAGATGAGGATGAGGGTGACAACAATGTGTCAAACAATGATGATGATGATGATGATGATGATGATGATGATGATGATGATGATGATGATGCGGGTTTCCATTCTACAGGAGGATGAAGATGAGGATGAGGGCGATGAAGATCTGTCAGACGATGAGGATGCGGACATGTCTTTTGGAGATCCAGAGGGAAGGGGGATGGGACCCCCAGGCGGGCTTAGTGTTGACAGAGAGCCAGCAGTGAGAGAGACACTAAGGTAAGGAAGATTGGGTCTTTTGGAGATCCAGAGGGAAGGGGGATGGGACCCCCAGGCGGGCTTAGTGTTGACAGAGAGCCGGCAGTGAGAGAGACACTAAGGTAAGGAAGATTGGGTCTTTTGGAGATCCAGAGGGAAGGGGGATGGGACCCCCAGGCGGGCTTTGTGTTGACAGAGAGCCGGCAGTGAGAGAGACACTAAGGTAAGGAAGATTGGGTCAATTTTGATGCTGCTACAGGAGCAAGTCAACCTTAGGTGCCCTCCAGATGCACTTGCCGGCAGGGCTTGTGCTTCAAAAGCAAGGTGCAGCCTGAACTAGGCTTTGGCACCCTTTTCTGTCTAAAGTCAAGCCCAAAAAAACTGCATACATTTGCGCCATCCATATGATGGACATGTATTACCCACATCTGGAAAAAATACGGTACTTTGAGGCAAGACCTGATGTATGACATAATTCGATCAGGAACTGGCTTACCTTGGTGGCATTTGTTTCTTGGATCTTAAGGCTGTGTGCCTGCCTTTTGCTTCAACGAATTGCCTCACGTCAGAATAAATTACAGAAGCAAAAGGCTTTTGGTCAAAATGCCTAGCCGCTGGCCTCATGTCGGGATAGATCGCAGTCCATGGTAGCATAGACTTTGGGTCCAAACACATGACTGCTGGTGTTGTGTTGGAATGGAGCACAATTTACTGAAGCACAAGTCTTCTACTGGTGTTGTGCTGGCGTTTGCTGCTGGTGCTGTGCTGGGAAGCAAAAGTCTTCTTGCAGTCCTAACATGTGATTTCTGGCCTGATGTTGGCCGTCCCGTCCTTCTTGTCCTTCCCAACAGGGACGTCATGAAAACTGCAAGGATGCCCAACAGGGGACTTGACCTCGAACCTTCCCTCTTGACTGCGTTTCTCTTCTCTTAGCAGGACTTGCCATCACTGATGGCATCAGGCCCCAAGCTTTCCTCAGCCAACAAACCAGTACAAACTTGACCAAGCCTTGGGGGAGACTCCCCTGCTTCACTGTTCCTCACTGATCCTGCAGGCCACTGTTCCTCACTGATCCTGCAAGCCACCCCATGGTCCCCCTTTGGGTATGGAAGACCCTAATCACCCTGATACTCTGCGTAACATGCGTAGGCAGAGATCGCAGAAGCGAGCGCAGCAGCGAGCTCAGCAGGAAGCTGAGGCGCTGCGGAGGACCCTCCAAGACAAGCCAGAGCAGTTGCCCATCCACCAGGCTGCTACAATAGGCGCCCTGCTGCAACAGTACAGGTGTGTTTGCAAGAAACACTACAAAGAGTGCAAGATCTGTTGCCCATCCACCAGATATTTTAGATGTGGAAAAATGTATGCAAGTTGAAACTATGCCTACGTTCCATAACAATTTGTTCGGACCTGTCTTAGCAGAGATGAGGAAGAAGGAAGAAGGCCCTGTTGAGAAGCGCCACGTGAAGTTGCCAGGTGCTTGTCTTCCGGGCAAGTTGGCTCTGCGAACCAAAGCTCATTATGAACCTTTTCTGCAAGCAGGTGGAAGCAGGCCATGTGAAAGAGAAGCAGAGGATCACAGTGTCAAACATGATTGGTGCCTATCATGTAGGAAGGCAAACAGAAGGCCATGTGAAAGAGCGGCAGGTGCAGTGGCTGGGTGCACACCTTGCCAGTAAGTAGGCACACATTCTCAAACATCCTTGGTGTCTCTCACGCAGGGAGAAATACAGCAGGCCATGTGAAAGAACGGCAGGTGCAGTTTCTGGGCGCATGCCTGCCAGGAAATGTTGCTTTCTGTGTTAAACATCAGCAGTGTCTTTCATGCAGGGAGGAGAAAGCAGGCCCTGTGAATGAGCGGCAGGTGCAACTGGAAACATTGCTGGAGGCGCTGAAGGGGGCCATGCCGGACCAGGAGCGGGTGAGCAATGCAGGATCACTTTTTGAAATGGCTCCACCTTTTTTCCAATAATGTGGGTTTTGTTAATGGGGCCATGCCGGACCAGGAGCGGGTGAGCAATGCAGGATCACTTTTTGAAATGGCTCCACCTGTTTTCCAATAGTGTGGGTTTTGTTAAAGGGGCCACGCCGGACCAGGAGCAGGTGAGCAATGCCCTGCTCTTTGGTTGTTTGCTTTGTGTAAGGAATGTTTTGGGGCTTCATGAGCTGTGACAGGACTGCTGGAAGCGCTGAAGGGCGCCATGCCAGACTAGGTGCAGTGAGGAATGCATCTTCACTTGTCAAAGGACTCCAATGCTTGTGCTACTATGTCAATTTGGTAACAGAGGGCCATGCTGGGCCAGGAGCGGGTGAGCGTGAAAGTGTGTGAGGGTTGCTTTCAGCTTGGCTGTGTTGGAGAACAAGGCGGGGATCTTCCCTGTCCTAGTTGGCTTGCGAAAAAGTTTTACCTCGCTTAAGATAAAGCTGAAAAGCAAACTTGCTCAAAGAGACTTTTTATCTTCATAACACGGCTGACTAGGTTGAGAAGCTTCTGAGGGCAATGCATCGCCTTCGTTTTATGTCCAAAAGAAATGCCATGAACAAGTTCATGGCTGTTCAGTGTTTTTGTCTATTTGTGCTCTACAAGGCAAAACAGTTGCACATCTCTCGAACCTTGCGTCAATGCAGAACAGCACGACTTGGACAGGCACAGCTCCAAGCTGTGCCTGTCCAAGTTGTTCCTCTGCAGTGAATTCCTGTGCTGGAGAGCAGCATTGTACCTTTCTGGCAGCAACGTTGCACTCTTCTGGCAGCACCGTCGCACTCTTCTGGCAGCACCGTTGCACTCTTCTGGCAGCACTGTTGCACTCTTCTGGCAGCACCGTTGCACACTTCTGGCAGCATGGAATGCAGCAGGATGTGGAGCCATACTCATCCTGTGCTTGTTTCTGTGCAGCTGCAAGCCTAAACTGGAAACACTGGAGGGTGGCACTTATCGAGCATGCATTGATGCAATGCAACAGGACACGGAGCTGCGCCTGTCCTGCTCATCTCTGCACAGCTGAGAGCCTTTGCTGGAAGCAGATATTGGATATTGGTTACTAATGCCCATTTTCTTTGGGGAGACTGTAATGGTACAAGTTTGGTACCAGTTAAGATAGATATCCGGTGTGAGCACGGACGGAGTGCGCAGGAAGCCATAAGGATGGGGTGCAAGTCCCCCCGTTCCGCAATTAAGGAATAGGAAGGTGCAAAAGTGGCATCCGGCCACCGGTCTTGGCATGGTCTTTATGGCCTAGCGCAGCCGTCTCGTTGCAGAGACCCTTGCTAGCTTGCTAGTTAGGGGAACTTTCCTTAATGCGGCCTTTTGGCTAAATCGCAAACATTTATGTTTCTCCTTTGCTGTGCTGTTCTGTTCTGTTCTTTGTGCATGCCTTGCTGCACAGAGCAATTGTATCCCACAACCGCTGCAGGATCGTTGTTGTCAACTGAACATCAAGTGATGGTATGTGCTTGAATCAGAACTGTAATCCTTGCACACGCCTGTGCATGCGCGTGTGTTTGCGTGTGTGTGTGTGTGAGTGTGTGTGTGTGTGTGTGTGTGTGCGTGTGTGTGTGCGTGTGTGTGTGTGCGTGTGTGTGTGTGTGAGTGTGTGTGTGTGTGTGTGTGTGTGTGTGCGCGCGCCCATGTGCGCGCGTGCGTTTGCGTCCCTGCGTATGCACATCTGATTGGTGGATGAACTCCATCCTCTTGCGCTCCAATACCTGCTTGTGGAGTTGAGATGGGTTACAAGCACGTTGCACAGCATGTCAGCTATTTCCTACCGTGATCTTTACGTTGCACGCTCGCTTGCAGGCGCTCCATGTTCTGCGCATGAAGCATGAGATGGGAGCCATCCGTCTGCACTGGGCAGCCAACCGCCCGCCTTCACATTACACCCGAGAGTCGAGGGGCATGACTGCCAAGCAGCAGGCCTTGAAGGTGATGTGCAGGACCATGGTAAGGCAATGACAGAACTATGGTGAGTTGCTTTGAAGGCGTAGGCTGTGAAGGGGCATGATTCATGCCGCATGAACGCCAAACAGCAGGCTTTAAAAGTGATGTGCAGGACCATGGTGAGGCGATGTGCAGGACCATGGTGAGGCGATGTGCAGGACCATGGTACGCTGCATGCCCAGGTCCACCGTCAGCAAACGATTGAGCGTGTGCAAAGGCTTTAAAGGCGACATGCAGGACTATGGCAAGTTGACAAGGCTGACTGTCAGCAAAAAATGTTCATGTGCAGAGTCAGATGGTTCAGGCTTCAGCCATGATTGTCAAGCAATACGCTTTGTGAGCATGTGCACGGCACCGTGAGATGTGCTTGCTAGCCTTTCCTTCCCACACTTTTCTTTCTTTTTGCATGTGCAAAGTCAGGTGATTAAGGCTCAAGTCATGTTTGTCAAGTCGTAGACTTTTGAGCATGCGCAAGATCATCGTGAGGTGTCTTTTATTCCCCGCATTTTTCCTGTACTTGCTGATGCTGGGCCTTGAAGCACAAACATGTTTTTTTTGGCAACTTGTCTGTCATGAGATGTGTTGACTGGTAACAGGGTATGGACAAATATGTAGGGAAGAGTATTACCAAGGGTGATTCATCTTCAGTCACAGGTTGCTCGTTTATCTGATTACGCTGGAACTCCTGAAGGCGCTGGAGAAAGAAATGTTTGAGACATCATCCGTGGCACTCACAGACAACTTTGTAGAACTCGCAAACAAAGTTGGAACCAGCAGCGAGAGTGGGAACAGCAGCAAGCTTGGTATCAAAGAAAAGAATCTAGCAGAAGCAGTGAGGAGGGGAGCTGCAGGGAGGGCAGCAGTAATGACGCATGAAGTGTGGAAGGGGTTGGGGCAAGGCCAAGGTCAGGGGAGTTAGCATGTGGAGAACAAGAGAACTGATTGTCTAGAGGGAACTGACTGCCTTCAGGAGGTGTGAGCCGGCAAATGCCTTTGATTGACTTTCACTCGTTTTGGTGTCTACTGACTTGTATGGAACCTTTCAAATGAAGCCCCTTGTGCTTGGGGGTGTTAAGGGGCAAGCAACTAGGCGTGCTCGTTACGCAGTTGCTCTCCAGTGCAATTATGTGAAGCAATGAAAGGCTGTGCAATGGACAAATGGTTGCAAAAAAGTATTTTTCGTGTATGTGTGTATGTGTGTGTGTGTCCCATTTCGCACGTGATTTGATTACGTGTTGCGGTGTTTCTCAGGCCATTCTTACAAACAACATTTGCAGCCACCTTTGCATTCTTTTTTATGCAATTGTCATGTTTTGCAGGCTTATGAGCTTGTGGACGATGCTTTGCACGTGGCTGCAATGCGAACCTCAAAGGCAGATGCCTATGAATTACCAGTTGCATTTGTGCCACACACTCCGTGCGTGTGACCGCCATGCTTTGCAGGTCTACGAGCTTGTGGATGAGGCCCTGTCTGTTGCCGTAATGCGACCCACAAAGGCAGACGTACAAAGGGAGCTTGCAACATGGAAGGTCAGTTGAATGAGACAGAGTTTGGCAATGCTTTGTTGTTGGATCTGGCAGGACTTGGGCATGCTCTGTTTCTTTTCACAATTTGTCTACAGAGAGGTTAAAAATCGAAAGATTATCTTCATAATTATCAGGGCCCCTTTGCATGGACAGTCTTTGACTATATGCAAATTTCTTCTCAGGAGTGCATCCCCTATGACCAGAAGGTTGGACGTGGATTTGTTTCCTTGTATGATCGTCAGAAATCCATCAACATCAACGTCATTCAGGCGCCATTTCCTTGTCAACAAAATGAGGTCCATTACAGATGGATGGAATCATCAAAGCTTGCTGCACACCTAGGTTTGACAACGCAATACAGTGCCTGAGAATTTGCATTTGTTTCTCAAGGGACTCACTTAAGAGCTTTGCACCCAGACTTGCTCTTGAGAGACTCATGTAGAGAAGCAAGGGCGTGCTGGGACTTTTGCAACAACGCTCGCTTTTGAAGGGGCTCACTTGAACCAATGCACTCACTTGAGCTTATTTCGTCTACTTGCTCTTTACTACACTTTGTACTTGTAAGAGTCAGGCCGGGTTTAATAAGCTATTGCACTTGCTTTTCAAGGGGTCCAATTAATTTTTTGCTTTTTCCTGCCCTATAAGCTCCCTAAATGAAAGTCAGGCCATGCTGGGGTGTTGCTACAGTCACACTTGCTCTTGTGAAATTAGCTTTAAGGCACTCACGCTTGCACTTTAACAGGCTCGGTAAGAGGATCCAGGACATCTTATGATTTTAATTGTTTTACCTTCAAAGAGCAAACCAAGCTTGCAAAGCTTGTTGTGCAAGTGTGGACGTGTAGAAGATCGGGCGCACATTTGTGGTAATTTTTCTCCAAGCCCCTTCTTCTTATAAATGGTCATCACAGGCCAAGCACACATCTGCTCTGAATGACGTGGCACGCCATGTAGCCGATGGCGTGCTCAAGGACTGTGTGGATGATATTATTGGAGAGGTGAGCATGGCATACATATGCACAGTGGGTTGTGATCATTGGAGGAGTGAGCGTCCCGCAGCCAGCCTACATTGGGACAGACTATATGTGCTTTGTTTCAGTGCATACAAGCGGTTGAGATAAATGCAGGCTTGGTGTTCACATGCTATAGGTAAGGGCGGACTAAGAAAGAGCAGATTGGGTAAGAGCAGACTTAGTGTTCACATTCTAGGCAAGAGCAGGCTTGGAACTGTGCGCAATTTAGGTAACATCAAACTTAATATGCGCATTCGTGGTAAGAGCAGGCTTAATGTGCACTTTTTTGTGTATCGAATAGTGCAGCCTGGATTCAAGAGATATCGACTTAATGTACACCTTCAATACAAAACAGCGCAGCCTGGGTTCAAAAACAATTGATCTGTTCCTGAGCATCATAGGAAGCAGCCTGGATTGAAGTAGGCTTGAAATGCACGTGTCAGAGCAATGGGATTTCTCGATTCATGTGGCCTTTAGGGCACTGCCTGTCTCTGCCACACCTCTTTACTGTTGCCCCGCACTTACTTGCATTCATGTCCTTTGTTTATTCACACATTCTGCTTTTACGCATACTTCTCGGCATGTGCTTTGCTTAATCACTTGCTTCTTTGCATTATTACTGTGCCTCTTCACATGCTGGTAACACAAAATTGACCTGTGTGGATCACCGTATGCAAAGCCAAGCAGAGGCAAATGGCAAGGCAGAATTCTGTCCAGTTCATGCGTGAAACCTGCTCTGAAAAGAATCACGCCAGCCAAGAATGCTTAGTTCATCAATATTTCTTGAATCACGCCAGCCAAGAATGCTTAGTTCATCAATATTTCTTGACTAGAAAGCTAGCTTGAAAGAGTTTCACCGCACCCCTGCTTCAATGCTTTCCGCAGGTCACTGGAGAAGTCATGCACGTAAGCACTGTGGCCCAATCCTTTGCTACAGGCGTTCTGGTGAGTCATTCCTGGGCACAGTGTAACCCTTTGTGACCCTTCCTTATTTCTTATGCCACACAAATGTACCTATTTTGCTATGCCATCACATTGCCACATGCGTAGGGATGGGTAAACAGGGCCGAGCATTTGGCAAAAGCGGCCCAAAAGAGCCTCTTGGGGTTTCTTTGGGACCTCTTTGGCCTTGTTTATAGCCTCTTCTGCTAATTTTCCAACTCTCTTTACTAAGCCCTATACATGCATGGTGGAGAGTCATTACAACGCTTCACCTATACTGTGCAAACTGTAGCCATGCAATGCTGCATTTTGCTTGCTGCAGCCTGGCAAATCAATGTGCACGCTACACTGTGCCAGTCAGTATCGCTCTGTGCATGCTTCAGCAATGCAATGTGCTGGGCATGCTGTTGTTATGCAATGCGCTGCGCATGCGTTACTGTCCCAGTCGATGATGCATTGTGCATGCTGCAGCCATGCAATGCGCTGCGCATGCTGTGCTGTTCCAGTCAATGCTGCTCTGCACATGCTGCAGCCATGCAATGCGCTGCGCATGCTGTGCTGTGCCAGTCGATGCTGCTCTGCACATGCTGTATTCGTACAATGCATTGTGCGTGCTGTGCTTTCCAGTCAATTCTGCACTCTGCATGCTGCAGCCATGCAGTGCGCTGCGCATGCTGTGCTGTGTCAGTCGATGCTGCACTGTGCATCAAGAAACCATTCAATGCTGCCCTCCTACGTCTTGGTATTGCCTTCTTGCTCTGGGAGGGTCCAATGGCCACCTGTAGCAAAGGTCTCCTACAAGTCTAATGCAGGATGAGGTGGAGGCATAGGATTTACTTGAGGCAATGGCATTTAAGTGGTTCATCTAAAGCAATGCCAGCCAAATGTTTTGATTGATGCAGTGGCTTTGATTTATGCATTGGTGTTGAATTGCTCTGCATAATTAGCTGTGGCATTCCAATTCAATCAATGCAGTGGCATTTGATTGCTTTACCTAAAGCAGTGGCATTTGATGGTTCCACTTGAAACAGTGGTATTTCTTTACTTCTTTCAAGGCAGCGGCATTAAGAGACTTTGGTAAATACAGTAACATTCAAGTTGCTTTGCTTGAGGCAGTGGCGTGTGATTGTTTCACTTGAGGCAGCAATGATAAAAGGCTTTGGTTGATGCAGTGGCATTAAGTTGCTGCATTAAATTACTTCACTTGAGACAGTGGTGATAATAGACTTCAGTTGATGCAGCGGCACAGATTTAGTTTGCTTGAGGCAGTGGCATCCAGTCACTTTTTAGGTGCAGCTTGGGTGGCATCAAGTTTTGAGTACAGCTTGAGGCGGCGGCATTCAGCCAAGGCAGCTCCAACTTTGGGAGCAATGACTTGCACGCTTTACTCTGCATCAGTTCCTGCATTATTCCCTGCTCGGGCACCTCATCGTCCATCAATTTTTTGGGTGCAGGTTGAGGCGGTGGCTTTCAGCCAAGGCAAATTCAAGTTCAAGGGCAATGACGTGCGTGCTCACTTACGGGATGCAGCAAGGCATCAGGAGGTGCGTGTGTGTATCTGCGTTTGGGGGGGGAGGGGGCACTTAAAGCAAGGCATCAGGAGGTGCGTGTGTGTATCTGTGTTTGGGGGGGGGGGGTGCACTTGAAGCAAGGCATCAGGAGGTGCGTGTGTGTATCTGTGTTTGGGGGGGGGTGCACTTGAAGCAAGGCAGCAGGAGGGGTGTGTAGGTGTGTGTGTGTGTGTGTTGGGTTGGGGGCTGGCTGAAGGGATGTGGCTGCTTGGGTGCTTGATGGTTACAGTGTTGGTTTGGGGGCCCACTTAAGGGATGTAACGAGGCAGGTTGGTGAGACTTGAATCAGCTAGCTAATTAGTGGACCTTCCCCTTATTCACATGGCCTCTGCTTTGGCATAGTCTTTACTTTAATCTTTGAGCGAATTGAAAGCTGGCTTCATTTGTAAATGGGTGATGTGTGTGGTTTAGCGTTGTGTTATTGCAGAAGTACAAGCACCTGCTTCACAAGAAAAAAAATTGCTGTGATTCAAGATCAAGTACAAGCATCTGTTGTGTGGGCTTGCTGTGATTAGATGTGGTGGTGAATGCTCAACTAGCTGCTGATAGTTTCCAATTTTGAAAGAAGTTTTGATGAGTGCCATGCTTGTGTCATGGGAGCTTTGAGAGGATTGGGTTGGATCTTGGTACTTATGGGCATACACACATTTCTCATTGACAGAACATGGTCTTACAATTGAGAAAGATTGTGAAGAAGGGTGCGATGCGTGTAGTATGGGAGCTGCAAGAGGGTTATGCTCCATCTTGGAACCTATGGGCATGCGCATTTCCCTTCGACAGAACGTGATGTAAGTTGTATATTAATTTTAATATCTAATATATTGATAAATGCAACCTGTGGCATTGTGCATGTTTTAAAATTTGTAGTAAACTCGGTAGAAAGTTTCAGACACACATCGTGCTAGGCAATTCGGACATGCATTGCAATTTAAACCAACGATATAGCAATGCATTCCCTTAGATGGGACGTTGCGCTTCTGATGATGCACTGAAATTGTGAACTTCAATCCCTTTGTGCATTTCAATGTACTCCTGTTGCCGCACTCTTGTTGATGCACTGCAGTGCAGCCCTGTTGATGGATTCTGTCTGAGTGCATTGCACTTCTGATGATGCACTTAGATGATGGGCTTCAATCCCTTTGTGCACTTTAATGTAATCCTGTTGCTGCACTCTTGTTGATGCACTGCAGTGCAGCCCTGTTGATGGATTCTGTCTGAGTGACTCCATGCACTGTTGTTCATGTACACTCGTTGCCGCACTCTTGTTAATTCACTGTTGGATTTCTGTTGCACTTCTAATATCATTAGGCCTGGGGTCGGGTAAATGAAGCTTCAAGTTGAGATTGAGGTTGGAAGTGTTCAAGTATGCTAGTGACAAAAGGCAGTGTTCCAACTCTGAGGGGATGCAGCATGGTACTGCGTGTTCCCTTGTTTATTTCCCTCTTTCCTTGTTCCATTCGTCTTGTTCCCTTAATCAGTTGCTGGGGGAAATGTATAGGCTGATCCATGTCTTTACCAATGAAATCCTATGCTGTTGTGTGGAAATCCTCTTCCCAACACAAACTACAACATATCTGACACAGAGCCTTGTCCCATTCATGCTCAGCACACTTAGACTGCATGTCAAAGATTGCCATAGAAATAGGAGGGCTGTTTTTCCTGGGCTTCTTTTTTAGCAGCAAAGACGCTCTGTCTGTGCTCCATACTCAGGAAATAAATACGGGTGCTCCATCTCCAGAGCTGTGTTTCCTTCTTCAGGAAGCAAGCACGCATCAGTGTGGCCCATCTGCAACCATAAGTTCTAACCTGTACTTCACACTCGCAGGAAAAAATACAGGCGCTCCACCTCCACCAAAACCGCGTATCTCTCTTAAGGGAGCGAGCACGCAGCAGCGCGTCTATTCAACACCGAAGGAGTAG
Source organism: Dunaliella primolecta (assembly GCA_914767535.2). Classification (NCBI taxonomy): domain Eukaryota; kingdom Viridiplantae; phylum Chlorophyta; class Chlorophyceae; order Chlamydomonadales; family Dunaliellaceae; genus Dunaliella; species Dunaliella primolecta. The sequence continues at coordinate 6,931,083 of OU611763.1, read as the reverse complement.
CAGCACAGATTGGGGGGGTGGCCGGTATTCCTCTTCTGATGGAGGTTCGTTTCTTCAGCGGCCACTGCCACCTCCCCATCCACCCCCCAATGCAAAAGGTGCGCTTGCTTGCATTCTATGAAATCAGGCCCCTCCGCGTGTTTCTCCTTTTCATCCAGTGTTCTTAGTCCAATGCACCTTTTTTTCTGTAGACAGCTTGGTCTTTGATTGTACCCTGCCCTGGTCTTTTTCATTTTGTCAATTTTTTTCATATCCTTAGATGCAGGTGAACAGAGGGGTGAACAAGAAGGCCTGGCAAAGGGAGTGATGATGATGGTAGGTCATTGTGTCTTTGCAAAACCTCTTAAGAAACACATCAGCATGGCTTTACATTAAAAAAAAGTGTGACCTCAGATCTGTAAAATCAATGACTTACATCTCTTAGCATCAAAGCACCTGCTTTAGCTTTTGCTTGTAGGCTATTCTGATTCCAACTCGTGTCGATCCTCACAACCAAAAACTCATTCATGCGCCCAGGATTTGCATGTGAAGGTCTTCGGTGGATTTAACACACCCTTCTTGGATGTCTGCACGTGTCAACATTTGAAAAGTTGAACTTGTTTCAAGTTCAGTAACAACAGAGGGCTAATACATCATTTGTTTCTGAGGCCAAGGGATGCCCTTTTTGTTGTGTCATGACAATAGTAATTGTCCTTGTGTAATGACAACTTTGTTCGTCTGTCTCTTTCGTGGTGACAAAATGTTTTTTTTTTGTTTCATGATGAATGTTTTGTGTCACTTTATAATAAGAATAACTTTCCTCATGTCATGACAGGTGGTCCGCCTCAAGTCATGACATATGTTGCATATGGTTTGTCTCACACCCTGGACTGTGAACTCGCAGAAGGCAAAAGATGGGAAGTCCCGTCGCATCATGGAGAATAGCTTTCCTTTTGTCACGATAGGCGGTCCGCCTGAAGTCATGGCATTTGGTACATATGGTTTGTCTCACACCCTGGACTGTGAACTCGCAGAAGGCAAAAGATGGGAAGTCCCGTCGCACTGTGCAAGTTGGGGAGGGGGACAGGAACAGTGGCGGCCAGGAGGGTGAAGCTGAGGCTGACCTCATCATTGGGCCAGGCAACGTGCTGGTGCCAAGGCGGCAGCCGCAGCGCAGGGTTGTCAGGTACAGTGTGACAGAAGAATGACACAGCTGAGGTAACATGCAGGGGAATCGAGTACAGGCGGCATTTTCATAGGACCAGGCAATGTGCTGGTGCTGAGGCCACGGCCGTGGCGCAGGGTTGTCAGGTACTAACTGGCTGCAGGATACAATGAAGCATTTAATGCATGCGGGTTGGGATGAATTTGGGTGACCTTGTCCTAGTTCCAGGCAATGTGTGTTAATGTCAAGGCAGGCGCTGTGGTACAGGACTATATATATAATGACTGAATTGATTAGAATATGATATTATACTGTGTTGCAGAGGAGTGAAGGTCAGTGAGAAGGGAAAGGAGAGGTTTTGCGCGCTAGGTGCGGTGTTGCAGAAGGTGAATCTGACCTTCTCAGGAACAGGAAAGAAGGTAGTGTTATGGAGCAGCTGCAGCACATGGAGGCAGAGCAGCCATACACCAGGCAACATGGCAGGGTTGGTAGGGCAGCAACAACGCAGGTCATTTTTTGGTATTCCGTGACGTTGAAGCGGATAAAAAAGTAGATGATAAACTCTTAATGGATTTGCTCGAATGCATGATCTGTGTCAAGATTGATGCTCGGCAGTGCAGCACTCATTGAGGTTGCCTCAAGCCTACACTGCAAGAATGGTGCTTGTGGATGGTGTACAAGGATGGTGGTGCACTGCAAAGGATGGAGCACAAGGATCGCGCCTCAAGCCTACACTGCAAGAATGGTGCTTGTGGATGGTGTGCAAGGATGGTGGTGCACTGCAAAGGATGGAGCACAAGGATCGCGCCTCAAGCCTTTACTGCAAGAATGATGCTTGTGGATGGTGTGCAAGGATGGTGGTGCACTGCAAAGGATGGAGCACAAGGATCGCGCCTCAAGCCTTTACTGCAAGAATGATGCTTGTGGATGGTGTGCAAGGATGGTGGTGCACTGCAGAAGGATGGAGCACAAGGATCGTGCTTCAAGCCCACACTGCAAGAATGGTGCATGTGGATGGTGTACAAGGACGGCGTTGCACTGCAAAAGGATGGAGCACGAGGATCGTGCTTCAAGCCTACACTGCAAGAATGGTGCATGTGGATGGTGTACAAGGATGGTGGTGCACTGCAAAAGGATGGAGCACAAGGATCGCGCCTCAAGCCTTCACTGCTTCATATCTGCAAGTGCTACTTTTCTCTTGGTTTTGCAAAAATTTACCAGGTGGCGTCAGGTGCTTGGCAATGGTATAGTGCACTGAATTTCCACTCTCTGATTGTGACAGTGCTGCTGCTGCTGCTGCTGGTGGTGGTGGTGGTGGTGGTGGTGGTGTCGTCAGCCACAAAATAACTGGATTCAGCATTAAATGGCATGCAATGCACTTGCTTCATTTCTGTCATCCTTTACAGGAATAGAACTTGCTGCCCACTGCAGGTCTCCTGCTCTTTGCAGTTGGATCTCTACAATTTTCATAGTCGTTCACCCTGCGTCTTTCACTGCTATTATCCTGGCAGCAACACCCATTGCTTCCCTTTAAGAGCATGAGTCAATGAGCAACATCATTTCCATGTATAGTGCTGTTGTGGCTCAACTGATGCTGATCACATCTACAATGTCTCGCTGCTGCTCGCTCTTTTTGGACATTCAAGATACATAGCATGGTGTTTTTTTTCCTGAATTTGTGGTGGGAGTCAGGCGCTCTTGCAACTCCTGTGCAAACCTTGTTTTGGCTTGCCTTTGCAGGTTTGCCCAAGGTGTGGAGGACAACATGGATGAGAGCAGTATGTATACTGTATCCCGGATATACGAGGATCGCCAGCCAAGTATTGCATACCAGGTCTGTGCACTGCTATAGTTAGTACGGTGCTGCTCTCTGCCTGCTTTTACTTGAGCTGTTGTTTTTGCTAATGCTGCACCATGCCATGTATACCAGGCTAGTGCACAACTGCTGAGTGCAATGCTGCTCCCTGCCTACTTTTTCCCTGCCGTGCTTGTCATGCTGTCGTCATTCCACACTCACACCATGCCTGTAAATGCTGTCATTATTTTGCATTGACATCATGCCATGCTTGCCATGCTATCACGCTTGTCATGCTTGCCGTGCTTGTCATGCTATCGTCATTCAAACTCACACCATGCCTTATTGTGCGTGGACACCATGCCATGCTTGTCGTACTTGTCATGCTTGCCATGCCTGTCAAGCTATCATGCTTGCCAAGCTCGCCATGTTATCATACTTGTCATGCTTGCCATGCTTGCCATGCTATCATACTTGTCATGCTTGCCAAGCTTGCCATGCTATCATACTTGTCATGCTTGCCAAGCTTGCCATGCTATCATACTTGTCATGCTTGCCATGCTTGCCATGCTATCATACTTGTCATGCTTGCCAAGCTTGCCATGCTATCATACTTGTCATGCTTGCCATGCTTGCCATGCTATCATATTTTTCATGCTTGCCATGCTTGCCATGCTATCATACTTGTCATGCTTGCCAAGCTTGCCATGCTATCATACTTGTCATGCTTGCCATGCTTGCCATGCTATCATACTTGTCATGCTTGCCAAGCTTGCCATGCTATCATACTTGTCATGCTTGCCATGCTTGCCATGCTATCATACTTGTCATGATTGCCATTCTTCTCATGCTATCATCATGCCGTGCTTGTCATGCTATCATTAGTTTGCACTCACACCAGACTATCTACATTGTTAAGCACATTCACACGCCTTGTTGGCTTCAGACTGAGAATGGCTGCATTTGTGTCCGTCCATTCAATCGAACATGGGGTGTGAACAAGCCACGGCAAGAAGGGCCGGGTGTGCCTCTGTGCGCGCGCGGTCCTCCGCTGCCACAATTTGCAATCAAACGTATCACGATAAAGTGTGAACAAAAGTAAAGGCCAGAATGGCCGAGTTTGTCTCTCTAGCTGATTGCTCTCTAGCTGTTGGCTCCATGCATGCTTTTGTGACCATTACCTTTTTTGGGCTTTGCGCCTGAATCAGGCGCAGCTTTAAGGAGAGGGTGCGTACGCAAGGCTGGGTGGTGGCATATGGCACCTTCATGGATCCATGCGTTCTTCTATGCATTACTTTGGATTTTGTGCAGGGATCAAGGACAGCACAAGGTTCGGGTGCGTACGCAAGGCTGGGTGGCATGGCATCTCAATGGCTGGAAGGAGCAGGGCTGAAGCCTCCCCCTGACCCAATGCGGTACTATGTCACAGGCCTCAAGGGCATGCTAGAGGTGAGAGACCCAACGCGGTACTTCATCACAGGAATACTATGTCACAGGGGTACTGGTCACAGGGTGTGATGTCACATTGGGTAGAGGCGAGACCCAATGCGGAACTATGTCACAGGCCTCAAGGGCATGCTAGAAGTGAGAATCCTTGAAACGACAACCATGCATTTGTGCGGTGATCAAGGTCAGCTCTCGAGCCTTCTCCAAGCAAATGCAGTGCCAGTTCATTGAAATGCATGCAATTCCGTGTTCCGCCATAGTCTTTGGGGTCCAAGTTAAATGTGATTCAAGCATCCCCTTCAGCTTGATACATGCTCGTAGCAGGGCAGCATGTGCATGATGGGATAAGATTATTTGCCTCCCAAGTGAGTATAACTATGTGCTGCACAAGCAAATTTTTTGACATTCTGTTGTATCTGTGGATATTCAGGAAATGCGGAAGCGCAGGGGAGCTGCGCCGTTTGGACACACCCAGCAGCTCACACCAAGGTGGCCCGCTGGCGTAAGAGTGACCCGGGTGCGGAATGCCTTGGGATTGCGAGTCTCAGTGTTTCCCCTTTGCATAATGCCTCAATGCTTTTGAACTCCTTCTTAAGAAGTTTATTGGGAGCAATGCCTAGGTGCGGCATGCCTTGGCATCGTGTGTCTCAGTGTCTTCCCTTTACATCATTCCTCAAGCTTTATAATTTTTCATTAAAGAGTTCGTGGGCAGCAATGTCTGGGTGCGGAATGCCTTGGCATCGTATTGCAATGCTTCCCTTTGCATCATGCCTCAATGCCCCTTGCATTGTATCTGAATGCCTTTAAATTCATCTTGACAAGGTTTTGATTCATCTTGACATTGTTTTGGGCAGCATGCTAGGGGTGGCTGGAAAGGGGCCAAACCAGCACGGCGCATCACTGCAGCTTGCGTTCATGCCTTTCTCTTTTGCCTGTACTTCTTCCTCATCCCCCTTTGAAGCATGTGTCTTACAAACGTGCTTGCATACGGGTGAAGTGCTTATGGGTTCAACACGCAATGTTATGAAGGCACAGTCTGCTAAGTTTGTCCAGCAAAACTTGCAGTTGGATTACCCTGGAGCTTGTGATTGGAATACACATTGCACAAGCAATACGAGCATTGGATTCTAGCACAGCCTCCCTGGAAGTTTGCCTTATAGGCGCCTTACTAGAAGTGTGCTTTATAGGCGCCTTCCTAGAAGTGTGCCATAGGCGCAGTGCACTGCCGTAGGTTGTATGCATCACCCTCCTGCTGCAGAGACTTTTTGTCTCTCCTGGAGTCTTCTTCTTCCTGAAAATGTGACGCACGCTCAGCGTGTAACCAAAAACTGCATGCAATTCCGCCAGTTGCAGCGCCTGGTGTTTCTCCTGATATCTTGAAACGCGGCGCATGCCCTACTAATGTCTGTTTCATGCTTTACTGTTGCCTGTTTTTCCTTGAAATGTGGTGCATGCCCTACTGACGTCTATTTCATGCTCTACTGATGCCTATTCTTTTCCTTGAATTGTAACACAGGCTCAGCGTGCAATCGTAGCACGCATGCGCCCCCCGCTTGCTGCAGGGCCTGCTGTCTATGCCCAACGCAAAACCAACATCAGGAAGATCAAAGCTGCTTTGTGAGTCTTACTTTGAGAGGATGCGGTGGCAGAATCTGTGAGGCACACACACAGATAGCTGCAACCTTGTTGAGTGGCAAGCATAAGCAGGACTGCGCTGTAAATGGTGCTGTATGTCGAAGGCCTGCCACAACAAGTAGATAACTACAAAGTTGTACGCAAAGATGATAGCAACCTGCTATCAAGTATGAATTAATAAGTAACTGAGTTAATATATGATAATAAGTAGATTTCAAATATTGTTTTTTTTCTGCTTTATCAGGGACTTATATTTGGTGAGATATTGTTTTGTTTTGTGCACACTAATCTTTTCAAGTGTTTTTTCTGTGTCATGTACCTTACAAGCTGCCCTCAGCTTGCCATCAAGTATGACTCAGATTGCACATGAAATATGAAACCTGATGTCATTCATAAGCCCTCATCTGTGTTCATGCCATCAAATTTAATTTTAGCCTGTCTTGCTTCACAATCATACGTCAGCAGCTCATTATGCTATGAGCATCAGCTGGTGGCTGCCAAAAATTGCATTTGACAGTATCCTTCATTCTCCAATGGATGAAATGAAGTATGCCATCAAGTATGACTCAGATTGCACATGAAATATGAAACCTGATGTCATTCATAAGCCCTCATCTGTGTTCATGCCATCAAATTTAATTTTAGCCTGTCTTGCTTCACAATCATACGTCAGCAGCTCATTATGCTATGAGCATCAGCTGGTGGCTGCCAAAAATTGCATTTGACAGTATCCTTCATTCTCCAATGGATGAAATGAAGAAGCAAGAATGCCATTGGCGCCAACTTTGGTTGCAGCCCACCACGTATGCTACTCCAACCCCCCTTGCTCATTGCAGGTACCCTTCTGCTGTGTCATACGACGCATCTGAGATCGAGTTCGTGTTTTGGAGCAAGGTAGGTTGCCGAAAGATGCCCTCAAGAAAGCTGTGTTTTGCCTACATTTGGTCTGTGTGCACTACCTTCCTTTGCAAGTGGGCTGGCTGGCTATGTCTAGATGTTGCTGCGTGGTGCGAATACTGCTGCAACCTGCCATTTGTAAGCAGAATTTCTGCAACAAATGTCATGCTCTTTAAAGGCCACATTACTTGGATAGCTTGCCACAAATCAGTGTGCTGCACAGTTTCCATCAGGTTGGCATCTTGAAGGCCTTGAGATTTTGCAAATTGGATCTGCATGCTGGGCTCATTTATCTCATGGTGCATACCTTGGGTATGGAGGCCGTTGCTGCATTGCTGTGAGCCTGGATCCTGCAAACCACTACTCTGGCCAAACAACATTTTTCTTTGGCACACTCTCCTATGTCATTCTCACAAGCATTCTCTGCAATGTGGCCTTTCTCACATGGCACAGGTTACCCTTACACCATTCTTTTACGGCACCGTGCTCAATGCCCCACTCACCAGCATTGCTGCGGTAAGTTGATTCCATGACGCATTGACACGCATGAGCTCTTGTTGCATTTTCTTGTGCATGGGATTTGCATTCTTTTATGGCACTGTTCTGTATCCCACCCATCAGCATTCCATAAACATTGATAGGCATGAGAGCTCTTTGCATCTTCTAGTGCAAAAAACTTCAATCCCGGAAATAGCAAGATAACATTTGATGGTGCTCTGTTTTGGTGGATGAGAACTGTATAAAGGGGATACAGGATCAGCGGTGCATTTGTGATTTAACACTGTGCCCTACTTGGTCAAATTGACAGTCAAATTTGCAGCAACCAGGTAAGCTAAAGGATACTGGACATCCCCTGCAACTCTTGTTTGTTTGCTGGCTGAAAGACCACATTATCTGCATGCCACCTTCCAGGTCGACAAACATAAGCCTCTGATCACCGCCATGGGCATCTCGCCGTCTGGAGCGTTCCTTGCAGTGAGTAGGAAAAAAGAAGGACGGCAAACATTTGATTTAGGTAGCAGGATCTCTCCATTGGTAGATCAAGGAGGAGAGAGCACAAAAACACCCATGGGTTTCCTTCACCAAGGCAGCAAATGTAGCTATGCTCTTGTCCCATGTTGGCCGTGCTTTTGGCTCTGCTTTAGTACTTTGATTCAAGAAGCAGGCTTTATGATGTTTGTAGTGTGCAAACTTCATTGACGTTCTATTATTTTAACTAGCATTTGCTTTTATCTAACGTGTAATAACACCTTTTTTCCTCGCACCTTTATATCAAGACATATTCAGTCATTGGCACCCAAGCCCCTTGCAAGCAGCATGTCCCTTACAAACAGCAGTCCCAAGAGCCCCAAGAAGCAGGTCCCTTGCAAGCAGCATATGTCCCAAGCAGCATATGTCCCAAGCAGCGCCGAGAAGCATGTCCCTTGCAAGCAGCAGCCCCTTGCAAGCAGCATATGTCCCAAGCAACGCCAAGAAGCATGTCCCTTGCAAGCAGCAGCCCCTTGCAAGCAGCATATGTCCCAAGCAACGCCAAGAAGCATGTCCCTTGCAAGCAGCAGCCCTTTGCAAGCAGCATATGTCCCAAGCAGCGCCAAGAAGCATGTCCCTTGCAAGCAGTAGCCCCTTGCAAGCAGCGCAATCAGTCTTGCTTGCTCACACCAGCTCTGCTTCTGCTTGCCCAAGCCCAGCACCATTTATGACCAGTCATCCACTGTGCATCCATTGTGCATCCATTGTGCATATTGATGGTGGAAGAGGCATTGCCGCACATGTCCTTGATCGATACATGCTGCTTGCCTGAACCTAGTGTCATGCTACGTCTGCCAAGTCCCATTTGATGTACTACACGAATCTTGTTGCTACACAAAGCCCTGGTTTCCACGCCTGTGGCTCTCTTCATGAAAGCACGGAAGCAAATGCCACCCGGTTAACACGCATGCTCGTGATAAAAATGCACAAGCGAATGCCGCGTGGTTTGGGAATGCAGGTTGGCACGGCCAATGGGGCTATGCTTGTGTTCGACCTGCGCAACGAGGCAGGGGACCCTTGGTTTGCAGTGAGTCACTATTTTGCTTGCTTATAGGTCATTTATTTTGTCGTCTTGTAGGTTGCTTTGTTTGCTAGCTCGTTAATTTTTTTTTGCGTTAATCTTCATGCTTGTGTTTCACCTGCGCCACGAATCAGGGGACCCTACCCTTTGTTTGCAGTGAGTTACTACTTTGCTTGCAAATTACTTTGTATGCTGGTGTTCGACATGCGCAACGAGGCAGGAAACCTTGGGTATGTTACGACTTTGTTGCTCACTGATGCCCAAGTAGTACTTAAGGGCTTTCACATTTGGAAAGTGGGCCATGGATCGGTTTGTGAGCAAGTACTGTTGGAAGCTGACATAGTCTGAGGATTATACAGGAGTAGGTCAACATAGGTAGGGAACGTTCCTAGAACAAGCCTTCCATGACACTCCTAGAGGATGCCTCTCATGACACTCCTATAGAATAGGCCTCTCATGACACTCCTTTAGAAGTGGCCCTCCATGTTACTACTATAGAAGAGGCCCTCCATGACACTCCTGTAGAAGAGGCCCTCCATGACACTCCTATAGGAAAAGGCCCTGCATGACACTCCTATAGAAAAGGCCCTTCATAACACTCCTAGAAGAGGCCCTCCATGACACTCCTATAGAAAGGGTCCTTCATGACACTCTTAGAAGAAACCTTCCATGTCACTCCTGTAGAAAATGCCCTTGTTCACGACGCCCTTAGAAGAGGCCCTCCATGACACACCCAAAAATGCCTTCCATGGCCCTGTGCCTCTTTTGCAGGCAAGGCAGCGCTCAAATTTAGATCCTGATCACACGTTGTGCACACACTGACGTTTATGCTCATGCATACGCCAATGCTAACACATGCACACTCTGATGCACACACTGGTACACGCACGCTTACCGCACTGATGCACACAGACGGTTGCACTCAGGCACGCACCGATGCATGCACTAATGCAGACACTGATACAGGTGCTCAAGCACGCACTGATTCAGACAATGATGCAGGCACTCAAGCGTGCATGATTACTGACAATGATGTACGCACGCACGCATGCACGCACAACTGCAAAAACCACTGCAAACACTGACATGTGTGCTGGTCCCACCTAATGCCATGCTGCTCAACATGAGTCACCAAACATGCTCCATGAAATAGAACACTCCAACAATTTGCGTGCAGGTGTTTGGTGACGGAGACTCCTACAAGGACCGTAACCCAAGCCTTCCAGAATGGCTGATAGGTATTGTGGATCAATGTGAATTGTTTCTGCTCATAAAGGGTTGTGATGTAGTTATGTATGACAACGACTGACAATTGTGAGACAATGACATGCCTGACAAGACTGACAGTTATGACATAATGACAGCGATTTGCATGTTGTCTACACTTCAATTTGTACCCATAACGATTTAGCTCAGTCGTGCGAGTCCCATCAAAGCACAGATTTACCAGAAGCAGTGACCTTTCAAGTCTTCCAAGGTGCCACCTTTCAAGGCCTTCCAAGGTGCTATGGAGGTCCTGACCAATAATGTGCTGGCCTATACATGCTCTGACACATTTTGATTTACTGTTCTTTCGAAAAGCAAACGCATGCTTTTAGACCACAAAACCCACCAGCTACACCCATCAAGCACCGAGCCATCAAAGCAATGATCAATGAAGGCTCTCAAGACACTGACCTTTGCTACCTTGCAAATACTCACATACGCGAACAGGCCACCTGCCAGCCCCCCACAAAGCATCTGATCTCACCTCTCACGCAGAAATTGGCCAGGGCCGTGACTACGACACTGTAAGCAAAATACATGCTTGTAGGCCGTAAGCTCCCGCCTGCCACACCCATCATGGCACTGGATCTTACTTCTCATGCGGGAAGTTGGCCATGACTGCTTCGACACAAAAGGAGTCTCTTAGCAAATACAGTGTCAGCAAAATGTGTGCTTGCAGGCCGTAAGCCACCTGCCACACCCATCAAGGCACTGACTTGGAGTGTGGATTCGTTTCAGCTAGCATCCCTGGATGCTGCCTCCACCCTCCGCGTGTGGTGGATGCGTCCAGAATACGGTATGAGCATGCCTGAGTGTTGCAATCAAGATGTGCGCAAGCCTGTGAGGACATGCAATGCGTCCAGAATACGGTATGAGCATGCCTGAGTGTTGCAATCAAGATGTGTGCAGGCCTGTGAGGACATGCAATGCGTCCAGAATACGGTATGAGCATGCCTGAGTGTTGCAATCAAGATGTGTGCAAGCCTGTGAGGACATGCAATGCGTCCAGAATACGGTATGAGCATGCCTGAGTGTTGCATTCAAGATGTGTGCAAGCCTGTGAGGACATGCAATGCGTCCAGAATACGGTATGAGCATGCCTGAGTGTTGCATTCAAGATGTGTGCAAGCCTGTGAGGACATGCAATGCGTCCAGAATACGGTATGAGCATGCCTGAGTGTTGCATTCAAGATGTGCGCAAGCCTGCGAGGACATGCAATGCGTCCAGAATACGGTATGAGCATGCCTGAGTGTTGCATTCAAGATGTGTGCAAGCCTGTGAGGACATGCAATGCGTCCAGAATACGGTATGAGCATGCCTGAGTGTTGCATTCAAGATGTGCGCAAGCCTGCGAGGACATGCAATGCATTTCAAGGTTGAGTGTTTGGTAGGTGCGTGCAGGGTGCAGGTAACGCTGTGCTTGCTGAATGCATGAGTCTGGCATGGGAAGTGTTTGGCTTCTGCTGGAGCAAGAATCACTAGATTCTTTGATGTTAGCAGCACTGTCAACCCTGGTTTGGATCGTGAAAAGACGTTTTGTTGGCAACCTGTTCAATCTAAAACCAATTTGTGCATATACACAACCTTTTAACTTATGTAAGACCATTTTGCTTAGGAAAATTCCATAGCCAGATCACAATCTGACCAGCGCAGATTGCAGACAGAATTGGCAGCATTCCAGTATTGTTATGATGCATGCATTTTCCCACATGTTTGATGAATGCAGCCAAGAATAATAAGGGGTGGCCAGTTTTGTACGTCAGAATCCCAAATATGTATAAATACGGTGGTTATGATATTGAATGCTCGCATTCCATAGATTTCAGAAAATAGAAAGTGGCCCAAATGGAAGCAAGGAGAGGTCGATTTGCAGCTCTTGAAGAGTACATTATGCCCACAAAATATGGTGCTCAACGGAATCACACAAAGGCAAGGGCACACACTCAAACACACAACACACACGCATGCATGCACACAATGATACGCTCACACTCGTACATGCATGAGCGCTCAAACACATAAAAGCGCCCCCGAATACACACCCATACACACATGCGCACACCCATGCGTGCATGCATGAGCACACGCACTGGTGTGCAAGCACATTTTCCCCCCGCTATGCTCCCCTCCACCCCTACATGCGTGCACACAAGAGCTGCAGTGCCAGTCCAGGGCTGAGCCTCCTGCTGTGCAGTGCCAGTCCAGGGCTGAGCCTCCTGCTGTGCAGTGCCAGCCCAGGGCTGAGCCTCCTGCTGTGCAGTGCCAGTCCAGGGCTGAGCCTCCTGCTGTGCAGTGCCAGCCCAGGGCTGAGCCTCCTGCTGTGCAGTGCCAGTCCAGGGCTGAGCCTCCTGCTGCATTTGTTGATGCTGACACAAATCCTGAAAGAGGGCTCTACTTGTGGATCTGCTCACATTTCCCCTGTGGCTGCCCTTTTCCAAAGTTCCATCAAAGGCAGTCGATGCTACAGATTCTTGCCATATAATAAGTATTGAATACGTGTTACTTCCGTACATACAGACTCATACAGAATACGGCTACGGGAGGGGGGGCTGTATTATACCCGTATTTCCGTACCCTTTTTTCTACGGATGTTATACACCTAGGGAACTGGCCAAGAAAGATGCATGCAATGCCCAGCATTTAATGTGCCAAAAGGTATCAAGATTGGTATCATTCAAGATTGGTATCATTTGATGTGCAAACCGTATATAACGCAGCACCCTGCATGCTCTCCGACTCTGCAGGCCAAGTTGTTGAAGATTCCAAAGGTCGCCAGCCCGTTGTGCCTGAACTTGCCATTTCCATTGGACCCTTCATGGTGGCCCTGTCAGGTGAAACCATTGTGTTGATCTTTCAGTTGGTAGGCAGTCTTGTAGCAGTAGCAAGACCCAGAGGTGGCTGACCTGCAGTGCCTAATCTTGTCTTTCATTGGAACCTTCATGGTGGTCCTGTCAGGTGAGGCTTTCAAGTTGGTCTGTTCAAAAGTAGGCAGCCTTGCAGTGGTAGAGAAACTCAGAGGTCACCAGCCTGTAGTGCCTGGGCTTGCCATTTCCATCAGACCCTTCACGATGGCCCTATCAGACGTGATCATCATGCAGACCTTTCCATTAGTAGGTACCGTGCAGAATTTATATCACCGCGCATAAATATCGTTTTTTGCCCTGCGGGGTGACTGCGTGCGCGAAAAATAAATATCCATTTTGGAGATGCGCGGTTGCAATAATTGACATCTCGACAGAGAGAGGGCCATGAGTGGTCAAGAATGCCCTTGCGCGGTTGTGTAAAATAACTAATTTTGGGCTGCGCTGTTGATGCGTTATTGCAAAACTAATTATTTTTTGGGGGTGCGGGATGAATACAATTCTGCACGGTAGTCTTGTGGTCACAAAGGAGTCGAAAATTTCTGGCCAGCAATTCCTGGGCTTCCCATTTTCATCAGACCATTCATGGTGGCCCCGCCAGGTCAGACCGACATGTTAACTTTAGTCAGAAGGTAGTCTTGTGGTCGTAGAGGGCTCCATAAAATATTGGCCCAAGTTCCTAGACTTGCTATACTGTCCATCCCTCCACCAGGCGTTTGACTGAAAAGATGGTTCATTAGACGTGTGTTATATCAAAGGAGTTTTGCATCCATATCCTGCGATGGAGCCAGCTGACTTTGGCAGGCACTTGGTCATCATTGTTTTGGAATTGTAGTGCTAGAGTGGGCAAAGGTTGCCCATGGTTTTGCAGCAAGACTCTAAATGGCTGAAGACTCAAATGAATTATGTTCAAATGGCGTTAGAGGTGCACAAGGGATATTTCATACATAGAAGACAGGCAACTTTTGGGAGGTGCAGGTTGCACGTACGGCTGTAGCACATACATCTGCTTCAGGCAAAGTGCTCGTGCTGGATGAGATGGATGAGCATAGTGGGTTGAGGACTCAAAGCTGCCGTGGAATGAGAAAATCCGCACGTGTATTTACTCATGCACCTGCTTCAGGCACAACGTCTGTGATGGCTGAAATGGAGAAGCAGAGTGCATCAAGCAACTTGTGCCGCAAGAATTCAAAAAAGCCGCGCGAGCTTCTGCACATGCACCTGCTGCAGGGAAAATGCCTGTGATGGATGAGATGGAGGAGCAGAGTGCGTCGGCAGCAACTGCAGCTGCGCTCATGCAGACGGGAGGCAAGCCCCTGACAGAGGTTGACATCCTGCACAACCAGCAGCAGCTGCAGCAGCAGGTAAAGGAAATACCCTAGCAGATACGAGCATTTTCTCAAAGCCAGGAAGTAACCTCAAAATGATCATGGCTTAGACAAGAGGAGGAGCTTAAAAAAGCTAATGTTTTGTTTTCCACTTTTGAAGTTGCCTTGAGCCTTGAAGCAAAGCAAAGGGAATTGGGTGGGCTGCAAAACACCCCCTGCATCCATTAAGGAAAAGAAGGCACCTACGGCCGAGAGTGCCTTGTAGTAGAACCTGCAAGTTGCTGGAGTTGCTGCCTTGGGCCTTGCAGCAAGACCAATTAGAATTGTTTAGGGTTTAGGATTTGTGCTACAATCTTGCTTGCACGCAGTGCGCTTGGTCATTTTTGGTGCTGCCTTGGGCCTTGCAGCCAGACCTTATTCTTGTTACATCAGCTTAGGAAATAGCGATGTCCCAAAAGGGCTAGGCAAAAACAAAGCAGCTGGCACAAAGACCTGCGAGTTGCTGGAGAAAGCACAAAACACAGCAGAAACAACGAGGCTTGTTTTAGCTTCGATTTATTGTAGGCTACAGGCGATGCCTACCCCAACAGTGCCTGCTTGATGATTAAGAGTCTGCCTGAGTATTATCAATGCTGTATGTTTTTGCTCCTTGCAGGAGCATGGTCAGTACTATTAACGCTGTTTTGCTCATTGTAGGGGGGGTGGTCAGTGTTATTATTAGCCTGTTCCCTGCAGGATCATGGCCAGTATGAACAATACTGTCTGCTTATGCTCATTGCAGGGGACCTCTCGAAAACACGGGAAGGAGCTGGGTGCTTGGGGGCGGTCTGTGTAGCTTGCAGTTGTGTCTTGCCCACCACTTGCAATGAGTACTTGCTCATTGCAGGGAATTGTCTGAACAACTGGCATGTATCATTTGCTTGTGTTGAGCTTCCTGTTTGCAGGGCATCGCTCGGAACCAAGGGAAGGGTCTCGCTTGGAAGCAAGGGAATCCCTGTTTGCAGAACCTCACTCAGAACCATTTGCTTGTGTTGTGCTTCCTGTTTGCAGGGCCTCGCTCGGAACCAAGGGAGGGTTGAGCTGGGCAAATGGGGCCGCTCTGTGCCGCTTGCATTTCACCCTGCCTTCAATATCGTGGGCTGCCAGCCGTCCGTTGTCATCCCGCAGGTGTGTGTGTGTATGTGTGTGTATGTGTGTGCGTGAGTGTGTGTATACATGTGTATGTGTGCGCGTGCACACACATGACGCAGCATTTGTGTGAACAATTTATGTGCAGGCATTCAAAACCACATGGAAGTTGCCCTGCATGTCTTTTCAGCCAATGATGGAAATAAGATGCAATGTTTGCTTAATTCTGCTCGTCTTAGGTTGCTCGACAATTGTACAACTCAACGTAAGGGGGCTATTTATATCCACCATTTCAAATATCCATGCTGTGCAACATTTGGTCTGAATCTGTACCAAAGGTGCATTGTCCTGTACGTGAGGTCCTATGGCCGAGGCCAACCTAAATTTGGGGTCATTGTCACATACAAGGATATTTGTCCTCTGTGTCAGTGCCATTTTGCTACTTGTCTGTACAGAGGCTTGCAATTCATCCAGAACTGCAAGCTGTGCTCCTATTCGTCCTTAAAACAGAGTATCCGTGGTTGCCTTGCCCATACAGCATTGTGTGCTTGCCAAGCTTCAGATTACAATCTCAATGGTTTGAAGTGGCAAGCATTGGTGTTGTCTCAGACATTTTCTCTTTGCATTTGCTGATTCTTGCCTTCTTCGTCCTGTTTTGTACCAGCCTTCTTGTGCGCTCACATGGTCCATTTCTCTCATCGCAGGAAATCTGCTTGTAACACCAAAATGAAACACACATTCGCTCCATGTTTATAACACCAAAATGTAACACACATTTGCTGACTTTAGCCCGTCCTGAACCAGCCTCCTTGTGTGCTCTCATGGTCCATTCCTCCCATTGGGGGGGAACTTTGTTTTCCTTGCCTGTGACTCAAAAAGTGTAATACACATTTCCTGATTGTGGCCCATCCTGAACCAGCCTCCTTGTGTGCTCTCGTGGTCCATTTTCCCCGGAAAGTGGAGGAGGGCTTCATTTTCCTCGCCTGTAACACAGAGTCCGTAACGAATCTGTTGTCTCAGCAACACATGCGCGTCACTCTGTTGTGGTCCATTTCTCCCGGAAAGTGGAGGAGGGCTTCGCTTTCCTCGCCTGTAACACAGAGTCCGTAACGAATCTGTTGTCTCAGCAACACATGTGCGTCACTCGGTTGTGGTCCATTTCTTCCGGAAAGTGGGGGAGGGCTTTGCGTTACTTTCCACACAGAGTCCGTAACAAATCTGTTGTCTCAGCAACACATGCGCGTCACTCGGTTGTGGTCCATTTCTTCCGGAAAGTGGGGGAGGGCTTTGCGTTACTTTCCACACAGTCATAACAAATCTGTCACCTAGGCAACACATGCGCGTCACTCGGTTGTGAGATTTGGGGGATGTTGTGAAGCAGCAGTACAGTTTAGCAGGAGCACCCTCGAGCCCCCGGACATTTCATGCATCCCCATCAATGCTGGGCTTTTGAGACTACCTCTGTGAGGCCTCCATGTGCGTTGTCAGGAGCGCTCCCGAGTTCACATAGGTAGCCTGCAGACTTACCTCTACAAGGCTATATCATCAGGCTTGTTTCTGTAAGGCTTGTTGTGCTTAAGCAGGAGCACCCTTGAGCCATATAGATTACCTGTAGGCTAATCTCTGCTTGCAAAACCTGCCTCCTTGTTGGTCACACGAAGCCTGCCAGGCTTTCACTGCACACATGCAGGCTGCTGGAGCGGGGGGTAACATACGCAGGTCACCAGGGATGCCTTGAAGCTGGTCTGCAACTTTAGGGAGAAGCTCCCACAAAGACCATTTGTAAAGACTCATGTGGGACACATACGCAGGTCACCAGGGATGCCTTGAAGCTGGTCTGCAACTTTAGGGAGAAGCTCCCACAAAGACCATTTGTAAAGACTCGTGTGGGAAACACACGCAGGTCACCAGGGATGCCTTGAAGCTGGTCTGCAATATTAGGGAGAAGCTCCCACAAAGACCATTTGTAAAGATTCGTGTGGGAAACATACGCAGGTCACCAGGGATGCCTTGAAGCTGGTCTGCAACTTTAGGGAGAAGCACCACAAAGACCATTTGTAAGGACTCGTGTGGGAAACACACGCAGGTCACCAGGGATGCCTTGAAGCTGGTCTGCAACTTTAGGGAGAAGCTCCCACAAAGACCATTTGTAAGGACTCGTGTGGGAAACATACGCAGGTCACCAGGGATGCCTTGAAGCTGGTCTGCAACTTTAGGGAGAAGCTCCCACAAAGACCATTTGTAAAGACTCGTGTGGGAAACATACGCAGGTCACCAGGGATGCCTTGAAGCTGGTCTGCAACTTTAGGGAGAAGCACCACAAAGACCATGTGTAAGGACTCGTGTGGGAACCATACGCAGGTCACCGGGGATGCTTTGAAGCTGGTCTGCAGTTTTGGGAGGAACACCCTGCGGAATAGGCCTGCTCCCTATGACGCCAGGCTCAACCAGCAGCTGCTGGATGGGGCAACCTGCGAGTTCCTGATGCCGCCACAGGTGTGGGTGCAGGAGGGGTCCTGCTGCTTCCAGTGCATTGGAAGCACAGTTAGACACTCTAGTTGACTGAGCTCTGGAAGCAGAGCTTGCCTGTGGGCACTCGTTGAGCTAGCGCCATCTGTTTACCAAAAGTCGTTTTGATTGTGATTTTGCTGTGTCTTGCTGCAAGTGCGCAACCCTGGCATCCTTTCCATTACACTATTGGCCTAGCAATTTTATTTCTTTCTATCTGTTTCACTTTGCTTCACAATGTTTTGTCCTGCAGGTGCGCAACCCTGGCATCCTGTCCCAGTCCTTGTTCCGAGCCCACCAAGGCCACATAATTTTCATCGGCTTCCTCTCTGACATGACCACCATGCTGTCTGTCGACCATCATGGCATTGTGGGTGTTTATTTGCTGTGTAGGCTGAAATGCATACATGTCTGCTGCACACCTGTTTTGTACTGAGATCAACTGACCCTGAATGCATACATGTTCACTGTTATGCTCTGAAATAGAATGACCAGGAATGCATACATGTTTACTGCACACCTTTTTTGCTTTGAAATAAAACCCATAAATGTTCACTGCATACCTGTTATGCTTTGAGATTAACATGTTCACTGTTGTGCTTTGAAATGTAATCGCCATGAATACATACATGTTTGCTGCATACCTATTATGCTATGAGATAAAATGACACAGTGTTTTCTGTGGACCATCATGGGATTGAGAGCCTTTTTCGGTCTCTATTCCATGTGTGTGCTTGTAGGCTGCATGATTCCTTATTACTATGTTTATGCGTCCATGTAAAAGTCAATATATGTCATGTGCTTTTATGTACCCATATGAACGTATGTAGGCTGCTCATGCCTCCATATCCAATGCACATATGCTTTGCTTTACAATGGGGTAGCCGCAGCATGTTTTGACGACCAAAAGGGCATGGTTGGTCCCCATTTACTACCCCATGCTGTCATGGCGTCGCTGGATGAAGCACTTGTTGCTGAGACCAAGAGACGGACGACTCCCTTGCTTTCTGTTATCCTCTGTGCAGAGCCATGTTTCATTTTTGGAGTTTCTACATCTTCTGACTTGTGTCAGTGCTTTGCCATGGTGGTTCTTTAACTACTTTTTTTATTTTTGCCTCGTAAGGATACGCATTGGAATTAGAAGCAATTACATGGCTACAATCCGTAATTCGTCGTTTAAGTTGCAATAGGCACCCATCGCTCTTAACTTCATGTCCCTCAAATGTCTCTGTAAACACTTAGACCATGCCCCCGCACTGCCTTGGTACTTAGCAGGTATCCTTGTGTCTCCTTGCCAGGTCCTGCCAGTGATCTTTCGCCTAAAACACAAATGCACACTGAGATTGTGCCCTCCCATTGCCTTGGCAGGTGCTTCTGTGGCCATCCAACGAGGTAGATCGCACAGGCTTTGGCTGGTTCACCCCCAAGTCCACATGGGCTATGCCACGCACCTTGCGGACCTACCATGCCAGGTACATGCCGCTCCGACACACGCTCAAACACCTGTTGTCTCATGAACTGTTTACCAAAGAAAGATCTACTAGGGTTATGTCAGGCACCTTGAGGGATTGCCATGCCAGGTACATGCCACTCAGACAAACACAAGAACACTTGTTGTCTCATGAACTGTTTACCAAAGAAAGAAAAAACCACATGGGCTATGCCTCGCACTTTGCGGACCTACCATGCCAGGTACATGCCACTCAGACAAACACTAGAACACATGTTGTCTAATGCATTGTTAATTAAAGAAAGAAAAAGTCCACATGGGCTATGCCACGCACCTTGAGGGATTGCCATGCCAGGAGCAAACCGTCTAAAACACTCGCATGTGCCCACTGGAACTCTTGGCACCATTGTAGGGGCTTGCTGCAAGCCCTGACGCTCTCCCAAGATCCATGGCTGAGCAGGAGGCATTTTTTAAACCACTCGCATGTGCCCACTGGAACTCTTGGCACCATTGTAGGGGCTTGCTGCAAGCCCTGACGCTCTCCCAAGATCCATGGCTGAGCAGGAGGCATTTTTTAAACCACTCGCATGTGCCCACTGGAACTCTTGGCACCATTGTAGGGGCTTGCTGCAAGCCCTGACGCTCTCCCAAGATCCATGGCTGAGCAGGAGGCATTTTTTAAACCACTTGCATGTGCCCTCTGGAACTCTTGGCACCATTGCAGGGGCCCCCTGCAAGCCATGACGCCCCCCCCGGATCCTTGGCAGAGTGGTGGACGACCAGGAAGCGGGAGACAACGCAACGAGGCGGCAGTATCTCGTTGGAGTTCGGCGGTGGCAGGCGTCAGTGCTGCTATGCATCAGGGCCAAGGTAGGAGGGTATGGTGGTACTGTAAAGGTGGGCAAGGGACAGTAAGCTTCCTGCATGACACAGCTGTGGCTCGGCAGTTGCAGGCGTAAGTGCTGCTATGCATCAGGGCCAAGGTAGAAGGGTATGGTGGTACTGTAAAGGTGGGCAAGGGACAGTAAGCTTCCTGCATGACACAGCTGTGGCTCGGCAGTTGCAGGCGTAAGTGCTGCTATGCATCAGGGCCAAGGTAGGAGGATCTGGTGGTACTGTAAAGGTGGGCAAGGGACAGCAAGCTTCCTGTATGACACAGCTGTGGCTCGGCTGTACCAGGCGTCAGTGCTGTGTGCATCAAGGCCAAGGTGGCATGAGCGGGTGCTGCTGCAGATACCGGTATATCTTGTAGGCTAATGCTCTGGAGTAGAGGTGCGCAAGGGCACTATTTTCCATTAAGGAGGAGGTGTTGGTGTTGCTGCAAGCTGATGTAGATGTAGGCAAGGGGCAGCATTTACAAAGTGATACAAGGTTGAGGGCAATACTGTGTGTGTTGGTACATATGTAAGAATATAAAGGTAGGCAAGGGGCAGCATTAATAAAGTGATACAAGGTGGGCAAGGGGCAGCATCAACGAGGTAGCACAAGGCAAGCAAGGGGCAGCACCTTTATGGTGAAACAAGGCAGGCTGGGGGCAGCATCTTCAGCCTCGCTACAGCTGTGGCTCGGCGCTTGCAGCTGTCACTGCTGCTACGCGAGTGGTTTGAAATGATGCTGTGAAGCATGAAATAATGGTAGGTAAGGGGCGGCTTCTTCATGCATCGTTGCAGCCCTGGCCAAGGCCAATGGCATACTGTGTGTGTTGGTACATACATATGAATGTAAAGGTAGGCAAGGGGCAGCATCTAATGTGTGTATTATAAGTAGAGCAAGGGGCAGCATCAGTACAGCCTTGGCCGGGGTAAAGGGTTACTTTGTGAATTGGGATGTCGCAAGTTGTTTTGCTGCTGTTGCTGCTGCTGCTATTTAATGATGATACTAATGATGATGATACTGATAATTGTGATGCTGCTGCTGCCGCTGCTGTTGATGATGATGATGGTGCTGCTGCTGATGATGATGGTGGTGGTGGTGATGATGATGATGGCACGCAAGCCAGGACATGCAAGAGACATTCCGCCACAATTTTGTTGATGCGCAATCTGGTTCCCTTTAACATCTCTTTCCAATCACAAGGTGCTGCTTTCTAGAACAGCTTGGGCTTTCAAACTTGTCACGTTGATTGAGGGTTGGACTATGTTATTGATGTCCATCAAGCATATGTAGAATGACCTGTGTCAAGCATAATAGGACGCTTTTTTCAGCTGCACAGGAATCATTCTTTTGTTTGCAGCAAGCATCTGTAGACGGTTAACAAAACTGTGTCTGTCATGGCAGGGCAGGGTGTTCAGCTACAGAGGGATGTACCTGTGTTTGTGTTTGCAGCAGGCAGCTGTGATCGGACATGTGTGCCTGTCATTGCACCAGCGTGCGCACGCGCACGCACACACACACACACACACACACACATACACATACACACACAAATGCACACTTGTATGCAGGGCAGGATGTTCGGGTCCAGGGATTGAGCATGCCCTATTTGTCTTATAGCTGATAGGCTTTCAGTGGAAAGGATCATGCCAACACGCCAAGGCCGCATGCCCCCATTGAGTGCCTGTTTCCTCTGCATGTAAAACACATGAGATGCGTCGCCTGTATGTGAGGTTTGGCTTTTGCTTTGAGCACAACACCCTCATCGGGCTCCCCTGTGAAGCAGCAATGGTATCCAAGGCTCAAGGTTTGCCATATCAAAGTATGCTGATCCTGATCACACGCTGGTCAACCTGGTTTCATGCTGCTCCTTCAGGCTGCTGGCCTCAGGCTGCTGATCCTGGTCACTTGTTGCTGATCCTGGTCAGGTGGTTTGGGTCATGGTTTGAATCTCGATGTTTTTGGTTGATTGTTGGTCCGCCAGGCTGCTGACACAGCCGAACAGGTCGTTTGTAGGTTGAACACATGTCTGCCACACTTTTTGCAAAGCCTGGGTCTTGTGTAAGTTTATCACATGGTCGGCACACCTTTTGCAGAGTCTGCTGGTTCCCATCACCGCTATACAGCAATGTGTAGACATGCTTTGTTTCTGCAGGCAGTCTGGTATCAGGACGAACTGCATGTTGGTATGCTGTTTATGGTTTTGTTTATGAAAAGATAAACGCGAGCGCCGTTTGCACCAGGAATTTCGAAAGTGCAGAGGAGGCAGCCTATCTATGACTGTACCCTCTCTTCGGGGAACATTCCTATGACCTCTGAGAACATGGGAAATCTAACCATACTGGATTTTGTGGATCTTCCTGCGATACAGGGAGTTCAAGCCCTCCCAAGAAGAGCAAGTTCAGTCTCTTGGCATTGTTTGGATTCAAGCGAGGCTCAAGCACAGGACAGGTGAGACAAGCTGTCAATGGGTTGTTGGCTGCCATCTTAATGGACTTGTTGGTTGAATTTACTATTTGGATTGATGCGAGGCTTCCGCA
This sequence comes from Dunaliella primolecta, assembly GCA_914767535.2. Lineage (NCBI taxonomy): Eukaryota > Viridiplantae > Chlorophyta > Chlorophyceae > Chlamydomonadales > Dunaliellaceae > Dunaliella > Dunaliella primolecta. Next base: position 6,908,161 of record OU611763.1, on the reverse strand, counting down.
TGGGACAGGTGAGACAAGCTGTCAATGGGTTGTTGGCTGCCATCTTAATGGACTTGTTGATTGGATTTACTATTTGGATTGATGCGAGGCTCCAGCACAGGACAGGTGAGACAAGCTGTCAATGGGTTGTTGGCTGCAAGCTTGATTGACTTTTTGGATCGAATTGACTGTTTGGATTGGGGTGAGGCTTCCGCATGGGACAGGTGATTTGAGGCGGCGCTGCCTCTCTTGATATCGCACCACAAACATCTCACTTGTCACTTCACCCGGCATGTGGTATGTTGGCAGGTGCAGGTGGGATATCTAGGTCAGACAAAAGGAAAAGTGGTAACATGTTTTGTGAAAAAGGGCTAAAGGTTGGGAGACTTTGGTGTACAATGTTCTGCTGCTAATTTCTAAGATAATTGGATTTTTGAGAAGACAAATGCCTATGCAAATAGCTGTTGTTGATTTATGCCCATTGATGAAACAAAATGGCCTTGAAGGAAAGCAGTAGCCAGGCAGCTATCAGGAAATTTTTACTTTTCTTTAGCAACAAGGTAACACGGTAACACTGCTGTAGCTTATTACATGCCATCATAACATACGAGACCTGTAGCAAAACTGGCAAATGCAGTGATACAAGGTTCTCCAAGAAATTCACATGAGTTGTGTTTGCCATGGGCTTTGTCTTGCTGGATTTGCTCCAAGTGCTTTTCTATTTATAGCAATCAGAAGGAGATCCTTGGCAGCAACTCTCTGCTACTCTTTATTTGCTATAGCTACAGTGTTTCCTGTTTTGTCCTGGGACATCCGCTTCAAGCGCTCTTTCCAAAACAACGAAACAAAAGGAGATTGTTTACTGCAGTTCTCTGCTGCTCTTGATCCTTACCTACAATTCTTCCCAGCAGGATCCCCTGCAAGCCCTCCCTACTTGGCAATCAGAGGAAGGAGATCCTTTGCTGCAACACCACAGGCCGTGGCTTGTGCGCATGGTCTGGGAGAGCAGGGTACGTGATTGCACCCTGCATGTGTGGTTATTGTGATTTTTTCACATAATATCTTGCGGCAACACCCCAGACCGGGGCTTGTGCGCATGGTCTGGGAGAGCAGGGTGCATGGTTGCACGTCATAATGATGCTTCGTTCCTGCCACATTGCCACATCTTTCCCATGGCCCGTGCGCATGGTCTGGAAGAGTAGGGTACGCAACGCATGTCCGAGCATTCTTGTTAGCCTTCACCTTAACAAACATTTAAAGATGCTTGCTGGGGTTCTAATTTGCGTAACTTGTGCGCATGGTCTGGCAGAGCAGGACATGTAAACATACCGCACATAACATGATATTTCGTTCTTTTTTAGCATTTCTGTGGCTCGTGCGCATGCAATGTGCCTGTATATCTATTTTAATGGTGCATCTTTATTTAATGATTTAATGGTTTATTTATTTTAGTATGTACCTTTATTTAAATGATGCTTAGACACTTGTCACAGTTTACCATTTTGAGTCTGCTAAGATGCAGCAAGCTGGAATCATAGTTTGTAGATGAGCAGAATATGCCAGCTTAGCATGTTGATGTTTGTTTTGCTTGAAAGTGTGTGCAGCAGCTTCATTGAAGCTCCGAATACTTGCCTTTTTTCACGATTGTGCAGTTCTTCAGTGTAGTGAAGGAGCTCTGTGCTGGTGCGCACACACAATTGCTGTGTCCTTGGTGTGCATGTGCGTGTGATATGATATTGCTCTGGAATTCACGCAAGCTCAATCAAAAGGCGTATCAGCCAAATGAAAGAGGCTGGCTTTGTTTCTCAGAGCTCCTGGTGTTTGGGATACACAGTGGCTTGTCCACCAGATGCTTGAGCCTTGCAGCGTGCACAAGGTGCGATCAGCCCTGCAAGCAGTGAGCTTGGCCATTCAAGGTAATAATTTATCACTACCTGTCCTCTGGTAAGGGGCAATGTTGGTCAGATTGCTTCACACACACACACACACACACACACACACACACACACACACACACACACACACACACAGGCTGGATCTGCTCGCAAGGGTGGCCAGCTGGTAAGGCAAGCCATCCACAGGCCAACAAAAAGGCTTGGCCAAGGTGCGCGCGTGTGTGCGTTTGTGTACAGTAGTGCACATCAATGTATGCTCCAGGAAAATGGATTAAGTATCAATCATACCTGCAAGAGCATCCATGACCTTTCATTTTCTTTTATTTTATTTGTTTAAAATTTGGGGTATTCAATGGATGCTTTTGTGTAATTAAGCAGTTGAGCTAGCTCTCCCTTCCACCAGTTTCAGTGTTTCGAATTTCTCGTCAGATTTTGAAGGCATTAGATTTCCCCCATGCAACGATCCGTTTCATAACGTCCGCTAAGGGAACCAGTTGAGAACCAGCAGCTGCACCCTCAGTCCCCTCTTTTTAGATATCTTGGCAGCCCAATGCTTCGTTTCTGCAGTTTTTGGTTGCATTTGCAGGCTAGCTGCTGCCTGTCAATGACAACGTCTCCTCAAACTTACCAAAAAAAGCCTTATAGCATGCGACAGACCTTTCATTCCATTTGCCACAATTTGCCTTTATCTGCGCAGGTGAAACAATGTCAATCAGCAGCTGCACCCTGCCCAGAGATTTCTTTTTCTTGTTTGTCTGTTACACCCATGTGCAAATCTTGATCCCTATCTTGCCTGCTGCAAACAAGCCGCCAGTCATTGGCAGCCTCCCCCCCCCCCCCAACTTTACTTGAATGAAACTAAATGCAAGGTTGTCTGAAAAGAAGTGAAATTAGCTGAAAATGTAGGTAAGCTTGAGCAGAGAAAGGTTTGCTGCAAATGCAGGGACGAATCTGCAACTTATGATTAGCAAATTAATTGCTTGTGGAGAAGGCGAGTGAAGAACTGTTTGGCAGACAAGATAGCCTTGTTGGTGCCTAGCTTCCTTTCCTGCAATTCCATCTAACCTGGTGCCCTGCATTTGCAGCTTACCTGGTGCCCACAATTATGCCTTCATTTTTTAAACGTAGGCAATCTGCTGGAAACAAGCAGCATCTCCCTATACATGACCGCTGTCTCGGTGCTCACAACCAATTCCTTACCTTTGTGGGCGTAGGGAAGCCGCTCATCATAAGCAACATCTCCCTTCCTGAGGGGCGCATTGTCAGGAGGTACACACAGCATGTGGTGCAAGCCAACTTACCATACCAGGTGAGGATCTGCACAGCGTGTAGTGCAAGCCAACCTGCACGCAGCATGCCATGCAGGCCAACCTAACATACCATGTAAGAATCTACGCACAGCATGTGGTGCAGGCCAACCTACAATAACAGGCCCTCAGAGGGCCTGTACTGGTTCTGATGGGGTTAAGGTAAAAGGGATGAAACATTTTGTTTTTTTTAGCCCCTTCTACTCAACGGAGGGAAAGGAGGCTTGAAATGCTGGGAACTACAGGCCTAATGGGACGCACTGTACTGGGCATATGAGGCACCTTCACCTACGGATTCCTCCGCGCCAACTTTGGCAACTGCGCTTTTGAGGCAATTCTACCGTTTTTAAAACTCACAAATCACGGATGCTCCATCCAAGGTTTCTCCCTGGGTGCTGACACTGTTTTATGCAAACAGTTTTATGCATGTCCTGTGGGCACATGTAAGGAAAAAATGGCATCCATCCCTGGCTCAGCCTTGCGTGCTGGTATTTTCCTTGCCAAAGCCTTTATGGAGGTTGCTATGTCCTGTGGGCACATGTAAGGGAAAATACCATCCATCCCTGGCTCATCCTTGCGTGCTGGTATTTTCCTTGCCAAAGCCCCTTACGGGACATTGCTGTGTCCTGGGAACGTGGAAGCAAATAGGATGGCCCATCCCCGGCTCCTCCCTTTGTGCTGATACTTATGTAGCAGAAGCCCCCTCTGGGAGATTGCTATGTCCTAGCCACATGCAAGGAAAACATTGACCCATCCCTGGCTCCTCTTGTTTATGCAAAAGGGAGTGATACAAGCAACTGTCTACCACTGTTGAACATGTGTGTTGCCTGCAAAAGCTTGCAGCTGGCGTGGACACACATCAGGTGCCTTGTCCATTCTTTTTTTCATTTTCAATTGATATAATAATCATTTATTTCTCGCATCGTTCTTGCGCTTCAGGTGGTGGCAGCCAGCATGACCCCGAGCTTGCGTGATCTGGTGGTCTGGGCGCGGGTTGCTGCTCAAGAGGCAGACCCCCACTCCTTTGCATTCTTCTCAGCCCATGTGAGTGCGTGCATCTGTCGCTTATGTATTGAGCTATCCATAACTTAACGTAATTGGGCATCATCTAGCCTGGAGTGTCTCAGCCCATGTGAGTGCATGCATCTGTTGCTTATGTGTTGAGCTATCCATAACTTAACATAATTGGGCATCATCTAGCCTGGAGTGTCTCAGCCCATGTGAGTGCATGCATCTGTTGCTTATGTGTTGAGCTATCCACAACTTAACGTAATTGGGCATCATCTAGCCTGGAGTGTCTCGGCCCATGTGAGTGCATGTATCTGTTGCTTATGTGTTGAGCTATCCATAACTTAACGTAATTGGGCATCATCTAGCCTGGAGTGTCTCAGCCCACAAGTCCACAAGAGTGCACGCATCCAAATCCTGTTCTTTATTCGCATGTGTATGGAATTGACTGCTCACGCAAGGGGGCCATCCTTCAGCTGTTGACTCCCTTCTCTGCTCAGTCATCATGCACAGATTCTCAAGTCTTTTGCATTCTTTTCAGGGTTGTGAGAACACGAAGCCTTTAAAAAGCCAGACTGTCTTAACGGTTTGGTGACAGTTTGATTTGGTAGACATCATGTAAAAAACGCATTCAGAAAATGACGGTGGCCAACTGACCACTCGGTAGCGCCGTCTGGCTCTGCTGAGCCGCACGTTGCTTGCATAACTGTCATCTGCAAAATGCCTCAATGCCGCATCAAAATACGAAGAAAAAAAAAACATTTCACCTTCAGAAAAATACAGTAACACGGAACCGACCCACAACTTACACCAAACCATCAACCGTTTTTCACAACCCTGATCCTCTTGCGCTACACATAACGCATGCATGAAACATGATGCTTAGTTGTGGACCTGGTGCGGTCATGTGCATTGAAGTTTCCTCAATATGTATGCAATGGTCCTTATCTTGCCTGTATAGTCGTGGGCTCTCCTTGGTCCATGCAAGTTTTGAGCTGGAGTTGGGGGTTGGAAACAGTTTTTTGACTCCAAAACTTGAGGAAAGAAATACCAAAAGCTGCAACACAGGGAAGCAACTATGCTGCCTTGGTGTTGCAGGTGTTGTATTTAATTTGTTTGCTTCCTTACACGAGTGCCCCCCTTTTTTCTTAAAGACGCCTTAATGCCTAGGAATACATAATTATCAGTTAGCTTACACAGCTTTATTGCAAAGCATATGCAAGCAAGTTTTAAACTGCTGAAATTGATTTTCATGTATACTGTTTTGTATAGGTCATTAATATTGAGACAATGCGCTCTACTGTCCCACGTATTGATGTGTACGACCACAGCCAGGTAAATGAATGTTTTATGTGTGATCGGGGTGAATGTCAAGGCGTGGTTCAAGGTCAATTGAATAAGGAAGGGTTTTCTTTCAGATGTATATTGGCATCCGGACCATGCATGTTGATATGACCCTGTGTGCAGGCTTTGGGTGGGGCATGTGCTGATACATTCATGTGCTGAGCAAGTGCTAATACATTCAGGCTTCTGATACAACCCTGTATGCTTGCTTTGAGTGAGGCATGTGCTGATCTGAACCTAGTGGAGGCATTGAATGAGTCAGCCTGCTTGTTATCCCTTGCACTTTGTCTCTCTTCATATTTCTAGTGGTATTCAAGCACTGCTCTCTGGTTCAACACTGTGTGCAAACGTTGATCAAGGTAGCCTGCTTGCCATCCTTGCACATTTTCCCCTACCCTTGACAGCTTGCCTGTTGACCTCGAATTCAACGAATGTTGACCTCCTGCACACATCATACCATGTTTGGCATTTGTCTTACGTCCTAGTATCTGATATAATGCTTGATAGTATCTTTCATTTTCTATGTTAAGTTGTGTAATCTGGGCCAAGGCTTTTCATACATTGAATTGTTGAGGCTCCTGATCAGCTCCTGCATGTGCATGACATCAAGGGAAGCATCCCTTCAACATGCGCTTACATTACGCGCCCGTGATCAATGCCATGCATCACTTCGTGTATCTTGAATTGAAAAACAGCTGCAATCACTTTCTCGTGCTCATATCATCCAGGGAAGCAACCCTCCTGCTTATGCCATCACGCCCGTCACCCCAGCGATGGGAACAGAGTACATGTTCGTGGGGCTGGGCTGTGGTGTGATTGGCGCCTACTCCCTGGCAACAGGTGAACCACTGTCAACATTTTTCAGTGTACATTCTTGCCCGTGTTTGAAGAAGCAGCACAAGCGGTTGCATGCAGCTAGCAGCCAGGCGCCTTGACTGGAGGTCTATTCCATTTCCAGTTGTGTTTGCATGAGACCCTTATGGAGGTGGGATGGGCTGTGATGTTTGTGATCCATTGTGGGCGATTATTCCCATTTTTGGAGGAGTCGCACTAGTATGTGCATGCAGTCCTCAGGGGTTGAATTAATGGTTGCAAGTGTCAAAGGAAACACAGTTGGTTTTAGGCGTGACAGCAGGATGGCTGGAGTGAACGCATAGAGTCCAAGGAGGTGGGCCGGATTGCTATGTGATGTGCTTCTGATTCAGTTTGGAACAGGACCTGCCTGAACATTCCTGGAAGTGTAAAAGATGCTAAGCTTGAGCAGGAAAGAATACACTTGTGGCTGGGCATTCAACGCACCCCCTCAGGCTTCCACACCAACTAATAGAGCATTATACAATTGATATCTGTGCCTCCTCAGGAGAGCAAGCCTACAAGTTACCTTTCCTACACTTTTACCATACTTTAGTCATTAAAACACTTGGCAACTTGTGTGCTTTTGCAGGGCAGCTGGTCTGCAAGCTGCATCTGGGCACACCGCTGACTTTCTCACACTTTGAACGACACCCTGAACAATATTTCAACCAACATCTGTGCTTTTGCAGGGTAGCTGGTATGCGAGCTGCATCTGGTCGTGTCACTGTCTTTTCTCATCTCTGAAAACACCCTAAACACCACTTCAAACAAGCTTCATGTTTTTGCAGGGCAGCTGGCCTGCTAGCTGCATCTGGGCATGCCACTGCCTCTCTCCCAAAACATCCAAAACAATACTTCTAACAACCTTTGTGCTTTTGCAGGGCAGTTGGTCCGTGAGCTGCATCTGGGCATGCCGCTGTCATCCTCACATTTTGTGTCCCTGAGCCTGTCAGAAGTCTCCACGGCACAGGTGAGCCCGAAAGAGTTTGTACATTACCACCATTTTAAGTTCTAATATTATCACTGTTATTGCTGTTTCAGTTGTGTCCATGAGCACGTCAGGAGTGCCTTTGGCACCAGTGGGCCTGTTTGCACATTGAGTATCACTCCTATTAAAGTGGTTGTTGTTTGTACAGAAATGTCTTGACTTGTGTCCCTCAGCCTGTCGGAAGTGTCCACTGCACAAGTAGGCAGCCAGGTAATGGTTTCATGAGTGTGTGAGGGGGGGCTTGATGGCAGGAGACGTGTACCTGTGCATTTGCTTTGTTGATTTGTTCAATCCAACACCCTAGCTCCCTGCCCAATTTTCTTTTGAGCACCCTGTTCACCATTATTGTAGCTGATTCTGCTGACATGCATGCAGTTTTCACAGAGCTGGTTGTTGAGCATTGTTAAGGCAAGAACTCGGTTTGTGCACTTACGCCAAGCATTGAGGGTCTGTTCCTAATCTGCAGAAAGCAAAGCATCGGTGCTGCCTGCGCTACACGGCTCATGCATTTATCTCGGGCATAGGTGGTGACAACACACACACAATGCGCCTTGCTTCAGCTTGAAGCCCAACAATGCATCTGATTAGATTGCGCCTTACTTGGCCTGAGGCCCACCAGTCTCCCAATGACCAATGCTGTTGGCAATAGTGAAGTTCACCTGTGCATTCAAGGACCAGGAGTGAACACCATAGCACACGTTTGCAGAATGAACCTTGCACAGCCTGAAGCCCTCCAGCGCATTTAACAACCAACACAGAGTTGGACAGCAGTTTCAAAGACCGGCATTGTGCAAGAGTACATCTGTTCAAAGTCAGCCACTCTCCACATGTACTGTATCAACCACGCTCCATGCGCTCCATGCATCTTTACAAATCCAAGGCCTCGCTCCTTTCATCTATATCAGCCACGCTCCACGCATTTCAAAGGCACGCTTTCAGCATTCTGAATCATTTGAGCTCACTAAGTTACACCTATTTGGCTAATGCAGGGAGAGTGTAAGAATGCTGGCAAGGTACTGCTGGCAGCGGTGCCCTCCGGAAGTGCCCATGTGTACCTTTTTGAGGTGGATGATGAGGTGAGAGCCAATTGAAGATAATTTTCTGGATTATTTGGATTGTGGGGAGAGGCCCCCCCTTGATGCACTACGCCAGTACTGGTCTAGTGGTCTGAGTTGTATTTAGGGGGGGGGGAGTGGATAATAGGGTGAGAGCTCTCCATTGATGCACAAAGCCAGTATTGGTTTCAGTGACGCTTCCCTTCTTTTTTTGAAAGCGGACGACCAGTAGAGAGCTCTGTTTTTATGCTTGCAGCCAGCGCTCATCTCAGGATCATTGATGATGTACAGGTCAGCAATGTGGAAACTATGATGCGCGCGCTAACACCTTACAAAATCATCCAAAATGTAGCATCAACATGTACAGGTTGCTGGGATAGTTCCAGTCCTTGTTCCAGTGCTAATCCTATTCCCAGTGCTAGTGCTAGTTTCATTTTTGGTGCTGATGCTCTCACTAGTTGCTTTGGCGCATATTCAGCGTGGTGGTTTCATTGTTTATAATGAAACCCAACTTGTTCAAATTTGAAGGCAATTTTGTCTTGGTTGTTGCATGGGTTGTGGTGGTGGTCGTGGTGTTGAACGCCAGTATAAATTCACACGCATCGGGGTCCGCTACAGCTCTAGGCGCTCTGACATGTTTTGATATTAAAACAATTAGATGCAAGACCAAAAAATATGACGGTCCTTGCTAGAAAATTTACGACCTAAGTAGGAGTTTGTGTTTGTGCAGATTTGACTCCCAGGTGCTTAAGATGCCCTCCTCTGCACGATGCAGGTGTCAACATGATGAATTTGAAGTCCTCTGAATTTGAAGTTCTCGAATTTGAAGTCCTCTGCACGATGCAGGTGTCAACATGATGAACTTGAAATCCTCTGAATTTGAAGTCCTCTGCATTTGAAGTCCTCTGCATTTGAAGTCCTCTGCACGATGCAGGTGTCAACATGATGAACTTGAAGTGGTAAAAATTATTGTGCCCATGCAAAGCAGACACGCAGTCCAGGCACCATTCCTACCATACTGTGTGACATGCATGTGTCAAACCTGTATGATGCAGGTGTGGACATCATGGCTTTTGATTGAGAAATCAATCATGCATTTTTTTTCTTTCTTTCAATCCAATGTCATGTAGGTTGGTACCCTAGAAGCAATCAATGCCAGGCAGACTCCCCCCTCGCCACGTGCTGAGGACGGCTTACCAAAGGTGAGAGCCTCACAGTCACGAAATTGAGAGCATCAGGTGAGAGTACTACTGTCACAAAATGGAGGTGAGTGCCTTACAGAGGCAAGAGAAAAAAGAAAGAGAGAAGATAGCTAAGAGCCTCACACAACTGAGGTCCTGTCAATGCAAAAAAAAAGCTATTGTACAGCGTGAAAGGCTCTCACTAATAAGAAGGGCGGCTTTGAAAAGCACTGTGCAGGGCGCTTCAGGTCATACCAGCCCGCCGGAACGATGCATTACAGGGGAATATCCCAGCAGATATTTCAGCCCAATGTGTAGCAGCACATCACGGAAACATCCCAGCAAATATTTCAGCCCAATGTGGCAGCACATCATGGGATCATCCCAGCAAAGTTTGAGCCCAATGTGGCAGCACATCACGGGAACATCCCAGCAAATATTTTAGCCCAATGTGGCAGCACATCAGGGGATCAAGTTTGCAGCCCAAAAAAGGGCCGTAATGAGGGGCAGGCATGTTCCTTGGAAGGGAAGAATATTTTGTGAAAGGGCCATGTTAAGGTGCAGGCATATTCTGTGGAAGGGAAGTATGTTGTATGGAAGGGCCTTGTTAAGGGAAAGGCATGTTGTGTGGAAGGGCCTTGTTAATGGGTAAGCATGTTCTGTGGAAGGGAACTGTGTTGTGTAGATGGCAAGTGAAAAAAGAGCATTGACAAGGGCAAGCATATTTATGGAAGGGAAGTAACAAAACGGCAAGCATGCTCTGTGGAAGGGAAGTAAATGGAAAGGAACCAGCAGCTTGCTGTGTCTTAGCACTGCGTGCCCTGGTAAATGCCATTCCCCCAAAGTTGCAAAACATGCTTTTAAACGCAGAGAATTTAGAGTGTTCAAAATGCGTACTTTGCTGTGCCTCTGGAAATCCCTGCGTGCTATGTACAGGTTCCTAGGGCAGAAGGCCTGCAGTCAGAACGCCTGACTGGTAGCCTGACTGCGGGCCACACCCTTGGCCATCCATGCCAGTCATGTGCACATTCAAATGCAGAAAGCCTTCAGTCAAAATGCCAGACTGCAGGCCTGACTGCAACACATTCCTGCATGGCTTTGTGGTTCCTACAGGCCATGTATCAAGAAGGGGGCACGTCTCCTGCGCACCTCAGGCATCACCCCTTGCCCCCGCCCATACCGCCCCCGCCTCTTCGGCAGCACCACAGCACCATACAGCTGCAGCCGAGCTTGCAGTACCAAGGCAACAAGCAGCAGCAGCAGCAGCAGCAGCAGCATTCCATGCAACTGCAACATCAACAGCAGAAGCATTTCCAGCAGCCACACCACCAACAACAACCACAGCAACAAAGCCACCAGCAGCAGGAGCTTGGTCGCTACCCTCCTGGACCTACACATATGGGACAGCCATCGCCACCATTGCAACGGCCGCCCTTGCCCCCGCAGCCGCAATCCCGGCTGCAGCAGCCCAATTTAGTACCAGGGGCATCGTCCCAGCACCCACCTTTGCCTCCACGGCAGCACACAAATATGCAGCAGGGCCTGCAAGCGATGCCAGGCCCACCACTCAATCAACGTCCCATGCCCCCACAGCAGCAAACAGGAACGCAATAGCCAAGCACAACTGCTTTCCCTGGGCTGTAGGTACAGCAAAACTGCCCAGAGTTAGGGAACAAATGCAACACAGATACAGCAGCTGAGCACAGTGCCAGTGCAATCATCCTGCCAGCATCAGCCCATACCTTTCAGCATCCACGCGGTGTGCTCGTCAGTCGGAATCCCTTGGGAGGCAGTTGAGTTGAGTCACTCAGAAGCCAGTCGAGTTGGAGTCTCTTGCAGCGCCTCACCACCTCAGCATCCGCCCGCGCCTCAGAGTCAGCGGCAGGCTGAGCCCGCACCCATCCATCTGCCCATCCATTTGCGCCTCAGGATCAGCAACAGTAGCAGACCGTCCTCCTGCCATCCATCCGCGCCTCTAGCATCCACTCGCGCCTCAGAATCAGCAGTGGGCTGAACCCGTGCCATCCATCTTCCCGTCCAGCTGTGCCACAGAATCAAGAGCAGGACCTTGTGCTCCCAGCATTCAACCGCGCCCCCAGTATCCACTTGCGCCTCAAGTTCGCACCTACAAGGCTTCAGACATGCTCAGAAAAGGTCTGAGTCGCCTCAAAAGGGCCTCTTTGCCCCTATTTTGCCACTCAGCTAGACCCTTTGCCTGGGACCTAGGTATGTCCAATAAGCAATGACGCTCCCTGACCACCATCAGCAAGCAAACCAACCCATTGCTGCACTTGATTTTCCAGGACTAAAAGCAGCTCTACGGTGTCGGTGTGGATGCATATTAATGTGTTTATGGTCCTCCGTGTGGCAAAGGCCATCACCATGCCAATGCTCATGAGTTGGAAATTTATCACACTTGCCAGCCAACCTCCATATGCATTACAGCCACCATCAGGGCAGCATGCGCAGCACCAAAAATATGGTCCTTAGAAAGACCTTCAGTAAGCAGAGAGATGAGAGAAGCAATATAGAGATGCAGCAATGAAGTGTGGTGTCTGGCAGTTTGCACTTTTGTGTTGTCGCCTAATGGGTTTGTTGTGTTGCCTTGCCACCGGCCCTCATGCTTGCTTCATTTGGGTCCGTGAATTGCTAGTTTTTCATCATGTTTAGGCTGACAGCCTAAGGCTGTTGCAGACCTCATCCAAGCGCAGGTCAAGGGAACCTTTCCACTTGGCAACAGATTTGGTTAGTTTTAGCTGGGTATACTTACAATGACTTTCTGCAAGGTAGTTTGGTTGCTCGGCTTGCTGGACTATGGCAGCCAAGCAGAAGCTCCACTAAGGCATACCTTTGCCGTGTTATTTAATTTAAGACAGATCGTAGTGGACAGGTGTTTGAGAGTCCTGCATGAAATTGAGCGCTCATTGTACTTTGAGGGGCGTTATCGTGGCTCTGTATGACTAAATTGATGCTTCATTAAAAACAAAGCATTTGTACAACATGGGTACCCCAATAATACGTCTTGATGTGTGCTTTGCTTTGCCTTTTTTTGACCATGACCTATGTCTTTCCAACTCACAAATAACACTAGAAGGTACAAAACTGCCTCTGTGTGTGTTTCTATTTCTCACTTTTTTTAAGCAAAGCAGCATGTCAATGCCAGTACTGCCTGCTACCAAACAGCTTAATGTCCTTCAATTTGAAGTCAAAGTCATAGGCTCAAACAACGCAAGCATCACCCCCCCCCCCCCTCAATGCACTCATTGAGAAAACTGTAAACATGCACTGCTTTTTTTAGCGCACAGAGAAAGGAAAGGCCTGCACAAAGAAAGATAAGGCCTCCACCTGAGACTTTTCAATATGCAATGACGAGAGACAAAATTAGACCTTTTTCAAGGTCAATTTTTTTGTGTAATGAAAAAGGCAATGATGCGCAGACCAATGGTCACTTTCATTAAAGGATTGCTTGTCATGTTTTCGGGTTAGTATCACAGAAAGCAAGTGCTTCCAGACAAACCGACCGGTTGCTGGCTTGTTGGTATAAGAGGAGCAGCTCACGTGCAAAAGATTCTTTTCCGGAGTTGTTTCTCTTCTTAGCAGAGACCCTTTTGGGACATTGTCAAGTCCTTGGGCAAATGTAAACCTCCACATGTATAATATTCTTGTTCTGGTTCACAAATGTGAAGATGCCCAAGGTTTCAACATGATTAGTGGAGGACAAGTAAGGGGTCTGGTGGGGACTCAAGCCCTTCAGTCCTTTCCTTAATGCACGCAGCCTATTTGTAAGCGTACAATTATTTCCTTTTAAAAGAGCCACGTGGTTGAGGAGTTTTGGAGGCTCTCGCGGAGAGAGAGGAGGACACAAGAACATATTGACAATTTGTTGAGGCGAACTTGAAGGTGCACATCCTAAACATGATCATGCGCATCACACACAACTCATGTCAGGAACACCCTGCTGCACAAGCTCCCCTCTTACGGACGGCCCAGGGTTGCTCGATAGGGGGTGCAGTGCTGCATGGGGGATGTGAAGTGGAACAGCTCATTCTGGCGTTTTGGTCCTTGCGAATGTGTCTGCTTATTTTGTAGGATTTTTTTTTACAATTTACTCCTAAATCATTTGAACCTGTGGTGAGACCCATAAGCTAGCTTTTTGGCTGGGGAACCTTTCCTTAACGCATGCGGCCTTTTCTGGCTAGCATAGTCTTTTCTTTTCTTTTGCACCTACACTTATGAGCAGAGGTCCTATGGTGGGGGCTGACTTGCTTGTGTAGACTTGCACTTCCTCTTGGTCTCAAGGGTGGGGCCGTGCCCTTCAGGACAGGTGACCTTTCCTTAATGTACGCGGCCAGACTTGGACGTAGTGTTTCTTTCTTTCTATGAGCAGAGGTGCAGTGTGCTTGCAAGGAAAAAAAGGCTACGCCATCCAAAAAGCCGCATACATTAAAGTAAGGTTCCCTAATTAGCAAGGGTCTCTCCAAAGGGCCCTCAAACCTAAACTTGACACAACCAGCCCTTGAGAAAGCCAGAAACAGACCTAATGGGGATCTGGAGGTTTGTCCGCCATGCTCCTGGACGTCCGGACTCTCTTTCTCCTGCTCTCCACCGCCAGGCCATGCATACCCTGCCGCCACGCAAACTTTGAACCCCCCCTCGGGAGTCCCCTGAAAATGAAGTGCATGCCTGGTGTTAAAGGGTTACAAGGGGGTGGCCTACAGCCCGAGAATCTGGCTGATTGGCTGCTGGTGAAACATTCTCACCAGGAACAAAAATTGAAACCAATCCTAACAAAAAAATGAAAATCTGTACGAGTCTTGATTTAGAAAGGCATTGACCTCAAAATCATTCAAAATGTGGGAGCTCACCAAAAGGAATAAAACCAGTGGAAGCTGGGCAAAAGTATGTAATGGTTTAAAAAGATTAGTGAACAGGTCCTTGTATTTTCTGCGCAGGTCACACAACTCACAGCAATTGCAATAGAAAAGAACATGTTTCTCGTCCTGGACTTCAGCACGTCCACACTTATCACAGATATTTTAACCACCCAAACATTTACAAAGGTTTACAAGGGAACATAACCTTCAGCCAGATAATTTGGCTGCTCAGTGCGTTGAAAGAAATCCATCAATTCAGAGATAAAACGATAATTGCCATTGTCTTGATACTGGAAAAAACGAAATACGTCCTCAGAGCCAGCATGGGAGAAATAGAAAGATCCTTCTTCATTTATCACTATTCTGTGTGCAGAGAAGTCAAAGAAAAGATATGCATACTTCCTTCTAAGACAGCACAAAAAAGTGCAAGAGCAAAGAAAAATAGCATGCCTTTCATCTTGTAATTGTTCTGAAGAACATAAATCACAATGAGGTGTGTGTCCATGCCAAAGAGAAGTTTCAACTCGAAGCTTGTGAGCGTGCAAACGGAAGCAAGCAATATTTCTTTGCATATGCCTACCCAAATCCAGATACAAATACCTAGGAGTATGGAGAGGTCTACCACCCAACCATTTACAGGATTTGATCTTCAAGCAGTGGGCACGAAGCTTAAAACTACTCGCATTCATTATGACTCCTTTATCCACTGGATCTGGCAGATCCTTCAGTAAATATGATGGGATACAGAAGGCCACCCTAGGGTGTGCGTGCCTGGTGTTAATACTAGTTTTCCTTGGGCCGCATGCTTCCAGGAACCCACCGGACCCACACTAGCTTCCCTCTTATCCTCTGGTGAGGGAGACTCAAGGTTCTTTGAAGCAATATGTCACCTTTCCCTTAATTGATATAGGGAGTGTTCTCACTGCCTACGTAGTTTTTTTTTCTTTTTTTTCTTCTTCATCAATGTTTGGATAACATGATAAATCAATTTGGATGCTAACGATTGAGCCTGCCTGGTCAAACCCAAGGTGATAAGAGGTTTAATGGTGTTGTCATTACAAAAAGTGCCTGCCACACCATCTAAAATGATGTGCAGGGTCACCTTATTGTTCCTGTTTGTGTTTCTTGAGCTGCGGGTATTGAGCCTGGTTATAGTGTTGGCATGCTGGGCAGTTACAGCTTCCAGAGTGGGGAAGGGGTCGGTATGAGGGCGGGATATAATTTCAACAAGATGAATGTCCCTGTCTTGGGGAGAGATCTTGGTAGGATCCAGGTGGGCAAGCCGGCTTGGGATAGAGCGCACGAAGACAGCATCAGGGCGGCTTTGGTGCCAGGCAAAGGAGCCAGTACCATTAGGAAAAAAACAGTCAAAAATAGTACAGGAGACATTCTTAGGGACTTTTGTGTCCTGCTCCAGGAGTCTTTCATTCCGACTGGCATCCATAATAAGGGACGAGCCAATAAGGGACGAGCCATATCTGCTTTTGCTGAGGGCTTCAACACACTGTGGCAGCTTCTGGCAGAAGCTAAGGCCAACATGGTGCCTATTCGTATGCATCCCATTCATTGTTGGTTTAAGGCATTTAAGGGAAACGTGATTTATGCTGTCCATTTTGCAGCATAATGTGCAACATGCAGAGGTGGAAGACACAGTGAATCTGATGGCATGTTTTTTGGGTGTAAGTTGTGTTCGTGCGACATTTTAAAACATTAATCTGATGTTTAGGGGTATTTTTATATATCACTCCAAAAGGAATTGCTGATTTCTTTGTTGGCAAGTTGAGTGGGTGGGATATGAGTTGTGCAAATTTGCAGAGGGGATCAATTGGTCTACACTGCCAGGCATGCTCTATCTCGTGTTTCTTTCTCAAATTTCATGCTGATCACTATTTTTCATGAAAGGGTTACAAGGGGTTGGTCGGGTTGGTCTACAATCCGAGACTCTGGCTGATCAGCTGCTGGTAAGACATTATCAACAGCATCAAAAATTGAAACCAGATCCAGACAAAAACTTTGAAAATCTGTATGAGCATTTATACAGAAAAGCAATGATCTTAGGATCAGTTTTAGTTCCCTCCAAACGTTCTGCTGTCTTTACCTCAAGAAAAGAAAAGAAAGGAAAAACTACGTAGGCAGAGGAAACTCTCCCTACATCAATTAAGGAAAAGGAGACACATTGGCCCAGGAGAGCCGTGAGTCTCCTCCAATACAAAGCTACAAAGACGAAGGGCTAATGGGGATCTAGAGGGTTATTGGAAGCACCTGGCTCCAGAACCTGGCTGTGAGAAGCATAACTGTTTTCCATAGCACGTCTAGTGGTTACAAGCTTGTTTGCATACAGAACAGAATGTGCATGAAGTGTTTTAGCAAGTTTATTGGCTCATTGATGGTCCAATCCAAGTTGTTTAAAATGATTCAAGGTGTGATCAGTATAGAAAAAGAAAAAGAAAAAGAAAAGTCTACGCAGCCCCGAGGCCGCGTGCATTAAGGGAAGAACCCCTAACAAAAGTTAGAGGCCTCACCAAGAGGCCCTCCACCTAAACTAGACAAAACTAGCCTAGAAGAGAGCAAGAAGCAGAACTAATGGGGATCCGGGGGATTGGCCGCCATGCCCCTGAGCGCTCGGACTCTCCTTCTTCCATCCTCAGCCGCCTCCTGATCAGTATAGCAGGTCTCACCAACACCCAGAAGCATAGTGTGGAGAGTCACGATTTTATCACTGACGAGCTTGCAGAGGTCAGCATGTTGCCGCTGTGCCACCTGCAACTGTTGACCAGGCCTCGTGTCTTCACAGTACTTGATTTCAATCAAGTGCACATGCCGCTGGTTTACATGGAGTTGGTGGGGCTGTCTCACGCAGTTGGCTGTTGAGGTCCTCTGTGTTGGGTTGTGTCTGCTGCGTAGCGCATGGTATGAGCGAGTGGAAGGAGGAGAAGAAAGATTGGGTTTGGCTTTATAGGGAGTAATCAGTATAGCATCAGGACGACTGGATGTGAGTCTAGATCTCCTAGGAAAATTTCTTGGAAAGAGGTAAGGGGTTATACTGTTTGAATTCTGTTTGATGCATGTGCAGGGATTTGGAGGTTGTGTTGCGCCAGCCTATCATCACTCCCTATGTCCATGTTAACCAAGCCTACCCCCAAAGGGCTTTTGCTAAGAGCTTTGATGATCATTCTTCCAGCAACATTGTGACGTTCAGTTTTCATGTTGGAGATGATGTGGTTTTGGCAGCCTGCCTGCCTGAGCCTGAAAGCATTTTACCTCATATCTCTTTTAAAAATCCTATAGCAAAAAATTGTTAAAAACTGTTAAAAACTTGACAGTAACCCTGAAACAATAAAATTGCAAAGGCTCTTGGCATGTCACATTAAATCGTGGTTATTGCTGGATCACTGCAGAAACATGTGTGTAAGGTATGACCTGTATTTAAGTGGGGTTCTTTTATTGGATGCTCTCTCATTTAACCTTCTGTTCCACCTTCCATTGAGTTTTGGCTCTGTTTTTGTTATCCCTGACCTTGTGCCAGGGGTGCCTTGTCCCTGATGTAACACTAACCTGGTGTAGCTGGTCCGCACCCTGTGTCTGTCCCAGACATTCCCTGCATGCTGCAGCCAAGCCAGAATTGTTTAGCGAGATTGAGAGCAGCTCAGCAGCAACATGAGGAAGAGCAGAAGTCAGTACACTCGCAACCCTAGCCAGCAGCTTGAGTGAACCTGTCCTTTGTTGCATGGTTATTGGCAACCCTGGACGTTAATGTCATGTGTACTACCTGCTTCAAGAACAATCAATGTGCAATTACGGTAATTCAGCATGACGATTCACTGCCCTCTTGTAGACATTCGAATTCTGTACGCACACTTGGCATGCATACATCCCAGCCGGAATGCCATACACCATAAAAAGCAAAAGCAAAGCGTGAGCCTTATTCCCTCAAATCGTGCTTGTGCACAAATTCTTTATCCTTTCCAGCTGAGGGGAAATGCAAGGATTGCAAGGGTCACAGGGGGAAAAAGGCATGTTCATAAATGCACATGAGGTCATGAAGGAAAAAAGGAAGTTTGTTGTTACCCTGGTTTAAAGAAATATCAATATCCCAGGGGGGTTATCTGAGCATGTGCCCAGATATGCTCCTTTTTTGCATTTTATGTGCGCCCATTCAAAGCCAATGCATCTGATTGGAACATTGTTTCCCTCTAGGGTGTAGCTGGCGATCCAAGCTAACAGAGCATATGCTCAGACCTGTGTGAGTCGCCCTGTGTGCTTAGATAGGCTGGGCTAAAGCTCACATGGGGCACATAAACCCTAATTTGGGGAAATTTGCTGAAATTGCCACATATCACCAACCACTGGGTCTTTCCACTCCATTTTTTTTGCAATGATTTTCTTTTTCTACAAGGACCCTACATAAGTAAAAACACCCAATTTGCTGCAGTGGGTGGTCAGATATGGACTTATGGTGGTGGAAACTTGGGTTCGCGCCGCGGCTGATTAGGCATGTGTGCCCCAACTGGCACCTTTTGAACTCTAGTGCTACAGAAAAGCTACCAGAGGAACCCAAATTTGAAAAGTGCCAGTTGGGGTACACCTATGCACGGGAGCATGCAAAAACCAGGCAAATTTAGGCCTCAGCTGACCCCCTCTGTCAATATCCTGGGAATTCACATGGTGAATGGTACCTAGACAGGGCATCCTGTGGGAAACATGAAGATGTAAAAAAGAAAAAATTGTGCTCAAAAAGCGAGACATACTTCTGACATGCAAGATCACTGTCATGCACATTTCACTGACCTGGCAGCACACGGCACTATATGGATGGTTTAAGGTCCAGGGACTAGGTAACTCTAGCGCAAAGGATGGAACCACTGTTTCCAGCAAGCCCCAGGGGAAGTGATATTCTGTGTTAGCTCAGCTGCTCTCCCCATCAGAAGCAGCACACAGACTTACACCCAAATCATACTCCCTGTGGTTGCTTGGCTGCCTGCCCTGCTCGCCCCAGACTCAGACAGCTCTCCACTCAGTCATTAGTCATGCTTTACAAGTTATTTGGGTACGTCCAATATCATTTAGGTATATGCGAACATTCTCAGTGACTGGCTCTGCCAGTTGCTCCAGGTCTAGATAAATATCCCATCCAACTGGCCAATCCAGAATTACGCAGCAACAATAATACAGCGTGACTGAGCAGACCTGGGGATTGGATCATCTGAACAGCACATGTTGTTCATCGGAATCACAGATACCACAGATCTAGACCGGAGAAGCACTATTGGACCAAATAGCCTGTTCAACTCGAAGAGTGTGTACTCGCAGCCTGAATCTGGCAGTGTTATGAAGAACATGATGGGGAAGATCCAAGTACATGTATTTAGGCATTGTGTAAGGAAGGTGAATTTCATGTGCATTTCTGACAGGAGCGGAAATACTGAGGCCTGTAACCAGACCTGGCCAAAAAATTGCTCGATCCACAAAATTTGGACTGGCAAGAAAAGATAAGAGACCATGTTATTTGCTGCAGTCTGGTGTAGGGCGGAGGCACCGTGTATCCCTTCCACCAGATGTATGAGAACCGTGTACCCCTTCCACCATGCATGAGAAACATTTTTTAAAGGGAGAGGTCAATGGGGATCAGGAGGCTCACTAGCGGTGCCCTTTGCCTGACCTCGGTACCGGTGATGAGGGTTGTAAGACATATTCTCAAGAGCATGTCCGGTACTTGCAAGTTTGCGTGCTGGAAGGTTCGGAGCAACTAGTAACTTTATGGGAGTCAAGGCCCGTTGCTCAGCTGTTCAAGAGGCAACAATGTATGATAGGTGCACATGACACAAAACAAATTTAACTCCACAACACCCCCAACGATTGAACAACGCTGCGGAAAGTGGAAACAAATTTCCTAGCACGTGAACAAGACTCACAGATTCTAAATGGCTTAAATGATACAATCCATTTTATTCATCAGCCTTTTATCAATAGCTTATAATGAACGACCTTGTTCATACTGAATTTCGTTGCAGAACTGGCAAATTACAGACTTCTTAAGAAAATCTAAGATATGATATTATATACCCGTTATTATAAACCGTTATCCCCGAGCGTTGCTGATCCATTTCATAGCCTTCTTTGATATACCGATATAATAAAAAAAGATGTTTTATAAGGTGTATTAGTATCATTATTGGTTGAATCCGCTGTATTGCATGCCTTGATTTACTGTCATGGGCAAAAGAAGAGGAGGGGGGCAGACTGGGAGGGAGGACCAATATGGGTAAGCCCTCCTTCATAATGTGTGTGTGCGTGTGTGTGTGTGTGTGTGTGTGTGTGTGTGTGTGTTTGTGTGTGTGTGATTGTGTGATGCTTATTGTTATGGCGTGGGTATGATTAAATGCTGAAGGAAAGCTCTCCGAAAGGCCTCCAGTCATAAGTGCTTTGTATGGTTACTGAGGCGCAGAAGAAAATTGTGCAAGAGTATTTATCTTGTCTTTTCTGCTTAAGTGCGCGCGCATGCACACGCACGCACACACACACACACACACACACACACACACACACACACACACACACACACACTGAACCTCCTAAATTCAGGGAAGCTGGCACATCCCAAGACGCAGACGAGCGCTTCCAGTTTTCCTCAAAGAGCAGCAGGGGGGGAGGCTCAGCAGGCTCCCAGGTGGGGTTTTAGAGGTGGCTTGATTTAATATGGCTCTAGTAGAGTATCATTTGATCCAGGAGTTGGGATAGTCTTTGTATGGTTCTGGGCCCATTAGCCCAACCGGTTCAGTGTGAACTCTGATGTGCATTTGTAAGGCTCAATGAAAGGTCTTCAGTCAGGGCACTAGACTGAAGTTGCTCTCTATCCACACTTGTCTTGTCCCATGCGTCGTCGCCTGTACCATCAAGTGCGTCGTCACTGATACTGTCA
The DNA here is from genome assembly GCA_914767535.2 of Dunaliella primolecta. Taxonomy (NCBI): domain Eukaryota; kingdom Viridiplantae; phylum Chlorophyta; class Chlorophyceae; order Chlamydomonadales; family Dunaliellaceae; genus Dunaliella; species Dunaliella primolecta. The sequence goes on along the minus strand of OU611763.1, from coordinate 6,886,756 downwards.
GCCTCATGCCCCATCCGCACCCTGCTTGGCCTACCCTCTTGCGCGATCCTGAATAGGAGCTTGCAGCATCCTCAAGCTGCAAACCACAATGAACCCTTTCCTCTGAAAAACCTGAATATGTACACCTCAAAAACACATTGGGACCTTTGTTTATTTCTCATGCTCACCACAAGAATCAAGCCATAACCATATTTGGATACAGGTCATTCTTTGTCATCGGTCATTGTTATAAAATGATGATCATTGCTAGCCTTTAGTTGTTCCTACAAACTTGTCTGCTTTTGTTTTGCTCCTGCCTCCTTTTTGTGGATTAAGATGGCTCGTCAGCTGCTCAAGTGGAAGCTCCATTTCAGTCTGTCTCGCGTTCGCATCCCACAGAGTACCTTGTGCTGCTGACTTGACAGAAAAGCTCTTGGCCAATACATCATCAGTGACGGCTCTGGCTTAGCCCAGCAAGAATGTGTGCACATGTAGTAGGAAAACATCTCTGCATGCACGTGATGATGACTGGCCTTCAAAGTTAAAAGGACGCCACACGTGCATGTGCCTGATGCGCACAGACAAGGTGCAAGGCATATATAGGAACAAAGTTAAAAGGACACCATATGTGCATATCTGTGGTGTGCGCAGATAAGGCACAAAGCACAAGGCATGACCTTTGTTACCAGCACACTTGCACGTTTGTGGTGCGCGCAGACAAGGCACAAGGCAGGGCATGACCTGTCTTACCAGCGCCACGTGCCCAAGTTCCTGCAGAAGTACTCACACCTGCTCGGCAAAGGCGCCAAGGTAGAGCATGGTGTCAATACGCAAAGAACTGCTTGGCAAGGGCGCCAATGTAGAGTATGGTGTCAATGAGCAAGAACTTGTTTGGCAAGGGCGGCAAGGAGGTGCAACTTATCATTGCAATTGAGAGTATTAACTGTCAAGAATTGCTTGGCAAGGGCGACAAGATGGAGCACTGTCTCAATGTGCAAAGAACGGCGAGGACGCAGGGGTGGCACATCATATCAATCTCCAGAGGAACCAGAGTTGGAGGGAAGCTCCTGGCCGCGCCTTGTTTAAGGATACCAGCCTTAAGTCGAGAATGTCCCTCTTGCCCTTCAAGATGGGACATTGATGCAGTGAAATAAGTGGGAGCCTGGATACCAGCATCATATGGATCATAAATGTTGCTCAATGGAGGTAGGCCTGTCATGAAGTCTTAGCTTATACAATAAGCCAGACGCACGTCTGTAGTGTGCTGTTCAGCTTTTGGACACACAGGCATGTGTTGGATCTTGTTACGCAGCTGATCCGTTGCATCTGGCTCTCATGAAAATGTCGCACATTTGTTGTATCTTGAAGGGTGTGCAGGCTGTGCAAACAGATGATGATTTGCTGGGCTTGGCCACTGATGAAGGGGATATGTGTCTTAAGCCTTACCTGCTCAGAAAATGCTGGATGCACATGCCCGGGGGTTGCCCAAAACAAGCTATAAATTTTAGGAATCTATATGTTACACATCAGCGCACATCAGACAAGTTAGACGAGGATGAGCTGGTTGTGGCCATGCAGGAAACAGAGCCAACATTCCATTCTATAGATTTTGTTCAATCACAATTAATTAATCAGGAAGCACCGGATGCGCTGGCTGAGGAGGAGCTTGTGGCGGTCACGCGGGGAACATAACCAGTGCTTGTAAATGTGTAATTTTCCCAGTGCTTGCTTGCTCTCCATGCCCTCCATGGTGCTCAGGGTGCCCCTGCAATGCAGATGGTGCAGATGAGGGATGAGCCTGTGGTGAACTGTGCAAACAATTGGTGATGGCTACTGCTTTTGAGTGCTGTACAGGGAGCCCCTGGCAATGAAGATGGTGCAGATGAGGATGAGCCTGTGGTGGCTAATGCGAAAAGGCCAAGGGACAGCGATGGAGAGGATGAAGATGGAGAGGACAATGTAGAGGAGGTGTGTGTGTGGGGGGGTCAAGTTGGGTAGGGTGGGTCAGCTGGACTAAGCAGGTTTAGAGGAGCACGTAAAGGCTTACTACAAATGAACTTTAACATATGTGCATATTGTAAGGAGAAACAGGGCCGAGCACACAGATGTTTGCAATTTTGGTCCAGTTTTAATCTGGACCAGGGAAGCTAGGCGCTCAAGTTTGCAAGCACATGCTGGCGTATGTCAGAAACTATGCATGTTTTGTTATGAGGACCTTTCCTTTGGTTTTACCTGCACCTTCTCTTCGTTTCCTTTGTTGTTGTTCTTGCTGTGGAGCACCCGGCATCCTATGTGGCATGTTCCAATGCACAGTGAATAATTTCAATTTTGATGCTGTGTGAGCACTTGTGTGCACTTTGGGCACTTGGAAACCCTTCTCCACAATGCAGGCATTCACGCTGACAGGAACTGAATAGTGATTTGCCTTTTGAAAAGAGCGCGCTTGCTTTTCCAACGCAGTGACCTGAGTTGCTGTTCCCACTCCCATGCCAATGTGGTAACTTGAGTAGCTGTTTGTCTTTTGGTAAACAATCTTGCTTGCTAGGTTTTCAAAATTTTCATGTGCATCTCTTGCAAATGAAGCTTCAAATGATAGTTTGAAATCAATGGTAGCACAATTGCCTGTTCATGCCCATAAAGGTGCCCAGGGTTGATTTCATTTACAACCAACTGGAGTTTTCTTGCTCCAGTACAATGATGACAGGCAGGCTCGCACTGTGCCTTAGAGGCGCCATCAGCCTTCTTTCAGACTGTCTTTCTTTCAGTCTTTCAGTCTCTCTTTCAGGCTTTCAGACACTGCGCCTCCGAGGCGCCATAGGCCTTCTTTCAGATTAGTTTCCTTTCCTTTCAGTCTTTCAGACTTTCAGACTCTGTGCCTTAGAGGCACCATAAGCCTTCTTTCAGATTAGTTTTCTTTCAGTCTTTCAGACTTTCAGCCTTTCTATCAGAGTTTCAGACACTTTGCCTTAGAGGCACCATAAGCCTTCTTTCATCTCCTGTCTGCTCTGTTTGTAGGCTGACTGCATTGCGGCAGCAAGCAACGCTTTCAGTGCTTTTTTGACGTCCGTTCCACACAGAGTGTCTGGTAGTGAGCCATGGCGGTTCACTTCAAGTTGACTCCAAGGAGTTCACTTTGTGTGTCTCAATGGATTCTCTTTCCTCACAGGATGCCTTACGGCGAGCCATGGAGGACAACCCAGAGCTTGCAAAGGAGTTTGAAGGCAAGCTGCAGCAGAAGGTGGGTGGTGGTCGGGTTTAGAGTTTAGGCTAAGGTTTACCCTGGGAGGACAGCCCAAAGCTCTCCAAGGAGTTTGGGGGAAGAGTTTAAGATGCTGCAATTTTGGAGGTGGGTGGTGCTTGAAGCACAGCAAAGTTCCTCTTCTTTCTCTTACGACTGCTACAATGTGAGGCCTGGGAGGGCTCGTTGAGACACCTGAATGAAAGCCTCCTTTTACCATTATGTCTACTATGGGGGTTCAAGATCAGCATGCCCACACTCATGGAGCTGTGGCAGTAGATACTGGAAGGCTTGACAGCTCCTTTATCAAACTATGCTCAATTGCGGAAGACTAAAATCCAAAATGTCATGCAGTTTGGCAACTGAATTCAGGTGCTACCTCCAGCATCTTCACCCTCCCTTCCCCACGGGGATCTAAACGCCAGCATGACATGACTCCAGGCCCAGAGGTGCCTGTGGTCCCTGACGTGTGCAAGCACTCTTTGCTCAAAGAAAGACTTTACCCAAAATGCTATGAGAGATGTTTTTTTGCCCTTGACCCACCCAAACATTATGTCTTTCCCTAGTTTTCATCGCCATCAACATTTCATTGTTGTGTTCTTGATTTGATGTTTTGCAGCTGGGCCAAGCCAGGGCTGCCACAGAGAAGGATGCAGGCAACCGCGCCTTTGCCAGCAAACAGTATAAGGAAGCAGTGGAGCACTTCACAAAGTGCATCGAGCTAGACCCTGGGTGAGTAGTGAGTGCTTTGTCCAAAGTGACCAAAGTGCAGTGACCAAAGTGGCCAAAGTTACTAGAATGCAATGGACAAAAGTGACAAAATTCATGGACAGTGACCAAGCACAGTGACCACGGTGCAGTGGCCGAAATGATAAGGTGCATTGGCTACAGTGGCCGAAGTACGTTGACCAAAGTGACCGAATTAAATTGATCCCTGGGTGAGAATCAACAACAATGGGTGAGCATCAATATTAGGGCTGGCATCAAATACAATGCAGACCGCACGGCTATGCACAGAATGCATGCAGTGGGGTCAGTGTACATGCTGACAAACCCTGCATATCCTTTTTGGGGGGAATTATTAGTAATGGGTGCAAGCGATGCACTGTAGGGGTGTTCACCCCCCGAGGTGACTTTCACCAAATGAGTTCAAAATTTGACATTAGATGTACATTTGGTAAATATTAAGGGCTGCATACTTGGAATTTCGAAAATCGCCCAGGGGGGTAAGCAGGAGCGCCCCCAACCTTGTATCAGGTCAGATCATGGACGCATCCCACACGATCCCTTATAGCTGGCCAGCAAACAGTTCAATTCTTGTCATCTTGAATTTGACAGGTGCCTGCTATTGAGACCTTTCTGTAGATATGCTGTTTGTGGAAGACAACGCCCAAATGGGCAAGCTGGCCTGGGAGATGTGCGTTTTTTGCCATTTTGGCCACTTTGCTCACACGAAAAGTGGCATTAAAGATGTGGAGGGCTATTTCCCTCTTCCCAGTTAAGCACATGTTTTTAGCATAGTATGATGTAGCAGCATGAGCAAAATGGGGCAGAAACAATGTTGCTCAAGGCTAATGCCTGCCAGAATCGTGGTTTTTAACTGCTGGAAACGCACGTTTGGGCCCACCCCTGACCAACCATGCAAAATTTTAAGGTCATTTTTGTGGCAAACCTATCCTTATATCACAAGGTATCCAACAGTGTGCTGCTTGACCAAAACGGATGACTTTCAGAGTGACCCCCAATTTGGGGTGCTCATTTGCCTAAGTGCTTACACCGAAAATGGGTTTTTAGCGCATAAGGGGCCTCCAGGATACTTGTTCTGGCACGAAACTCGGCATGGGGGTCCAGCATGGTGTTTTGAAGGGGCTGTGTGTGGGAATTTGGGAACGCGCAGGTGCGTGGGTGCCTGCTGGGGGAAACACGCTCATTTTTTAGGGGTAAAAATCATGCAAGGTGTGGAAGCATGCTGAAGGTGTGTTGATAGTCCTATCATCGCGAAAATTTGCACATGCATAAAAAAATTTAGGAAACTGCCACTAGACAAAGTTCCATTTCCCACTCTTCACCACTCAGTGACTGGGACCAAGCTGTCCACATGCCCTTGTTTGAGCACACCACCATGCACTGCTCCCTGGTCCTTGCACACCATCCCCTGAAACCCTTTCCAGACCTCACAGGTGCCCATAGCAGCCCTACAACACAGGGCCTGCAAGGTTTGGGGCAGCGCAAGGTCAGCTGTCAAGCATTTTGCGTTTTGGTGACGAGCACGCAGGGTGTGTGTCAGGTGTGCTGCAGTGGTGTTTCCAAGCTTCAAATGCGTGCATTTGAACCTTATTGACCCTAGCATATGCTCCTTGAGTGCTGGAGTGCACAGTGCAGGCCAGCTGGGGTGCGTGCGTGTGCAACAGACCCCTTGCCACCCACACAGCATGGCCCCAGCACGCAGCTGCAGCCATCTGTGCACAGGATGCCCTTCTTCATGTCTTGTTACAGGTCTGGCACAGGGTGGGGCAGGCTGTTCGGGCTGCTGCTGGCTCCAGGGTGCTCCTTCCTGCTGGTCAAACCTCTGCTACAGCTGCTGCCTCTCCAACTGTGTGGAGTCGCTGCCTTAAAATTAAGGGAGTTATTCAGTGAATATCAAAGAGCAAGCATGCCCCAAAACCGGCGAGGTTGGTGGCCCGTCAGGAAGGCGATATCGTCAAACCTGTCAAATTTCCGAACCTGACAGCTGGTACACCGGGACTCATAAAACAAGTGCAGACGTACTTTTTATTTTACATTTAATAAGTTCGATTGCTCAGGTTGAGCTCCACGTGTTTTTGGGAGAGGGGGTCCGATCCATGTCTGGACACCCCCTCCCTGTATCTCCCCAGCCACTGCACCATCCCAGATTCTGAGACCAGTGTTGTCAACCAGTTTTGCACCATAAAACTGCTTGTGAAGTCAAAAATGAGATTGGAGCAACTTGGTCTGGGTGTGAACACCCCTACACTGGCCAACATCAGCATTTGAAATTTCCTGTTTTACAGCAGCTCCGAACCCTAAATGCGCCATGTGCGCAGGAGTGAAGCACATTGGTTAACTTGTGAGATGAACTGGCCAGCAAAATCAAGCAACATGGCAACATGGCAAAGGCGCCCTTGAACAATTGACGGAGGCGTCAAAGGATTGTGTGAGTGCTGCATCAGATTGCAAGCGCACCCTGCACACAAATGTGGAATCTACTGGTCCAACTACTCTGCAGCATGTGGTGCCTTGGAGCTGTGGGCAAAGGCATCGAAAGATTGTGCGAGACCTGCCACAGATGCTGAACCCACCTCGCATGCAGGTGTGAAATATATTGGTCCAATCGCTCTGCAGCATATGGTGCTTTGGAGCAGTGGACAGAGGCGCTGAAAGATGCGCGCAAAGCGGTACAGCTCAAGCCAAACTGGGCAAAGGTGGGTTTTGCTGTTTCTTTGGCCAAAAATGCTGGTCAATTCAAGACGTGGACAGAAGCACTAAAAAATGCGCATCGAAAACGGTCCAGCTCAAGCCAACTTGGGCTCAGAAAGTTGTTCTGCTCTTGTTCGTCCAGATTCCAGAACGTGGCCAGCAGGTTGATTGGTGGTTTTTGTTGTTGTTGTTGTTGTTATTGTTGTTGTTGTTATTGCTGTTGTTGTTGTTGTTGTTGTTGTTGTTGTTGTTGTTGTTGTTGTCGCTGTTGTCCAAATTGAAGTGGGGCCAGCAGTTGGTCCATCTCAGCCCAAAGGAAACCAGGTGAGTTGGGCCCATTTGAGGTTGTGCAAGCCTCTAAGGCAGGCTAGATGAAATGCAGTCAACCTTGCAAAAGTTTGAACAGGTGCTTTGCGCTGCACTCTGAGTGATGCAGCCAGATCTCTGCCGAAATGCAGTCAAGTATGTTGAGATCTGTACAGAGGTTTTGCGCTGCACTTAGAGAGGTGCATTGCACTCAGAGTGATGCAGGCTGAGCTCACTGGGGCTGCAATGGAGTTCATATGATTTGCGATGTTGATCGCTTAATTGCATGCTGAAAGTTGCACCCATGAGGTGTAGCAGCACTTTCAGATGCACCTGTTGCCGTCACCGCTGCTGCTGCCTCTGTGGCTGCTGCCACTTTCACAGCACTGCGTAGGAGTGCATTGCAATACAGGAAACCACCCCCCGTACTCTTTTGGACCAAAATGCCACAGCTGGAGCTGATGCGGACTGTCTCAGAATATCCTGTTCATGTAATGTTTTAGAATTTCCTCGCCGCCATCATTATCATCAGCAACAGCAGCAGCAGGGCAAGCAGGGTTTGATCCTGTGGATCCAAAAGAAGGGCCGAGCCTTGCTTCCCTTGCATGCCATAGCACTTGGATGTTGCTTGCGCTCTTACCCTTCAGCTTGATTGAAATGAGTGAAGCAGGGGCAGCCCGGGCTGTGCATCCCCCTAAACCCAACCCCCTTGTCTGCGTCATTAGCATCTCCAACTCCTGCTCACATCTTCAAAGTATTGGAGCATTTCTCCGTCAGGCCCTTGGGGGGGTGGGTCGAGTGCACAGTCACCGAGGAGTGAATCAAAGGTCAACTAGAAGTTCTAACTCTTTTCCCACCCTGCTTCAACCTTCCCTCACGACAGCACTTCTCCACGAGATTTTGCTTGTTGCAATAAAGCCCATCCCTGCAAAGCTCACTTCTCCACTGCTCCATGCCCACTCTCAATTGTCAAACAGGCAACATGAATACTTATCAGTTCCTCAAAATGTAGAACACAGCCAAAGTTCGCATGGGCGGAATGCTTCATCAATGCAGAGTAACCTCAGCTTGGCAGGGTGTCTTGACCCGAGCATCCGAGGGCAGCTCTGGAATTAGCATTCTGATGATGGTGAAGTTTTTTAGAACATGGGATGGCCTGAGTGGCTCAAACCTTTTTCAGGGTCGACACCATTGACCACCCCAAACACAAGGGGACTACGCCCCAGGGGGTTCCGCTTCAGAAAACAGCCTTTGATTCTGATCAAAACGACCATCACCACCACTATCATGCTCCTACTTCAACCAGGATAGTACACTTGTAACTACCCTGTTGGGACTAGCTGAGCAGCAACGTGATCCTTTCCGACAATGCCATGTTTTTAACCATTGGAGTTTCATCACTCCTGGACTTTACAGGTCTGCTCTCGAGTAGCCGCAGCCTGTTAGGCCTGAAGGTATAAAATCTGTGTGCCCCCTTCCTACGAAGCCATGTTTTCCACCATTCGAATTTCATCACTCTGGAGTTGACAGGCCTGCTCTCAAGTAGCCGCAGCCTGTTAGGCCTGAAGGTGTAAAATCTATGTGCCCCCTTTCTACGAAGCCATGTTTTCCACCATTTGAATTTCATCACTCCTGGACTTGACAGGCCTGCTCTCGAGTTGCCGCAGCCTGTTAGGCCTGAAGCTGTAAACTGGTGGGACCCTTTTCTATAAAGCCATGTTCTGCACCATTAGAATTTCATCACTCCTGGTCTTGACAGGGCCATTCTCGAGTTGCTGCAGCCTGTTGGGGCCTGAAGCTGTACAGCGATGCAAGAGAAGCATACGAGAGGGGGCTGAAGCTGGAGCCAGATGACCATGTGCTGCAGAGGGGTTTAGAAAAGGTGTGCCTGTATGTGTGTAAATGTGTGTGTGCGCGTGTGTACCTGTGTGGTTATGATTCATGACCCATGACAGTATACCAGGACCTGGCCCATGCATGGCGCTCATCTTGCACTTGCTGCATGCCGCTTGACTGACACTTATGTGTAGGTGCTTGATTGAGAGACAAAGACCCTCAATTAGATGCCTACATATTTTTTATATGTCACTTGGCTGCCTTGTCGCTTGGCTGCAATGTCACTTAGCCGCAATGTCATTCGACTGCAGGCCGAGCATATGGTCATGCCATGCTTGCATGTGTGCCTAGCCACAGTCTACTTTCTTTGCCAGAGCATAAAAAGAGTCTGGCTGTGCGTTTTGTATCTTGCATGAGGGATTGCCTGCCTACTGGTTGTGACGGCCATATTCATTTCCATAGCCTTAGAACTCTGATGCATCTGGTAAACTCCAGGACAAAGCTGCAGGCGCATGTTGATTTGGAAGAGATGTGCGGTAAAGCAGCACACTCACACGCTTCAAGAATCACTGCAACTGGCTTGCTAGGCACACTTCAAGAATCACTGCAACTGGCTTGCTAGGCACACTTCAAGAATCACTGCAACTGGCTTGCTAGGCAGGATGCCCTCAGAAATACACGCCAGTCCTGGTCTGCGTGATCTTTTACAAATATTTATATGTTACCAGGCAGTTCAGCGTCCTGCCCCTGACGGTGCATAGAATCGAACAATGTTCTTTACATGCATAGGACATCGAAGCTGTGTTCATTTGTAAGTTCTTTTAGGAGTCATTGAAGCTATGTTCATGCCATATGTTTTTGTTTTCCATTTGCCAAATGGTTTGTAATTTGCATCTTGCATTTTTTCTTTGGTTGAGGCAATGGAAGCTCGATCCATGCAAGACTGCGAGCATTTGTTTTAAACAAGGCGCGCCATTTAACAAGGAACGCCATTGATCCATATTTTGTGTCATGCAATGATATTTTCAGGCGGAGGCCATGGAAGCTCAGTCCATGCGAGACCGCAAGCACGTTTTTTTTAACAAGAAGCAAAAGCTCGCACCTGAGCCTGGTGCAAATGCTCAAGCCGCTGGTGGTGCAGGCGGTGGAGGTGGAGGTGTTGGAGTAAAAGCACCTCAGCAGCAGCAGCAGCAACCAAAGGTCAAGAAATCTGTTCTTTCTTTTGCTGATGATGAGGAGGCTGGGTGAGGGTGCTTTGCACGTCATGAGTGCAAGAGGACCCTCATGGCTGCAAGGTGTCTTGCAAGTTTGCAAGTTTTCTGGTATGGGCGCAAGGCGTACTGCGCTTCTGCGTTTGTACTATTTAAAGTCGATGTTGCCTTTAAAAGTGCAGGCTATTTGCAGTGCAACACTGAGCAAGGTGCATGCTTATGCAGCAGATGTCCCCCTTTCGGACATGCTATCAAATGTGGCACATGTTGCTTTTCGTCTAGTTTACTATTTAATTATACGCACTTTGTTAAGAGCATCCACTGGTGAACTGTATACCGGTATCTGCAGTGCAAGGTTTTTGAAGCTGTTTGATTCTTTTGCTGCACGCAATGCCCTGCTTTGTAAAATACGCTCTTTGCATGGTTGGAGCTTGGCAAATGTCGCGTGACCATCAGATTGACCTTCATGTTCTGTATTGTCTTACCACGTGAGTTTTCTTGCCATTTCATGGTTGGCAATACATCTGTTCTAAAAGATGGTTATGTCTTTCAATATCTTGGCAATTTTAAGGGATTACAAGAAAAACCTACAGCTGGTATTATGGCTGATTGAAGCTGATGGAACACAATGTTTCAGGGTTGCCTGTTCATTGCCAAATTTACAAATCCAAAAATGGGAAGGCAAGGCACATGTCTGAACGATCCGCATCAGTTAAACTGCTCCTGGATCTCTTCCACATCGTTAAGAATCACTATAAAAGTTAGCGGCTGCAATGGGGATGAAAAGAAGGTCAATAAAGTTGAAATCTACAGTGCTTCAATAATCTATATAATGGCTACATAGTAAACAATCCATTGGCTGCTACACAGCCTTCCCTTTGCGCAGGCGCACCCACATACAAAGAAAGAGAATGAAGAGAAGCTACGAGGGCAGGCTCTGCCTTTCTCTGAGAGAAAACCCTCCTCACGCGAATTAAGGGAAGGAGACATGTTGTCTCAAAAGAGCTAAGTCCCCTCCACCACAGAGCAGGAGCAGAAAGGGCAATTGGGAACCTGGAGGATTGCTGGTTTAAAAAATTGAAAACCCTTTTATGTTTCTAATTGCGCTTTCAAGTTTTTTTTGTGTAGAGGCCATTTTGGGGTTTTACGTGGGTTGTTACGTGGGCTGGAAACCTACAGCTCAAATCTCTGGCTGATCATTTGCTGGTGAAACATCCTCACCAGCTTTCACAAAGATAATAACAAGTAGACAAGACAAGTTTCTACAAGTGTCTATACCTAGCACCCACGGGAGACCATCAGGGACATGAGCAATAAAAAGTCCAGCAAAACATGAATGATTATGCAGAAGTGTTGATAAGGACCTGGTAAGGACCTTTTAGGGACATCGCTATGTCCTAGGCATGCGTAAATGGTTACAAGGGGGCCCCCCTTAGGGGGGGTGCAGGTAATCGTGTAAGGAGAACAAGTTGCGCATCTAGTGTCATGACGAGAGTCTGCTGTGAGGAGAGTGTGCTGCAAGTCAGTTTGGTTGGACAGTGGTATCCATGCTTGTGACAAGTGTTATGGGGGGTGACTTTCAGCCAGTTCGTTTGGCTTATCGGCTTGTGGCTGGTCACAGCCAGCCAGAAATAAAACCATTAGTTTACACACACATGTGCGCACACACACACACACACAGTCGCGCACACACATACACACACACACACACACACACACACACACACACGCACACACGCATGCACACAAAGCTTTGTGTTTCGCTGATGAGTGAACTGAGAAACAACTCGAGAACTCATGAGTGATCACTCGATGCAGTCAAAAAGGTTGTGTCTCAGAGAAGTCCTGGAAGTAAAGTTTATAAAGCTTGTGATACTCGCGGCACAAAGCACAACCTTGTTCATCAGTACAGTTGAAAAAAAATGTGCATGTGACGACACAGCTGAGGCTATATAGATAGAATTACCACCGGTATATGTTTCAGTCTCTAGTAAGAGCTTGGCTACTTGACTGATTAGTCAAATCCAGTAATAAAGAAGCCCGTGTGTGAATAAGCTCTCCAGGGTCTCGGAGGAGGAAGCCAGCAGTGCCATGCAAGCGAAGTATATCAGTCCAGTATACTGGACTACGTAGCCGTGCACACATCAAGTCCTGCCTGGAGCCAATAGCATTGCCCATCTAGCCATGCAAGTCAGGCCGACACTCAAGAATCTGCAGCTGCTCTATATCTATCAGTAGCTCCGTCAAACCCGCTTGTGCGCCACAATGTCAACACTATTCTCTCTTTTCAGTCAACTCTTAACACCAAATGCCCTCTGTTTGCGCGCCGCACAGCAGTACCGTTGTAATATTGCCCAGAGGATTTTCATAGGTTTCTCAGCCTGACGCTAGTGGTGACAATCTGTGGGTATAATGCACAGAATCAGCTTGCCTGGAGTTCGTGTGTAAGTTTTTAAACTACAAGTTGTAAGTCCGCTAGCTCATTCGTGGTCCAGGCTTCATTGCGAATTATATCTGATTGATATAGAATTTCTGCATTTTGATTCTAGATTATAACCTTCATTGCGCTCCCTATACATCTGTATAGACGCTTCAAACCACTGAGAACTATGAGAACTGCATTAAAATATTACACTGTATACTCAATACAGATTTATGAGGTCCAATGAAAACCCAATCACACTGATGGATCAAAACAAACCTTGCAAGCGTGATGCATGCAAGAGCCACTTTACTTCGCCTTCAAAAACAGTACAAAAGCAAAACCAAGGGTTGCTGACCACCTGCTTGATTGATGAGCTAAAGTGGTGAGGGACAATATGGAGCATGCTTGCAGGCAGAGAAGCCACCAAAGCCATGCTTCCTGTATGCAGCGCCTCGTTACTGCATTGTGACTCCTCCTCACTCACTGGTGCAGCATTTGCCTTGCTTCATCAGATGTGTACGGAACATCAAATTCGGTCTTCTACAAGCCATGATGTTGAATCTCATGGGGAAAACTGCTTGGTCAACTTGTGTGCCTTTGAGTTAAGCATTGATTGTGGTCATTCTGTTCTAGCTGATTTTCATGCTGCTTCTCAAAAATTGCAGATGGGGAAGGGCGCCGGCCAGACAGGCTCAGCAGATCGGCCATGCGCCCCCTCCCTTGTCAAAGCTATCTTCATCTTGATACTTGCTTGCACGAACAAACAAGGGTGGTGCAGCCAGTGCAGGTATGGCAAGCACAAATAAGTATGTTTATGCACGGCGCTTTTCCTGCTTTGTCAGGCCAAAAATTGAATTTCAAGGCCAAGAATGACTAGTGCCCGGAAAATTGAAAGAAGGAAAGGAAATATGACCAAGGCTGTGTACAACCCCGACATTAGCGAGAATGAAAGGGCACATTGGCCTGAAGCACCATGAATTATCTCCACCAGCAATAAATAAAAAAACTGCTAAGCTGGGGATATGGGGAGGCGCTTTCTGTACATTGTTCCAGATTCTGGCTACAAGAGTCTGTGAAGCATCTGTTAGTTTGTAATTTATTGAAATAAGGATCTGTATCCTTACTGAGCATTTAACGCACGCTCTTTTGAATGGAAAACGTGGCATGGTCAGCGGACACATTGCATGTGAGGTGGTCATGGGTCAAATGATGAAAGCACCAAAGTGTGCACTGCTTGATAACGCCTCAATCAAGTATGGAATGTTTCCCCGTTTATGTTGAAGTTTCCGTTCTGAAATGATGCACTTTCTTTCCTAATTGATAGGAACCACATGTTATCAAAGCTTGCGCAATGTTGTATCTGTATGCCACTATTATTCAGGGATGGATACCACCCTTGGGGAGATGCGATTGCGGAGTCATTGCAGTACTTTCAGAAACCCATCACCATGCAAGATATTGACGACTTGCAAGCTTATGTGCAGTCTCGGTACCCGGTAAGGCCTATCATGGTCAAGCATTGAGTTGGTAAAGAGTCAAAAACACTTGTTTACAAGTGCCTGCATGTGGCACCAGGAGAGTCAGTGCATTGTCATGCTTTGAGGACGACTCCCTCTACATCATGCAAGCATCACATAAAGCCTTGTTATTGGTTGTGTAGGTGGGTATACAGTGAGAGTGACTTCAAGATTGAAGTCTAGAGTGGGTGCTAGGCAGTGTTTCTGGCCAATGTTGACTGGGCATGTAGGTCAGGCTAGGGAAACGCCACATTCCTTCATGGTGGTTACAGCATTCCCACCAGGCTTGACAAATGCACAGGTTCTAATTTGACATGCAGTACCTTGCTGAAATTTAGTTAGATTTCAAGTACAGGCAGTTGCAACGTGCTGTGCTTTGTGCACTTGAGATCAGACTCAAACTATGCTTTACGTTTCTTTTTATTGTGAAGTCATTCTTGTTATTGCAGAAAAGATTGCTCTTTCATTCTGCACTTGAGATGCCCTCCATGTTCTTTTAATATCCTGTTTCGTCATCTCAGAAAAAACTGCATCGTTATTTCATGTTTAAGCACGCGCGTGCACGCACGCACACACACACACACACACACACACAAACATGCATGCAGGGTGGTTGGCGAGTTCTGATCAAGGACCAGAGGCTGTATGCAGCACCGCTGGGAAGGTACAATGACACTGAAACAAATGATGCTTTGGCCAAAGGGGACATCAGGATCGACCACTTCCTGCTCCTGCTACAGAAAATGCTCTGCCTCCGTGATGTACAAGATGTTGAGTTTGTTTACAGGTCAGTGTGAGACCCATATCCTACAAGATAGTGAAACGCCTTGCCTTTTTCCACTGAACGGTGGGATGTCTTGTCCTTTTCGGCTAACTTTTGCAGCTTGCCATGTGATGCGTCTGTGAAATTAAAAGTAAGTTTAGAGTTTATATTTGTGCTGTGTCCCTTGCATTCCACGCTTAATTTTTTAAAAGACTCCCAGGCAAGACAGAGGTGGGCTGTGAAGGTTGGCACTCAGTGTGCCAGGATAATGTATGCAGAAATGTATAATGAAGTTCATTAGAGTTATGGGTTCCAGACCTTGAAGATGTAGGGATAACTGCTTTGTGGCCTAGGCAGGTCGCCCTTAAAAAAGAAAGACCACGCAAGCTAAACAACGGAATGCATTGAGGAAAGGCTCCCTAACTAGCAAGCTAGCAAGGGCCTCACCAATAAGGCCGCCTAGAAGCTGCCTCATAATTTTGTATGCTGACAGTCACACACACAACACACACACACACACACACTCAGGCTCTGGTCCTGTATACTTGCACACATGCAGATGCTTACATGTTTCTGCAGGCACTTCTGCGCCAAGTTTCTGTGCTAGCATGTATCCCACCTCCAGCAATTGAGAGTGCCCTTGGCACCTCATTGTAGAATTACAGCCCCTCGTTTTCCAGCTTAGGAGGCGAGCAGGCAGTTGGCCTAGGCCAACTTCTTTTATCCTTTAACAAAACTTGTGCTGGGTTCCTGTGCCAGCTATTATGTCACCCAACATGCATTTCAACTTTTAATTTGACTGTCTTGCAGGCCCAACAATGGAAATTATGGCAAGACGCCGCGACCGCTGCCCATGTTTTATTACAGCCGCACAGCGCTGCGAGAGCCAGGGTTCTTGCTTCCATACCGATTCACGTGAGCTCATTGCACCAAGTGTTCCTGATAGTTTTGGGGTTTGATGATGAATGCTCTGGCCAGGTCTGGACTTGAGGTTCTCAGGGGTGGGGCTTTGTTTGTGAATAAAGCAATTAAATGTATAGCTATAACATACTTAGTGCATGCATGGGAATTGAAGAGCCTCATGCTTTAGGGAAGCTTTGGCAGCTTGCCATTTGACTTGCTCGTGCCAGACCTTTGCACCAAAAATGATGATGACTTGAAGACTCAAGATTCACATGGTGTTTTGGAAATGTGTGTCCATGTGGGGAAAGATCGTACAGTGCTAAATTGCGCAAACAACGGGAAGAAGGCATTATTTGCTGCGCCCCTGGTGTGCAAGGAGTAAATTGTACCTTATCAGTTGATGCTTTTGTGCAATTAGCATAGGCTGCATGGCTCTAAAAAAGCAATGCTTTCAGCTCCCGCAAAGGCCTTTTTAATAGCTGTGTCGTCTTCACTATTCAGCAGGCCTGGCAAAGCATGTTCCCTCTTTCTTTTCCTCCGTTTGGCAGGCCCGGCAAAAAAACCTCATTTGCTGCGCTCTCACAATGCAATGTTAATTCATCAACCAATAATGAACTTAATTAATGGATTGAGAAGTGCATGAAATGGAAGTTCAATTTTTTTTTGATTAAGTCACCATTTTGTCCCACCCTCCCCAAATGTTACCAACAGATTCTTAGATATGACCAAGCATCGGAGCTCTTTTGTGAAAGTCCCTTGGTCTGAGAAGATCAGCAAAGGGATTTTTCGGGGGGCGACTAGCTGTGGCACTTACTCAAAAAACACTTGGCGTTCCATGCCCCGTACGCAGCTTGTTTGGGCTTGCAGGTACGGTTATGCGCGCACACACACACACACACACGCACACACACACACGCACACACACACACTAACACACACACACTAACACACACACACTAACACACTATAACACACACAATTTAAAAGGGCAGCCCATGTAGGCTTGCAGGCAGGGATGTGAACACACTAAAGGGGGTAATAATTGATTTTTGTTGGTGTTCAGTGTCCATGGCAGGCTGGAATGCATGTGTGGTTGGTTTGGCATATCTTCACCGACCCTCTGTGTCCATGGCAGGCATGATAGGGCCTATCTTCACCAACCCTCTGTGTCCATGGCAGGCATTGAAGGGCCTATCTTCACCAACCCTCTTGTGCCCATGGCAGGCATTGAAGGGCCTATCTTCATCAACCCTCTTGTGTCCATGGCAGGCATTGAAGGGCCTATCTTCACCAACCCTCTTGTGTCCATGGCAGGCATGATAGGGCCTATCTTCACCAACACTCTATGTCCATGGCAGGCATGATAGGGCCTATCTTCACCAACACTCTATGTCCATGGCAGGCATGATAGGGCCTATCTTCACCAACACTCTGTGTACATGGCAGGCTGGGATGCACTTGATTGGTAGGGCGTATCTTCACCAACCCTATGGATCAAATCTGATAAAAATTTTGCTACGCCATAGTTCCTGAAGCTTATGCTGTTCATCATACAAGTTTGTGCCCACCAGTGCTACTCCCTTTATGAGTGCTTATACTAAATTATAGCAAGCATATGCATGCACGTGCACTTGTAGCGTGTGTGCCTGCGTGCATGCATAGGAGCGCGTCCACACCCTGTTCACATTCCGTCATGTATTCCATCATATGTACGTGGCCTGGCATCACAGATGTAAGGGGCTCTGTCTTTATCCAGGTACTTTGGAGACGGGAACCATGTGCCAGCACATTGCACCATTCTTTGGGGATTCTTGACCCAAGGGGCCACTTTGATCCAAACACTCGTGGCAGGGACCTTGTGCCTGCCAATTGCCTCCATACACAGTGGATTGCATGCTCACCCTGCACTCAGCGTAGTGCTCAACAACAAATGGAATGTAGCGCTCACACCCTGCATTATCACAAGTCAGGGGGGCTTTTGAGAGCACACCAGATCAGTTGAATTCTGCTCTCGTGTCTGAACCTAGCTGTGTTTCCTTTTACATGCATCATACCAGCGAAACCTGTGCTGACATGTTGGTGAAAGGAAGGCATTCTGGGTCTTGGTGTTGATGAAGCTCAGATGCCTATTTGGCCAACATGTCTGCAGGAACCGCACTGATGTGTGTGATGGAGGCTTCTCAAAGTGGGCCCAGATTACAGAGGCTGCTCAGAAGGAAATGGAAGAAGAGTTCCATGGCCTCAAGCCACATGTCCCCATGAGGGAGTACTCCAGGTGCCCATAATTGGAGGTGCTTATAATTGACGGTGTCAAACTCCTTTGGCTCTTAAGAGAGTGCTGACTTCAGGTGCTGATGATTGATGCATGTCCCTTTGAGAGGGCACTCCAGGTGCTGATGATTGATGCATGTCCCTAAGAGAGAGTACCTCAGGTGCTGATGGTTGATGCATGTCCCTAAGAGAGAGTACCTCAGGTGCTGATGACTGATGCATGTCCCTAAGAGAGAGTACCTCAGGTGCTGATGGTTGATGCATGTCCCTAAGAGAGAGTACCTCAGGTGCTGATGATTGATGCATGTTCCAGAGAGAGAGAGAACCTCAGGTGCTAATGGTTGATGCATGTCCCTAAGAGAGAGCACTCCAGGTGCTAAGTGTTGTCTATGCAGTGCTTTTGCGCAAGCAGCCCCTTGTTTCCTGCAGGTTTCCAAAAGGAGTGTTCCATTCAATCAACCTCGTATACCGTTATGGTACAAACACCTTGCAAGCACCTTGTCTTGAAAGGCCACCAAATTATATCAATAAATTGATTGTAAGTAACAGGGCCTTGCAAAAGCATCAAGCATAGGCTTGAATGAAATGAATTATGAAGGGGGGGCTGGTTCCTCCGTACATCATGGACGGGATGGACACATCATCAGCACCTTCAAACGTTGCTCACGTCTTCAAAGCGCTGGAGCAATTTGCCACCATGCAGGCTCCAGAACCCCCTGTGAGCAAGTGGAGGAAATATGCATGCAGGATGTGGTGGGGGTCAAGTGCGCAATCAAAGAGTTGAGTGGACTGGGGGTCCGGTTGAAACTCTCCGGATATTTTCATACCCTGCTTCAACCATCCCACATGACAGCAAGTCTCCATGGGAGTGCATGTTGCGACGATGTCCACTCTGCGAGGCTCACTTTTCTGCCGCTCCATGCCCATCCTATTGCAAGACAGCAGACAGCGTCTATATTTCATTGTTGTTACAAAAAGCTGAATAAAACCAAAGTGTGCATGAATGAAGTGCTTCAACAGCAAAGAGTAACCCCACCTTGGCAAGGGAGCTCGGCCGTATTTCAAGGGGACATCTGGAACCAGTGCAAAATCTGCAAGTAGATGGTGCAACTCTTATGGCACAGGGTGGTCTGTGTGGCTCAACGCTTTATTATTTCTGTGTTGACTTACACGCTGCTAAGGGGTCAAGCCTCATGGGGCTCCGCTCCAACTAGGGTCATCTGACCTTTTTTAACATGGGGTTGCATTTTGTGGCCCAACGAAGGGTGGCCTACAACTAGTCTGTCTCCTTGCTCTTCAAAGTAGTAACTCATACACATGCTGGAAAATTGCGAGTGGGCCCAATGATTGTTCGGTTTGCGCAAGGCTCTAATCATCAGTAAGGTGCGCGAGGGAAGTTAATGATGCCCATGAGTCTCCATGGTGAATTTCTTGGTGCGTGCATATGTGTTTAATGGGGCAGAAAAGGAAATGGAGCCTGTGTACATGGTCGTGAGTTGTGCATAGGTGCTCGTAGGTGCACATAGGTGAGGCCAAGACCATGAATTGCATATGCATGCACATTAAAAAGGTCAAGAACGACTTGCAAGGAATTCCATACAAGTTGGGTCAAGGCTGGGATTTCCACAGAGGTCAAGATAGGTGCACACTGGCAAGTTCAATACCATTTTACTTAGGTGCACTTAGGTGATTTAAGGTCATGAGCTACACAGAGGTCCATGTAAGTGCACTGAAATGAGGACAAAGTCATGTGTCACAAAGTTGCACATAAGAGAGATCCAGGTCATGAGTTGCACATGAGCAGACTGGTGGCCTCAGAGAAATATGACCATCCTTGCCAAGACCACTAATTTCTGAAGGAAGCACAGTGTATGTGAATGAAGGATGCACATTGTGTGTGTATAGTCATGAGCTGCACGTAAGTGCACTGATGGTTACCGCTTGAGCTGCTAGAACACCCAAGCATCTCCGTTGTGCACTTCTGTCACCGTGTAGATACAAATACATCATCGTTCCTGATGGTAACACAGCTCCCACTTCCAGGATGGCAACATTCTTCTCAAACTCTACGGTGTGTAGCAAGCTTGAGTGTTTTGCATTTGCATCGTTATCCTTTACTCTGAAAAGAAGATTGATATTAGGCTGTCCAAAAATGACCATGCTCCTCCTGCTCTCATCGATATCATGAGCATGATGTTGACTGTCCTGAGAGGCTGCGTCTGCTCTTATCATCTGTCATCAACATCTGCCACCATCTCTCACCTGCTCTCATCAACATCATGGACATGACGTTGACTGTTCTGAGAGGTTGCACTGCCGATATAAAACACAAACAAGGCTGACTCAAATTGTGGAAGAAATTAAGCATGATGCTGACTGTTTTGAAAGGCTACACCGCCAATTCGAGATTAAAATGACTGAACGGCTGGCTCAATTTGGGAAAACATGTGATGTGCAGTTCCCTGCCATAGCTTTGAGGAGTCTCGCCTTGATAAGGGGAGCACATGCAACTTTGCTGAGGCCCAGTATTTTATAGGCACAGACCCTGGTGCTGTGATCCAGATGTGCTCCCTTGCTGCTTGCTTGCTCTTCTGTCCAACAGCTCATACTGACGACATGTCCCTTCTGGATGCTTTTACTACAGTTCATATATGAGTGTTTCACCACATGCAGATGATGGTCGTTTCCACTGCATGTCCAGTACAGGTGTCTTTAGCTCATTGATCATGTCCTTGAGTAAAAATTACATTAGACATGGCAGGATCTCCAGCCACACTTTGTAATGGTGTTTTGACCACATGTTCATCACCGTTCTTTGGCTTTAGTCGGCATATTTGCCTTGCGCCAGAGTCACAAGTTCAAAAAATATCTTGTGCCCGATTTGCTGGTTGAATAGGTGATAAAGCAACTGACTCCTGTCAAAGAGTTCTTCTACAGCAACCTGCAGCCATACGTCCACTACATTCCCCTCTCAAACAGGATGACAGGTAGGTTTGCATTTCACAACCTTCAGCCCGCAGGTTCGAGAACATACAGGATTTGCAACAGCTTGGGAATAGCAGAGAGTCATGCTCATCTATTGAATTTGCACTCCTTAGGGTCAACTATTTGATCTGATATATTCCTTAGTGCAAAAGAGCACCCTAAAGAAATGATGAAGTTTTGTAAACAGTTGCCCCAAAGCTGAGCTCCTCTGTGTAACACCAGCTGCACTCCCAAGCCCTAAAAATACCCTGATTGTGCCCTGGAATTTCTGGATTGAAATATAGTTGAAGCATTGGCAGTTTGGCTGACTGATTCTGCTGCGCGATGCCCAGGGCCATTTATTTCTTGTACACCAGTTACAGAGGGTGTGGTATTTTTTGAAACTTTCTGCAGGTAATATCCTCTCAGAATTGACAGTGTAACGTGAACCTTATTGGCCTTTGTTTGTGTAACCTTGTATCCAGGCCAACACTTGTGTTGCATGTCACGCAGGCATTGCAGTCTTGTATAGAAGATGCATGTCATGCAGGCATCATCAGTGTTGAATCAGGGACATTTCGATGTTGAAGATGAAGTGTTCATCCCTCAGTCATGTACTGACCCACCCACATGGAAAATTCATCCCTCAGTCATGTCCTGACCCACCCACATGAAGATGAAGTGTTCATCCCTCAGTCATGTACTGACCCACCCACATGGAAAATTCATCCCTCAGTCATGTACTGACCCACCCACATGGAAAATTCATCCCTCAGTCATGTACTGACCCACCCACATGAAGATGAAGTGTTCATCCCTCAGTCATGTACTGACCCACCCACATGGAAAATGTGCCTTGCCACAGACATTGCCTCTGTGCTTGACTGGGCACGTGCAAACGACGACCTAGCAGCAGCTATTGCGCACAATGCGCGCTCCTGGGCCCTGATGTACTTGAACAACGAGTGTGTGGCAAACTACATGAAGGACGTCTTTGATTCGTATGCCAAAATCATGGCGCGCGACTTTGTGCCTGGTAACTCGAGCTTTCCGTATAAGGAGGTGAAGCTGAACCCTAGAGTGGCACTCTACTTGGGGCGCAGCTGTGCAGGTACGCGTGCATGTGTCAGCATGGCTTGGCAGCATACCTCTCCTATACTGACTGTGTGGGGCTGCATGGCGCGGTGCATGCCCCACCTACTAATTATGCTCAACTTGGTACTTCAGCTGACGTGCTTCTCGTGAAGCTTTTTACTGCTCTACATCCTGTGAAGATATTCTCTTTGAGGGGTGCAGGAACACCTAGAAATGACTTTTTGGGGGGGCCGCAGAAAAGTGGGACAGTGGATGATAAGTATGTTCAAGAAATTGGAGGATGTGAGCAAGCAGGAAATCCTTCCACAAGGCCCCGAAGGGATGCTGGCAGCTTCGTTTGTGCGCATTTACAAGATCGCTGTTCTCATCCCACAAGAGCAGCGGGATGAGCAGTACAAACCAGCAAGGGATAGCATGCAGGTTGTGGCACTCACTGTCTCATCCTCCTCTTGGTTGCCCTCTGGTCCCTCTAATTCTAATTTGGATCTTGCGCAACAGAATGCCATCCCTCCTTTGCTGGCCTTTGGTGATGGTGTTGTGCAGGTCTCAGAGGGCCTTGTGGGAGCATCAACCGGCCATGGCAGGGTGGCAGAGTTTAAGATCGGGGAGATGAGAGCACACAGGTATGGGGGCAGATGTTCTGGGTCATGGGGCTACTTACGTGCTAGCAGGATCACCTAGTAGAGGGGAGGGACTGTGTGGCTGTAAGCATGGCTTAGAGTGCTACAAATACAAATGCACGATGTAGAATGTACAATCCATGCTTTCAGGGCTTCCTTGTAGCAATTGAGGTCCAAATTCTGGGAAACGATGCAATGAATTGAGCATTTTCATTTCTCAAAGAAATAAGGCCTGGCTTTGCTGGAACTGCCCAAGGCTACATTCCATGACCTATTTGATGCAAGGGTAACATTGTTTCTTTTCTGTCTGCACAAGCCTGCGTGCTTGCTCTTGCATGTTGCTGAGATCCAGAATAGTTAACGTGTGATCATTCAGGGATTCAATCCAGAGGATGCCCTGCACTCTTGAGATTGGAATTGGTTGATGCTTTTTTTTCTAAACCCCAAGTTTAGAGCTGTTTGCCAGATGCCAAGCTCCTGTTGGCACATGCAGGTACACCAACAGACTGGTGAGCTCGTCCATAGCACATGGCATGAAGTTTCTTCAGTTCTTCAGCTCATCAAAACTGCAAATTCACGCTCCAAGCCAAGCCCCTTCAGCATCGTCTGTAACGCAAAAGCAATGCTGCCAGGTCCTTGGTTTCCTGCTGCTTGGGGAATGCAAGAATCAAGCCTGCTGTCAAAGAGAATGTCCGCAAGCACCATCAGCGTGCCCATTGACATTCCCTTCCCTTAGTCTATGTACAGGAATGAATGTGCCCCTATTACTTGGCATTAAGTGGGGCATCAAGTGAGGCATCATCTTTACTTCTTCCCTCACCAAGTGAGGCATCAAGTGAGGCATCAACTTTAGTTCCATCATCAAGTGAGGCATCAATTGTGCCATTTAAGCGGTAGACCTACATGGTGGCACGGACCAGTGAACTTGCAATCTTGTTCTCCCCTTAACGGTGTTTTATGAATTGGTATAAGCTGAAACGTTTAAACAACCTGAATCCTTCTTGCATGCACATGCAAGCACAGACCTGTCAACAATACAAGCAGTAGTAAACGGAATGGCAAGGTGCTGCCATTGTGCGGCTTTGTCTTGTAAATACTTGCTTTGATCAAGACAGGGTACTCAGGTATATTTGTACCTGGCCCACTATATTTGTTTTGCTGGGATGGATGGTGTTCTTTGTTTACCTGATGCCGATGGATCCTCTATAGCTTTGGATTCCGCAGCACTGGAATTTTGACATTTGGACATTTAATTGCAAATTCCAGAACCCATATGTGTTGTGCCTGTCCTTGCATTTGTAATTGATCTGTAAAAGCATTGGGTGCCGGACGCATGGCGGTGGAGAGCGTGAAAAGGAGGGTCCGGGGCGTCCAGAAGAATGGCCCAAACCCCCAAGATCCCCATGAGTTCTGCCTCTAACTTCCTGCTAGGCTAACTATGACTAGTTCAGGTTTGAGGGCCCTTTGATGAGACCCTTGGTAGCTTGCTAGTTAGGAAGGTTTTCCTCAAAGCATGAGGGTGGCGCAATTCTTTTGTGTGTTCCTGTCCTTGTGTATTTTTTGCTTTACACAGGACATTTGTGTGTAGTTGTTTGAGCACAGGCACATGGCATGTTTTTCCAGATCACCCAGCCCTGAATTTTTCAACTGCACGAGAATCCAACCTGCTAACCTTTGTAATCTTATTAGCGCTAAAGCTAAAACTATTCACCCAATTCTCCTGGATGTTGGTGGAACTATTCACACTGAACATCCCCTGATGCATTTAAAGAAACTAGGACTGGATCACCTACGTGCCACTAAGCTCGCTAAAAAACTCCATGCCCATTCTGTTCACTATGCCCATAAACTAGTCTCCACACGCCGCGGTATTGAAAACAAGAGTGCTTACCACAGCCATTTGGTTCTAGAGCCAGGTGCTTCTAATAACCCTCCAGATCCACATTACTTTTGTCTTTCTTTCTTTTTGTGCTGCCTTAGAAGGAAGTATGCATATCTTTTCTATGACTTCTCTGCACACAGAATAGTGATAAATGAAGAAGGATCTTTCTATTTCTCCCATGCTGGCTCTGAGGACGTATTTCGTCTTTTCCAGTATCAAGTCAATGGCAATTATCGACGGCAGCTGCCAGGTCAAGAACGGCAAGACAGTTATAGGGGCAGGTGTGTACCATCCTATGAGTGACTCACAAAAACTAGTCGAACCTAATGGCGCTGGCATTACCAATACCATAGGAAGAGCTGAGCTGGCTGCCATTGCTGCTGCGCTCACTCATGATTATACACATATTGCCACAGATAGCCTCAGCTCACTTCACCAACTTAGAAAGCAAATCCTGTACCCAGAGAAACATAGACATCATGTGCAGGGAGATGTTCTGAAAAAGGTTTCAAACCTTGCCCGAGCCTCTCAAGACCACTGGCACATCTTCTTCTACAAGGTGGCACATCTTCTTCTACAAGGTCAAGTCTCATGCTGGAATAGCTGGAAATGAATGTGCAGATCAGGTTGCTAAGTACCAGGCCTCCCTCAAAGATGGCAACCTAACTGATACTGGTCTCCCTAGCGCTGGCCCAGGAGGAAATCCATTCCACAATACAACCTGGCTGGCTAGTAAAAAGGCAGATCCTAGGCCAAATCATACCAACCCTTCTTCTCCCCGTCTGAGCTACCTCCCAGACCTTAAAAATGCTCTGAAATCCCATATGCATGCTAAGCACAAGCTGGGCTATGCTAACAAGAATACAGGCTACTACACTTACTACCAGAGCTTGCTACCTCACGTAAACAAGAACATTAGCAATGCCTTCTGGAACATGCCCGGTCTCTCAACTCGAATGAAACGCACTGTCTTCCAATACCGCACAGGCACCCTATACAATCAGAAACATGCAGTCCGGTATAAAAGATCCACTAGTCTGACATGCCCTCTCCCTGATTGCCATCACATGGATAGCGCTCTCCACATCCTATCTGGCTGCCAATGCCCCATCATGCGTAACATGGTAACTGAGCGTCACAATATTGCTTGCAAGATGATTTTGAAACTGATCAGTGAAGGCTCTTATGGGGCCAATCTTGTGCAGTTGGATGCGGGCAACACAAACCGTTTGGCCGAGCACGACCTGCAGATCCCTGAGCAAGTCTCTAATCGAGCTGTACCTTCCAACCTGTTCAAACCCATGATTCCTATTCAAACCAGACGCAACTCTAGCCGCCCTGATGCAATCTTGGTCACTCCTCACCCAACTAACCCAAACAGACCACCCACTTCACCTTCAAACCGGGTACTGCGCAGTATGGGGACTAGTACAACTCCAGCCCGCTATATTCACTTAATAGAGATCAAATACTGTGAAGATACGAGGCCTGGTGCCCAGCTAGAAGCCTTGCAGCAACAACACAGCGAACTGTGCAAACAACTCCAAGGTACAGAGATTACTATCCACCCTATCCTCCTGGGTGTGGGTGGGACTATC
The DNA here is from genome assembly GCA_914767535.2 of Dunaliella primolecta. Lineage (NCBI taxonomy): Eukaryota > Viridiplantae > Chlorophyta > Chlorophyceae > Chlamydomonadales > Dunaliellaceae > Dunaliella > Dunaliella primolecta. The sequence continues at coordinate 6,860,710 of OU611763.1, read as the reverse complement.
TACATTGCCCATACCCTTGATCAATTTAAAAAATTAGGGATCGACTCACAGAGATCTGAAACACTTGCAAGAAAACTCCATGCCCATTCTGTACAATTTGCGCACAAACTCACCTCTACCAGACGTGCCATTGAATATAAGAACACTCATCATAACACTGGTGCCCTGGAGCAGCGTGCCGCCAGAAACCCACCCGATCCACACAAACTCCCCTCTCATCTTCTGGTGAGGGAGACTCACGGCTCTTTGAGCCAATGTGTCTCTCTTTCCGTAATTGATGTAGGGAGAGTTTTCTCTGCCTATGTAGTTTTTTCTTTTTTTTCTTTTTTCTTTTCTTTTCTTTTATGGAGTTCACAGTCCATTTTCCTTGAAGCTAAGAAAAGAATAGAAAAACTACGTAGACAGAGGAAATTCTCCCTACATCAATTGAGGAAAAAGAGAGGCTAACCTACCAAGTTCATTGAAATTGAAATAATGTGTCATCTAAAGTGCTGCAAGTGTGCCGCGGCATCTGCGGTGTGCACAGTAGACTCTGCGGTATTTTGGCTGATCGGGTGTTGGTGGTTCATACTCCCACAGCATCAAGAAATCTGACCGAATCGGGGGGCGGGGGGATGGTACAAGGAGAGTCATGTCTTGACTCAGGCAACCACTCATCTTCCTTTTCCTCGAGCTATGAAAACTAGCCAAATAGGGAGGAAAAGTCTGTGTCTCCAAAGAGAAAGAGAAAAAGCTACGTAGGCAGAGAAAAGTCTCCCTTTATCAGTTATGGAAAGAGAGACACATTGGCCTAAAAGAGCCGTGAGCCTCCCCCACCAGAAGATAAGAGGGGAGTTAATGTGGATCGGGTGGGTTTCTGGCAGCACGCTGCTCCAGGGCACCAGTGTTATGATGAGTGTTTTTATTTTCAATGGCACGTCTGGTAGAGGCAAGTTTGTGTGCAAATTGTACAGAATGGGCATGGAGTTTCCTTGCAAGTGTTTCAGATCTCTGTGAGTCAATCCCTGATTTTTTGGATTGATCAAGAGTATGGGCAGTGCAAATGGTCCAACCCACACCCAGCCTCCAAACAAAGCAAAGTTGTGTTTGACATATCTATGCTTCTCGTCTAGATGGGTTAAGTCAACCTTGGGCATGCTGGCATGCAAAAGCTAGCCCTGTGCAGACAAAACATTACATTGTTTTGCCATCCAAGAAGTTGAGTTCCTGCTACAAGCAGAGCAATCATGCAATGTTTGTGATTCATCTTGGCACACAATGAAGGCCAGAGGGCTTCAGGCTCCAGCCCTAAGCCTTGAGCTCAAGGACTAGGGCTCTTGAGAATCCAGCATCGTGTATGTGTGCGTATGTGCGTACGCGTGTGCGTGCGTGCATGCCTGTGTTTGTGTGTGTGTGTGTGTGTGTGTGTGTGTGTGTGTGTGTGTGTGTGTGTGTGTGTGTGTGTGTGTGTGTGTGTGTGTGTGTGTTTGTGTGTGTGTGTGTGTGTGTGTGTGTGTGTGTGTGTGTGTGTGTGTGTGTGTGTGTGTGTGTGTGTGTGTGTGTGTGTGTGTGTGTGTGTGTGTGTGTGTGTGTGTGTGTGTGTGTGTGTGTGTGTGTGTGTGTGTGTGTGTGTGTGTGTGTGTGTGTGTGTGTGTGTGTGTGTGTGTGTGTGTGTGTGTGTGTGTGTGTGTGTGTGTGTGTGTGTGTGTGTGTGTGTGTGTGTGTGTGTGTGTGTGTGTGTGTGTGTGTGTGTGTGTGTGTGTGTGTGTGTGTGTGTGTGTGTGTGTGTGTGTGTGTGTGTGTGTGTGTGTGTGTGTGTGTGTGTGTGTGTGTGTGTGTGTGTGTGTGTGTGTGTGTGTGTGTGTGTGTGTGTGTGTGTGTGTGTGTGTGTGTGTGTGTGTGTGTGTGTGTGTGTGTGAAATATGTCTGAACACATTCAGAAGTTTTTTTTCACGAAATCACATCAGCTGAAACTCTATCATAACAGAAGATCGGTTCGAATCGGAGCCACAAATAAGACTATGGATGTTGAGACAATCGCGTTATTGGAGTACCGGTATAAGAATAAATCAATTGGAAGAAAACTCGCTATTTAACTGCTCCTAAATGCTTGCAAACAGGCAGCCCGTGCAAGCAAAGGCCACAAATTGTTGTAGTCCTTGTCTTATTGGCAGGCATGTGTTGAGGAGATTTGCCTTTAAAAATAGGAGCCAGGGACACCTTCTGCATTTGCCGTTTGACAGACAAAGGCAAGGTGTTTCAACAAATGCATCTCCAGGGGATGACAGCGAAAGTGAGTTGATATGGGTTGTATATACTTACTTTATCTCTTACTTGATACATAACATGTCTCTACCAAATGTATGTGACCATCACTACTATCCATTCTTCCTTGGCGTGTCCTGCTTTGATGAACATCCTCACATGTAGCAACTTGACAAGCATGTAATGCCCCTACATTTGCGAGGGAGGAAAGTAGTGAAAGAAAAGTCACAACACTTGAAGGGAGAAAAGAACAACCTTATGCTTGCTTTGCTAGTGCTTGTTCCTCGAGTCCTTGTACTGTAAGTGTAGAAAAAGTTTTTAGCTTTAGCTTTTGGGAAAGTATCGTGGTTTTTGTTATTCTGTCACCTTAGAACCTTGTTAAGGATGCTACGCACGTGTTGCAACATTGCAGCTCAATCTAACACGAGACCTGACAGCCCGAGTGTAGCTTCTGAGTGCTTATTTCTGTCCTTCATGGGAATGTCAGTCCGCTGGCAATTTGCAGAAATTCACTTTTCTGCACACATACGCACGCGCACGCGCGCGCGCATGCACACACACACACACACACACACACATACACACACACACACACATGTATTGATGTGCACTGCATGTCGTGCAGAGCCCTCCCGCCGTGCTCTGGAAGATGAACTCAGGGACCCCAAGACCGCCCTTGAGTATTTCTTGCCACGGCCGCTGCGCATTGGTTTTTTTGCCATCACCTCAGTGTCCTGCCTCATCGCTGTGGTGCTGGGGGGCGTGAACCTGATGCAGGTGAGGCCTGTAAAGCATACGATTCTCATGGTAAGAGGCATCATCTCATTCCCCTGCCACGTTACATCTGCCCAGAGGCTCTTTCATATGTGAATAGGAGGCAGGGTCAGAGGGTCAGTAGTAACGCTTGAGGGCTGGGCCTACTGCAGGTCAGCTAGTGCTCTGTTGCCTAGATTGAGCACCCGTATCTTTTTCATGTGTGCTTTGCGTTGTTAAGTAAGGACTGTTTTGATTGAGCACCATTTGGCCATTGCTTCATGCCTTGACTTTGCCTTGCTTCAAGCCTTGGCTTTGCCTTGCTTCAAGCCTTGGCTTTGCCTTGCTTCATGTCTTGGCTTTGCCTTGCTTCAAGTCTTAGCTGCTGCGATTGAGCACCACTTGGCCTTTGCTTCAAGTCTTAGCTTTGCCTTGCTCCAAGTCTTAGCTGCTGCGCTTGAGCACCACTTGGCTGCTGTCAGGTTGGTAAGGTGAAACCCTCTGCGTATTTAGGTTTGATAAAATTCCAGACAGTGAGGCGAACGTTTCACACAGAGGGATGCAATGCAGGGGTGCTTCCAGGAAAAACATTATGAGTTAACAAAAACGAAGCCTGTGTGGACCCTGAGTAATGGAGTGGTGGACACAATTGGCAGACAGACATGCGCTGCTCTGCCCTGATTCATTGTTTTGCACTCGTTCCTGTAATTCACCTCTGGCTTTCCTGCCAATCCCTCCTTTTGCTCTTTTTGCAGCAATCAAGGTGTTTGTGGCAGGGTTGGGTCATCCGCGAATTGTTAAGAACGCTAAAAATGGCTGTTTGGAGAGCGTGGTAACATTTGCTGGTGAACTTGTTGGGGAGGCCCTGAGAGACCTTCAGTTCCCATGTTGGCCGTGATTGTCTTGTGCACGCAATCAGCAAGTGTCTTCTCTTTCTTGGCTGGGGCTGCTGCTGCTGCTGCTGCTGCTGCTGAAGCTGTTGCTGCTGCTGCTGCTGCTGCTGAAGCTGTTGCTGCTGCTGCTGCTGCTGCTGCTGCTGCTGAAGCTGCTGCTGCTGCTGCTGCTGAAGCTGCTGCTGCTGCTGAAGCTGTTGCTGCTGCTGCTGCTGCTGAAGCTGTTGCTGCTGCTGCTGCTGCTGCTGCTGCTGCTGAAGCTGTTGCTGCTGCTGCTGCTGCTGCTGCTGCTGCTGCTGAAGCTGTTGCTGCTGCTGCTGCTGCTGCTGCTGCTGCTGCTGCTGCTGAAGCTGTTGCTGCTGCTGCTGCTGCTGAAGCTGTTGCTGCTGCTGCTGCTGCTGCTGCTGCTGCTGCTGAAGCTGTTGCTGCTGAAGCTGTTGCTGCTGCTGCTGCTGAAGCTGCTGCTGCTGCTGCTGCTGCTGCAGCTGTTGCCCCGTCAAGCTGTCAACCCTGTGCTGCTTGCTGCTCCTTCTTCCTTCTATCCTGCTATCCAGCTGCTGCATCAACTTCTTCACTGTCTCCAGCTTGTCCTCTGCTGCTGTGCACTTGGCCACCCCACAGCCAGGGGCCTGAAGAAGTGCAGCCTGATGCGCATGGTACCTCCATGAAACACATGCTCGCATGGCTTGCACTTGAAGTCACTTGATCCACCCTATCCATGCCTTCAGGCTGATTCAATGTGGCATAGTCCCACTCAGGGCCCTCTCTCTTGTCATAGTTGAAATTTTTCGGCCTTAGGTGGGTTAGGGGCAGTGGTTTGGGAGTAGTTGGGACCCCTCCCGAGGGACCCTCCCACCCAAAACCCTCCATCCCCAAATTGCCCTCCTCTAAATCCGCGTATGTATGCAACAAACACCAACTAAACGCATATATGTGTGATTGCTGCCTCCCAAACCCATGAATGACCCATCTCTGGTTTGTGGTGCTCTTTTGCTGAAAGTTTTGATATCACTTTCAGAGTCTATCATTTTTGTTGCTCATTCTGCTAACTTATGTTGGAGCTGTGCATCACTCCATAGTTTTCACCTGGCCTTGTCGCAAAGCTCCTGCAAAATGCCAGTGGGGATCCATGCCTGACCTGCAGCCCACTCTTTTCAACCAGCATACTTCTTCACACGTCCTCCGTTAACACGGAAATCAAGTATTCAATCTCATCATTTGGCATCACCCTGCAGAGCGCAGGGTTTCAGGCCTGACCCATCGCCCCTTACCCACTGCTGGATTTTTCAGTTGGCATCTTTTTCCTAAAGTAATACGAGTCGCAACCAATCTGTGAATACAGGTTTTTCATTTGGCATACTCATCAGAACAAGAGGTTCCGGACACAATTCTATTACACATTACTCCTGCAAACCGCAGGGATCCATGGCCGATCCGCTTCTCAGTGGTGACCAGCAGAGTTCTACGGTAGCCACAGACCTGGTCGTCAACCTCATTGGGTGCGTAGTGGAATGAGATAGGTGCATCAAATGATTATGAGGTTTGCCTGGTACTCCCTCACAGTAACCACAGACCTTGGTGTGTTGCAGAATATCTGGTGCTCAGATGGTATGTAAAGTCCATCCCATTCTGTGTGAACACGACATTACAGACTTTCTAGCACCAAGTGTATGAACAAGTTGGAATGAATGGAATCAAATACGGAATTAGCCAAACCTTCTCTTATGGCCACAGCGCAGATGCATTTTACATTTTTATATAATTTATATGTGGCCTTCGCTCTTGTGGTCACAAATAAGTGTCGCAGGAACCTGACTGGGTGCGATTAACGGTAATAATTGGTGTTTGGATTTTACATTTAAACATCAGGGTTGCTTGCCCTACTATAATGCTCGTCATACTGCTGCAGCAAGCACACCCAAGTGCTTGGCAAGGTCAGGATGTAATGATTGAAGAACTGTTTCCACCATGTTTCATATCAAGGCAAAAATACATGTATGCTACAAAGTCTATCTTTTAATATGCCATCCTTGCCTTGAGCACATAAACAAGCGTACTTCAAACATGAACACTTTTCCCTCACATGTTATTGTGCTGTTTTACGCGCAAGTTGAATCATCCAATGCGTCGGTGTTCTCAAAGATAATGCTAACATCAATGTTGTAGTTCCAATTGTTTTTGTCAAGCGTTTTTCATTTTGAGAATTGATCATGTCAACACCAAGTTGCTGACCTGGCTGTTGCTGAGGCTGCAGAACCTGTAGCCTCAGATTCAGTATCCTCAGCTACAGGTTCAGCTGCCACCGGCAATCAAATGTCAAAGCTTCAATTACATGTAGCGCAAACCATTCATGCTTACAAAATGATGCAGACAAGGCAAGGCCGTACCTGCACACAGGTGATGCCGTTTTACAGACACTCGGGTACGAGAATAATCCCAATGCATCGAGCCACACAGGCATCATGCCTACCTTGACCTTAAGGATCATAAGAGACCATAGGGGATCACAAGGAGCACAAGAGATCGTCAATGACCACACGGGATTACAAAGGATTACAAGGGATCACAAGGAGTTTCAAGGAATTGCAAGGGATTCTGACAAGGCCTATTGCCTGGTATTCCGGCTCACTGGTACTGGTAATACTTACTTACGCATGCAGGCATAAGGTCTACCTCATGCTTAGCCATCAAGGGCTATGTTTTTTTCAGAAAACAGGCCTGAACATTCTTAAGAGCTCTTTTTAGATTTCTCATCTATGCTGCTCCTCCAGGTGTGTGGTGTTTGCAGCGCTGGCAGTCGCAGACAAACAAGCCGGGGAGCAGCGCATAGTGCAGCGCAAGGAGTTGAGGCAAAAGCAGATAAAGAGCGGAGATAGAGAGGTGTACCTGAATGATGAAGGCGAGCGAATGTCACGCTTGAAAGAGGTGTGTGTTGGGAAGGGGGTGCAGGGCTGGGGGTGGGAGGGCTTGCAAGCACCTTTGCTTTTGCAAAAATTGCTACAACAATACTTGGCTACAGTCATCCATCTTTTTGGTACCTACTGTGAGGGAGCAACACCCCCCTTTCGGCAAGGACCCAAAAAATCAAATCCTGCAGCCACGCATTGCTGCAGCCAAGCATTCCTGCAGCCACGCATTGCTGCAGCCACGCATTGCTGTAGCAATGTATCTGGCTCCAGACATTGTCTGTATGCAGATTAGCAGCTTTTTCCTCATAGAGCTTTTACGATGAGGTGGCATGGTCGCCCATTCCGTGTGAGACAAGGCAGGCTTCCTGAATACAATTGTGTGCATCAGTTTAAGAACAAGTGCACTGCGTAAGTACTGTGCAGGTAGCAAAACTACTTACATTAGCATGTGCATCATTTGCAGCTTAACACCACCAAGACATTCTGTTAAGTTTGGGCATCTAGAAACCTCTGGTTGTACCTTTTTTGATTGCTGGTGAAGGGGGCTCATGGCTTATCAAGCCAGTTCGTCACCTTTTGCTTACATGATGCAAAAAGCATTTCCACATCCATAGTATTCTTTTGCAAAATTTTTGGGCCACTATCCTGGAAGCCAGAAGTTATGCAATCCTTGCATTGCTGGTATGTGTTTTTGTTTGTCTCACAAGCGTGTTTGCTTGTGTCACTGATGCACCTGCACATGATATGCATCATCCACAGGTAGATGATGCATGGATATTGAGACGCCTGGAGCGTTGGGGCAGGTGCGTCTTGTGATGTTCTAGAGGTGCATCCACGCATTCCTGTTGACGCAACGGCATGATGGCGCTTGGAATCTGAAGTGCTTGGAGCATTGGGGCAGGTCGTCCGCCTGATCTCTGAAATATAGGGGTGGTCCTCCTCCTTCCCTCCAAAATAGGGAGGTGATCTTCCTCCTGGTTTCTGAATCTAATTGGATCCTGGTGTATTCATGCATGGGGTCACAAGTGATTAGCAATGTTTGAACAGGTGGTCTCTTTTCCTGCCCACATGACACAGGAAAGACGCCATGCCTTTTCTGGGAGATAAAAAGGGGGCCATTCTGCAGTCTTTGGTGGAGGATAAGAAGCCAAAGCTGGCAGTTGAAGTGGGCACAATGGCAGGTAGGCACCTTATGATGATGCCAGAATGCAGGTTGGTACCTCATACCGAGGCAAAAAACACAAGCGATGCCAGAATACAGCTTGGTACCTCATACGGAGGCAAAAACACAAGCGCAATGCTGCAATTGCTCTGGCAAGGATACTGCATTCTGGATGTAGGCTTCAGGCTATACCTGAAACAAATGAAGAAAGGTCGTGCCGGCAATACCTGCCAGTTGATTCCCTTCACCAACCTACTATCGCATTGGCAGTGAGCAGGTGCTTTGGATTAGGTGAAGTCTCAAAGGGAGACCTTTGTAAGTAAGGTTTGTATCATATTGGCATTAAGCAGGTGCCGCGGGAAGGCTACATGGGAGATTAAGATTGCCCTGTGTGCAGCTCCTACTTCCCAGGCTTGTATCACGCTGGCAATAAGTAGATGCTATGAGAAGAGTACATGCCAAGTGAAGCTTGAGCAGCCGCAAAGCATGTTACGCAGAGCGAATAAATGTGTCGACAGATGCAGCTTTCAGCAGCCTGCTTTGGGTCTGTGGATCAGTGCTGTGCAAATGTGGCGTCAATTGATTTCAGCATTGCTATATACAGTGAATTTTTGACGTTTGCAACACGTCACCGTCATTTATGGTGCATTTTTTCCTGACGGCACGAAAGTGTCAATAACGGCTTGATGTGCTGACTGTCAGGAGCTCTCAAGTGCCCCAGAGGGAACTCAAAGTGCCCGAGTGAGAGCTCGAGAACAAATTGTTGAGCTTGAGCACTGGCTTCTGCGCACACCTTTAAGTCATCGCAGAGCAGCAAAGCATGTCTGTGGGAAAACAAAGTTGGCTTGTGATGTCTGGGTGAAGGAGGCATCAAGCTGTCGATTACAGACCGTAGCATACATTCTGCCTGACGCCTCCAGGCGTAAATGTCCAGCACCGGCCTAGATATGTCACAGATTTCAGAGAATAGGTTAAAGGCCTGATTGCCAGACTCTGGCCTTTACATGAGTGCGACGCAAGTCAGCAATGTATGGTGCCAGGCCGTCGGTACGCCCTGCGTGCCTCATACGTTCATGCCCAAGGCGACTCCTATAAAGACTCGCTGATATGCTCATACATACAAGCACACATGTATATGCCAGTTAGGGAACCTTAATGCACGTGGCCTCTTGGCTGGCATAGGCTTTCTTTCCTTTTTTTACTTACACACACATACACACATATATATGTAATATACACACATAGGATACTCACATGCTCATATACATTGTCTGCTGGTGCTGTAACAAGCGTCCAGGCATGTGGACAGTCAGTAACATGTGTCCAGGCATGTGGACAGTCAGTAACATGTGTCCAGGCATGTGGACAGCCAGAAGATGTGACTGCCACATTGCTTGCAGGGTACAGTGCGATCCTTATTGGCCAGAAGCTGCCAAAGGACGGGAGGCTGGTGACGTATGAGAGGGACTTGTTTTGGTTCCTGGCTGCCAAGAGGTTCCTGTGGCAAGCTTCCCAAGGGAGCAACGTTAAGAACCGGCCAGAAGAGAGGCTGGACCGGAAGGTAATTTCGGCGTGTTTGAAGCGTGTTAAGTGGCATACTAGAGGGACTTGTTTGGGTCCTTGGCTGCAAAAAGGCTCCTGTGGCAAGCTTCTCATGGGAGCAACGGGAAAAGCCAGCCAGGAGAGAGGCTGGACCAAAAGGTAAATTGACATGCTTGAAGCACATCTAGCGCATCTAGCGCAAGGCCTGGCGTGTTTGAAGCGCATCTAGTGCAGGGCCTGGGCATACAGTTCCCAGTCTGTGGTGTGTTGTGAATGTGACCAAAAACATGAACAGATTTCCCTGGAGAACAGAGCTGCAAGACATCCATCCCTTATTGATTGTGTAATCAATTGGGCAATGTAGGCCGCTGTCCTCTTGTTGTGCTCTGGACAATGCCAGGAAGCCTGCCGATGAACAAGAACAGGTCCTTGTGAGATATGCTTGCTGTAGATGCTGCATTGCATGCGCTGAGTAAACCTTCCTCCTGGCTGCAGTATTTAAAGCTATGAGTGCAAAATGAATGCTTAGGCAGCTGTGTGTTTCATATGCATATCGACGCCTTTGCTTTGTGCTTTTGAGGTTAATGCAGCCAAGCACTGCCAGGGCAGCTCGTTCCATACACATAGATCAATGTGGAGGCAACACAGATCAAGATAGCCAACACAGATCTATGTGGAGCCAAGCATTGCAGCGGCAGTTGGTTAGCTGTTTCCCTACACACAGATGAGTGGGAAGCCCACATAGATGAACATAGCCAGCACAGGTCAATGTGGAGCCCGCATTGCCATTGCCATTGCCAACATGTTCCAATGAATTAAAATTAAAACAGAACACACCCAGTGTGGCCTATGCCCATTGTTTCCAGATCAATGTGGAGTTTTGTGAAGCAATCGCCGCGTTCCAGAAATGGAGTGCCACAATGCCGCCTCTACCTTCACCGCCAATTGAAAATGACAGTGAAGGCAACAGCAGTGATCAAAGTGAACAAACGGCAAGCAGCAGCAGTAGCAGCAGCAGCAGCAGCAGCAGCAGCAGCACAGATGGAGGCATGCAACGCATTGAGCTCCTCTTCCTTGATGGCATTCCCAAGGATACCCTCTCATACTTGAAGGTGTGTATAGTCCAATGTGTCTGTCTCACATGCGTCTGCAGAAGATCTTATTGGGAATTGTGATGTGGTGTGTGTATATGTGTGTGCGCATGTATGTGTGTAGTGTGGGCGTGTGTATTCGTGCAGTGATGTGGTCATATGTCCTGGTGTGTATGTGTGTTTGTGTGTGTTGTGTGTATTCGTGCAGTGATGTGGTCATATGTCCCGCAAGTTGTAAGTATAACCTCTCCTTGAAACATTTGAAGGATGCTGGTATCAAGTTATTGCCGACATCAACAAACACACACACACGCACGTGCACACACACACACACACGCGCGCACACACGCACGCACACACACACACACAGAGGCATGCAATGCATGCTGCACACATGGTTGAGGCATGTTTGTTGAAGCTGTGTGTGGCTGGGGGACCCCATGCGTTTGCTGTCACCTTGCTCCACGTGTTTCTGTTTTTTTGCCTGAGCCTGTTGTAAAATAGCGTGCATCTCCAATGCTATGTGCTGAGGATAATCTTTGTGCCATGTGACATTTGGTTATGCTTCATAAATCCATGTGCTGAAGATACTTTGTGTGTAGCATGCCATGTCTTACACATTAAAAAATGTGTACCTTATGGAAGCAGGGCCGCTGCTCTGCTCGTTGGTTGTCAGAAAAGATGCTTGCGAGCGTGGATGAGGATGTGCGCCAGTAAGGGATCCCATTGCACCTTCTGGCACCCTGCAGGCAACAAAGCCATTGCTTTGCTTTTTGGTTGCATAGTAGAGGTTAGCGTGAGTATAAATAAGAATGTGCGCTTGTAAGATGCCCCCTTATGCTTTTTGGCACCCTGCAGGCAGCGGAGCCGCTGCTTGCTCCAGGTTGCCTAGTCATTGCTGACAACGCAGGTGTATTTGCCCAGGTGAGTCAGGTCTGGGAATACTGCAAGGTTTGAATGGCCCGCAAGTGTAGGCAGCCATTACAACATTATGTGGCGCTGCTCTGGATTGGCAATCCGAAGCATGGCTCCCAGGCGCAGACAACTCATTTAATCATGGCTCTGTTCTTGTAAACCTGACCTCATCCTTGCTAGCTAAGGAGGAGCCATGTACTGCTGCTCTGAAGCCTTCAGAAGAGATGTGTGCCAGGCAGTAATCCGGCTGCTCCTCTTTCAAGGCACACACTGCTTTGTCTAGTGTGGGCCAGCCTTCTGTACGTGGCAAAACAATTTAGCCTCAGGCTGGCAATGTTGCATATGAATGCAGAGCCGTCAGGGATGCCTGACCCGCTGAATGCTTTACTGTATGCCTTTTTCACACACTGAAAGGAAGGTCAGCTGGAGGGAGGCTGCGTGCATGAAGGAAAGGCTCCCAAACAAAAGTCTCCTGGATGAAGAATCACCTGGAACAGAAGCTACCTGACAGAAGGGCAAAGCGGAGAAAACAGAAACAAGAAAATCTTTTGTATTGCAAAATGGCTGCCTGCATAAAGGAAAGGCTCCCAAAATTTAAACGTCAACTGGATGGGAGGAGGCCACTCATAAGTCACTTGGAAGGAATGCCACCTGAAATAGAGGTAAGAGAAAAGAGAGGACGACGCAGTCCAGAACTGGCTGCCTGCATTATGCAAATTTCCTTTAACCAGGGAGGGAAGCAAGACCCACTGTCACGCCTGGTAGTACCCAACCTTGGATCACAGAAAATTTGCTTATTCTGGAATGCAGCTCGATGAGTTTGAGGAATTTTGCTTCTGGCATGACCTCCAAAGTTATTCCATGCAAGTGAAGGAATAGCTGTGAATGCACTTGCGCAAGCATGCAGTAGTCAGTTGTGGGCAAGTGAGCTGCCAGCATGCCTAAAAAAAGGATGTAGAATCACCATGCAACTTTCCAAAGAAATGTTTTTTTTGCATCAGAGTTTTGCGATAGCTCTATTAGGCTGATGTAATGATCTGTTGTAAGAGCACTTCATCTTGTAATTGAGGCCGGTGAGCTTCGGACTATCGCTGTTGATGAGACCCTTGTTTTTTAGTAAGTGAACCTTTCCTTAATGCATGCAGGCTTTTCGGTTGACGCATTCTTTTCTTTTCTCTGGATTGCCTCCACCCCGAATATGCATGCAGGGCGGGATGAAGCCCTATCTTGAATACGTCCGAGACAACCCGAGGTATAAGACTTCATACATTGAGAGTACGCTTGAGTGGCGAGATGATGTCGTTGATGGACTGGAGGTCTCTATTTTCTTGGGCTGATCTAAAAACAATTGAACAGAATTGGTTTGTGAGATAATGCATTGAGATTAAGAAGTGAACTGTGGGACCCTGATTGAATGGTGAGTGTCAAAACATTTTGCAAAGTTATGTGCGATTTAATGCGTTGTGTATTAGATTGCATAAGTTGTTCTGTAGAGATTTGTTGCTTTAATGTCCTGCAGGGATCAATCAATTGTTTTTCCAAAGGAAATACTTTCAGATTTATTGTATTTGGATTAGGTTCTGCAATTTTGTTGCTCGGTTAGCACAAAGATTTCTGGTTGTGAGGTTCGACATGGGCACCAAAATGAGGTTTTACTCAGTGTTGCTTGCGTTTCTACACGCTGATCCCCACAATCATGAAAAATTAAAAGTTCGTAGGTAGGAAAAACGCTCCCTAGATCAATTTTGGAAAAGGAGGTTCATAGGTTTAAAGAGACATGAGACCCCTTCACCAAAATAATTGTCCATATTCACGACTTTCCTTGTTTGAGAGCATTTCTCAACAACCTGTTTGACCCTTGCGAGCCGGTACTCGAGGTGAAGGTATTAATCTTTGGAATGGTGAATTGAGTGAGGTTATGGCATTGTTCTTTGAAGTGGTTCATTGAGCTACAGGTCCGACCTGTGTGGATGGGTGGCGAACTGCGGATGCAGTAAGCTCTACCAAACAGGCGCTCCAGCAGCGAGAACATTTCTTCTGCACCTGCCCTTGTGCCCTAGTTGCCGTAGGATAGAATAGGACAGGATAGGATAGACATGCTAGTTAAAAAAGAAAGAAAAGCAAAGAGGGCCAAGAAAAACATTCCCGACATCAAGCAAGGAAAAGAGGATAACTCGGGCTGAGGCACTGTGCAAACCCTCCACTAAGAGGAGAAAAAAATAAATAGGTCATTGGGGACTTGGAGGGTTATTAGCAGTACCCTTTGCCTGATTTTGGTGATGATAGTTGGAAAAAGCATTATCAAGAGCGTGTTTGGTCCCAGCAAGTTCGACTTGCTCGGTTCACAAGCTAGATAGAAACTTGCCCCAAACCTTGTTACCACAAGATGCGCCATTGAAAACAAGATTGCTTCTCATATCCAGGTTCTAAAGCCGGGTGCTTTCTCATGCGCTCCAGGTTTTCACTAGGATAGGATAGGGTTACATAGCTGTACCTGCCTACAAGGGCAGCTTAGCTGAAGCAAGGGTTACTTCAAGGGTTACAAGGGGCTGGCCTACAGCCCAACAAAAAAAATGACAATAATAATAAATTTAGCTGAAGCATAAAGGTGCCTGTAACCCAACCCAACCCAACTTGTGTATTAGTGTCGACTGAGTGTGGAAACAATGTCTTGAGCTGAGCTCATAAGTGTTAACTGCAGAAAGAAACACGCGCATTATGCACAGAAAATTAGAAGAGCACAACTCAACGAATGGTTGAAGAGGCCATGACAAACATGTTCATGATATGCTTTGCTAGGTGTTCACAAGCCCTTCATATTCATCAGGGAAGGGAAGGGTTCTTCTAATTCTTTAGCTTTTATGGTGAAAAAATCACCTAGGCAGTGAAAAAACTCCCCATGTCCATCAAGGAAAGAGGATACCTAGGGCCAAGGCATCGTGTATTCCCTCAAACAAGAGGAAACAGAAAGAGGTCAATGCGGGTCAAGAGATAGCAATTAACCTTTACCGACCTCGCTGACGAGAGTTGAAAGAATGCTTCTCAAGAGCGTGCCTCGTGCTAGCTAGTTTTTAAGCATATGGACAGAATGAGGATGAAGCTTCATAGCAAGCTCGTTGGGTTTGTGAGTCACTGACACTGACACGGTGTCAAGCCAATCTCATGGATATTTTTTGTGCAGTTGGAACAGTTGAGCAGGCCGAGCAGCCAAACTACCTGGCTGAAGGTCAGACCCCATTGTAACTAATTAATTGTAACTAACAAGCCGAACTGATTTTGGGGCCTTGTGCGTCTGGCCTCCACAAATGGATGTGTGTGTCTCTGTTCTGGAAGGAGCTGACTAGGGTGACGGACCTTGGAAGTTGGTGGAGTGGCTATGGCTGGCGCTGAGTGCTCCCTGTTCCCCCCACGCGGGAATTGAGGGAACATTCCTTTCTTGGCAAGCTTTCACATTGTAACTAAACCTGAGATCATTGCTTTCCTAAATCAAGACTCATACAGGCTTTCAAAGTTTTTGTCAGTTGGTTTCGATTTTTGGTGCTGGTTGAGAATGTATCATCAGCAGCTGATCAGCCAGAACCTCAGGCTGCAAGCCAACCCCTTGTAACCCCTTCCATGCAAAATAACAATCAACATGGAATTTGAGAAAGAAACACGAGATAGAGCATGCCTGGCATTGTAGGCCAGTTGACCCACTCTGCAACAAAGCGAAGCGTGTTCCCCTTGCAAATGATTGCAGAGGGTGGACTAACGGCACGTATGTGAGCATAGACTTATGTAAGTGAATCATAGAATAGACAAAGAAGATAATGAAATGACAGATACCCTAGCTAGAGCAGAGAAATTGGATGGACAGGCTTAACATCTCATCATGCTACAGATATGCAAGCCAATACATGGCCTGGCAAAGTTGTTAAGAACAAAAGTACAAATAAATCATCTTGCTTTGTATCCACCAAAATGCCTGGAGCGACTCTATCGTAAGCCCACTTCCTGGAGGCACCTTTTTGACTATATGCTAAGCTACTTTGATTCAGGGGTGGTACTGGAATACCCTGTAGAAAAGGAATGAAAAGTCTACGTCAGCCTAAGGGAAGCACATGCCGACAAGCCAAATCAGCACATGCCAAACACAAACATGATTGCAGAACGACAAGTTGACTCAGCATGATTGCCAGTCAGTGTAAAATAAAGACATTAGGCTGCTGGTGGCACCTTTTGCAGGTATACTGTCCAAGACTACCAAACGTTTAGGCTGCAAGCGTGGCACTTTATCACTGTGGTCTTCATCACAGAGAAGCACGCTGTCCAGACGCAGCAGCTACGTCGTGGCTGGTGCAAATTGCTCTCACTGCAATGGGATAAGTGCATAAGTGAGGACATGCAGCAGCTTCTGTTTGAGCGGCACAAGTGATCCACTTGTGGATTGCTACTGTACAGAGTTTGAGATCCAGAGAAGGAGGCACATCTCCACCTGATCTCCACCTGATCTCCACTTGGCAATTTTTTACAGGAGGCACATCTCCACCTGGATGAAAGCACAGTTTGCATGCGTGCGTGCGTGCGTGTGTGTGTGTGTGTGTGTGTGTGTGTGTGTGTGTGTGTGTGTGTGTGTGTGTGTGTGCGTGTGTGTGTGTGTGAATGTGTGTGTATGTGTGCGTGTGTGTATGTGTGTGTGTGCATGTGTGTGCGCGCACCCACTACGTCTAATGTACACTTGCGCAAGCCACTGGGAAGATGAGGATAGAAGCGCAAATTCTGAAATAAAGCCTGACTTGTTGAATTGGTCCAAGCAAATGCTATTCCAACTAAGCAATCATATTCGCCTTTCAAGTATCCTGTCTTCAGCTCTTCGTTTTCCCATTGCATCCAGCAGAGTCTGGATTGATGCCTTTAGATGTTTTAGAAGACGGGCATTTGGAAAAACCAAACATTTTTTCCACATCCCACACATCATGCCTCGCACGTGTACACAACAGGCTATGCTGGGAATTTCTGTAATGAGTGAGTGCATGCATTTGTTGCTCCTCAAATCTTGTGCAGCACATGACATGTTCTTACCAACGTGCATATCTTACAACCTCAAACTCACTCACACATGGAAGGTTTCCCAATCCTTCAACAAGGCCTCACTTGGTTTCCTTAAAGTAAGGTAGGTATGCTTAAGCACATCCTCAGGCATAATTGCCAAACCATAGTGGACCCTTTGAAGCATACTGTAAAGAGATGAAATGAGGTCCAGTGCAGTGATATTCCCACCCTCAGCCACTCTCAGGGCAAACGTGACCACTTTTGGTCCTGACTTGCACAGTTCACGGACCACATCTCTTTGGGGAGACCATGCCCCTGCCCCCTGTCCTCGTAACCCACGATTCATGAATGTAATGAGGTGGGATCTGGTCAACGAGAGTGTGTTGCTCAGTTTCTTCTGTGCCGTCTTATGGAGTGGGATATGCAGGTTTAAGTCAGACCTGCGACTTTGGGGCAGCTTTGCGTTCTTCTCTTAGGGATACGCACAGCATAATGGCAAGTGTCTTTCTTTTTTCTTTCTCTTTCTTTCATTCTTCCTTCCTTTCTTGTAACAATAACAAGCACTGTGACTGTCTAATTGACATCTTATAATAACTTCCACTATTTGGCTAGACACTGTCCACCCATACATCTATCAGCCCTGCCTTGCACCCACTGCTTTCCTCACTCATCTTATCATTCCTCACTTGCACCCAAGCGTTCCCTCGCATCCATGATATCACCATCTGCCCCTTGCTCAAATCACCAAAAAGCACTCATACAGAGAGCACGCAATCCTCTATGCCAAGGCCCAACTGACCCAGATGACTCTAAGAAGAGCCCAGATAGCCCTGAAGGCTAGATTGTCTATTGCACAAACAAAGCAACTGTTTTTCATGTCTCCTCTTGCTGTCAGGCCCAGCTGACCAGCGCACCTTACTGCTTTCCAAATTGCTACTCTGACACACCAAAAGTGATGCCTCAAAAATCCTGTGCTTGGTGTCAGGGTGTGCTGATCAGCACGGCAGCGTCATTCAAACACACATGCATGTGATAAAACGCGCACCTGATGAGCAGCTGTGCCGCAGTGCAGCTGATGAACAAGCTCCAAAAGAAGGTCTGCATGTTTCCATGTGATCCTTCTACCCTGCACTGGAGCAAGTTGCGGATTCTCACTTCCTTGACCTACCAGGGACAATATATACAAGAAGTTTGCAGTCCTCTGCCTCAGGGTCCACCGATCAGCATGGCAGCTGTGCGGCTGCTCCGCCTCAATTGATCCACGCCCTCCAGCACAGAAGGCGAGCTCAATAGGCGCTTGGTTGCGTTGTACACCTGCAAACGTGTTTGCACACACGGGAAAAAAGACTTTGAACAACATGCACACATGACCAACCAATCCAATCATAACTCAGACCATAACTAGATCAGCTCTGAACAACACGATCTGAGATCCAGCAGGCACAAATTTGCACCGCAAATCAGTACAACCAGTGCAAGCACGGGGTTATGTTGCTGAAGAATGGACACCGATAACAAAGTGACCAGAGATCATTCCAAAGTTTGCGGCTTGCATGATTCATGTAATGTTTAAACACTCTGGTATCCTACACCTTTGTTCAGGTGTGTACAGGCACACATGCTCGCGCAATTGTGTCAAATCCCTTCCTCATATATTCTATGACTTCTGCCACCAAAAGGGAGCTCATCTGGCAGTTACGCTTCAGCCCATGCAGGAGGGGTGCGCACACATGCATGTTGCAGGAAATAAGCCCACTTGGCTCCTGCTGTGTACACATTTTCCATCATTGACTTCAGAAAAAAAAGCAAGTAGGGCATGTCGAAAATTCCAGCATCAACCAGTGTTCAGCGTGAGCTTTTACCTGATTGCACAGGCAAAAACCTATGGCATGCAAAGTAACTTCTTATAAGTCAAGACTTACAGATGAGTCCAGCGCACGAGCTTCAGAAGTTCCCTACGTCCTTGCACTTCACTTTGTAAATTGACCCTGACATGCAACCATGCTTGACCTTCAGGATTTCACCAGGAATCATGCGTCGCCTGCAGCAGATTTGCAAGAGGATGTCAATGCTCACAATCCCATGCTTCCCTACCTGCTCTTTCAGCATCAGCATCAAGGCTGCGTTGAGCGCAGTCTGCAGCAGCTTTGCTCGTAGACCCCTGAAGAAGCCCCCAAAGCCCTCCAGCCGCCATATTGTTGCCAGGGTGTGCAGCGTGCCTGTGCACACACAGGTAAATGAAGTGTGATAGTACTGTTGCAGTGATTGCTGTGTACTATGGATTTTGTCTGCGCAAGACTGTTGTGAGGGTGTCCAGCGTGCCTGCGCACACACAGGTGGATATTGTCTGCATACGCTATTGCAGTTATTGCTGTATATAATGCATTTTATCTGTGCCACATTGTTTCCATGAATTCCTGCTTGCATGTGCACACATACATAGACAAATGTGTAAGCATCGCAACAATTGCGGTGTCGTTCATGAAAATTGTCTATGCTGAACCATCGCCGTGGCGTGCAGGCGTCCCTGTGTGTGCTTTTGTGATTGACACTGTTGTGCAAGTGTCTATGGTCACGTTGTTGCTATTTAGTCCCAGGTGTATGCAAAGTGCACGCCGTGCCTGCGTATCCTTGTGGTGGCCTGTGCGCAAGCGTTCACCTGCAGTGGCCAGCTCACACGCATACACTTGTAGTGGTTCACTGTGCCTGCATGTGCTTGTAGTGGCCTGCGTGCATGCGTTCACCTGCAGAGGCCAGCTTGCATGCACACACTTGTTGTGGTTTGCTGTCCCTGCATGTGCTTGTAGTGGCCTGCGTGCATGCGTTCACCTGCAGAGGCCAGCTTGCATGCACACACTTGTAGTGGTTTGCTGTGCCTGCATGTGCTTGTAGTGGCCTGCGTGCATGCGTTCACCTGCAGAGGCCAGCTCGCATGCACACACTTGTAGTGATTCACTGTGCCTGCATGTGCTTGTAGTGGCCTGCGTGCATGCTTTCACCTGCAGAGGCCAGCTTGCATGCACACACTTGTTATGGTTTGCTGTGACTGCATGTGCTTGTAGTGGCCTGCGTGCATGCGTTCACCTGCAGAGGCCAGCTCCCATGCACACACTTGTTGTGGTTTGCTGTGCCTGCATGTGCTTGTAGTGGCCTGCGTGCATGCGTTCACCTGCAGAGGCCAGCTCCCATGCACACACTTGTTGTGGTTTGCCGTGCCTGCATGTGCTTGTAGTGGCCTGCGTGCATGCGTTCACCTGCAGAGGCCAGCTCCCATGCACACACTCGAGGTGGTTAACTGTGCCTGCATGTACTCATAGTGGCAGTGACACTGTCATGAGAGTGTTTGTAGTCACACTTGCTCTTTAATCCCAGATCCGTGCAAAGCGCTTGCTGTGCCTGCGTGTGCGTGCAGTGGCCTGCGTGCATCCATTCACTTGCAGTGGCCAGCTTGCACGTATACACCTCAAGCGGTTTACTGTGCCTGCAAATACTTGCAGAAGCCTGCGCGCACATCTGTATAGCTCATCCCAACCATTGAAGGCATGTGATGTGCCTACACATTTGTGATGTGGCCTGCATGTGCTGTGCCTGCATGTTGTATATTGCATGTGCTGTGCATATCGCATGTGCTGTGCATGTTGCATGTGCTGTGCCTACATGGTCTTGTAGTGGCCTGCGCGCATGCTTGCAAAGCTTTCATTCAGAGAAGCACCAATGAGCTGCACTATGCTTGACAAGCTGCAACTGAGAGAGGCACAAATGAGTTCTCTGTATTGGTCAAAGTGTGACTCTGGGAGGCAACAATGAACTGTTCTATACAAGATGAATTGACTGTGCAAACAGCTGCCCATGCCACTTCCTTCTCAACACTACCCATTTCAAAGCATTTTTGATAGAATGAGCTGATCACACACACACACACACCTCTGTACTGCATGTCTGTTGGGGTGCCCTTCCCTGTGGCTTGCATCCTGCTCTTCACCACTACCAGCCAGTATGTTGCCATAGTTGCCCCGACCTGCGTGCGAACGCGTACGTCGGGAGGAGGAGTTACTACGTACATTTATGAGCCTAGAGCAGCCTCTACCTCTGTGCAAGTGCAATGAGTGGACAAATTTGCTACAGCCTGTGTGTGTACGTGTGCGCAGTGCGCAGTCAGAGTTGTTGCATGTACGCTGTGTGCGCATTCAGAGCTGCACACTGTGACAGAGCTGCCATAAGCACAGTGTGCGCGCAGTCAAGAGTTGCGCACTGTGGCAGCATTGCTATATGCACACTGTGCGCACAGTCAGGGTTGCGTACTGTGGCAGCAATGCCACATGCACCCTGTTTGCGCGGTCAGAGTTGCGCACTGTGGCAGCATTGCCACATGCACACTGTATGCGCAGTGAGAGTTGCACACTGTGACATCAGTACCATATGTACGTTGTGAAAGTTGTCAGACTTAACACACAAACACACGCACACACACGTACACGCGGAGACACGTGCACACAGACACACACACATCCACATATGCATCCGGCTTCACCCACCCAACCACACTCAGGCATACACACAATCTTCCCCATGCAACCCATACAAGCGTCACCCACACCCACATCCACACCCACATCCACAAATACAAAGCAAAGGAACAGGCGAGACTCTCCTCCTCACCTTGGCGAGCGCGCTGCTGGTGAAAATCTCAAGGGGCCCCAATGCCACCGGCTTGGCCCCACTCTCCCCCAAATGAGATTTTCCGCTCTCCTCTCGCCCACACCCTCTCCTGCTGTTCATGTGGGCGCTATGTTCACCCATATGCCCACTCTTTGTGGGATCACTGCTGTGCCAGCGCACATCCTGTGGTGTACGTCCTGCACCACTTGCCTCTAGTCTTGACCCTGCAGCAGCCGCTTCAACTTCATGCTGCTGCTTTGGCTGCTGCTGCTGCTGCTGCTGCCGTTGCTGCTGTTGATGGAGGGCTTGCAGTTGCTGCCAGGCTTCCTGCAACCTGCGCATCTCAGCACTGTGCTCCCCCAACTCTTGCCTGCCTGGCTGCTGCTGCTGCTTCTCTTGCTCTTTTAATTCCTGCTGCCGATACTCCAAGGCCTGCTCACTGGACTGCTCATGCCTGGTGTCTTGCTGCTGCGGTTCTTGCCGCTGCTGCTGGCCTTGCTGTTGCTGGTTGGATCCTGCGGTAGCTGCCCCCTTCCATGCACGCAGCATGCGCTGCAGCTGCTCATACAGCATGTACTGGATGGCGGGGTTCGAGACAAGCACAAGGGATGGCAGCAAGCCAACCTGCACGACAGAGGGGGCCAATCAAGGAGATGCACTTGAAGAAGAGGCCATTGCAGTGGCAGCAAGGCACAAGCACAAAGGGCGGCAGCAAGCCCACCTGCATGACGGAAGGGGCGAGTTTAGGAAATGCACTTGAGAGACGCTGGCAATGGAAGCAAGGCATGAGCACAAGGGACGGCAGCAAACCCACCTGCATGTTAGAGGGGCAAATGCACTGAAGAGGTGCTGGAAAAAGGTAGCCAGCCCACAAGCAACAAGCTTGCAGCCCACTGCATGCCCACAAGCAACAAGCTTGCAGCCCACTCCATGCCCACAAGCAACAAGCTTGCAGCCCACTGCATGCCCACAAGCAACAAGCTTGCAGCCCACTGCATGCCCACAATGTACAGCCATTGCAGTGACAGCAGTGTAGAGAGTGCCAACATGACATTTCCCATAGAAAGGGATACCTTGAGAGCCCCTCCACGTGTCACTTAAGAGGGCACGTCATGCAGGACTGCCGTGGACTTCAAAGAAACAACAGAGGCTCACTGCATGCCTTTATTTTGAGGCATGTAAGCGCACGTGGGAATCCAGCAAGCTGCTTTATTTCTGGTATAGTTTGGAGCACCTTTTTTTGTCTAGATGTGTCCTTTTTTGCTTTGCTGATACAGTGCAACTAATTGCTCATAAATTGCTGCTTTTGCAGGTCTCACTTGCATGTGAAGGGTGGAGGAAGCAGTGCGGCAACAGTGACTCACACAAAATCAAAAGTTCGCTGCCTACCCGCACCCTGGAACAGCAGTGTGTTGATAAAGGATCCCTCTGCAAACATTCACCTCATTCTCTCTAAATCATCCATTTCATTCCAAAACCTGCACACCTGATATTAAGGTCCACTCCACGTCCGATTTTCTGGCCACATCTCAGCATGAAAGAGTCTCGAATCCTTGAATCAAGACACATGAGCCCCTCATCCCCTCACACGGACCACACTCACCCAGAAACCACGCACGCCTGACTCTCGCATTACGTCTAATACAGTGCTGCGCCAGCCCACATGCGCATTACGGGAGAGCTTTCCCTCCTGCTTCAGCTTTGACTTTGCCTGCGCAGGACGTGAGCACACACACAGTATCCTGCAACATCCCTCGTGTGTACCATGGGAGATGGCCATCCCTCCTGCTTCAGCTTTGATTTTGCCTGCAGAGCTTGAACACATATACAGCATGTATGTAAACTTTGCCGAGTCTGCGCAGAAAAAGGATAGGGCTGTGTAGCAATAAGTGTTTCATGAACAGCACTCACTCCCATGGAGCATGTATACACAAAAGGGTTAAGCCTGGCCTGGAACTGTGGCCTTGACCACGGCTGCAAGCAACAGACATCACTTGGGTTCATACGCTGCCACCAGATATCTGGAACAACACTAGAAGCCCCAAGACAATGATCAACAAGACACCTGCATCCTGTTCATGCCCATAGTAAGAGGTCTGGTCAGCAGTGGGGTACTGTGTCAAGCCAGCGCCGCCATCAGAAGCGTTTGAGAGCGATGGAGGCCTGGCTTAAAATTTTATTGATACACCCCTGTCAATTTATATATCAATATATATATATATATATACATATGTGTTAGTTATATGTAATTTCTCCTGGTTGTGACCAGCCAGTGCTGCTATCAAAAGCATCGAAGAGTGATGAGAGCCCAGCTTAAAATTGTATTGAACAACCCTGAGAATGCCATCCAATTTACACAATTGATTTTTGCATCCTGGTGGTGACCAGCCAGCGCTGTCATCATCAGAGTGATGAGAGCCTGGCTTAACATTGTTTTGAAACAACCCTGACAATGCCGTCCAGTTCATAGCATCCCGGTCGTGAGCAGCAAGCGCTGCCAAAAAAGCGTAATAGATGTCAGACAGCCTGATTTCATTGATGACACTGTTCATAGCTACATTGATCACTGCACTGATGGCATCAATGACGCCGCACTGCCTCAATTCCAATTGCATCGATGACACATTTAATGGCACGGACCAACACATTTAACAATGCATCCCCATGTAAAGCCAATGACACGGACTGGGGCTAGTTCCGTCAAGGACACTGACATTACTGTCCAGTAAGCAGGCATTTGTCTAAACAAAGCTTTCTTTGTGGCATTGTTAAAATTTCCTAGTCTGACCCAATCGGGTCAGCGCTATTTCTTTGACTACTCTTAAATGCACCCTTTTTTTGTATTTTTTCCTTATAATCCTTGAAACCCCTCTTGGATCCTTCCTGAATGCACTTTCATTATTTTTTCATATCAGCATATAACTTTTTTTTTTGTCACCTCCGTCCTGGTGGTGGCCACGTTAGCAAACGTGTCAGGAGCTTTTTGGCGAAGCCCCATTCATGGGGAGTGAGCCCCTAGGTTTGGCTTTTTCCCTGTAAAGTTCACACTAGGCTGCCCAGGCTCTCCCAGCGCACCCCTCGCCCTGAAACCGGCATGCAGACCATGCGAATTACTTCAGCCAGCCCTGTGACGTCAGGGGGGCAGATGGGGCCGTGGGCAAAATGTTCTGTAATTTCTCTGGTTGGGAGCTGGGCAGAAGATGTCCAGCATGGCCTGCCCAGTGCGCCCCCTGCCCTGACACTTGACGTGCAGGCTGAGCAAAACGTTTCATCGTGATATTTGGAGTTTGGTGCCCTGGGTGCAGCGAGCAAGTGTAAGGAGTAAAAAATCCTCTATGTTTTGGTTTGACCAACCCAGCCCGGCCACCTCAGCCCCTCAGAACAGCTCTAGGTGACACGAAATTCATCAACATACTTAAGTGGATGCCCTTGCTGGGTCCGGGGCTGGGGGGTGGCCCATTCAGGAAATTTCACAGTCAGCCTGCGGAACCCTTCAGTGTGCCGCTGAGCCAACGAATTTGCATGATTCCAATTGCGATGGGATTTTTTAATCTTTGTTCTAACAATGGTGTGAGTTGCTGCGTGAATAGAGAGGTGAAGGCACGGAAGCTTGCTGATGCTATGAGGAGCAGGACCTGCACCCCCTGCCCTGGTATGTGAATGAGGGAGCCTCTGGCGTATAGTCTGCTGCTGAAGCCCAAGGGGAGCAAGTAAACAATGAATGGAGAAGCTTGCATGGCGCACTTAGCCTACATGCATGCATGAACAAAGCCTGGTCTGTTGCAGGGAAGTCCGTTGTTGCCCAAGGCACTGCACATCAATGACACATATGTGCCAAGAAGGACTGGCTTCGCTAATTTTTCAGCGTCGCTTGCGACGCTTCCCTCACTTGTCTTTTTCTGTAGACACTTTGATTTTTCCAAAGCACCTGCATCCTGGTGGTGGTCATGGCAGCAGGTATGGTCAACAGCCTTCGTTTCTTTCTTACTTTCTTTTCCTTTTCTTAGCAACTTTCTTTACTTTTCATTCACCTGCATCCTGGTGGTGACCACGGCAGCAGGCATGGTTAATAGCTGGTTGCCCAGGCCTGCCAGTGCTGCTACCAGCAGCGAAGACAGCACGCCCACGTCCTTGTTTTTGGAGCTGCTGCCTGCATGAAACATTGATCAGTGCATTTTTGCCTGCATGAAACATTGATCAGTGCATTTTTAGCCTGCATGAAAAATTGATCAGTGCATTTTTTGCCTGCATGAAAACTTGGTCAGTGCATTTTTTGCCTGCATGAAAACTTGGTCAGTGCATTTTTTGCCTGCATGAAAACTTGGTCAGTGCATTTTTTGCCTGCATGAAACCTTGGTCAGTGCATTTTTTGCCTGCATGAAACATTGATCAGTGCATGCTGTCAGATTATTGCCAAAGCCTGCCAGTCGCCACCAACAGCGAGGACAGCACTTGTAAGTCCCCGACTCTGAACATGCCTCCTGCATGCTATGCTCATTGGCATGTTCTGTCTGCAAAGACAACAACATGACAATCTACCAGATGTGAAGGCACGATGAGCCCTCCCTTTTCCTTATCTTTAAGCAGCCACCTACACGTCACAGCCATACATGTCTTACATTTATCAAGGCATGCTGTTCCATCAGACGAGCAGCCAATGCCCTTAATATGTAAGCATGCCCTCATTCAATGTCCTTGGAGCAGCCGCTTGTGCGTAACGACCATCAATGTTATGAACATCAAGGCATGCCTGGCCAGACGAGCACTCAAGTGCACCCAAAAAAGTGCAATACACCTTTATCATGGTGATGCTGGCAGCATGCTGCACGTCATGAAGCTGCAGATCCCACTGCTTCACAAGAAAAAGCCTTATGTCGATCAAACGTGGCTGCAGATATGGCTGCAAAAATCGAAAACGAATTCAAAACATGGCTTTCAAATGCTTGTGTCCCACCTGCACGTGTACATCCAACCTAGGGTTGGCCAATTACTTACATATATGCCGCATATTTCTGTCATGTTGTGGGGAAATTGTGAAGAAAACATTGTGTTTGTAACACACTAATTTTCTTGCGAACATGGGCTTGCGAGGCCTGCCAAAACAACTCACAACTTGCAAACTTCTGCGTTTTTGCGTCACATATACCGACTTTTGGTCTCCACTCATCCCCACCTCTTCATCTGAAAAGTACAAAGAGCCCTCCCTGTCCCTGCCCCTGCTGCCTCCTGCCCTCCTGTATTACCTGCCTCACTGCTGTCCCTGCCCCTGCCCCTTCCTCCCTCGCCGTGAGCTAGAATTGCTGCTTCCTGATGTGTGTGTAATGCAAGCACATGCTGACACCCTCCTCCCAGAAAGCTTGGATGGGGAGCAGCTTAACCCACATTACCCTTGGGGGCAGGTGCCTGGCCTAAAGACAGGATTCTGGGCCCTCTACAGGCAAGGTGGGGAGGAGGTGCAATGGCCGCAGCAGAGCTTCCTTGGCGGACAATCGAGGAGAGTTCCCCGTCCGTTAGCAGCATTGCTAAATGCAAGGCGACACCCTTTGCAAGGCCTTGGAAAAACTAATTCCTTCCAAGGCGTTTAGAATTTAAACAGCATTCGCGAAGCGCAGCATGCACAGCATAGCGCCGGCCTTAGACATACACACTTGAACACTCCTTTTCGTCACACTTTTTCAACCTCGCCCAAATCGCTTCCTAAATTATGTACGATGTTTAACGCATAAAATTAAAGGTCTACTGTTACTAGCAGGCACAGGATCTCACAGAAAAGATGCAGGTTCACATGAAGCCATCCGCTGAGCTTCAAAATTTTTGCACAAATGAAAAGTATTACTTTAAGTACATCGCATACTTACTAACGAGCGAAGAAAGAGCAGCAAGTACTAGTTCTTGCGCAGAGCAATTAAATCAGTGAAACAACGACTCTTATAATTATGAAATTCCTTTCAAACATGAGAAATTTAACATTACTGTCTACCCGCATCAGCCTTTAAAATGCAGTGTTTTTGAGGATCCCCCACCTACTTACTCCCTACTTACTTGGCGATTATATTTTGTAAGCATGCATCGTCTGATTCATAAATCGTATCATTATGCAGACAATCAAGTAAAAGGTACAGGAAAGAACAAACCTGCAATACAGCATTTAAATAATGCGCACCTTGGCTGATTACATTCACTTTCTTTCAAAGGCGCTTAAAATTTAAACAGCATTTGCGAAGCGCAGCATGCAAAGCATAGCGCCGGCCTTAGACAGACACACCCCGGCACTCTTTTCGTCACACTATTTTGACCTCACCAAAATTGCTTCCTTAATTATGTACAATGTTTAACGTGTGTAATTAAAGGTCTACTGTTACTAGCGGGCACAGGATCTCACAGAAATGAATGCAGGTTCACATGAAGCCATCCACTGAGCTTCAATTTTTTTGCACAAATGAAAAGTATTACTCTAAGTACATTGCATACTTACTAACAAGCTAAGAAAGAGCAGCAAGTACTACTGTACTTACATGTACTCACTACGCACCCTTTTCAAAAATAATTAGTTTTTCACGTACGCATAACTTACGCACCCCTTACAGAAGTTCATATTTTCATATACACACTGCCAAAGGGGCCTTAACCCAAACAAATCAATTAGCAACTGTTCTTCACAGTGGTTTCCTCAGCGACCTTACACATTTCACTCATAATAAGACCTAGTATGGCGTCTAGCCTAATCTTGGAGGTCTTGGCCTCAAATCCTACTCCAAGTCATCAGAGCCCCCTCCACCCTCAGTGCTGCCACTCCCCTCCTCCCTCTCCTCATCAACGCTGCCATCCCCTTCCTGCATCATGCTGCTGCTACTGCTGCTCGCCACCTTGCTCAATCATCGCTTAGAATCTATTTTTCACTTATTTGCACACATACGCAGCGCCCAAAATAATTATTTTATTGCCAGCTGCAATTCACACGCACAGCCCCCAAAAGATATTTTTTTGCGTAATGATATAATTTATGTATGGTAGTTCGTGCGCGGAGCAATTCGTCCAGTGCAACAACGAATATTATAACTATGAAATTCCTTTCAAACATAAGAAATTAAACATTACTGTCTAAACGCATCAGCCATAGCAATACCGTGTTTTTGAGGATCACCCGCCTCCCTCCCTACCTACTTCGCTTTTATATTTCATATGTATGCATTGTCCAATTCAATGCTCGTGCAGATATATGCTGGTAGTCGAGTAATATGTACTGGAAAAAAATCAGTAACACAGCATTTAAATCATGCGCGTCTTGGCTGATTACATTCACTATCTTTTTCAAACGCACTTAATATTGTGAGAAACCCCATAATTATTCAAATACCGTAATCGCAACCCCCCCAGTGCTGCTACGGCAGGGATGATAATGCTTGCTTATAACGCTATAGCGAATCTTGCTATAGCAAAGGCGCTATGTAACGCTAGATGTTGCTACAGAAGCCCCTTGTACAGCGCTTTATGCCGATCATTAGGGAGCGGCATTGGTAAATAGCGCTTTTATTATGTAACGTTATTATATTATTATATAACGTTATACAATGCTATATAACGCTGGAAAATGTGACATATAGCACTACATGCGCTATCACTAAAGCACAATATATAACCAATATTGCTTATATATCATGGATTTGGCTTGGACTTAATTACAATTCACACCAAAGCATAATTTTTTCTGTAATCAACGCTGCTGCTGTTGCTGTTGCTGCTGCTGCTGCTGCTGCTGCTACACCTGCAGCGTGTACTAAAAAATTGCACTCTCTGTCAACCCACCTGCTTGGTCTAGTGTTGCAGCTCCCAGTGCTTGCATCCCATGCAACACTAGATAGCGACACAGCTTTCGCTGCAGGTAGAAACTTTCCCCAGCCCACCCTTGATCTTCTGCTGCAGCATATCCTCATCAAAGCCCACACTGGCCATATCCTTTCCAACCCACCTGCTTTATCCAGTGCTGCGGTGCCCAGCGTCTGTTATGTGCATGCACCACTATCCAGGGCACTGCTTGCAATCCAAGAAAGAACCTTTCCCTGACCCACCTGCTTGATCCGGTGCTGCGGCGCCCACCACCTGCTTTGCATGCACCACCACAAAGTGCCGCAGCTTGCTGTACAGGTAGAAGTAAACGCCTGAGGACAGCGCAGTCTCTATGACATTGGGCTCGATGCCGATGTAGAGTCCGCGCAACCTGTGTAGCACACACATGCACCTTTGTCGCAATGGGCTCAAGGCACAGTACCAGCTTTGCAACCTGCGCCAGGCATGGATGTCTAAAGCCCAAGAAATGGTGCAAGGGTACGCCTTCCACAGCAAATGCAACAAATCAAGCAATTACGACACATCCAGCCAATGATACCAGTCACCCTCCTGGCCCTCACCAGGATTTGCCTGCAAAGTGCATACGTGTGCTTCCAATACTCAGGCCCTGCTGTTGAAACCCCAATTGCTCTTCCAAATCGTGCACAAGACTTTGTGGCTCCTGGCCCTCATTAGGGACAACCTGAGAAAAGCATGTGTTTGTGCTCCCTACACACAGGCCCTGCTGATGCATCCCCTGACAGTTCCTCAAAATGTGCACAAGATTTCGTGGCTGCCCACTCCTCTTCTGCACGTTCTGCACAACTCAGTGCCAATGAAGGCAGCAAAGGACTGTGCGGTCAGCATATGGGTGGCGGGGGATACTGAGCAGACGTCGAGTAGCACCTGCCAGCCCAACAGTGTATTCTTCAGCAAAGCCAGTGTATTGTCCAGCAAAGAGGGCGGTGCGCAAACCATTGCTTGGCACCAAGCAAACACAGCAACAATCCCCTAGCGACAATCCCCTAGCGATGATAAGTGTACATGAGATAATAAACACAGCAACAATCCCCTAGCGCCAATCCCCTAGCGATGATAAGTGTACATGAGATAATGCTGGCACCAACTTCTGCAAAACTCAGTGCTGGCAAAGACAGCGGAGGACCATGCGCATGGCATGATGTGGAGCGTGACACTAAGCAAGCACTGAGATAATCCTTCAAAATGTGCACAAGGTTTTGCAGGTGCCTGTTTGCTTCTTCTGCACAGCTCACTGCCAGCAAAGGCTGCAGAGGACCGTGCGCACAGCATCTTGTAGAGTAAGACTCTGAGCACACAGTGTGTAGCTCTATCTGCCGGCCCAACACTTTATGTCTTTAAGCAAAGCTCAGCAAAGGCTAGGTCCCCATGACCGCCCTTTCTGTTCTTGCTTGTGGTGGAGGGAACTTAGGGCCCTTTTGGGCCAATGTCTCTTTTTCATCAATCGATGTAGGGAGAGCTCCCTTTGCCGTCGCAAATTTCCTTTTCTTTCAGCAAAGGCAGCGGAGGGCCATGCGCATTGCATAATGTGGAGTGTGACACTGAGCAAGCAATGAGGAGCTCCACCAGCTGGCCCAACAGAATTGAACAGGTGCATCAGGTGACTCTCATTAGGGTGTTGCTTGAAGATTATGTGATCACAGATGCCGAGGGGAGGACTACTTGCCCAGAGGCATGCAATAGATGTAAACTGAGCAAAGCGCAGGACAAAATCCTGTAACCGTGACGTTGAGCAGTGTCCACAAGTGCGTGTGAAAAGGAACATGAGTGAGAGAAGCCCAGACCACCCACCTGTATTTGCGTACAATTTCCAGTATGCTCCGATTCCCATTAGGACCGCCACTCAACGCCTGCATTAGCATATCAAGTTGAGCGCTTAAGGAATAGCATGAGCACACAAAGAAGGCGCCTTCATGTGTGTGTGTGTGTGTGTGTGTGTGTGCGCGTGCGTGTGTGTGTGTGTGTGTGTGTGTGTGTGTGCGTGTGTGTGTGTGTGTGTGTTCATGTGTGTGTGTGTGTGTGTGTGTGTGTGTGTGTGTGTGTGTGTGTGTGTGTGTGTGTGTGTGTGTGTGTGTGTGTGTGTGTGTGTGTGTGTGTGTGTGTGCGTGTGTGTGTGCGTGCGTGTGTGTGTGTGCGTGTATGCGCACGCATAAGGATGTACGCAATTGTTTGTATCGTATGAATTGACGTTTTGCAGAACAAGCATCACCGCCGTTTTCATGCAAGAATTCTAACTTTGTTGTGAGTCCCACCTGAAGCGTGTAAATGGTCTTCCTGCGCACACAAGAGGAAGAAAGATGACCCACAGTTGAGCTTGCAACCTGCGCTGATGTGTGCAACCAACTCTGCAATCTCAGCGTGAAATTTGCATTGAATGCTTACAAAGGATACGTTGCCAGCAATGCCAGCATGGAGCCTACAGCCCCAGACACAGCCTCAATGCCAGCATCTCCAAGCAGGGGCTTGAGGGGAGGCCGAGAAGGTGATGTGGTGGGTGCCTGTTCCTCTCCCTCCATGTTCTTGCCTAGAAAAAGATGCAGGTTGCTTGGTTTTCTATCAAAATATTAAAATTTGATTTTGACAAACGAGAGGTGTTTGCACCGAATACCAGGTTTGTTGTTGGTGCAGACGCTGTACATCACCCTCGTTATCTGTTTGGTAGGCATATACCTTACTTACTCTACTTCCTCTATTCACGCATCATGTTGAGATTCTGGTGCATAAATTCCAAGCGCTTGGACACAAGTCCACTTGCTCAATTGCTTGGCATTATATCATATAATGTATATGCAAATTCATTGATCTTTATGTGATAGGATTATAGGATATGGGACGCTTCTCAGATTTCGTACAGTCTGGCTGCAAGGCTGACCCTCTTTGGAGTCCAAAGTTTGAACAGCTGTACTTGCAGCTAAACACTGCCTCTGCATTGCAAGTAATACCTCCTCACACAGCTGTAATTTTTCCGACAATACAAGTTGATTTGGGCATCAGCAGCTGACTTTGCTTGTGCGCCCGGTGACATGATAGACTGGAAAGCCTGAACAATTCCACCATTTAAACTTGTTCTCAAACTTTGCGCCCATTCTGTTTCGTATGCAACACCCGTATCCAACAAGCTAGTTACCACCAGGCGTGCTATTAAAAGCGATCATATTTCTCACAGCCAGATTATGGAGTCGGGTGCTTCCAGTAACCTCCAGCTCCCCATTAGCATTTTATGTTTTGCAGCTTTGTGCCACAAAGCCAGTGGTAGAGAGGATTCATGGCTCTTCTTAGCCAACGTGCCTCCCTTTACTTAATTGATGTAGGGAGAGTTTCCTCTGCCTACATAGATTCTATTTTCTTTCTTTCCAATTGGAGCCTTTTAGGCCACCCTGGCTTAGCAATAATTTCTTAGGGGCTAATCCTCAACTTCAGCCTTCAGGCAAGTTCATTAACTGACGTACACAGGCCTGTAGCCTTTCTGCAAATTTAATACAGCCCATTCCGTGCTCCCTACTGAATCCTCAAGAATTAAGGAGGCGAAACTTTTGCCTTGACGGTATGTATTATGCACACTGGGAGGAGCCGGGACAGGGGACTGCAGTGCAATATTCAGTTTGCACGCATGGTGTCCCACATGCCTGAGCTCACTTCATAAATCAATGCCCAGGTTCTGGAGCTCGTGCCAAATGCATGGCTGTCACGTCAAATCGTGGTTAATACTGAATCGTTGCAGAACCTAGTGTGTGAGGCGTGACCTGTATTTAAGTGGGGTTATTTTATTGGATGCTCTCTCTTATTCAACCTTCTGTTCCACCTTCCATTGAGCTTTGGCGGTGTTTCTGTATTACCTGCTCTTCAAACAAAAAAAGTGCAGTAACGGTGATTCAGCATGACACGGCAACAGCCGCATGCATAAGTTCTATTAAGTTGTGAGATTATTGATCATTGACCAAGCTTTTTTCATGAAAAGTTGAA
Organism: Dunaliella primolecta; assembly: GCA_914767535.2. Taxonomy (NCBI): domain Eukaryota; kingdom Viridiplantae; phylum Chlorophyta; class Chlorophyceae; order Chlamydomonadales; family Dunaliellaceae; genus Dunaliella; species Dunaliella primolecta. Next base: position 6,827,682 of record OU611763.1, on the reverse strand, counting down.
TACCGTGAATGCGGATGGAAGAGCAAGTGATACCGCCCTGATTATCAACGGGCAAACATGTGTGAATCCAGGTTTGAAAGCCTGCTTTTACTGAAAGAAGTAGGATCAGCTTAAATTGCTGTTGAGGTCAAACGCTGAGGGGTTCCACCCTATTTCCATGGCTTTGGGTGGTGATCAATAAGATCGATCTGATCATGAGGAAGGTTAAATCATTGGTAGTTACTGAGCATCATGCTTGAGACTCCAAATTTTTTTTGTGTGCACGACATTGATAGATGTGGGATCATTTCCACCTGACAATTTCTTGAAGCCCATTTTGGTTGCACCCAACTTATGTCACCATGATATCTGCTGCTTTCCCCCACAAGCTTCCAAAAAATCATAGCACCACAACTCAGCGACTCATGCGAATTCCAAATTCCAAATTGATGAGAGTGTGCTGCAAGTCGAATTGGTCGGACAGTGGTGTTTCTGCTTGTGACAACACAGCTGAGGCTGTGTTGAGTCGATAACTACACGTTCGGTACTTGTAGCAACACCATCTTTTTGTAAGCTCATTCAAGCCCGCTAATAAAGGTTGCCATGAGTGAGGAAGCCCTCCAGGCCCTTTAATGTTGAGGCACTGTTCTGGCTGCATCACTCAGCCTAACAAAATCTCCCTACATCAATGAAGAAAGCAGAGGCGTATTGGCTCAAAAGAGCCGTAAGTCCTTCCATCTCAAAGCAGGAGCAGAAGGGCCTTGTGGGGATCTAGAGGATTGCTGAAAGCACCCACCTCCAGAACTTGGCTGTGAGGAGTAGTTTTGTTCTCAATTGCGCGCCTGGTGGTAATGGCTTGTGCGCATACCTATAACAATGTGCATGGAGTTTACATGCAAGCTTTCAAGTTTGAAAGAAAGAAAGAGAGAAAGAAAGGAGACGATGCAGCCCAAGTCTGGCCTTGTGCATTAAGGAAAGGTCACCTGTCCTGAAAGGGCAGGGAATCACCAAACAAACCAAGAGGAAGAGCAAGCACAGAAGTCTACTCCAGCTAGATGGCCCCCACCTTGCTAGCCTGTCGAAAATCAAGGCCTAATTTTTAAGTTGATACATACATTACCTACACATCATATGGTACGTGTTATATGGTACACATCATAATCTATTTAAACAAATTCCAACCCAAACCCCAAAGAACGGTGTGTAATGTCGCAGCTTTCCAACCAATTTTCTGCATAGGTCTGCATGATGCCGCTGTTCTGCCTCCAACAGTTGCTCAGACCTTGTGTCTTCATTACATTAAATTTCTGTCAAGTGCGCGAGCCAATGATTTGCATCCAGTTGATGGGGATATCTAATGCGGGTAGCTGTGTTGGACCTCTGCGGGGTGCTGTGCCTGCTGCATAACACAAGGCGTGAGCAGGAGGAGGAGGAGGAGGAGGAGGAAGAAGAAGTAGGTTTGGCTTGATAGGAACAGGAAATTAGAGAGTAATCAGTATAGCATCAAGACGGCTTGATGTGGATCTAGATCTCTTAGAAAAATTACGTGGAAAGAGGTAATGGGGTGTAACTCTCTTCGATGCATGTGCAGGGATTTGGAGGTTGTGCCGCACCAATTTTCACCGCTTCCTATGTCTTTGTTAATCAAGCCTGCTTCCCAAGGGATTTTATTAAGATCTCTGATGATAATTTTTCCAGCAGAAAGAAAAGAAAAGAAATACTACGTAGGCAGAGGAAACTCTCCTTACTCCTTAGTTGAGGAAAAAGTCATTGGCTCAAAAGAGCCGCTAGTCCCCTCTACCACAAAGCAGGACCAGAAAGTGCTAATGGGGATCTGAAGGGTTGCTAGAAGCATCCAGCTCCAGAACTTGGCTGTGAGGACTTCTTCCATCAAATATGAGGCGTTCAATTTTCATGCTGGAGATGATATGATTTTGGCGGCCTAAGAGCATGTGGGGTGTTCTGTCTGGATGATGACAGCCTGGAAGAACGGGTCAGTAAACCTTATGAAGCGGACCGCATATTGTTTGTTTAAGAGGGTGCCTGTGAGGTGTCGCTGGATTGTGAGCTTCATAGGAGAGGATATGCAGGGCATGTTTCTAGCAAGGTATTTAGACAGGCACTGCTGATTTTCTTGTCTACGTGTGGTAACAAGCTCCGATTATGAGAGTATTAGCCTGTTTTAGGAGTAGAATACCCGAGTCTGTATTTGGCATGCGTGTGGGATTTCAGGGCATTTTGAAGGCTGGGAAGGTAGGTGAGCTTGGGAGCGGGTGCAGGTGCTCTGGATGTATCTGTAGCATGCTCTCCTTTTTCCTCCTTGGCTGACCAGAAAATTTGTGGAAATGGATTCCCGCCAGGACCTGCGCTCAGGATCCCAGTATCTCCACTATCATTTGATATTTTGCAACAGCACCTGCAAATTCTCAACCAGCAATGCTAGCATGGGATTTCATTGTATAGACAAAAAAAGATTAGTTTAAGATTTGCTAATGACCGCAGCAGACACAACCCCATAAGGAGGACCAAAACAGCCAACCGCGTGAGGCAACCACACCAACTGAATGTATATTAGCGGCATGTGCACTTGATTGAAATACTGTGAAGACACGAGGCCTGGACAACAGTTGGAGGCGGCACAGTTGCAGCATGCAGACCTCTGCAAACTCATAAGTGCGCAAGTTGTGACTCCACACCATCCTTTTGGGTGTTGGTGGGACCTGCTACACTGAGCAAACCCTTAACCAGTTAAAACATTGGGACTTAACCACCAACGCGTCAATTAACTTGCTCGCAAACTTCATACCCATTCTGTTATGTATGCCAATAAGCTTGTTACCACTAGGCGTGCTTAGCCGTGCTATTGAAAACAGTGTTACTTCTCGCAGCCAGGTTATGGAGCCAGGTGCTTCCAGTAACCCTCCAGATGCCCATTAGGTTCTTCTTTTTGTAGCTTCGTAGCGGAGGGGGTTCAAATATCTTCTGAGCCAATGTGTCCCCTTTTCCTTAATTGATGTAGGGGGAGTTTCCTCTGCCTATGTAGTTTTTCTATTCTTTTCTGCTAATGGGAGTTGACTTCATTTCATGTACATCCCCTTGCTTGTGCTTCTCAGGGTAAATTAGTTTTTTATGCATGTGATAAAAAGAGATGAGACTGCCTGAAGCAATGTATGCATTTACGCAGTGTGTGATGGCCTGCCATTGCTGCTAATTGCTGCTAATTTAGCTCGACATATGGTGTTGTTAATTTCAGCACCGTTGGGCTCAACAAATTTTTGGCTATCAGCGAGAGGGCAGTTGATGCCTGATCTGACTTCCTGTTCGCCGTTCTAGATATGACAGCTGTTATCAATGTGCGCCCATGGACAGGTCCTCCAGTCAGGGACTCTGAGCATGAGGGTTGGACTGGATTGGTTGGGTACAAAGAGTCTTTCCTGATAGATATATTTGTGCGAATTGTTTACATTCCTAGAAATTTGTTGTTAGTTATGGGGGAGACGCTGACACTTTTTGAATCCAGGCATGCACGGTATTGAGAGCAGAGTGGTTGCCGATGCTGCGCAACTTCCAGTTTGCTTCTGGTGTAGCTGCAGCCAGGTCCTGTAGCCAAACTGAATTTCGATTTTCTATATAGATTTTTGCAGCTATGTTTCGGACTGTAGTAATTTCTAGGCCACAGGTGCGCTGAGAAAGAGGTGTTTCCTGCAAAGACCAGCCGGTTTGGGCAGGATTGAGGATCTGGCTGTTTTGGATGCCCAATTGCAGTTTGTACATGATCTTGCATGTGGCCAGGACAGAATTTGCATCCATAGGATAATATGAGCTCGTCTGCATTGTTCATTTGCTGCGTCCCCCCCCCCCAGGCGCACCACACAGATGATGCCAATGGATGACCTGATGCTGGCGTTTGACCAGATCTAGTGGATGTGCTTATGCTTGCCTGCACTTTAAATGGAGCGCCGAGGGAAGAGAAGATGGTCAAAGTGGGTGCCAGTCAAAGAAGGAGGTATTCGGGCAACGATGGTGCAGATACACAGCGCAATGCATTTATATAAAAATTCAGATATAATTCCGGATTGTGTGTTGACGGTTGTTGTGTGTGGCAAACGATCGGCTCTGAGTTTTTTTGGGTTTCCCGCCCCTCCTCCCCTAAGACAAGAATTTTTTAGTAGCAAGTAAGGAAGATGTCGGTCGTGGGAATAGATGTCGGCAACAACGCCTCCTGCTGCGCCTTGGCCCGCAAGCGCGGAGTGGTGAGTACACTGGAGAGCTTTCCAGGACCTTGCCTGCACCTGCCCCATGCGTTGCGTTGTTGTTCGCTCTCGAGCGTGCTGATGCACGACCCAGTATGTTGATGTCCCTCCCTTCTCGAACTCAAACTCGCGTAGGATGTGATCCTGAACAAGGAGAGCAGCCGGGAGACGCCCAGCGTAGTGAACTTCAGCGAGAGGATGCGCCTGACCGGCACCGATGGCGCTGCCAAGATGGGTATGGCACCTGCCAACACCGTGCACTCTCTGAAGCGCCTGCTGGGCAGGAAGTTTAAGGACCCCATGGTGCAGACCGAGCTCCCGCGCCTGCCCTTCTCTGTCACCGAGGCGCCCGACGGCAGGTGCCAGGTCAATGTGCAGGTGCGATGCGCTTTTTAAAATGGCTTCGAATTTATGTGCACCACCGCTGATCCGGGCTGTGGGCGGGGGAGCCCTCTCTCCCCATGTCCCCCCTCCTTCCTTGCACCTCTTAGCACTCACACACCCCGCTGCCTGTGCCTGCCTGCAGTACATGAACGAGCCTCACTCCTTCAGCATCGAGCAGTGCATGGCCATGGTGCTGGTGGACCAGAAGCGCCTGGCAGAGGTGGAGAGTGGGGTCTCTGCAGTGGACTGCGTCCTGTCTGTACCCGCATCCTACACCGAGTCCCAGCGCATGGCCATGCTGAACGCCTCCACCATTGCCGGCCTCAACTGCCTGCGCCTCATCAACGAGAACACAGCCACTGCCCTGGCCTACGGCATCTACAAGGCCACTGAGCTGCCTGAGCACGAGCCCGTCTATGTGGCCTTTGTGGATGTGGGCCACTCCATGAGCCAGGCATGTGGGGGGCAAGGGCTCACGGGGAAGCATGCCAGGTGTTGCAAATGGATGACAGGGAAGGTGCCCAGGGCATTGGGTTTCTTTGCAAACCTGCCGAGCACTTCACAATGCTTTTCGCACCAGCGGATCGGAGCTGGGAAAGCCCAGCTCAAGGGCAGCAGCAGGAGCAGCAGCAGCAGCAGTCGATGCTGCAAACAAGGCTACAGCTGAAACAGCAGCAGGAATCCCAGCTCAGTCATGCATGCGGATAATGGCATTCCGGATGCTTCCAGCATGGCCATTCAGATTTGATCTGCGAGACAAGAGCATCTGTTTGCTGGGGCGCTGATTGATGGCTGAACGCATACGCGGCGGTGCAGCTACCATGCAGGGGCATGCTGGCGTGTTTCAAGGCAGCAGGAGGCAGCATGCATCCCATCTGCATTGAGGATGACATGTGTTGGTGGCTCTGCTTGTCAAGCCTTCATTGTTCCGATGAAGACATGTGTCTGAAAGACGGATCAGCTGACGGGATGCTTGATGGCACTTACAGCTGATAAGTTTTTGGGATGTATTGTAATTGGAGCAACACCGATGAGTGCGGCCCCTGCTTGAAAGGAATGCATGACTGCAAATACCAAAGCTGACGCAAATGCCTGGATTGTCTGTGCACACTCGCGCTTGTGTGTGTGTGTGTGTGTGTGTGTGTGTGTGCGCTCTTCGACAGGTTCACATGCACACCTGGCACCATCTCGCACAAGGATGTTCAAGTATGAGCACGTGTGCATTTGCAATCATGCAAGCATAAACTTATGTATGCACACACTCAAACTCCCTCACACAGGTCTCTATTGTGGGGTTCAAGCGCTCTGGTATGGAGGTCAAGCTCCACGCATTTGATGAGTACCTGGGTGGCCGTGACTTTGATGAGCTCGTGTTCACCCACTTCTGCGAGGAGATCAAGGCGCAGCACAAACTCGACATTCGCAGCAACAAGAAGGCATCCTTCAAGCTGCGCACTGCATGCGAAAAGGTCGGTTTTGGTTGCCTAATTTATGGTTCACTTCTCATTGTGTGCAGGAAAATACAGGCAAGCCTTTTGGGCTTGGTTTCTGTCTCGTCTCTGGAAGCAAATATTACTCTGGGATATCATGCAAAAAGAATTGCTCAAAACAGCTGGTGCTCTCCAAGGTTTTTTGCCTGCCTCAGCTTTGCTTGCCTTGGGATGATACAACTATGGAGATTCTTGTAACAACTTGGCAGTCGATGTTCATCCTATGCAGATGAAGAAGATGCTGTCAGCCAACGCTGAGGCCCCCTACAACATTGAGTGCATCATGGAGGATATCGATGTGAAGGTGGGTGCAGTCAAACACGATTTTAGAGGGCCACTCCTTCATGCCTTCTTGCTGCCTGTTGTGAGGTCAAGGAACCTTTCTTTTTAGAAATATGTGCCATGGCCTACATGTGTGGTATCTTCCTGTCTAGGAATCATGTGCCCATGGCCTACATATGTGGGTCTCCGTTCCACATCTATGTCAGGAGCTGAGATTGAAGAACGCATCTGGTGTGTGTAAAAAAGTGTGTGTGCGCGTGTGCATGTGTGTTTGTGTGTATGCATGTGTTGAAACACTCACCACTGAATATACTGTTTATATGCAGGGTATGATTAAGCGTGAGCAGTTGGAGGAGCTGTCCAAGCCAATCATTGAGAAGTTCAAGGCCTTGTTGCAGCAGGTGAGGCCTTCACACATGACGGCTGCTTACTGGGTACTGTCAGTAACATGTGAATCAGTGCTCCGGGCAGCACAGGGACGTACACACTGTATGCCTCTATGGCATGCGCATCACTGAATTTTATTCATGGCATGTACTTGGCATGCGCGTCTGAAACCTCATGGCATGCGCGCCATGAAATCACATGGCGTACAGCCACTGGAGTCGGTGTGGCATGCAGCAAGTGAGGCTTTCGAACATGAGAGAGTGCTTTTTTTGGGAGCTCAAATCCACTTGTCTCGGCCCAGCTCAATGCTGTCCTTGTTGTTTGTGATTTCCTAGGAGGAGGCGTTTATGCCAGGCAGGGATGTGTGATCCCTGGACTTGGTGCCGGAGTGCCTCTGCTGCTTTCGGGCCTTTTGTATGGTGCCCACCCCCCAATAAAAGAGTTGCCATCGACATCACTTGACAGCTAATTTTGTGCATGTCGCACACAGGAGCATGATGTGCTGTTAGTGTGCTGCAGAGACGTGAGCACACCTCCCGCTGCTGTATGGGTGTGGCTGCATTCATCATGAAGTGGGCTGCAGCTCATGCCTCTCATGAACTTTTGACGGTGCATTTGGATTTCGATCCAAGGCTTGTCCTGAGTCAGGAATCGACCTGGCAACGGAACCTGTCGCGGTGATGTTTCGAGGCAGCACCATCTTTGCTTGATGAGTGGCTCAACTACTCTGTTTCACACGATGCAGGCTGTCGCAAAGTGTGGAATTGACCTGGCAAAGATCGCGAGTGTAGAGATTGTGGGCAGCGCTACCCGCACACCAGCACTGGTGCGCACTGTGGAGGAGGTCTTCCAGAAGGTGAGGGTCTTGTACATTGATAATTGTAGGGGCATCACAGCACGTGTTGTAGAGCAGCGCAGCAACTTCCAGCAGGGTGATTCTGGATGGCACAAGCCCTCAGAAAGGGTAGAACGCGCAGGGTGCAAGCCATATGCTGAACGTGGAACAGATTATGTGTTGAGTGCCAGTGTTCCACTGTGCTCCGTGTTTCATGCATCAAGTTGAAGATAAGTTTTCCACAACTCACCTTTCGTTGTGCTGCGCAGGGTGCAAGCCGCATGCTGAATGCAAAAAAGATAGTGTGCAGACAGACTCCTGTCTAAATTTTCAGTGTTTTACCCAGTAATGTCTACGCGGATTTCCTTGTGCTACGCAGGGTGCAAGCCGCACACTGAATGCAAAGGAGGTGGTGTGCAGAGGCGCTGCCCTGCAGTGCGCCATGCTTAGCCCTGTTTTCAAGGTGTGTGTGTGTGTGTGAGAGAGAGAGAGAGAGAGAGATTGTGTGTGTGCACCTAGGCTCGTTCACGTGCTTGTTACAGTCCTGGCAGTCAAATTACCTGAAGTCTGCACTTGAATCTTCCACATCTTATCCTTTGCACCTCAAGCAATACATCCCATGCCTGGATCTGCCCTCCACACGTTTGGAGAGTTGCTCACAAAATGACTCAAAGTGAAAAGCTAAACCTGTGGGACTACTTGGTCTCCTTCCTGTGCAGTACCTTTTTTGTGCTCTCCTAAATGCAAGCCTTCCAGCTTCCACCCAGACCACTGCTTCTGCTTTCATTCCCTCTAGTCACACAAACACAACGAAACAAGCATCTCAGCCAGTGGCATGCTGTTACCACATTGCCCATATAATGCAACAACACGGCTTTCATGCGTCTCCCTATCTTGACGCAGAACTTCCCCATTTTCCAATTGGAAAGGGCTTGGAACCTGTAACAACAACGACACTCCACTGGAAGTGTTGGTACCCAATTGCAGCTACTCAGCTGACTGCCATCCCACTGATGGCTTGAATGATACGCAGACCACCAGCATCCATCACGATTCAGCATTTCCTGCAGCAACAGCCAGCCCATGGCTCAAGTGCACATGACTTTTCTCCCCAAGCACATATCTATGGGCATGTGAGTCATGTGCAATTAAATTATGGGCTGGGCTGCCTGGTGCTGCTGGAAGCGTCACAAAGGAGCAGACCAGGTCAAGCTTACAGTACCCACCACATCGACGTAGTAATCACACAGCCACTCGCATTCTAGGGAGCCAGGCGAATGTGCTGTAGTCAGAAAGACGGGATAGGAAAGGAAACGCATGGGTTACACAGCTGTACCTGCCTGTGGGGGCAGCTTAGCAGAAGCAAATTAGGAAGGTTGCCTGCCCCTACCGACACCTAGTAGGCATGCCGCGCAGGCTCAAGTTTGACGCAGGTGGTGGTAATGATAGAGAGCCGTTCAGACGAAAAGATTTGCAGGCCCTCCATACTTAGGCAGTGAAACCTCACAGGCCATGAAAGGCATGCAGGACATGTGGGGCCTGATAAGAATCAGCCAAAGCCGTCCATACCCTGGCTGTGGAACCACACAGGCCATGCAAGGCATGCAGGAAATGCGGAGCCTGACAAAACTAGCCAAGGCCGTACTCACTGGCCATGCAAGGCATGCTCAAATCTGAAGCCTGACAGAACCAGCATAAGGCATGCATGTTCTTTGGCTTCCCCTGGACTGAGTGCGAAACAGACCAAACTCTCGTCTTCGGTAGCTAACGCAAAACAGTGTATAGTTAAACTTTGTAGATGGAAAGAAACCAGTGTCGCTGCCAAGCGCATGCTTGTAGCAACTGCTGCCTGCCGTAGCATCTGTGCTGCTGCCTGACACTTGATAGCTCCTTGACCGTCCACCCCACCTGCGGTTCAGGACCCCTGTCACCCTGGTCATCACGATCATCATCACACTGCAAGTGCTGTGTCTCCAGACATGTGTTCTCCTCCAGCAACCCCCCCACATCGCTCACGTTTTCACCATTTCTTGCACCGTTACAACGCTCCAGGTGCGCGAGTTTGACATCGTGGACGCCTGCCCCTACACGCTGGAGCTGGAATGGGACAAGGAGGGTGTGATGACAAAGCAGAGTATCTTTGAAGCCAACTCCCCCTTCCCCAACTCCAAAATGCTTACGCTGCTGCGCAGCAAGGTAGGTGGTGGGTGCGTCTCCTTCTCCTTAATAGATGTAGGGATTGTTTTCACTGCCCACACCGTTTTTTCACTAAGATGGTGGATGGATTTCAATGTGCTGAGGGCTGGCTTGACGATAAGAGGTTCATCAAGAAGCAGAGTCAGTATGTAGCACTCATTCCCTGCCAGAGAGTTGTTTGAAACATTTGAATAATGTGGACAGCATCGCGATGTCAAGATTATTCAAATGCTTTAAAAAGTCCTCTGGCATGGAATGCTTGTTGCAGTGCTTCTGGGTGTCAACAACCCCTCTTCCTTATTGAAGTCAGGAGCGTTATCCCTGCCCACATAGCTTTTTATTTCTAGGCAACAAGTTTAAGTGCTTGCAGCTGGCTTGACAATAAGAGATGTACCAAGGAGCTGAATCAATATGTAGCACTCATTCCCTGACAGAGAATTTTTTGAAACATTTGAATAATATGGACAGCATCACTATGTCAAGATTATTCAAATGCTTTAAGAAGTCCTCTGGCATGGAATGCTTGTTGCAGCGCTTCTGGGTATCAACAACCCCTCTTCCTTACTGAATTCAGGAGCGTTATCCCTGCCCACATAAACTTCTCTGTTATTGTTAGGCAATGAATAATGTGTTGAAAGCTGGCTTGACAATGAGAGATGTACCAAGGAGCAGAATTAATATGTAGCACTCATTCCCTGACAGAGAATTTTTTGAAACATTTGAATAATATGGACAGCATCATGATGTCAAGATTATTCAAATGCTTTAAAAAGTCCTCTGGCATGGAATGCTTGTTGCAGCGCTTCTGGGTGTCAATAACCCCTCTTCCTTACTGAATTCAGGAGCGTTATCCCTGCCCACATAAGTTTCTCTGTTATTGTTAGGCAATGAATAATGTGTTGAAAGCTGGCTTGACAAAGAGAGATGTACCAAGGAGCAGAATTAATATGTAGCACTCATTCCCTGACAGAGAATTTTTTGAAACATTTGAATAATATGGACAGCATCACGATGTCAAGATTATTCAAATGTTTTAAAAAGTCCTCTGGCATGGAATGCTTGTTGCAGCACTTCTGGGTGTCAAACAACCCCTCTTCCTTACTGAATTCAGGAGCGTTATCCCTGCCCACATAAACTTCTCTGTTATTGTTAGGCAATGAATAATGTGCTGAAAGCTGGCTTGACAATGAGAGATGTACCAAGGAGCAGAATCAATATGTAGCACTCATTCCCTGCCAGAGAATTTTTTGAAACATTTGAATAATATGGACAGCATCACGATGTCAAGATTATTCAAATGTTTTAAAAAGTCCTCTAGCATGGAATGCTTGTTGCAGCGCTTCTGGGTGTCAAACAACCCCTCTTCCTTACTGAATTCAGGAGCGTTATCCCTGCCCACATAAACTTCTCTGTTATTGTTAGGCAATGAATAATGTGCTGAAAGCTGGCTTGACAATGAGAGATGTACCAAGGAGCAGAATCAATATGTAGCACTCATTCCCTGCCAGAGAATTTTTTGAAACATTTGAATAATATGGACAGCATCACGATGTCAAGATTATTCAAATGTTTTAAAAAGTCCTCTAGCATGGAATGCTTGTTGCAGCGCTTCTGGGTGTCAAACAACCCCTCTTCCTTACTGAATTCAGGAGCGTTATCCCTGCCCACATAAACTTCTCTGTTATTGTTAGGCAATGAATAATGTGCTGAAAGCTGGCTTGACAATGAGAGATGTACCAAGGAGCAGAATCAATATGTAGCACTCATTCCCTGACAGAGAATTTTTGAATAATATGGACAGCATCATGATGTCAAGATTATTCAAATGCTTCAAAAAGGCCTCTGGCATGGAATGCTTGTTGCAGCGCTTCTGGGTGTCAACAACCCCTCTTCCTTACTGAAGTCAGGAGCGTCATCCCTGCCCACATAAACTTCTCTGTTATTGTGAGGCCATGAATAATGTGCTTAAAGCTGGCTTGACAAAGAGAGATGTACCAAGGAGCAGAATCAATATGTAGCACTCATTCCCTGCCAGAGAATTTTTTGAAACATTTGAATAATATGGACAGCATCATGATGTCAAGATTATTCAAATGCTCCAAGAAATTCTCTTGCATGGACTGAATGTAATAGCACTCAAGGGTGTCAATGAAGAAATGCCCGATTGGAAAACAAGTATCACTGTTAGGGTGCGAGACTAGTATATACTGTAGTATACAGTTTCAAACTCAGAAACTCAGAGCGCTGAGTTCCTGAGCTCAGTGCGAATTCCGCGCGAGTGGGAAAGCCGAGAGGTCAGAATGTAATGTAATTGGCTCCCAAATCAGCAGCAATAAGGTGGAGGAGGGTAAGCAATTGCATTTAGGCACATGGTGCAAGCCAGAAGACTTGCTTGCAAGGCTCATCCAGCCTGCAAAGCTCAAAGAGCACAAGCAGAGTTTGACGTCATTGTTGAGGAGCTTCTAGGGAGGCCATGTGCTCTGAGGTGCAAGGGGTGCAAGGGCAGCATCAGCCCTGCTAACCCCTCCCATCAAACAGCAAAACACCTTATGCAAGCAGCCCATGGAGCTAGAGTTTGTGGAGCTGGGCCTGTCTGGGGAAGGATCCAGCCATGGCAGCAAGCGTAAGGCTACGCAGCAGCCACTGACAAATGCCTGTACGCCTCCGTCCAAGAAACAGCGACTTTCACAAGGAGTTCACCAAGTCTGTCATCACAGCTGAGCTCCTAATTAGGAAGCTGAGAAGATGGTTTATGTGAAAGCCAACTTGGGCAACCAGGAGGAGCGCTCAGATGCAGTGGAATTGCAGATGGATGCCTTGGGATAGAATGCTCTTTTCCAACTTTTTGAACAGCCTCTTTGTGCAGTGTTCACCTGGCTAGTTTACAGCAAGACTTCAAACGTGCCTGGTTTAGAATGATAGCTTGCAGAGACTAGGCGCAGTGGATTTTGGGGCAAGGACAGCACGCAAGGATGGCAGCGGATGTAAGGATGGTCCGGTGTCTCATTTCACATCTTTCGGCTCAATATTTCAATTCAGCAACATCACCAGTGGATCCCTGGGGGTCAAAAACCCCACCCCAAATGTAAATGATGTAATTTCTCTTGAATTGTGGACTAGTATATACTACATACTAGTATATATACTATTATATACTGCTTTTTTAACAGATATACTAGTATACCTCGCACCCTAATCACTGTTCTATTGTGTGAATACCATTGAAGGCGTGGAGAACATCACTTGGTTATACCTGTGAATGCCATTGACAACATGGAGACAAGTCTAAGTAGGCAAGCATTGGTTCTATGACCATTGAAAGCACGGGGGCAAGGGTGAGGAACTAAAGGGAGGCATTTAGAGCTTTTCAGTAAAGAGGAGGCTGCTTCCCTGACCGACGAACATCGCTGAAGTGAAGCTGAGCCACAATATGTGTCGTCACAAAGCATATCCCTTCCTGCAGATGCAGGGAGATGTCCTCATTCACAACCATCAGGATGCTGGCAATGACTGCACTTTTTCTACTAAATATCCTTTGCCATTAAAGCATGTTGAGAGTCATGGGAAAGTCCAGAGCTGCTCCCCCTGGAGCTCCTTCCAGTGCTCAGTGGCTGCTTCACACAGCTCTGCAAGCAGGGTAATGCGTGAAATTTCCATTTACAATCCTTTTACTCGAATAGGATGCTGCACAAGTAGGTGTGTCTAATTGAGTTACAACATAGGCAATGCCAGCAGGTTTCTGTACACCACTGCTGACCCGTGCTCCACGGGTGCAGCATGGGAACGCCCATGCGCCAATGTGTGTGTGTCAGGATCAACTGCACTGCGCATTCATGCTCGTTCCTTGCCTTCAAACATGCCTGCAGCCATTCACTGTCAACGCATACACGGCAGAGAACGGGGAGAAGCTGGCTGAGTACCAGGTGTGTATTTTTTGTGTTTTCTGCAATTTGTACAGATGAAGCTGGCTAGGTACTGGGTGTGCTTGGGTGGCTTTTGGTGTTTGCATTCGTGATTTGTGCGGATGAAGTTGGCTGGGTACCAGGTGTGTGTTGAAGAGGGGGAGAGTGGTGTACATGCGCAGATGAAGCAGGATGATTTTAAGTCGTGTGAAGGTGGGTTTGTGTGTTTGTGTGGGTGATATGTTCGGACAAAGCTGACTGGGTACCAGGTATCATGTGGGTGCAGGAGTGGAGGGGTGTTGTGTAGGAGAGGAGTTTGTGTATGCGTGTGCGTGATTATGTGTTGCATTGGATTGGCTTACAAGTGCGGGCTTGCATCTGATGAAACAGCCTGCAAAGCTAGTATTGGCTTGAGCTAGAGGATTTTGCTTTCAACAGGTTGTTCTCTGAAGAGTTCTGACGAGCTCAAGCTAATGGCCAGGACTGTAGCATGCAGTTTTTTATCAATGGTTGAGCTCGGGTAAGAGGAACTGCTGGGATGGACCTTGATGACGTGTGCACTAGCTCTTGCTGGTCAGGATTTCTAAGCTGTTTGAGGATTGACCATCCAGCTGAGTGAGTCCGACAAGAGCAGGGGAGTGCGGAGTTTGCCTCTGCACGCCTGAAGCGCTCGCATCATCAAGGCACGTCCATGCAGTTTCTCTCACGCGAGCTCGCTCCTTGTGGACGCTGCTTGTTACAAGGGGGCACATCCTTGCAGTTCCTCTCACGCGAGCTCGCCCCTTGTGGACGCTGCTTGTTACAAGGGGGCACGTCCTTGCAGTTCTCACGCGAGCTCGCCCCTTGTGGATGCTGCTTGTTACAAGGGGCCAGATAATTTTGGTTCAAACAGATTGGTGTCTGACAAGCCATGATTTCAACGCATGAATTGTTGGGATCTTTCGGTGATGAATCTATTTAACCATTACCTCCTGACTCGGGCCCTAATTTTGCTGGCTGTTTCACCAAGAGCAAGCTCGCGCTTTTACGCGAAAAGGAAACATTGAGCCCACAGGACTGCGGGTCCTACCCTCATTAACAATTTACCATTTTGTACAGTAGCTTACACAAACCAGTCTTAGATCTGTGTTTGTCCCAAGATTGATTTGTAGGGTATGCTCCAGAAATTGATGTGAATATTTCTTGGAAGGGAGCATACAACTTAAAAGCCTAATGTGCCTCCTTGATCCTTGATAGCTAGGGGGACGGTTCACCAACAGCATGATGCTCAATGCTGCTGTGCCAATGCTTGCAATGCTCGACCCTGCTTGCTGCTGGGCTGCTTGCGTTGCTCCATGCTGCTTTGCCAATGCTGCTGTGCAGGTCGGGCCTTTCGAGGTACCAGCTGGCAAGGAGAAGGCCACACTGAAGGCCAAGGTGAGCGTGAGGGCTGTTTCTGAGCTTTGCAGCAAACACCTGTAGGCTTCCTGCCGCTCACCTCGGCCAGTTCAAAAGCAAAAGTTCAGAGGGAAACATAGCAGGTCACTACGACTGGGAAGCATATGTTTTTAGGGGTGACCAAAGCAAGGCTGTGTGCATAGCAATGCTGATGGCGCCGTCTTATGCACGGTGCCACTTGTTTCATGTCACCGTTCAATTCGATACCAAAAGGCAAGGTGCACAACAGCGCTCCTGGTGCCATCTGGTTGACGATAAAAGCGAAGCAAGGTGCACAAGACTGCTCAAAAGCTTGGCCAGAGGCATGGCTGCAGGGGTCTAAAGCAAGGCGCGGTGCGTAACAGTAATGACTGCAGTAAATGATAAAAAGCGATGCATGGTGCACACTGGTGCTTCTGGTGCAACACATTATGGCAAGAGCCGTGCTTTTCTAGCAGGGGAGATTGGTTTTGGCCTTACACACATATACACACACCTGTGGTTCCGACAATTCTACCAGCATTGATGTGTTGCCGGAAGCTAGTTGCAGTGCTATTTACGGCAACACATTAGTGCAGAATTCTCAGACCCAGAACTGTGCGTGGGCGTGTATGACCTCACATGCAAGTACGGCTTAATCTTGACATCAGATAGCGCAGTACGGAGTGAATACTCCTTATGAATGTGAAAGAAAGCGCTCCTTACCAATACAAGGTTTCCTTGAATGTCATTAATAAATCCACTCCTGCGCTGCTGCCGGCACTACAAAATTCGGCCCATTGCATCGCTGTTGATGTCACGAACAGGTGCTTGAGCGCTGTTCGTTGGTGCTGCAAGTGCGCATGGACCATTGCATCACCTGAACACATCATGTGTGGTAGGAGTGCATCTGTAATGTATGAAAACAGCCTGAAACGTGTCTGCCTCCAAGCAGAGGTTTTTCGGGATGTCTTCATCATTGAGTCCACTCCTGCGCAGGGAGGTTCAGGGGGTTACAAGGGTACTTGGGTCTGCCCATGGACCATTGCATCGCCCAAACACATCGTGTGTCGTAAGAGTGTACCTTGTAGGCATGGAGACGTCCAGAATCAGTTTTCCTTCCACGGGGTGCTATTCTGGGATGTCTGATTCAAAAACAAATCCACTCCTAGGCTGCCGACGCACTACAAAATTCTTCCCATTGCATCGCATCACCGGGTGTTGTAAATAGGCGCCTGCGTGCTCTTCATTGCTGCTGCAGGTGCGCATGAACCTCCACGGCATCTCAGCAGTGGAGTCCATCCAATCGATTGAGGAGGAAGCGCCCGCCCCCTCGGAAGAGGTGCGCATCAGAGCCTCTGTCTCCTGTATGGCAAATTTGCGGGATCGCTCGAGGCCCTGTAAAGCAGGGTTTGCATGCAGGAGCAATGGGTCAAAATGTGTGACCTCTAGGCGCGTTAATTCCTCAAGGGTGCATGCACTTGCCAAGCAGTCAAGAGTGCATGCACTCGCAAATGCGAGCAGTCTCATATCGTGTAGATAGGTTGAAACACGCGACTACTAGACGCAACACAAGGGTATAGATCCGCTCAGTGCACAGGAGTACATGCACTAAAAGCATAAAAGTGCATGCACTTGCTACGTGCACAGGAGTACATGCACCAAGTGCATAAGAGTGCATGCACTTGCTAAGTGCTCAGGAGTGCATGCGCTTGCCAAGTGCTGAAGAGTGCATGCACTTGCAAAGTGCTCAGGAGTGCATGCACTCGCTATCCAAGCCCTCAGGAATGCATGCAATTGCAAACGCAAGCATTCGTGCTGCCGCCTTTGGTGTTGCCCAGAGGTGAGTGCTTCTGGTGCCAACATCAGCCCAAGCTGCAGTCGTTGCCCTCTTCTGCTGCTTGTCCACCCGTCAGCCCATGATCTTGACTGCATGACCACGCCAAGCTCAGGTCCTTGGTAGGTGTTTGTCAATGTTGCAGCATAACGTGTACAATTGATCATTTAGAAAAGGCACGTACAGCTCAACACTATGTACGCTGTGATGCATTGCCATCAATCCCGCGCAGGTGAAGGACGTGAAGATGGAGGAGGCGGACGCTGCGGCTGCTGCCAACGCAGATGCCTCAGCACCTGGACCAGCGCCTGAGGGTGAGTTAGAGCAGGGGTCGCCCATCGCGGAAACATGGTTTTCCTGAACGTTCTTTCCTGAAATCTTCAATGGCGTCTGCAGTTGCTGTCGATGCTGATGCATCGGCCTCTGGATCAGCTCCCATGGATGGTGAAAGAACATAGGCCTGTTTATTTAAGCATGTCGTTGGTGTCCTCTCTTCTACCTCCCAGGGCTATAAAACTGCGGTTGACGCTTTTCCATGCGATTAAGTTAGGATGCCCATGCTTTCTTTGTTCGACATGTGGGCCGTCAAATTGGTGAGGTGTGCTTAGCAAGCTAGCAAAGGCAGCGTCCTCTTTTACAGTAATTAAGAATGAAGGCTGAGGGCATGAAGACCATTAGGTATCGTCGTAGTCTCACCCATAAACGTAGCCAACTAGGGATTGGCATGTGTTTGGTTGATGACCCTGCCAGCACCTTATCAGAAAAATCAGAGTAATTGGGTTTTGGGGGGAGTATGGTCGCAAGGCAACAGCAAGGCAATGGCTGGTGCTTTGCCATTGCTGCATACCCATGGCTAGGGTAAACTTGCCTCCACACATTGTCATGATGGTTGGGCTACATCTTCCGCTCAAGGATCTCTTGAAGCAGGGTGACGCGCATCCTACGCATGAAGTTGCGCAGCAGCTGCCTCGCCTTGAGCAACATACTGTTGCTGAAGGAGAGAGAGAGCATGTGCTGTTTCCCAGCAGGGTCTGGGTTAGAGCAGCACATGTAACCTTTTGAAATCGCGCAGCAGCTGCCTCTCCTTTAGCATCTTTTTGCGGCCCAGCAGGCTAGCAGTCAGTGAGCACAGCACACACACGCACTCACACACATGCGCGCGCGCTCACGCACACGCACGCTTCCGGCGATGCGAATGATGCCCCTCAGGCAGAAGCAATCCCCATGGACACCAGTGCGTTGCTACACACACACACACACACACACACACACACACACCACATCTCATGGTGTGCGCTTTGCAGGTGATGCAAACGCTGCCCCTCAGACAGGAGCATCCCCCATGGACACAGAGAGCACAGGCGGGCCAGAGGCAGGTGCTGCCCCGCAACAGCCACCACCCTCAGCAGCTGCCACGGATGCAGCCAAGAAGACAGACAAGAAGCGGCGCGTCAAGAAGCATGACGTGCCCTTCACTGTCAAGCTGGTACGTGTGTTTGGGTGGGTGTGGGTGTATGTGGGTTTGTTTTAGGACCATATTCCTAAGAAGACAGACAAGAAGCAGCGCGTCAAGAGAAGCATGACGTGCTCCTCACCGTCAAGCCGACAACATGTGTGTATGTGTTGTGTATGTTTTAAACCGGAACCATTTGTGTTCATTGCATGCAAGTCAGCGCAGCATACAGCGCAAGCATGCATAACAGGCTGGTGATTTGTGTGGACCTCGAATGATTCCATGTGCAATGGAGGATTACTGGCTGCGGCGCAAGTTAAGTGGGTCCAATCATCCACGTGCAAAAAAGCTGGCACCTGGGTGAAATCCAGAATTGCTGGTTGGGCTTGCTTTTGTGCCTTGCTGTGCGCACGTGCACTCAGTGCGATGCCTGTATTATTAAGCCTATACCCTGGCATGCTCTGCTTTGCATTTTCTTCCTACAAACCCACTATGCTTGAGTTGTATGTATATTGGATGTTCTCTTGAACAAGGAGCAGAGTAAGACTGTGTTCTGTCCTCTTTTTTTGTTCCCCCGTATTTCCAGGCCTCAAATTCAAAGCAAAACAGATGTGTCATTTCTTTTTCTGGTGTGTTGATATCGGGTGCTGAACACAGACTGCAGGAAGGGTTCAAAGAGTAGAGATGCGGGTAAATCCTTAAAATCCCTGTGCCACTGCATTTGAGTGCTTTGGATGCCAAGCAAGTGTAGAAGCCTCCTATGAACAGGGGTGCCTGATGCAGGCGCAGGGCACGCAACTGAAGGAACCAAAAATGAGTGTTTGTAGAAAGCAGACACGTGTGTCACTTGCGGTGCGCCTGCAGTTGAATGTCCTGAACGCCCGGCAAGTGTAGAGGCCTACTCAGAGCAGGAGTGCCTGATGCAGGTGCATTGCACGTCACAAAAGCTTCAAGAATGTGTGTGCTCAGAAATCCTTGTGTGGAATAGGAGACACCACTTAGCCATATGGTGTATGCGCCTGCAGATGAGTGCTTTGGACGCCAAGCAAGTAGAGGCCTATTTGAGCAGGAGTGCCTGATGCAAGCGCAGGGCACCCAACAGGAGGAACCAAACACAAGTGTCAGATAACAGACGCTGCTGTGTTACGCACAATGCCCCTGCAGTTGAATGCCTTGGATGCCAAGCAAGTAGAGGCCTTCTTCGAGCAGGAGTGCCAGATGCAGGCGCAGGACAAGCTACAGGAGGAGACCAGCGAGCGCAAGAACGCGCTGGAGGGCTACATCCTGTCGCTGCGAAACAAGTAAGGAGGAGCCCCATGTCGTGGATGCCTCTGCGAGTGATGTGTGTTCTGTGGCAAAGCGAGTGCAGTGTATTCTGTGTACTGGGTATCAGCAAGCGCATTGGCAAAAACACTTGCGTTGTTGGTGCTATCATGACTGGTTTGAAGAAGTGTGCGCTTCACGCAAACGTTTCTCTGTAGCAAGCTATCAGGGTCTAGAGGCACAAGGGAGCAAAGAGGAGCCTTGCAAGAGATGCATCTTCAGATGCAGGCTTGTTCCCCTGTTTATATGAGCATCCCCTTGTTTGTCATGTGACTCTGCAGGATCTACGAGAAGTTTGCTCCCTTTGTCAAGGAGAGCGAAAAGGAGGCCATTATAGGAAAGCTCCAGGTGTGTTGTAGTCCCCCAGCGGTGGCTATCGCACTATGAATGGCTATTGCACTATGGATGAGTGGGAGTCATTGCTTCATGATTTAAAACGTCTGCATTGAGGGTGAGGTGCGACCATTGCTCATGTTGGTGGTTGTTTGCACTCTGTGTGTGTGTAGTGGTCTTGGCTGTTAGAGATGCCCTGGCAGCCTCCTTGGTTTGCATGGTCAGCCAGAATTTGCCCTCTGCCTCTGCGCTAACTGTCATACCTAGAGCAGTCTGCCAGAAGCAGCCCTCTCGCCTTCTTCTGACTGCCAAAAGAGCATGGCTTCTGGCAAGATTTGAGATTCCACTCGTTCTATTGGGGGGGGGGGTTGTCAACTGCTGTGATCAGAGGTGTGCAATATCCACACTGGTGTAACTGGGCAAAGGACCTGCATCTCAAACAGGAAAGCGTGAAGGTGCATCAGCTGTCATGGATAAGAGAGTGCCTCAAAAATGGGAAGAGTTCTGCTTTCTCATTTTTGGTGCATGTCTATGCCCTGCAAGTACAAAGCTCATGATTTCATGATTGAAAGCTGGTTTGCGCATGAAAAGGCTGGCACATGCTGCAGCAAGTGGTTAACATGAGGAGGTCAGCCGTATGCGAGCAACAAAACGCTCCAGCTGAGCCACGCATGTATGCATGCATGCAGAGACATCCCCCCATCCCCTGATATACACACACCATTCCTCATGATTCATTATACCAAATTGGTGCACGTGCACGCCCCTGCAGGTAGCAGAGGACTGGCTGTACGACGAGGGTGAGGATGTGAACAAGAGTGTGTATGCTGCAAAGCTGGACGAGATGAAGCTGCTAGGGGGCCCCATCGAGGAGCGATACATGGAGAATGAAAACAGACCGGTGGGTCAAGAGGAACGGGCTCAACAGGGGGACCAGTGGGTCAAGGAAAAGGGGCTTGACAGGGGGATTGGAGGGTCAAGGAAAAAGGGCTTGACAAGGGGACAAGCCCGTGCTGATGTTTTTCTCTGTGTTGCTGGTAAGGTGCTTCTTTGCCAGGCTGGGGAGGCAAGGGAAAAGGACATGACACGGGACACGCCCAATGAATGGAATTGGAATGCATGCAAAATTGAGTGGATGATTGATTGAATGAGTGAGTTCCACCATTCCTCATTTCTTGTAGCTTAGAGAGTGCTAGGTAGGCTGCCGGGCATGACATGGGGCCTACCCACTTCCGTTGAAATATCTGTTTGCAAGGCCGGCATTAGGGATAGGACGTAAATAAGGGGGACAGTCGTTTTCAAGCTGGACAGGCGTGATGTGATCCATGTGCAACTTACACCTAC
The DNA here is from genome assembly GCA_914767535.2 of Dunaliella primolecta. NCBI lineage: Eukaryota > Viridiplantae > Chlorophyta > Chlorophyceae > Chlamydomonadales > Dunaliellaceae > Dunaliella > Dunaliella primolecta. The sequence goes on along the minus strand of OU611763.1, from coordinate 6,806,289 downwards.
TCCATTTAAATCCATTTGATTAAGGGGAAAGGTCAATGAGTTAGCAGGCGTGATGTGATCCATGTGCGAGTGCGCCAGAATCCATTTGTTGGCATTTTCCCCCCTTATGCACCAAAAATGGTGACTGTTCAAGGGGGCACTGCGCAGCAGTGCAGAGAGCAACATGCACTCGTGATGCTCTGCACTTGTGCCAGGACACCATAGATATGTCCTAACGTTATTTGTGCTTCTTGCAATTCCATGTGCAGGCTGCCATCCAGGCACTACGCAGCAGTGCAGAGAGCTACGCCACCTTCGCCCAAAACACATCGCCACAGTACGCACACATCACACCTGAGGAGCGGGAGACCATCGCCAAGGAAGCCACAAGCGCACTGATCTGGCTGGGTAGGTAACAAGTGATGAATGCTATGTGTCGGATACTGTGGCAAGTACTAAGACACCAGCGAGAGGAGAATGAGAGGCACTTGTGGCTTGAGGAGCATGGCAAGGATGTTGATGGTGTGTTCAAGGCAGGGTGCAAGTGGTGTGGGACTGTGTTCAATTGCCACATTGGTACATCAGATTCACGAGAAAGGCCAGAAGCACTGTGCAAAGGAGCAGCAGCATCAGCGAGGTTGTAGTCACTTCAGCAGCAGCTTGATGCAATGCAACGGAGGGCCGAGCAGGAGATGCACATCAATGTGTGTGCTTGAGGGTTTAAGAGCATGGGGTGCAACTTGAGTTCCTTCCCCTACCCAGGTGCAATTGGCAGGTGGTTGGATGCCGCAAAGAAGCGTGGACGATACATGGGGATGGTGGTGAAGTGCAATATGCTTGGTTGACATGCTAGTTGGGGACATGATATGACTTGGGTGGTTGGATTTTCAGAACTTGAACACTTGAGGTGTTGATGGATGTTAAAATTTTCTTGCTTGCTTCAGCTTGCTTGATAAATTGATACGCATGCAACACGTATGAGACGGTGGCAAACATTGAGTAGTGCTTGAAATGAAGTACTTGAAGCGCAAAGGCGCAACACAATGCAGCATTGCAAGCAAGAATGTTTACAAGCTTGTCCAGCCGCGAGGCTGCAGGCCTCGCGTTGGGCCGGGGGGGGGGGGGGGGGGGGGGGCAAAGTATTAAAATGGCACTTCTCAGGAGAGAGGATTTCCCTCAAAGTATTGAAATCTGGGTTTCGCCAAAATGAAAAAAAAAAACACTGATGCAGTACTGGGCGGAACAGGGCTCCTCTATGAACTGATGATAAAAGCGCAACAGCTCCATCTCTCTGCAAAATGTGACTGCTGTGCTTGTGTGTGCGCAGAGGAGAAGATGGCCTTGCAAACAGCACAGTGCAAAACGGAGATGCCTGTGCTGCGGACCGAAGACTGTTACAAGAAGAGGTGAGCTTTTGCTGTTTTCCTGCCGGTGCAAATGCTGCAAGTGAGCATGATCAAGTGCGATGGGCCTGGGCTGAGCCTTATTGGTGTAGCCTTGCTAGTAGCCTCATAGGTGTAGTTCCTTCTGCTGTAGTTCCTAATGTACACACACACCAAGATCTGACGACTCAAGTGGGCATGCACAAAGCAGGCATGCACGCCTGATGCAGAGAATGGCCTCCAGGGCTAGTGCACACTGTCAAGCCTGTCAGTGCCAAGCTTGACACTAACTTCCCATTGGTGCGCGCAGCCTTTTTGGTCGATGCAGTCACTCCTTTTTTTTGCTACTTTCACCTGCCCCTCACAAACCTCAGTGCCCATCTATCCTTTTGCACAAAACAAAGTTGTTGATGTCTTTTGGATCTGGGGTGGTGCAGGGATACTCTGGAGCGTGTGTGCAAGCCCATCGCTACCAAGCCCGCCCCCAAGCCTGCTGCTCCCCCCCCACAGCCACAAGCACAGCAGCAACCCGCACAGGGCCCCACAGCTGAGGAGGTATGTGTGTGTTCTAGTGTGTCTCACATGTCCCTGTGGAAGGGCTTGGTTGTGCTGTTGAAAGCTGGTCAGGAGCCTGCTTTGATTGGGTTGCAAGGTGCAGACTGTTGGACAGGGGGGTTCTTAAATGCAAGCAAGTACTGTATGCAACTGTCTGTGAGGATTCATGATGTCAAGAGTGAATGGCCCATCAGACTGACCTGGTTTGTCAGCAGAGAGGAAGGGAAGGGAGCTATAAATAGGGAAGTCCTCGTCCTATGATGCCCTGGGCACTGGCGATTGAGTAGGCACTCAATTGTTGCTTGAACAAACAAGAAGCAGATTGCCACTCGTGCCGCAAACATCCCCCTGGTTGGAAAGCCTCCTGTGCAGGACGGGAATGTTAAATGGGAAGTGCTCGCCTTTCTTTGCACAAATGCAATCGCGCGCGCGCACACACGCGCGCGCGCGCGCACACACACACACACACACACACACACACACACACACACACGCACACACGTGTTGCTTGACTACAGGTGCCTGCTCAGCAGCAGGAGGGGGCGTCACCAATGGAGGAGGAGCAGCCCGCACCCCAGGATCAGCCTGCTGCAAACGCTGCACCTGAGGCCCCAAAGTAGAGCACTGCTAGGTGGGTGTGGGTGTGCATGCACACGCATCTAAAACCCCCTGAAGAGCACTGCTAGCAATGGAGTGCTGCACATGGTTTCCTCTAGGCGCATCTGGGAAGAAATGTCTTTTCCTCAGTTGTCTCATACGCAGGGTGGGTGGTGTTGAGTGCAGCTGATCATACTGTGTTGTTCATGAAGCTAAACATGTATGCATATGCCTAGAGCTTTTCAGTTGCCCTTCATGCAAAACCAACAAAATGTGAGCCTGCTGTTTGTGATTGGTTCAAGGGTCTGACCCCTCTGTTGCTGGCTCTGCTTCTGAATGCAGGTGAATGCTCATGGACATGCCCCTGTACAAGTGGTGCTCCATGATGCTGCCTTGGAGTGTTGGCGTGTGATTGTGTGCATTTGGGTTTGGTTTGAGCGAGTGCTGTGCTTTCATTTGGGAGGGTTTCAACCCATCACTCCAAGTTGGAGTTATGGAATTCTGGGTTGCGAGAGTGAGAGCTTGGACAATTATCACAGATTTCAAGCATTTGGTAACTGAAACAGGGCCCTTGCTCGAGACAAGGGCTTCATGACTAGGCTTGTTGCGCTTGTTGCGCTGCCAGTCCATTACTGTCAGGGATTGTGATGAATTTTCATTTAGTCCCAGAACTGTGCTTGGCGCTAAGATTGTCAGTCTTGCGCGTAGGCCTTACTTGAAGGCAAGGGATGAAAACTACGCTGGGAGTAACAGCACTTTAATAGTTGCTGTTGATAGGAGATGGGGATTAAGTTGCTTAGAGTGCCATGATTTCTCCCACCAGAAGGATTAGGCTACAAGTTACAGGAAACCACCAGAAGGATTAGAATGAATGATAATGGGATACAACCTCCAGCTAGGATTTACAAGCTAAGCCATCAGGCAAAAGGGCATGACTGCTAGGTTGAGGTTGCAATGGGATTTGACCTTCGAGGTCTACAAGGATTAGTCCTTAAGTCAAGTAGTGCGACTGCTAGCCTGCTCATAAAAGGCAATTAATTCATGAAGGAAAAAAGGAAGTTAAGTGTTGTTCTGGTTCAAAAAAGCAGACATATAATTAGGTCCTGTCTGTGAGAACAATGGAGCATAGTTGCTGCGGAGAGAGACAGGTTACAGGTTAAAGAAGGCCTCCAGTCAGAACGGCTTACTGCTAGCCTGCTCAAAAAAAAGCAATAATTCATGTAGAAAAGGAAAAGCTGTGGAGAGAGACCACCTGGGGTGTGTGCAATGAAAGAGGACATGTTGTTCATCCTGAACATCATCAGCCTCACTAAGGTCACAGTTTGGGGAAGACCTGTGATTCCAAGTTGCTGTCTCATTGCGAAGGTGTGAACACAGAGGCTAAATCGGGCCACGCTGCGAATGACATCATGGGGAAGGTCAAGGAACATGTATCTTGGGAGACTGTGGGGAGAATGCATAACCAAGGCCCTGTTTGAAGGAGGAGCGCACCACTGGTGATAGGTCAAGTTACAAGTTACAATGGGGTTTGACCTTCAGCCAGGTAGTTTGGCTGCTTGGCCTGCTCAACTGTTCCAACTGCACAAAAAATATCCATGAGATCGGAAATAAAAAGATAAGTCTCATCAGTTTGCTTCTGCAAGAAATGGAAAACATCCTCAGAGCTAGCTTGAGAAAATTAGAAAGTGCCTGAATCGTCCAGAAAAATTCTATGAGAAGAGGGGAAGTCAGAAAAAAACTGTGCATAAGTCCTTCGAAGAGAACACACAGAAGCGCAAGACCAAAGGAACACGGCATGCTTTTCATCTTGGAGTCCTCCTTGGTCACACCTATCACAAGCAGATGTGTGCTCCTGCCAAAGTGATGTCTCAACTCTTAAAGTGTGAGCATGTAAGCGAAAACGTGCTATGTTTCTCAGCGCGCGCTTGCCCAAATCAAGATGCAAATACCTGGGGACAGAAAAGGGCGCGCCATGAACAGACAAGGGTCTCAAAGGAAGTGCCATCCAGTGATGATACTTGGCTAATTTGTTCGTGTGTTCACCATGTTCTGTCAAGGCATCAGCATTCCACACACCTCGCAGCCTTTTTCTCAGATCAACAACAAACTCCCTCATAACTATAGGCTGCCCTGACCAAACACAATGAACACGTTGCACCTGTCCAAGCCTGTGCATGCAGCCAAAATTTCTGAGGTCCAGCATTTACGGGAAAGACTGCTCATTTAAATATCTGCTTCCAGTACCTTACTGAGTGTAGTGCTGTTGCTGCGCAGTAAAGCATTGTAAAACCTAACTGCTGCGCGAAACCAATAAAACTGTAAAGGTTCATGCCCACTTCACGCAGTACAGACCAATTAGGAGTGGTGCGCTTTACCCCAAGGATACGCTTCAATAAGCACAGGTGCACAGTTGCAAAGGACAGTCCATTTCAGCTCCTTCTTTCATACATCTAGTGCTCCAAATTTGGCATGCATACATGCTAGCAGGGAGAGCATATGCTTTAGTCAGCCAGAGCATGGTATGCGGCCTGTCTGTCAGGCGGTGCTCAGATGCGAATTGCCTAATCCGTCTACAACCAGCTAGGAAAGGGACACACATGTACTCAGCACTAGCTTGCAGGTAGCGTTGTTTTGTGAACAGCGTGCTCAAATATCTAAAAGAATCTGCACTTGCCAAAAGAGCTCCACCTAATGTGAAAACTGGCACATTATCGCCCCTTGAGTTAAAGTAAATGATCTCAGACTTGGCAGCATTGATCACCAATCCTTTCCGCTGAGTATACGTATGTAGCCTATCTAACATCAGTTGGAGCTGATCAGGAAAATTACTGGTGAGGCACAGATTGTCTGCATACAGCATGTGAGTGACTCGAACGTCCCTAGTGCCTAAAATAGCCCCTTGCACATTCTCTCCCAAGCAGTCCACGTCATTGATGTACAAGGAGAACAACAAGGGGGAAAGCGGGCGGCCTTGCTTAACTCCATAATGGGGGCGCACACGTGCTTGCTTGCAGCCATCCACCAAGATATACTCATCATTAGCATACATGCTTTTACTCATACAAAATACCAAGATACACTCATACACTCATACATGCTTTTACTCATACAAGATACCAAGATACACTCATCATTAACATACATGCTTTTGGTGATAGGTCAAGCATTTACTGTTGCGCTCTCTTGAGTGTGTGCTCACGCCACAATATTGCAGGAAGGATGATAACCAAAGCTCTTAGCAAAAGCCCTTGGGGGGCAGGCTTGGTTAACACGGACATAGGAAAAGATGATAGGTTGGCGCAGCACAACCTCCAAATTCCTGCACATGCATCCAATAGAATTATCCCCCCTTACCTCTTTCCACGTAATTTTCCCAAGAGATCTAGACTCAAATCTAGCCGTCCAGATGCTATACTGATTACTCCTTACCAAGCCAAACCCACTTCTTCTTCTCCTTCTTCCTCCTGTTCACACTATGCGTTACGCAGCAGACACCCAACACAGAGGATCAATGGCTCTAACCGCGTGCGACAACCCCACAAATTAAATGTCAACCAGCGCCATGTACACTTAATTGAAATCAAGTACTGTGAAGATACAAGGCCTGGACAACAGTTGGAGGCGGCACAGCGGCAGCACGCAGACCTCTGCAGACTTATTTCTGCTAAAGCTGTTACCCTGCACACCATCCTTCTGGGTGTTGGTGGGACCTGCTATAGGGAGCATACCCTGAACCAGTTGAAACAACTGGGACTTGACCAACAACGTGCCTTGAAACTTGCTCGCAGCCTGCATGCCCATTCTGTTAAATATGCTCATAAGCTGGTTACCACTAGGCGTGCAATTGAGAACAAAAGCAATTCTCACAGCCAGGTTCTGGAGCCAAGTGCTTCCAGTAACCCTCCTGACCCCCATTAACCCTTTTTGTTTTAAAACTTTGTGGTGGAGGGGACTCACGGCTCTCTGGAGCCAATGTGTCTCCTTTTCCTTAATTGATGTAGGGAGAGTTTCTCTGCCTACGTAGTTTTTCTTTTCTTTTCTTTTCTTTCTTGAGTGTGTGCTGGAAAAGGCGCCCAATATTGTAGATGCCTGGTCCTGAGATCCACAACAAAGCGACTGAGATGAATGGGCTCACAATTCAGCAGCTTCTGTTTGAAAATTGTGGGAGTGTGCCAAACCATCCATGGCTGACAGAACATGGGAGGACCAACAATCATCAGATCTTGAGCTCAGCCGCATGTCAGCTTGCAAAATCTTTTTCATTGTGGAGCTGCTGCATTGGGTCAGGGATTTGACCATCAGCCAGGTAGTTTGGCTGCATGGCCTGCTCAACTGTTCCAGCCACACAAAAATATCCATGGGGTCCGAGATAAAACGATGAATGTCATTAGTTTGCTTCAGTAAGAAATGAAGAACAATTGCTTTAACGCCATTGTACACCCACTCCCTGTGTAACATCCTCAGACCTAGAGTGTAGTAAAAAGCGCCTGACTCATCCAGAAATGCTCTGTGTGTAGAGGGGGAGTCAGAGAAAAATGTGCACGAGTCCTTCAAAGAGAACACATAGGCTCACAAGAACAAAGGAACACGGCATGGGTTTCATCTTGGAGTCATCCTTGGTCACCTCTGTCACATTCAGATGTGTGCTCCTGCCACATTGGTGTCTCAATTTCCAGGGTGTGAGCATGTAGACGAAGGTGCCAAATGTTTTTCAGCTTGTGCTTACCAAGGTTACAAAGGGGTTTGACCTTCAGCCAGGTTGTGCTTACCCAAATCAAGATGCAAATACCTAGGTACAGAAAAGAGTGTGCCATGAACAGATAAGGGTTTCAAAGGGAGTGCCATCCAGTGATGATAATTAGCCAATTTGATTGTGTGCTCACCGTATTCTGCCAAGGCATTTAGGTAAGATAAGGTGAGGTTACATTGTTATACCTGCCTGCAAGGGCAGCTGAGCGGAAACACAGACGTCCGTAAACAGACCTGGCCAAAAATGCTCAACTCACAACACTTCTCATGTCGCTTTCATTGTCTACACTATCTGGCGCGCTTGAGCTCGGCTGTTTTGGTCTGCGCTTGCTGCTCGTTCTTTCTTCATGGCTCCTCTTGTGCTTACCCCGGTGCCGTTGCTCCTGCTGCTGGGGAAGGATGGTGCTGGTGCATGAAATTGAGACGCTTGCGACTCGGGGTTGCCATTGCTGGAGCTGTTGTTTTGACTGGGTGTGCTGTAGAGAGAGTTTGAGCTGTTGCCGGCCAAACAGGAGAAAAACATAGCTGTAGGCATACAATGCCATTGACCAGTGATTAGTGTCGCCAGTCTGTGCACTTGATGATAACATCCTCAATGCTAGCACAAAAGCCTTGAGAGGAAAGAGAAAAAAGTCTATGCCAGCCAAGAGGCTACATGCAATAAGTTAAACATGCATGAAGTTCAAGAGTAAGTTACTCTCACTTTCACTGAACCAGCGCTGACTGTCTGGCTGACTTTTGGGTCATCCCTCAAAGCACGCTGGTTGATCCTGCAAAGACTTTTAATTAATATGATGGAGCAGTGCCAGCGTCAGAAAAGAAAAGAAAAGTCTACAACAGCCAAGAGGCTGCGCGCGTCAGGGAAAGCTTCCCTGATTAGCCAATTGGCAAGGGTCACACCAAAGGGCCCTTTAACCTAAATTAGACACAGCTAGCCTAGGAGGAAGCCAGTAAAAGTAAAAGGTAAAGCCTGCGCTGGACAGCAACCAGCGTGCATTAAGGAAAGACCCAACAGTCAGCGCTGAGACTGACAGTGAGCCCCACCACTAAAAGCATACCTACTAGGCTTTTAGTAAAAGCAACCAAGCTAGTGTGGATCCGGCGGGTTTTCAGCCATCCGTCCAGGTGTGGGCCTGGCTCTCCTGGGAGCAGCCCGTTCCACAACCCCCTCCCCCAATCCCCCACTGCTGGAGTTACTGAAATGGATGGCATGTTTGGTGTTATCAATTTTTGTTAAGGCTTTGGCAGCGTGAAGGTGAAGTTTGGTTGTAATCTTGTGGGCCTTTTCTTTGGTTAAGCCAAGGTTGCAAAAGGGGTCAATTGTGTAGGGGTTGTAGACAGTTCCGGCAACTCCAATTAGGATAGTGTGTAAAGTTCCCTTAATGCAAGCTCAAGGGCGTAGACCTTTACCTTTACCTTTTTTGTGTAAAGTGATTCTGTTATTGCGGTGTGAGCCTCAAGGGTTTTTTGTGCGTAAGTTCTCAATAGTGTTTTTATGTTAGTTTTGTGCAGTCAGAAGAGTTTGTTCAGGTTTGGTGTCTGAGCAGAATTTCAGCTCAATGAGGTGAGTGTCTCTGTCTCTGGGGTTCATGTCCTTTGGGTGGTGGGTGGAGTCTCTTCCTTCAAGGGGTAGGACTATAATACCATCAGGGCGACTGAGTTGTGTATTTGGTGGCCGACCAGATGGGAAAACCCAACATGGGATGTTTCTTTGGACATCATCAGGAATTTCCATATCCAGGGAGCGCAGCTTTTCTGTATTGAATGCATCCATAGTAACAATGTAAGTTCCAAAGTCTCCTTTGCTGAGCGCTTCACCACAAATGCTCTAAGCTTGATGATGGCGATTATGTTCATTCTATTAATGTGTGGGGGTGGGTGCACCTGAGTAGGGTATGTGAGGTGCTATCAGGTGCACCACAAAGAGGGCAGAGGGCAGGCCCAGGATGGCCACTGAGGCGTCTGGCATGCTTGCCATTGTAGAGGGTGTCAGTTCGATATTTCATACTTTTCATTTGCTCTTTTAGGGTGTCAGATTTCATATGCCAGAAAGCATTGCTGATCTTGAAATTGACAGTGGGCTGGTTGTTGGTCAGCCTCCACAAGTTTTGCCAATTCGTGTAGCTGTATGTGTCAATGTTTGCTGTCCCCGGCTTGTGCTTGTCATGTATGGTTTGCTTTAGTTTCTCTTGGAGGTTTGGAAGGGCCCTAAGTTCTGTGTGGGAGCCAGGCTTTTTAACTGGTGTAGCAAGCCAGTAAAGATGGAAAAAAGGACTTTCTGCCTGGTTGAGTGAGGTTTCAGCTTCGTAATGCAACATTGCTGCTTGAAGAGCTAGTGCATCGGCACCTTCATTGCCAAGGATGTCATTGTGTGAGTTTACTTTGTAAAAGTGTACAGGAGCTTCTGACAAATTAATTTAAGTTATTATGTCGAGGAGGATTTGTGCATGTAGGTGGGTGGACATGCTCATGGGTTGAAGGAGCTGGTTTCTGACCTGATTTATTGCTGAGGAGCTGTCAGTTGCAATTGAAGTGTGCCCTTGCTGAAGGGCAACCAAAAAAACTGCAGCTAGCTCTGCTCTGTTAATTGTATAAGTGGGACCATGGCCTCTTGGATTTAATGTGCAGGTGATAGCAGTATTAGCGCAGTTTATGTTTTCCGATGTGAGGAAAGATGCACCTGCCTGCTGCGTATTTCTATTTGCAAAGGTTATGATACTGCCATCTGTATATGTCAGGTGACGCCAGTCTGGGATTTTGGGTTGTAGGGGTTGCATGTAGGATTGTATCTTAGGTGTAGCATTTTTTTGTTGAACGCAGACTTCGAACAGGTTGTATGTGTCTTGATGCAAAGTGCAAATCTCTTCCTCCATGTGCTAGGTGCTTTAAAAGAGAGGAATGTATTCTGTCTGTCTGTCTGCAAGTTGTGGACTGCTTCTGCGGCACCACATTCCTCGAGGAATTTCATGTTGTAGGCCATCAAGCCAGTATGGGTCATTTTGGAAGAGTCTCTGTTTTCCTTCATTGTTCCAGATGGCAGTGAATTACATGTGTTTCATATTTTTTTTTTCTGGAGCCATGCTCCCAGACGCCCGGACTCGCCTTCTCACGCTCTACACCACCACACGCCCAGCACCCCCCCCCTCCAGCATCCCCATGAAAATGAAGGTTGTTGTTAATAGTAGTTGTTCAATGGCATGGCAACTCAGTTTGGATGCTATGTTAAATCACCTCAGCAAGCTTGGAATTGCAAATTTATGCCTGGAAGTGCATTTCGGCCTAATTGAGCCAGGCACATGCTTGCTCAAAGGAGCCTGCCCACGGTGCAGGTTTAATCCCAGGAGTAAAGCATACAGCATCATGTGGCATGCACTCAGATTGCATGCGAGATCTACGCGGTCCACTTCTTGCTCCTGTTATCAGAATCAGTGCTAGCCTACAAACAGCTGGGGGCAATCACCTTCAGCAGTGTCACCACAGAGGCACCAGCTTGGGGCGACAAGGCCTCAGAGCAGAGCTCTAGGCAAAGACAAACACGGAAGCAGGGCTGTTGAACATGTTCAATGATAGGATGGTCCTGCCAGGCTTACAAATCTTCATCCTTCTCTATCCATACGCACACCTCTACTTAACATCCCTTTTCCACACTTAATGGATGGAATTTTCCAAGGAAAAATGTTTCGACTTCCGCCACCGCCCAACTTCTCCTTTTTTCTACTCGATCACCATCCAAGCAAGACTGAAATGTTCATCATCCAAGCAAGACTGAAATGTTCATCATCCAAGCATAGCTGAAATGTTTCCTGATGTAAATTAAAACCCACCTTACCCTTTCAGAAACTGACTCCGAGAAGCAGGCTCTCCAAACTTTGAACCATTGAGCTCTGAGATGAAAAGAAAAGGACAGCATGCTAGGTGCATTGTCAGGAAACCTCCCACAGCCAAAAAAATTTTAAACTTGGCACCCCTGTAGTTTTACAAAATACGAAAGCTTGATTGATTGTTGGTCTCTTTTGCCCACCCATTTGCAATTTACATGCGTGTAACAGTGACACCATCTTAGGTACAAAGTCTAAGGTGCTGGATTTTTCTCTCAGGAGCCCCATAAAGGTTCAAGTACTACACTATGTGCAAAATCTCAAAATTTGCACTATGTGGTTCCGGATCCTTGATCTGAATTAGCCCGTTCCACCTCGGAGACTGCAGCTCAGGATGGGAATCCGCATATGGTTGCAGGCAACCAGGCCATTGACGCATGCCTGATCAGGCGCTTCCACTTTAGAGCCTGCACAGATACTTGGACAAGATGGAAGGCTTGAAACCCACAACAGGAGTGGCTCTTTTTGCCTTAGGATAATTATATGCTTCTATGTACGTGCGTGCGTGCGTGCGTGCGTGTGTGTGTGTGTGTGTGTGTGTGTGTGTGTGTGTGTGTGTGTGTGTGTGTGTGTGTGTGTGTGTGTGTGTGTGTGTGTGTGTGTGTGTGTGTGTGTCCAGGTTACTTATTTACGAAAAGACAGCCAATACATGGTTGATCAGTGGAGCCATTCGTATTCAGTGTTTTGTTGCAAAATGAATCGAACGTAAGTGCACTAATGCTACAGTTGTACGCATGACAGTTCAACCAAGTTCGGCTCAGTTGCCAATGTAAATTACATTGTGATTGCCCCTGCAAACCATGCAAACCTACCAATTTACGTTTAAAATAATTACGCCGAGGATTAGCAGTGCACCTTCGCGACAGGGGGTCATGTTTTAAAGATAAGGGACAAAGCGCATGGATGTTCACATCCGGTGCAAAACACAGTGCCAGGCTGCAAGTTTACAGGAACAAGCATCAATCAATCAAATCGCCCAAGAGGGGCATCTGTTTTGCCACCATGACCGGCCCCTCCTTACTTGACATTGCCATCAAAAATGTCCACACCACTTCTCTGGGTGTGTTGGAAACATGTGGCAATATGGCTCAAAACTTGGGTGTTCACAGGCTGTCTTTGTCCAGACCCCCCACTGCATTGGAAGCTATACCACTTGATGGGAAGGTGAGGATGATCCTGTTCGCACTTGTGAATCTTAAAATTGCTTGTGGTGACATTCACCTCTGTGCATCCTCGTAGTATTACATCGACAGAAGAAAAACCTGCATCTGTCTGCGTCTGTCCCACCACCACAGGTGTGCGTGGTGACTGGAGGAAATGCCGGCATTGGGCTGGCAACTGCTGAGGCCTTGGCCAATCGGGGAGCGCACGTTGTGCTTGCATGCCGCAGGTGAGCACGGTGGGCAGCACAGGGGTGATGGTTCTGGCATTACCTTGTGGGGCTGTGTGACTGGGATGTGTGACTTAGCTTTCCAAGCGGATGATGCCCTGCTTTGCCGCTCCAAGTATCCTGTTTAAATCGCAATTATGTTTGCTGCGACTTCATGTTTGCTGCAACTTCATGTTTGGAAATTTTAATTACCGGTATTTGGTCATCCCCTGAAACACTGATACCATGGTAGCTTGCGGCTCCAGCCCCTTAGACTAGAGTGGCGCCGTGAACGCACACCAAACCGTGAATCACCTCTGAAAAGCTCACCTACAAAAGATGTTTTGCGCATCTTGCCCTTGGAGGGCAGGTCCCTCTGAGTGGGTTGACCAGGCTCCAAATGACAAAGCAAGCTAAAAGTTGATTTGCTCGCCCATTTGTTAGTGACTGTAAGGCATGAAAATTGGTCGCAGCTCGAGCCCTGGAGCAGCGCTGTGTGCCCATGCCAAGATGTGGACCCCTGTGTCAGAATTGACCAGAATTTTACCTAGCCTGCACAACAAGTTGTCCTGCATGCTCGTTTGTTGCAGCTAGGCACGAGGCATGGCCGCAGCTTGAGCCCTGGAGCAGCGCTGTGTGCCTATGCCAAGATGTGGGCCCCCTCTGTCAAAATTGACCAGGACCTACACAACGAGTTGTCTTGCGCGCTCGTTTGTTGCAGCAAGGCGCGAGGCATGGCCGCAGCTCAAGCTCTGGAGCAGCGCTGTGCGCCCATGCCTGGGTGTGGAACTCCTCGGGTGGAGTTCATGGAGGTGGACCTTGCCTCCTTGACCAGGTGAGGCTCCTGGACGTGCTTTTTGAAGGGTCACCTTTTTAAATCCTTTATTTTTCCAATTCTAGTGAGCGAAGACAAGAGTGTTGTCAAGGTTGTTTGGGTTTTGTCGCCCAGCATTTCAATCTGCTCCTCTCCCATCTCATACATAGCCTGGACGTTCACCTGGGCTCTAACAGCACGTGTTTCACCAGGGCTGCAAGGACTCAGGGGCAGTTTTTTTTTCTAATTTTGGTGTGCAGCTGAATGACCTCAATGTATGACCTTTTCTGTAATTGTTGACCTGCAACATGGCGAGAGCCACACTGTGCGTCTTGGCAAGAGCCACACTGTGCATCATGGCAAGAGCCACACTAATCATGCGCCACACTGTGCATCATGGCAATAGGCACACTGTACGTCACTGTGCATCATGGCAAGAGCCACACTAATCATGCGCCACACTGTGCATCATGGCAATAGGCACGCTGTACGTCACTGTGCATCATGGCAAGAGCCAGCCACACTGTGCGCCATGCCACATTGTGTGTCATGGCAAAAGGAACACTGTACGCCATGTTTTGGATGACATTTCAGGCCTCCTTCGCTTCCATCCTTGTCTCGCTGCCTTGGTTAAGCACACACTGTTGGTCTTGCCGAAAAACTGCATTGAAGGCTTTGATGACTCTCAGTGTGCGGTCCTGCTGCAAGGCCTTCACCGCCCACACCCTTCTGTCATTTCTGTCTCTCAAGTTTATTGTGCGCGTACTTGCTGCCTCCCAGTGTGCGGTCCTTCTGCAAGGCCTTCACCGCCCACACCCTTCTGTCATTTCTGTCTCTCAAGTTTATTGTGCGCGTACTTGCTGCCTCCCAGTGTGCGGTCCTTCTGCAAGGCCTTCACCGCCCACACCCTTCTGTCATTTCTGTCTCTCAAGTTTATTGTGCGCGTACTTGCTGCCTCCCAGTGTGCGGTCCTTCTGCAAGGCCTTCAACGCCCGCAACCTGCCGCTGCATTTGCTGGTGGCCAATGGTGGGGTCATGTCCCCAGCTACGCGCAGCCAGACTGAAGATGGCTTGGAGACACAGTTCCAGGTGTGCAACAAGACAGGAGAGAAAGAAAGGAAAGAAGGAAAAGCAACATAGGCAACCAACATGCTCTCTACATTCATCTAGGGATCAGAAAATTTGGAGGGCCAAAGCAACTCGCATCCCCAGGTGTATGAGCAGGTCCTGACCAGACTCTTTCTCTGCAATGCTTTCTTTCGGTCTCCTGCCATACACCCTGACGCGGATGCATGCGTGCGTGCGTGAACGCGCGCGAGCGTGTTTGTGTAGTGCTGGGTGGCACAAGGGTCAGGTTAGCACAGGCTGAGTCTACAAGCTGACTTGCCGATTGATGGTATGTATACGGTGTTGCGTTTGTTGAGGCTCTTTTCCTATACCCCTGATGCTTATGCTTGCCCTCCCGTTGATCTACTTTTGGCCCCTCCTGGCTGTTGAAATAAAGAAAGAAGAAAAGGAAGCCTGCATAGGAGTGAAGCAGTTTGATGCCCACGCTGTCCATCTGCTCTTGTGGCAGAGGGTACGTCAGTCTGGCTGTCTCTCCCAAGTGGGCAGGAAAGGAACAACTCCGTAGCCAGTGACAAAATTTAGTTCTGACAACAATTAAGGAAAAGAGGATATCTAAAGCCGAGGGACCGCATATCCCCTCCACTGAAAGAAGAAAAAATCGAAGGGGATCATGAGGGCTACTAGCAGTACCCCGCGCCCCATCTTGGTGATGAGAGTGGAAGAAAGTCTACTCAAGAGCACGTCTGTTGCTAGGAATTTTATAGGCGTACTGGACAGAATGAGCATGAAGCTTCAGAGGGGGCAGGGCATGGACCTGCAAGCTCTAAAGGTCAAGAGGGAATACAATGGAGACAGTGAACCCTGAGTGGTTGAAAGGGAAATTGATGGAGACATGGGACCCCCTAGTGTGGCAGGACATAGACCTGCAAGCTCATAGAATTGGAAGGGAAATCGGCCTGGCAAGGGCAGTTTCCTTTCCACCTCTGCTGGATGGTTGAATCCTCATTAGACCCAAAGCCACTAACCCAATGAGCTCGCAGGTCTGTCCTGCCCCCCTTGGCTAAATTGAACCTGCCCCAGCTGGCTGTCCCAGCTCAGCTCTCAATTTCTCTACCCATACCCTGCGTGCTGGCAGGTCAACTGCTTGCTGTACTTTGCTGTCGTTGCACCCCTCCAGCTGGCTGCCTCAGCTCAGCTCAGCTCTCACCTCGCCCATTCCTGACCCTGCATGCTGTCAGGTAAACGTCTGGCCCCACTTGGTCGGAACCTTGCGCCTCCTTCAGCTGGCTGCCTCAGCTCAGCTCAGCTCTCACCTCACCCATTCCTGACCCTGCATGCTGTCAGGTAAACGTCTGGCCCCACTTGGTCGGAACCTTGCGCCTCCTTCAGCTGGCTGCCTCAGCTCAGCTCAGCTCTCACCTCACCCATTCCTGACCCTGCATGCTGCCAGGTAAACGTCTGGCCCCACTTGGTCGGAACCTTGCGCCTCCTTCAGCTGGCTGCCTCAGTTCAGCTCCTACTTTGGCTTTCCTGCTAGCTTGCAGGTCAACTTTCTGTCCCACTGGCTGATGGTCCATCTCCTGCTGGCCGAGCAAAGGGAACGCAGGAGCAGGCAGTGGCGCAAAAGTCAGCAGCAGCAGCAGCAGCAGAAACAGGAGCAGGCCCCAGCGCCCCTCGCTGCTAGCAGCAGCAGCAGCAGCAGCAGCAGCAGCAGCAGGAGCAGCGGCAGTAGCTTCAACAGCAGCACAAAGGCAACCCTTCCTGTTGCCAAGGGCTCTGCAGAAAACAGCAGCTGGAGCTCCAGAGCTGCACCGCTGGGTGCACATGGTTGGGACAGTGCTGCGATGGCTTTCTCTTCGACTGCAGCCAAAGCAGGTACTAATGCTTAGGTTGCATTTTGTTAGGCTGGTGCTGCGGTGGTTTTCTCCTCAACTGCAACCAAAGCAGGTAGGTCCCGCTTAGAATCGTGCTGCTGTGTCTTTCCCCGCCTCCTCCTCCTCAGCATCATCACAATGCGCTAGGCATCTCATGCAAGAATTCTCATTTGAATTCTACTCCTTTAGGATTGTACTGCTTGCAAGGGCCTGTATGCATAAAAAGACAAGAAAGGAGAAACTATGCAGGTGGTGAAAACACTCTCCGCATCAATCTAGGAGAAGAGAATACCTAGGGCCGAGGCACCGTGTATCCCCTTCACCAAGAGGAATAAAAGAGAGGAGTCAAGGGGATCAGGAAAGTTACCGGCAGAGCCCCTTACCTGATCTCAGTGATTAGACTTGAGGGAAGTCTTCTCGAGGGTGCGTGTGGTGCTAGTAAGTTAATAAGGGTACTGGACAGATTGAGCATGAAGCTTCAGAGCAAGTTTGGTGGCTGTATGAGTTTCAGGACCAAGCTCTTTAAGAGGCTCCAAAGTTCAAGGGGTGTAGATGACCCCGTCCACTCCTAAACAAATGGTATGGACGGTGACTCGGATGTGCCTGTGTTCTGGGAGGAGCTGGCTATAGCCTATAGCCCTATAGTATAGGGTGTCAGATTTTGGAAGCTGGTATGGTGGCTGTGGCTGGCGCTGAGCATGAAAGTGATCTTGTTTTGGGTTCATAAAATAGAGGTCGCGGGTGTTGGACACCCTCCCCCTCCACACTTGCCCTTTACCCTCAAGAGTGTTCTCCTATGCTTGGCACACTTGCAAAAATGCTCCCATGCTAGACGTCTCCCATGCTTGCCTCCTAGGCTGTGGCCATACTCCACCTGTGTTCTCTTGTCCTTGCCTGACACAGCATACCTCAATGGGTGTTCTCCTGAGCAGGCTGACACCCTGGCTGACAAACAATGTGACAAGACCCTGACGCACTGTGTGTAAAAACCCTGCGACTGAACTTTCTTTCTTTTCACTGACTGACGCGCTATATCATGCAGGGGACCTGATTTGGGGCTGCAACCCTTGTGCAGCGCTGCCCGCCCCAAACATGCAAGCAGGCCAGTTGGCAGCTGAGGGAGGGGGCCTGGTCGGCCATGCGAATGGTGTGCGAGAGGGGCTGTTGGGTATTGGGTGCCCAGCATTAGAAATTTTGGAGCTAGATGGCCACAGTTCAAAGGGCAGGAGCGGCAGCTGCCACAGTGGCAGCAATTTGAGCAGCAGCAGCAGCAGCAGCAGCAGCAGCAGTGGTTCTAGCATGCAAGGCAGCAGCGGCTGCAATGCTCTTGCACACAGAGATGGGGGTGGCAACAAGGGGGTCACCAGCACTGCTGAACTCACGGAAGGGTTTGGTCTCCATGACAACAGCACGCGCGTGGTCATGCTGTCATCCCTGACTCACCACGCAGGCATCCTGAACTGGGATGACATGCAGGTAGGTCTCAAGGTGGCATGGTGCTTGGGGGTGTGGCGTGTGCATGGTCATGCTGTCATCCCTGACCTAACATGCACAGGCATCCTGAACTGGGGTGACATGCAGGTAGGTCTCAAGGTGGCGTGGTGCTTGGGGGTGTGGCGTGTGCATGGTCATGCTGTCATCCCTGACCTAACATGCACAGGCATCCTGAACTGGGGTGACATGCAGGTAGGTCTCAAGGTGGCATGGTGCTTGGGGGTGTGGCGTGTGCATGGTCATGCTGTCATCCCTGACACACCATGCAGGCATCCTGAATTGGGATGACATGCAGGTAGGTCTCAAGGTGGCGTGGTGCTTGGGGGTGTGGCGTGTGCATGGTCATGCTGTCATCCCTGACACACCATGCAGGCATCCTGAACTGGGGTGACATGCAGGTAGGTCTCAAGGTGGCGTGGTGCTTGGGGGTGTGGCGTGTGCATGGTCATGCTGTCATCCCTGACACACCATGCAGGCATCCTGAACTGGGGTGACATGCAGGTAGGTCTCAAGGTGGCGTGGTGCTTGGGGGTGTGGCGTGTGCATGGTCATGCTGTCATCCCTGACCTAACATGCACAGGCATCCTGAACTGGGGTGACATGCAGGTAGGTCTCAAGGTGGCGTGGTGCTTGGGGGTGTGGCGTGTGCATGGTCATGCTGTCATCCCTGACACACCATGCAGGCATCCTGAACTGGGGTGACATGCAGGTAGGTCTCAAGGTGGCATGGTGCTTGGGGGTGTGGCGTGTGCATGGTCATGCTGTCATCCCTGACCTAACATGCACAGGCATCCTGAACTGGGGTGACATGCAGGTAGGTCTCAAGGTGGCGTGGTGCTTGGGGGTGTGGCGTGTGCATGGTCATGCTGTCATCCCTGACCTAACATGCACAGGCATCCTGAACTGGGGTGACATGCAGGTAGGTC
Organism: Dunaliella primolecta; assembly: GCA_914767535.2. Classification (NCBI taxonomy): domain Eukaryota; kingdom Viridiplantae; phylum Chlorophyta; class Chlorophyceae; order Chlamydomonadales; family Dunaliellaceae; genus Dunaliella; species Dunaliella primolecta. The sequence continues at coordinate 6,787,604 of OU611763.1, read as the reverse complement.
TCAAGGTGGCATGGTGCTTGGGGGTGTGGCGTGTGCATGGTCATGCTGTCATCCCTGACACACCATGCACAGGCATCCTGAACTGGGGTGACATGCAGGTAGGTCTCAAGGTGGCGTGGTGCTTGGGGGTGTGGCGTGTGCATGGTCATGCTGTCATCCCTGACCTAACATGCACAGGCATCCTGAACTGGGGTGGCATGCAGGTAGGTCTCAAGGTGGCGTGGTGCTTGGGGGTGTGGCGTGTGCATGGTCATGCTGTCATCCCTGACACACCATGCAGGCATCCTGAACTGGGATGACATGCAGGTAGGTCGCAAGGTGGCATGGTGCTTGGGGGTGTGGCGTGTGCATGGTCGTGCTGTCATCCCTGACCTAACATGCAGGCATCCTGAACTGGGGTGACATGCAGGTAGGTCTCAAGGTGGCGTGGTGCTTGGGGGTGTGGCGTGTGCATGGTCGTGCTGTCATCCCTGACCTAACATGCAGGCATCCTGAACTAGGGTGGCATGCAGGTGGGCCTGCTGCATTATCCCCAGTTGTGAGGTCTTGAATGTTGGAGAAATGGATGGGGCATAGTTATGCTGTCACCCCTGACGCACCACGCAGGCATCCTGAACTGGGGTGACATGCAGGTCAGTCTTGAAGGGGCATATGCTGGGATATCTGAGAGAAAAGGTGTAGCAGTGGCATGTGCGCAGTGATGCTGTCTTGGGAAATGTTTATGTTATGATATTCATATTATATGTACTGACATGTACACAGTGATGCTGTCTTGGGGAATATTTATGGTGTGATATTGATACTATTTGTACTGGCACGCGCGCAGTTATGCTACCTCAGCCAATGCGCCATGCAGGTACCCTGAATGACTGGGGATGACTTGCGGGTGGGCCTTAAACAGGCATATGCTGGAAAAGAAAAGAAAACCCACGTAGGCAGTGAAAACTCCCTGCATCAATTAATGAGGCCACATTTGGTGCAAAGGCCGTATGACTTCCCCCACCACGAAGTTCAGACTGGGAAAAGTAGTGGTCTGCTGTGCTGCACTGCCTCCAATTCATGCTCAGATAGCGAGTGAGAGTGTGCGTGAAAGTAGATACAAATCAGTCATGCTGTCTTAGCTGCTGGACCATGCTTCTGTAGCCTCCATAAGGAAGCAGAACAAGGTCGAGGGGCTCCTGTGCATTCTTAAGTGAGAGGCTCCTGTGCCTTTTTAAGTTAAGAGATGTGAAGAGCGGTCAGTGTAGCAGTCGTGTTTCTGAGACCACAGGTCATCTCGACGGCAAGACCCCCGTATGTACGGCCAACTACGCCTCCGAGCCCTAAATCCACCTCTGTGCGTGCCCTGAGCATACTGAGCATGTTTGTTCTTAACATTTCCTGAGCAGCACTTGAGGTCTTTACCATTTTCCACTCCATCATGGATGCAGTGGGCACAAGTCCATTTGTCTCTTACATCCAAAGACCACTAGAAGTGCCATGTTGTGGGCAAGGACGTTCCCCACCTGCCCTGCTAGGGTGAAATTTCTTTGCTCTTTGCATGAGCAATATGGATCATCGTACCTCGCAAGTGCTCCCCTCCACCACCTAGTTGCGCTGTTCTCCAAGTGCATCAACAAACTTCCTGCAGGAGTGCTCTGCTTCCCATTGATGTGTGTCTTGCTTTGATATTGGTTAAGCTTGGTCGCACATCGTTGCTTTTGCTTTGCCTCAGCGTTGATGTCTGCATGCATTCAGAGCGCAAGGGCGGCCTCTTCACCTGCTAGCTGTGTTGCTTTTGCTTTGCTTCAGCGTTGGTGTGTGCATGCAATCAGAGCGCAAGCGCGGCCTCTTCACCTGCTAGCTGTGTTGCTTTTGCTTTGCCTCAGCGTTGATGTGTGCATGCAATCAGAGCGCAAGCGTGGCCTCTGCACCTGCTATCTGTGTTGCTTTTGCTTTGCTTCAGCGTTGAGGTGTGCATGCAATCAGAGCGCAAGCGTGGCCTCTGCACCTGCTATCTGTGTTGCTTTGACTTGCCTTCAGTGTTGGAACAAAGTTGTCTTATGTTTTTTTTGTCAAACGTGTGCAGTCTCAACGCAAGTATGACCCCTTTACCAGCTATGCGCTGTCTAAGCTCGCCAACACCATCACAGCTGTGGAGCTGCACCGCCGTTTTGAAAAGGCATCAGAGCCCCCAGGTGCGGCAATGCAGCAATGATGCGTGATGAAGAATGTGTGGCATTAGAATGTTAGAATGTTCGGAGTGATGAGTGTGGCATTGATGGGATGCAGTCCCCCCCCCCTTCATTGACGTAAGGGTAAGGGTAATGTCATTGATGGGCAATGGGTGCAATGCATCTCTCCTCTTAAGGCATCAGAGTCCCACGTAAAGCACCAATGCAATGGGCCTGTTTGTTTTATTGCTGTAAGTGTGTGTCAATGGTGGGTAATTGATGCGGCGTGCCTCTCTTCAAAAAAGGCATCAGACACCATAGGTGCCGCATTGATGCAATGTGAGCTCATGGTAAGTAAACACACACAGCAAGGATGAAAATTGTGCATGCGCGCGCACGCGCACACACACACACATACACACACACACAAACACAAACACAAACACAATGTGCTCGCGCAAAAAAGGTGATGTGCACATCAGTTGAAACCGCAAGGCATCCATACTTCCTTATTCCATGTTTGCCCATGAGGTGCTGCGCTGTTGAACTGCAGCAAATGCGCCTCCACGCAGAGGAGCAAACAGTTGCTGGAGAAGTTGCTGGCTGCGTCTCCAACCTATTTGCTCGGCCTGGATAAGTGGACACTTATAAACACACAGGCATTTCCGTTGGCATCAAGCATCCAGTTTGCTCAGGTTCAGGGTCAGCTGGCTGAGGTTTTATTCAGCTTCCACTACAGATCAGTTGGGGATGCAGGTGTCTTGCAGGTCTTCAGGACACATGTTGCAAACGCCAGGGCTGCTCAGCGAGCTGCCATCAACTTATTCGATCCTGGGTTTTGTCCGTCTTCATATGGCTCATCATGCAAACATGGCAGCAGGGCTCTGCATCAATCCTTGGTTCTGATTATTTTCGTACACCTCATCATGCAAACATGGCAGCAGGGCTTTGCATCATTCCTTGGTTCTGTCCATCTTCATACGCCTCATCATGCAGACATGCCCACAGGGATCTGCATGTGCGAGAGCATAACTATTGGGCCACTGACATTGCTGGTCACGATTTAGCGATGCACTCTCTTTTACAATATTGATCTAAATGTCTAAGACATAAAGACGTGTGCATCCTGACCGTGGGCCATGTCTTTTCAAGCATGCAGTGTGCTGCACCTTTGAGACCTATATCACTCCTGGTGGGTAAACTGGTCCATTGAGGTGATATTGTAACATTTGATTGGGGTAGAAATGATGAGCACAGCCACAAGACAAGAACCCCAAACAAGAAGCAAGGCACGTTCATCTTAAATTTCTTTTGTTTCTATTGCCTTGTGACTGTGCACACAGAATTTGGGGTGTCAGGAATTTGAGTTTGGTCACGCCCTGTTTACAATGCTCCAGGGGCCACATGAGTTTGGTCACGCCCTGTTTTTTACAATGCTCCAGGGGCCACATGAGTTTGGCCACGCCCTGTTTACAATGCTCCAGGGGCCACATGAGTTTGGTCACGCCCTGTTTACAATGCTCCAGGGGCCACAAAACTGCCCAGGTTAACTTATTAAGCTGTTCGCCTCAGTGCTCCTCCGCCACTGTGCCTTGTCAAGAATTGCAGGCAGAGATGCATTTGGACAATGGCGGTGCAGTGAGCGCCCACCCACCAGCTGCCCAAGTGAACAAAACAACAAAAAAGCCTGTGTGTGTTAGTGCTCTTCCATCAGAGTGCCTCGTGAGAAACTGCAGGCAGGTGCATGTGGGGTGTTGATAGTGCAGTGAGCGTTCACCCGTCAACTGCCAAGTGAACAACAACAACAACAACAACAACAACAACAACAACAACAGCAACAACGGTATGAAATGACTGTCCCAATGCTCCTCTGCTGCTGTGCCTTGTGGGAAGCTGCATGCAGAGGTGCATTTGGGGCTATGACAGTGCAGTGAGCGCCCACCCGTCGACTTCCTAATGAACATCAAAAAGCCTGTGTTGCCTCAGTGCTTCTTTGCCATGATGTCATTTGTGGAACAATGCAGGGGGTTGCGCTTGGGGCAATGACAGTGCTGTGAGCGCCCACCCGGGCATCGTTAACACCTCCCTTGCCACCAACTACTTCAAGACCCAGGTCAGTCTTCACTGTAGACACAATGTGTGTATATGTATGGGGGGGTGGGTTGCAAAGGTCACCTGACCTTCCACTAACCTTTAGTAAGGAAGTCCAACCAAGGCGAATTGGAGCGCACAGTTTCGAAGGGGGAGGTCTTTCCAATTGCTTTCTACCTTCTAGCCGCTGAGCTCTTGCTGTAGGCCTTCAATCCATACAAATCTCTCTCTCTCTCTCTCTCTCTCTCTCTCTCTCTCTGTGTTTCTCTCTCTCTCTCTCTCTCTCTCTCTCTCTCTCTCAATCAATCAATCAATCAATCAATCAACCAAGCAAGCAAACAATCAAGCAATCAATCAACTAGTCAATCATCATCGATGACCTTTGCGTTATTGCTCAAGCCACTTATTCCTGAACCTGATCTTTTTGTGCTTAACAAATGCAGGGCTTAGCCCAGGCAATCCCAGCCCTCGCTCCCTTTGTCAACTCCTTTGTGGATGGCCTTGGAGCAGCTGCAATGCGCAGCACACGCAATTCAGCTGATGTGCTGCTGTATGCAGCGCTGGCGCCCGCGCAACAGGTGTGCATGTGTGTGTGCATGTGCGTGTGTATGTGTCCTGCAGGTGTGGGATGGACGTTTGTGCGTGATGTGTTTGTGCACGTATATGTGTGTATGTGTGGGTCCATTACCAACTTTTTTTCTTGAGGAATTCAAAGGAAAGGACCAGAGCTCCAGAGTCTTTTTGACATGTTTGCAGGCCGCCTCACTCTTGCTTCTGTCTCTGTATTGGCAATTGTATTTTTGGCAGTTGTCCTTTTGGCATGTGTCCTTTTGGTCATGTCTTATTGTCAGGGGTCCTTTTGGCCGCGTCCTATTGTCAGGGGTCCTTTTGGGCTGCGTCCTAATGTCAGGGGTCCTTTTGGCCCTGCCTTTCTGGCAGGTGCTCTTTTAGCATTGTTCTTTTGGCAGGGGTCCTTTTGGCTGCGTCCTATTGGCAGGTGGCCTTTTAGCATTGCTCTTTTGGCAGGTGTCCTTTTGGCTGTGTCCTTGGCAGGTATTGGCAGGTGCTACAGTGGTGTGCACATTCAAAACCTGATGAGGGAGGACACACACACATACACACACACGCCATGAGTTTCAGCATAAGTTTTCCAAGTGAAGTATATGTCCGATTGCGTTACATAGGTGGGCGGCCGCTACGTTGTGGATGGGCGCGTGGGCAAGCCCGCCGCCGAGGCCCTAGACAGCAGTCGAGCAGCAGAGCTGTGGTCCACTGCAACACAGCTGACGGGGCTTGAGATTCATCCTTCACTGCGCTGAGCGCCCCATGCAAGCGCAATCCATGGCCATGGACAGCGCACGAGCAGCAGAGCTGTGGTCCACAGCAATACAGCTGACAGGGCTTGAGATCCGCCCTTCAGTGTTCTGAGTGCCTGCTTTATCAAGGAAAACCTGCCTTATCGAGTTCCAGCCCTAGTTTTTCTCCAAATGCTGAGTGCATTGCTGATAGCTACACAGCTAAGTGAGCTTGAACTTCACCCTTCACTGCACTGAGTGCCTTAATTGGTAAGAGTCAGCCTCTGTATTCAGCCAAATCACGCCATATGCCAAATGTACGCCATGCATTGGCAGCCATTCCTCTTGCCATATTAGATGTCCACCTTTCCCTGCACGGAGTGCGCCTTGTTCTTGAGTGTACCCTTGCGCTGGGTGTCTTTGATAGATCCAGCATGTGCCCTTTCCTGCTCTTATCTGCGTGACATGCTATCAAACAACAAAGCAATCAGTATATCCTTGCACAGCATGTGCTTGATATCCTCCTTGCATCAATGTGCCCTTATCTGCTCTTACCTGCGTGACATGCCATCAAACAACTAAGCAATTGGTACATCCTTGCACGGCATGTGCTTGATATCCTCCTTGCATCAATGACGTGATGACCATTTGTGTGCTTGATATCAATAAAACATGATGTCCCGGGGCTAGTGTGCTTGTTATATTAATGGTATGGTGTCCTGGGGCCACCTCTCTGCGCTTGTCAAATTCATGCCCCTGAATGATGGCGCACGCCAAGGGGACACCATCTCATTATTTAGACCTATGTGGGACAACATCTCATTATTCAACCCTTGCCCTGTGTATCCTATCTGTGCCTTCCCGGCTGTACTGCTACCCTTAATTTCTCTTGTGTGCTGTGAGCAAAGCAGAGAATCCCTGTAAGGTGAAGTGACTCATCCTTATCATGCTTGATGCGCAATGCTCGACATGCGGTGCTTGGCATGCAGTGCTGGAGGAAAGTGTGCTTTGCAGGCGAATATGCCACTGCGCTTGGCATAATGTGGACAGTACCAAAACATTTATTCTGCTTGATTTCCATTTTGTTTGAAGCCGGCTTCAGAGGAGCACTTGCCAAGTGGCAAGAGTTTTTTTTGGGAAGTGCCACTCTTCCTCAGCCACTCATGCCTTGTAAGGAGGCTCCAGGGATTTTGGATGTTGGGCTTGCTGCGATTTTGAAGCCAATACTGTGCAAGGTGCTTGTGATATATCTTGCGATAGCTAGCTGCGTTTTTGAGACCAATACTGCACAATGTGTATCCTTACCCTAGATTGATGTAGGGAGAGGTTCCCCTGCCTACATAGCTTTTCCTTTTGTGCAGCATATGCTTTTGTCATGTTTCGTGCGCTGCTCGCATCCTAGGCCTGCATTGGTGCCACTTGCCTCTATAGTGCAACCCAGCTGCGCCATGAATTCCGTGGGGGGTGCAAGAAAATTTGTAAACGTTGCTCTGCACCGGGACTAGAGGCCAGTCTCGTCTTCTTCTGCATGCAAGGTGCTTGTGGTGCCTGTTCATCTCCTTAAATGTTTTGATCAGTAGCGTGCAGTATCAGGTCACTGCGTGCTCTGTGTGTTAACATGGTTCTTGGTGGTTTGCTTGTAGGCAAAGGGCCAGTCGACTCATTCCACCACTGCCTTCTAACGGATTTTTTGTTTGTTAATTGTTTGTTTTAAGAGCTTCTGGTCAGCCCAGTACAGTGATGGGCATCATGCCTGTGGCTTGGGATTTCTTGCTTGGCTCTCCTTGCTTCCAACTCCAGTTTGAACAGCTCCTTGTCATGTTAAAGCGTGGTTATTGCTGAATCATTGCAGGGAAGGGAAGGGAAGGGTTACATAGCTGTACCTGCCTGCGGGGGCAGCTTAGCTGAAGCAAAACGTGACAAATTAAATCTGAATCATTGCAGAACCTAGTGACCAGCATTTAAGTAGAATTCTTTTAGTTGTCCAGCTCTGGTAATTTACATCGCTATATCTGCCTACAAGGGCCGCCGAGCGGAAACACTGAGGCTTACAACCAGACCTGGCCAAAAAGGCTCAACTCACAAAACTTGGACTGAGAAGGATCACAAATCATGATTTGTACAAGTTGTTGCGGTCAGAAAAGAAAAGAAAACCTGCGTTGGGAGATGAAACTCTCCCTACATCAATTGAAGAAAAGGAGACTCATTGGCTCAGAAGAGCCGTGAGTCCCCTCCACCACAAGGCTACAGAAAAGAAAGTGCTAATGGGGATCTGGAGGGTTGCTGGAAGCACCTGGCTCCAGAACCTGTGAATTTTCATGTGAATAGTCATTTTTTCAATGCCTGGCGGTAGCAAGTGTCTGCTGCTGCCAGGCATTTAAAAATGGCAGGGTCGCACTACACACCTTGGTGGTCCTGACAGAATTTGCTGGAACTGTATACAATAACATAATATAAAAACTTTATAAGCTCAGCAGCCGTAAGGGAAAGCCCTCACTTGACTACACCAATGGATTTGGGTGCATCAGTTGTGCTCGCACACCAATTGGAATATTGACATCAATTACTAACTTCCACGAATAAGTTCTGGAGTCCGCGCACCACTGGGGTCTGACCTGCTTGCAGTGTTGCCCGTTCCTGTTTGAGTCCCCATGTTCCTGCATCAGGTAATGGATTGCTGGTGCTTTTACAGATTAAACACACCCTGTAGGATGTACACAACCTCGGACAGCCTTCTGTGTAGAGGCATGCTGCAAAAAAACAGACAGCTGTCAGACATCGCACGCACGCACGCAGGCACGCACCCAAGCACACACAAACACACACAACACACGCTTACACACAACACACACAAACGCAGAGTGATCCTCAACCTTTCGGCGCCCCCCACATCGCTCCCCTTGCAGCATCCACGCCAGCATCCTCTGCAGCTTCAAACCAGGTGCCAGCAACAGCCTTCAAGATCCATGCCAAGTCCCAAAAAAAGTTCTGGGTGCGCGTCCTGGTGCGCCCCCAGGCAACGCTCGCTGTCCTGGATGTATTCCTGCGTGATATTTGGATGGAGCCATGCTGCAACCATCTGTCCACCTTCATGGTGGGCAACACAATCTTCTGCGACGAGGAGGGGGTAGCAACCGGCATGGGCGATGCTGATATGGGGAGTGCCCGGCTCATGGACTGCCTCCGCATAGGCCTCAAGTTCAAGTGAGTGCCACAGGGTGCTGTTTCATGAGAAGAACAGATGCTGACAGATGGAGTGGATAGTGCTGACATGGGGCCACCTGGCTCTTGGACTGCCTCCACCTTAAACTTGAGGACACCAAGTTTAAGGTGATGCTGGACGATGCAAGCAAATTATGCATGCTGCAGAAGTAAAAAGCACACGGTACATATGGAGCTTGCTTCCGTGGGAACGTGGGGTTCCAAAGAGTCCAATTGGTGATGAGCAGGCTGGATGATGCTGATAAGTCCAAAAGGTGATGCTGATAAGTCCAAAAATGATGCTGATAAGTCCAAAAGGTGATGCTGATAAGTCCAAAAGGTGATGCTGATAAGTCCAAAAGGTGATGCTGATAAGTCCAACAGGTGATGCTGGTTGTGCAAGTGGGTCTGATGGGCGATGCTTATTCAAATACTACGAGCACGAGTCTCATGGAATGGGGTTAGAGTTGTAGCCTGACCCTGCCTCTGTGTGGGCTCCAGGTTCAAATGAGGGCATCTGAGATGTTGTTTGGCACGCAAGCAGCAGTGCATGAAAGCTGTTGAGGAACGGGACAGAAAAGGGATGCTAAGAGGCCTTTGAACACCATCGCTATGTTGCACTACGTCAACTCAGGGGCGCTTGCATGCAGCTGTCTGAACATTGTAATACCTGTTGTATGACTTATGACTGCAACACAGGCTCTTCAACGGGTGCGCACCATTCAAAGCACACATCCAATCAGCAACCACTGATGTGCTGCATTCAAAACGTGCACCCTTATTTTTCAGGTATGTGTACGACATGGGCTCATCAACAATTGTGGAGCTGAAGGTGGAGGACGAGGTGGTATACCCAGGAGATCTGTGCTACCATACCCAATGGGAGGATGATCCATACATGCAGTCACTCAGCAGCACAGACCCAGGTGCGGAGATTTTGCGACCATGCTGTCATGTGAAGGAAGGAACAAGTGCTGGTGGCACCAGCCCTTGGAACCTGCAATACATCTGCTGAGCATGTTTTCCCTGTAGTCGATGTGTTGCAACAGCCTTGTCCCCCTGTTCTACCCCAATTCACAAAAAACAAATTCCTTCATCCAAGGCTAGCTCATTCTTATGTATCGCTAGCTAGCCTGTTACTCAGAAAAACTGTCCTAAATGTGCACGGCCAATTTTGGACTGCGTCGCCTTTTTTTCTTGACTTCTCCCCTCCTGCTTTTTCTATGTCCTGTCCTTTTGCTGCAAACTATAGAAACAACTTTAAATACATGGGCAGAGCAAGAGTGCCTGCTATTTTTGAGCATTGACGAATGGAGTGTGGAGGTTAAGGAGCCTTGCATGGAGAGAATGAGGAACTTTGTCATTTTGGAGTTTGATGAATGGAGCAGGGAGGTGAGCAAGCCTTTTCATGCTTTGCTCCAAGGGCCATTATTTTGCTTTGCTTTCGGCTTCCCTTTTTAAAATAAAACATTCACACCGCTCGGTTTCACTCCTCTTTCGCCTGTCATCTTTCCAAGATCATGAACCAAATCCATCCCCCTACACAATTTTTTCAAGAGTGGACAATTTTCACATGGCTGAACATGCTCCCTCCCTTGTTTCTTTCTAACATTAACCATGCCAAGCATGAATATTTCATTTCTCATGAATCATACTGTGTTGAAAGAAAAATGATAAACCCAGACCACTCTCCCGGCCTCAGATCACCCAGAGAGGGCCCACAGCTTCGCTTTGAGCCATTCTTCACTCCCGAACCTGAGTGTCTGTGACCTTCATTATAACCTCGCTTATTTCAGTACACAAAAGGAGGAGGCTAAAATTAATCTTCTTGGCACCCCTCGTGCAGATTTTTCTTTGAGGGAAAGGGCTGAAATTCTGTATCTGACCTGAAGCAGTGAGTCTTTCAACCCATTTCTTTTACAATGATTAACATTTAAGGCCATGAGGGTCCTGCGCTGGGAGTACCGTACAGCACCTTGATCATTGTGCAATATTGAAAGTTTTTTTAGCCGTGCGTAATGCTTTAATGATTATTCTGAAGGGGTGCGCAGTGGGTGCACAATGAGCAAAATAATTGGCCGAGAAGGGGTGCATAAAGGGTGCAAAATGGTGGAAAAAGATTCAATTTCTCATGGATAGGTTCGTACAAAAGATAGGTGAGATCAAGGTGTGTAAAGAGGGTTGCACAAACGGTGAAAAAAAGCCCAGGACTTGGGAGAAGGCAGCGCAATGAGGGTGCGCAGTGTGCAGTTTAAATCTTCTTGGATGTGAATGAGGGTGCGCAATGGCTGCGCAATTGAAATATCCAATTCCAAACTTTTAGGGGTGGTAGTAGTCACGGTGCCGTACGGTATTTAAAAATATGCCTGTGTTGGGGTTGTTTGTCCACCTTTATTGTTTTGTGCTAGAGGGTCACAGGGTCAGTGAGATCCTATTTCGGGCCTTGTCAAGGGTTCATTCACACACACACACACACACACACACACACACACACACACACACACACACACACACACACACACACACACACACACACACACACGTGTGCACGTGCCTTGATACGAATGCAGCCCCTGGCGCTCAAGGTGGCTGAGAGCAAGTGCGACCCCAAGTACCTGTGTGATACATATACACACATACACACACACACGTGCAGGTGCCATGATACGGGTGCAGCCCCTGCCGCTTAAAGTGGCTGGGCGCAACCGCAACCCCAAGTACATGTGCGCCAATTGTGAACGCCCAGCTACGCTTGTGTGCCCAGCTTGCACGGATACGTACTGGCAAGACTTTGGGGATTCCATGTCGTTTTGCTGTGACGCGCACATTGAGGACCACCGCTCAACCTGCGAAGAGAAGGGCGGGATGTTGCGCCCTGTGGCAAACTCACCACGTATGGGGGAGTGCGGCTACAGATGTTGATTGGCAGCTTAGCCCAAGTTTTTGGCAGCTGTGGGCTGATCATGGGTGTGCGGCTGCAGGGGCTGATTACGGGTGTGCAGATGCTGGGGCTGATCATGGGTGTGCGGCTGCAGGGGCTGATCATGGTTATGTGGCGACAAGGGCTGATCATGGGTGTGCGACTGCAGAGGCTGATTTCGGGTGTGCAGATACAGGTGCTGACCATGGGTGTGCGGCTACAGGTGCTGAACATGGGAATGATGGTGATGTGCTAGAGCATGAGGGGTCACCAAGACATGATGTGATATGGTATGGTATTCAAAGGCAGCACAACCACAGGGGCTGATTTGCAGCTGTGGTGGTGGTGTGCTATAGAGCATGAGGGGTGACCAAGGTGTGGTGTGATATGGTATAATATTAAAAGGCAGCGCAACCACAGGGGCTGGTTTGCAGCTGTGGTGGTGGTTTGCTAAAGAGCATGAGGGGTGACCAAGGTGTGGTGTGATATGGTTTGGTATTAAAAGGCAGCGCAACCACAGGGGCTGGTTTGCAGCTGTGGTGGTGGTGTCCTATAGAGCATGAGGGGTGACCAAGGTGTGGTGTGATATGGTATGATATTAAAAGGCAGCGCAACCACAGGGGCTGATTTGCAGCTGTGGTGGTGGTTTGCTATAAAGCATGAGGGGATTATTAAAGCTTACTGTACGATACTATTCTGTACGACCAAAGCTGGTTACAACACATCATAAAATACAATTAAACAAATGAATGCAGCGTCTCCTTTCCCTTGATTGATGTAGGGAGAGTTTCCTCTGCCTATATGTAGTTTTTCTTTTACTGTAGTGCAGTGCGGCTCTGCTTAAATGATACTATTCTATGCAATCAAAGCGGTGGTTGAAAAACATCATAGAATACAATGAAATGAGTGAGTGCATTGTGGCTCTGCTTATGATTTCATAGGTCTGTGTAGTATGGCCCAGATACGGCTGTGACGCCGTGTGCTCAGACATGTGTGGCTCTGTTTGGAGGTGTTTAACGATGTGCAGTGGCATTGGCTGCAGCGCAGCTCCCTTTTGCTTTATGTGCGGCCTTTGCTGAGCAGTGGTGGCTGTGGTAATTGGTGGTGGTGGCGGTGGCGTGTATGTGTGTGCGTGTGTGATTTTTGATGTTCAGCTTTTTTTGGTACCTGGATTTTGAGTCGGTGTGCAGCTTTGATGGGTTTGCTGCAAGGATCATTGCTGTGCAGCCATGACTTAGATGAATTGGTAATGTTTGCTGCGATGGCTCAACACATCCATGCTATTACGACATGAGTATGTGGCAGCTATGTTTGCAAAATGTTTCAGCGATGTTTGAACCAAGTTGGTTTTGTGTGGCGTCCTTGTTGTGCAGCAGTGTTGGGAAAAAAAAGAAAAGGTGTACAAGCATAAGGCCTTCAGTCAAGGAGTGCGACTGCTAGAAAAGGAAAGAAAGGACTACGCTAGCCAGGTCCGGCTGCGTGCTTGAAGGGAAGTTTCCCTAACTAGCAAGCTAGCTAGGGCCCCACCACCAGCAGTGTAGGGTAGAAGTATGGCGTCCTCGTTATGCAGCAGTGTCGGATGGATGTGGCTGTTGTGCAGCAGTGTTGGGTGGATGTGTGGTGTCCTTGTTGTGCAGCAGTGCTGGGTGGACGTGTGGCAGGGGTTGTTAAGCTGAGTCAGCACTGTGCAGCTAGCTGCCTTGTTGTGTGGCAGTGATAGGAAAGAAAATTACGCAGGCAGTGAAAGCTCCCCACATCAATCTTTGCTGGTTGTTTTGGCTCTTATTGGCAGGCGCGTGGCTTCAAAACCTCGTTCATTTTATGTTAAAAAGAATGTGTGCTTCATCTTGAGCTTGATTACAAGAACGCCTGTCACACACAGATATTCCATCCTACCAAACAGCCGATTCAACTCTTAAGGTATGTGCACAGAGCCGGAACCTGCTCACATTATACACAACTTGCTCAGGCAAATCTAGAAAAAGATACCAAGACAGGTATTCATAGGTTTGGCGAGCGTTGCAAGCAAAAGGAGTAGCAAATCAAGCTTGGTAGGTAGCAAGCTTGCTAAATTTGAGTCTATTGTTGTTTCCTCTGGGATCCACTGACTCAGCCTCCCTCCAAACTCCTTGCAATCTGTACCTCAAGTGTGCATTAAAATCATTCAGGAAATAGCAAACCTGGGAAGAAATGGCTTCATTCCATGTAGCTTGCTCAACTCTGAGAGTATGGACACGAAAACGAAATGGAGCCACACTGCATATGACAAGCTTACTAATGTAGTGTATCTAGGCATAGGGAAGGGAAGGGAAGGGTTACATAGCTGTACCTGCCTGCGGGAGCAGTTTAGCTGAAGCGAACCGTGCCTGCAACCAAACCAGTCCAATTTCAAAAAACAATATGAGCTAGAAGCTCAGTCACAGCATTTCAGGCATAGGTATTTGGGCAGAATATAGGGGGAACATGTGACATGCCCGTCCTTGGTTGGAAGAGCACACCAGTGATGGTAGGTAGGTTTTTTTTTTCGTTGTTGAGGTATCAAGGATGATAAGATGAAAATTGTCTTCCGCATGCCAGTGGAGAGATTTGAGATCCACTACAAGGTGACACAAATCCAAAGGATCAGCTGAACGTAATTTCTGTTGGAATTCATGAGCATGCAAGCAATTCATGACGAACAACAGGTGTGAAGTCCAGCAAGAAAACTTCCTGGGACTGAGGGAGATATTGGCACGGAAAACGTATTGTAAAAGAGAGTTCAACAATTGTTGCAACAGGTGAGAGAGTTGTAATGACGTGCACAGGCTCTGAACCAGTTGATAAGCTCTATCCCACAGTCGCGTAGCACACTCAATGAAGGAGTTGAGGACCTGACTCCCCCAAGTATTTAAAGCCATTTTTGAATGCAGTCATCCATCTCATTTCCCTCTTGAAGATAGGGAGTGTCCCAAATCTGACTGGCATACATGCCTGCTGGGATGAGATGACAAGTAACAAGTTACAAATGAGTTACAAATGAGTTACAATGGGATTTGACCTTCAGCCAGGTAGTTTGGCTGCTCGGTCTGCTCAACTGTTCCAACTGCACAAAAAATATCCATGAGATCGGAAATAAAAAGATAAGTCTCATCAGTTTGCTTCTGCAAGAAATGGAAAACATCCTCAGAGCTAGCTTGAGAATAGTAGAAAGTGCCTGAATCGTCTAGAAAAATTCTATGAGAAGAGGGGAAGTCAGGAAATAACTGTGCATAAGTCCTTCGAAGAGAACGCACAGAAGCGCAAGAAAAAAGGAACACGGCATGCTTTTCATCTTGGAGTCCTCCTTGGTCACACCTATCACAAGCAGATGTGTGCTCCTGCCAAAGTGATGTCTCAACTCTTAAAGTATGAGCATGTAAGCGAAAACGTGCTATGTTTCTTAGCGTGCGCTTGCCCAAATCAAGATGCAAATACCTGGGGACAGAAAAGGGCGCACCATGAACAGACAAGGGTCTCAAAGGAAGTGCCATCCTGTGATGATATTTGGCTAATTTGTTCGTGTGGTCACCATGTTCTGCCAAGGCATCAGCATTCCACACACCTCGCAGCCTTTTTCTCAGATCAACAACAAACTCCCTCATGACTAAAGGCTGCCCTGACCGAACACAATGAGTAAACACGTTGCACCTGTCCAAGCCTGTGCAGGCAGCCAAAAATTCTGTGGTCCAGCAGGATGAGGTGTCAAAAAAACAATAAAAGGCATGGAGGCGGGGGTACCAGACACATCATGGTCTCAAATGAGCTCTCCCGCAGTCTCACAATCTGACACCTGATCTCATCAGCACCATCATATAGATCCAGAGAGACAGCTCGCCCAATAAACCACCAGAATCACCTTGCAAAAAGACAGGAAAACAACGTAGGCAGTGAGAACACCCTACATCAATTAAGGAAAAGGAGACACATTGGCTGATCCTCATTAGTTTTGTCTCTTTCCCACGCCTAGGCTTGTTTGAGCTAGTTTAGTTTTGAGGGACCTTTGGTGAGGCCCTTGCTAGCTTGCTGGTTAAGGGACCTTTCCTTAATGCACACACCCTTTGCCTTGCATAGACTTCCCTTTTCTATTCTTTGCACATTGGCTCATAAGAGCCGTTATTCAACCTTGCATAAGTGATTCAATGTATGCGGAGATGGTCAAAGCGGAACACGCCACCAGGTTGGAAATGGCCAAAGTTCTGCTCAGAGAACGTTCCCCAAACCCCTCCACTTGCAACCTACCAAGTGAAGCAACCTACCGAGTACCAAATTGCCTGTATTTTTGGTTGGTGGCGTACCATTGGTCCTAAGGTGTCCCTCAAATACCTAGGCATGTGGTTCCACAACAAGATAAGCATGGCTAAGTCCTCTGAGCATATTACTGGCCCATCCATTGCATCTGCCCAACAAATGCGGCAGTTTGTACGCGAGCATGCATTAAGGGTCAGGCCGCACGGGACCGTTCTGGTTGGGAAAAACATACCTGGTACCAGCTGGCATTACGCAACTTGGGTGTGGGGCACAGCATGTTAAGGAAGGTAAGCTTACCTTAAGGAATTCTTTGGTGAACTGCAAGTGTGCCACAGGAGTTTTCTAAAGGGCACGTTGGGTGTGAAGCGTGCCACCACAAACTGGGCTCCATTAAGAAAGTGCGGGCATGCATGTGCCATTACATTTCTATTGGTTTAAGTCTGCAATCACGATGTACAATGGTTTACTCAATTCTAATAGTGAGACACTAAAAACACGATGGGTCCATTGGCCAGAAAGTTGCAAGTAGGCCCGATCATGTGCTGATGTCCAGAGTTTATCAGGCTTCCGAGAGTGCTCACATTCTTTCTGTCAAGCATATAAGTGATCACTGCGCTCTATGTTTGTGCATGCTGCGACAGATTCTGGGGTTGGTATGTCTAGAAAACACAGTGTCTGTGCACCTTTACGTGCTGATCGTATTGTTTCTCGCTATCCCCCTTGGTTTGATGCAGTGTGTAAACAGGAAAGGAAGGTTTTTAGGGAGGCTGTGCAAAGCGGCCAGGCTGAGCATGCTTGCAAGTTTGCTTGCAAACAGTTCCGTGCTACAGCTAGGCGAGCAAATTAATTTAAAGTGTGCTTACACTAAATACCAGAAGGCTGAATTTATGGGCAGGATCTACAGTAAAGACCCTGAGTTGCATGTCATGCTCAGGCAACCCAAGCGTGCACAAATAACACCCGTGGCTGAACCAGCCTGGGTTGCATATCATATGCAACAAATGATTCGAATGAGCATTTTCGTCCTGCTACACATCAACAACCACAGCGTCCCCTTTATGGGCGCCAAGGTCTTTCAGCTAGGGAAATTGCAGTGCCATTAGGACGTAATCACCCTCCTCACCAAGTTTGAATACTATGTGCAGTCTGGTAGCGGATCAAATTAAGAAAAAATGGGAGTGCATCACCAGGTTTTGATGAAATTGCTGCACCTTTTATAAAAAGCGCTGTTGTTTTAAGGCCCAAACTCCATGGGCGAGGTACAGAGAGTGTCAATAATCTGGAGCTCTTTGTGACTAAGCTTTTCAAGTTGCTTCATGATAAGGCACACATTCCTGCTTGTTGGAAGCATGCAAAGTTAAGCCCACTTTATAAAGAGAGGCCCTGCTTGACCCGAACAGCTATCGCATGTTAGCAGTCAGTGGCACGATGTATAGGATGTATGCCAATGTTGTACGTGCTTTACTCACTGATTGGTGCCAAGAGGCTAACAAAATACCAGATACTCAGTCTGGTTTCTATCCTGGCCGTAATACACTTCAGCCTAAGTTTATACCTCGCCATCTGCGGCATGTTGTACGCGCTGTGCGACCAAACAATTCAAGTAGATTGCATACTGCATTCATAGATTTCAAGCAAGCTTACGACACTATTCCTAGGGAGGCTCTCTGGCAGCACCTCCGTCGCATCAGTATGCCTACATCTTTGCTTTCAGTGATCCAAGCTATGCTGATGACAAGTATGTTCTGAAGGATGGTGCAAAAAGCGGCATGTGTGCATCCTACGCGAGGTATTAAGCAAGGATGTCCTCTTTCTCCTCTCCTTCCTTCACTTTACATTAGCGATGTTGACTTGATTGCTGAAAATGTGAGGGAGGCAGTAACTGGTGCAGAGGATGTTTGCATAACCCCTATGTTGTATGCTAATGATCTCATATTGCTTTCCAATGAAGCAGGTGCATTTAAAACATGTCATGCAGGCTGATGTGTATGCAAAGAAGAAACATCTCATTCTTGACACTGTTAAGTCAGAGGTCGTGCATTTTAACTCTAATGTGAAAAATCTCCCCTTTTTTAGGGTTGGCATGTCACGTCAAATCATGGTTGTTGCTGAATCATGGTTATTTGGGTTAGTTATTCGGTTGGAGGTTATTATTGCTGGAAGGCTGCATTGTGCCTTGTTTTAGAGAACACTCTCTGTTTCTGGATTTGATAAGAGACGTGCTCAAAACCCTTTTGTAAAGTGCCCGGGGTAGAGAAGATGACAGCGTAAACAAGCAGTCCTTGGGGAGGGACCTTGTTGGCGGAAGGCAGCTGGCAACCAGTGTACGTATCGTGTGTGTTTGAGCATCAGAACAGAGCAAGCAGAAGGAAGCATTGAACTAGTATTGCAAGAAAGAGAAGGGAAGAGGGTAGAGCTCAGTACACTCGCATCTCAATCCATCAGTTTCGAGTGAACTTGTCCTTTGGCGCATGGCTTTAGGCGACTCTGGACGTTAAGCCCAACATTCTCTAAAAACCATGAGTGATATGCCTAGGTGAAACAATAAGACGTGAATGACGCTGATCTTGCATGACAGGCAGTGACACTCTTGCTCATAAGGACTCATTCAAATATCTTGGCATGACGGTTTACAGGACCTTGAACATGGCTAAATCGGCAGAAAATGCACCTCGTGCTTTGCTTACATCTGCTTACAGGATTCATCGTTTTGTATGTGAGCATACACTGGCAGATAGGCCTCATGCTTCCTTGTGGCTTGCAAAGAAATGTGTTGTTCCAGCTGGTATGTATGCGAGTCAGGTGTGGGGCACAGGTTTCATGCAGGCAGGCAAAGAATTCTCTAGTGCTCTGCAAACTTTGCATCTGAATTTCTTGAAAGGTACCTTTGATGTGAAGCTCACTGCCACCAATTGGGCTGTTTTGAGGGTATGTGGGCACCAACCACTGCACTACTATTGGTTTAGAGACTGTACAACAGCATGGTACGAATATTAGTACTTTACGCCATGTTGTGCAAGCCAATTTGAAGTTACAATCCAACTAGTCCAACCTCCCAACACTTGCAGCTGCACGTCAAACCCAATGGCTGTGGACCTACAAATACTATCAACAGAGCAGAACTAGCAGGTAATCTTGTGGCACTTCAACAAGGGCAAACTGACATTGCCTCTGATAGTGCATCCTGCCTCTCCCAAATTTCTAAACAAACCCTTAATCCTATGCGGATGAGGAATCACCTCCATGCAAAGCTCATCCAGGCTATATCAAATTTGTTAGAACACTCCCCTTATCCTGTTCATTTCTACAAAGTCAAAGCCCACTCTGGCATCATTGGCAATGAGGGTGCTGACGCCTGCGCATGCACCGCAGCCCTCTCAAATACCATAGACGTTGCACTTCCAGATGCCAGGGACCCCTTCCACAATACTTATTGGCTCTCTTTGAAGACCTCTCGCGCACAGAATGATGGTGTGCACCGCTCCCACACTTTCTCAATCCACTACCTCACCAACCTGAACGGCAAACTTAAAGCACATATGCACAAGAAACGCAAGCTTGGCTCTGCTGCCATCTCTGGTTACCACCACCAGAGATGGCAGAAACTTAACGATACCATACCACCCACCACTACTGCAAACACTGAAGCACACAACCCAATCTCTCGACTTGCTAACAAGGAGATCAGCAACTCCTTCTGGCAAAATCTAAAGATTACTTTGAAACAGCAAATAAATATAATGAAGTACCGAACAGATACACTGTACGCACAGAGACATGCCTTCACTTTCAACTTTTCTTCCAGTTCTGGAAGATGCCCTCTTTGCAATGATATGGACCACATTGACCACATACTCCTCAGGTGTACAAACTCAACAATGAGCGGGATGCACACCAACAGACACCATGAAGCCCTTAGTCTCTGTGTGAAAACCCTCAGTAAAGGCTGGTATGGCCCATCCCTTATTGTTATGGATGGCTGCAGTAATGAGAGACTCCTGGATCAGGGCATACAAGTCCCTGGAAACATCTCGGAAAGAAAATAAAAGAAAAGTCTATGCAAGCCAGGTCCAGCTGCGTGCATTAAGGTCCTCTAACTAGCAAGCTAGCTAGGGCCTCACCGAGACATCTCGAGAGCTATTCCAGACTGGGTTTCCCCTTATGTTACTGGCTCCCCTGCCTGGCACCAAAGCCGCCCTGTTGCTCTCTTTGTGCGCCCTGTTCCAGGCAGACAAGCCCACCTTGATCCCTCCGAGATCCCTCCTCAGGACAGGGACATACATCTTATTGAAATGAAATTCTGCCCTGACACGAATCCTTTCATCACTCTCGAACGTGCAGCAACTAAACATTCTCACACCATAACTAGACTTAAAAACCGCAGCTCAAGGAATCCAAGCAGGAATAATAAAGTGGCTCTGCACATCATCTTAATTGGGGTGCACCCCACGTGGCTGGCACCATTTACAATGAGTATACAATCACACCTCTTATGAATCTGGGCCTTACCAAACAAAAAGCCAAATCACAAGCATCCAAGCTTAAGGACCATGCCATTCAAAGATTAACCACTATCATTAACACTAGACACGCTCTTTGTTTTCACGGGGGCTTCGGGGGGGGGGGGGGGTTGCTGGGCGCGTGGCGGTGGAGGACGGGAGAAGGAGAGTCCGGGCGTCCAGGAGCATGGCGAGCGACCTTCCAGATCCCCATTAGATCTGTTTCTGGCTCTCTCCGAGGCTGGCTGTGACTAGTGTAGGTTTAGAGGGCTTTCTGGTGAGGCCTCTAGCTTTCCAGTTAGGGGACCTTCCTGTAATGCACACGGCCTTTGGCCTGCGTAATCTTTTCTTTTCTTTACAATCCAAGGATGACAAGTGTTGGGCAGCACAGTTATTTCAAGCCTTCCAAGGTTTGCATACTTCTGAAATTTTTGAACAGGCTGTGAGGACAGGGGGTGCTATTTCCATGAATGATTCTAGTGCAGACCTGAGGTACAGGTTGCACAGAGCTTGGAGAGAAGTTGAGTCAATGGATCCCGGGGGCAACAACAATAATTCATTGAAGCTCGCTACTTACTAAGCTTGGTTTGCTACTCCTTTTGCATGCAACGCTCGTCAAACCTATGTACCCCTGCCTTGGTATCTTTTTCTGGATTTGCCTAAGCAAGTTATACGTAATGCGAGCAGGTTCAGGCTCCGTGCTCATACCTTGAAAGTTGAATCGGCTGTTTGGCAGGATGGAACCTCTGTCTGTGTCAGGTGTTCTTGCAATCAAACTCAAGATGAAGCACATGTGCTTTTTAATTGTACTGGTGTACACGTTTGTTCTTTGCGCCGTATCACGTGCTTTTTGAACCTTACTTCCAAGATTTCTCTGCAATGCAACCTTTTTTGCTGCATCAAGTGAGTTCTCAAGTTGTTTCTCAATTCCTTCATCAGCGAAATACTAAACCTTTCTTTTTCATGTCTGAGCTCTTTTGTTCCACCTGTTTGCCATGTCTTCTCTGCCTATTCCTGCACAAGTGAGACACACTTTTTTTTCCTTATTCAGTTTCATTTGCCCAATAGGCTGAGCAGCCAAACTTACTGGCTGAAGGCCGAATTCCAATTGTAAATCTTGTAAATCTTTTGGATTTCTATTTGGCTGGCAGAGACCAGCCACAGGCCGATCAGACAAACGACCTGGCTGAAGGTCTCCCCCCATTGTAACCAATGTAACCATTGAGATACTAAAAAAAGTTCTGAAGGCAGACTTGCACTTCAGGGCCCCCTCATGTTGGGCACCACAGATCCTGGATGGCTTTCAAGGATTGCGGCGCTGTGAGTCTTTTGTAAAAGCGTTCAAGCATGGTACGCCAATCTCACTGCAGGATTTCACTGATGATTTGAGGCACAGATTGAGCGGTGCATAGAGAGCTGTTGAAGGAGTGGATCCGCGAACAGTAAACAACAAATTGGCCACATATCAAGCATTCTTTGCCCTGCCTTTTGACCATAATGTGTGCAGGCGTAACTGTCTGCCAGGGAATTTGCATCTGGATTCGCCTCTGCATGTCATGCAGCATGTTAGTAGATTCAGGCTGAGAGCTCACTTTGAATGTGGAAACTGCGTCTTGGGAGGATGGGATTCTCCTGTGTGATCGATGCTCATGCGGGCACATTCAAGATAAGGCCCATGTTCTCTTCATGTATGGGTATGAGGGGCCATGTGCTCTAAGACAAAAGTACTCTGAGTTGTCAGCTTTTCAAGGGTCACAAGGGAAAAAGGCCTCAGTCAAGACGTTTGACTGC
The DNA here is from genome assembly GCA_914767535.2 of Dunaliella primolecta. Classification (NCBI taxonomy): domain Eukaryota; kingdom Viridiplantae; phylum Chlorophyta; class Chlorophyceae; order Chlamydomonadales; family Dunaliellaceae; genus Dunaliella; species Dunaliella primolecta. The sequence goes on along the minus strand of OU611763.1, from coordinate 6,765,388 downwards.
TAGCCTGTTCATAAATACACATGAGGTCATGAAGAAAAAAAGGAAGTTTGTTGTTATCCTGGTTTAGAAAAAAATTGATATCCTAGGAATTCACATGGTGTATTGTGCCTAGACAGGGCACCCTGTGGGAGACGTGGAGTTGTAGGAAAGAGAAGTTGTGCTCAAAAAGTGAGGCATACTTTTGACGGAGAGAGCAGACCTGGGGATTGGAGCATCTGAACAACACATGTTTTTCATCTTGTATGTCATCAGAATCACAGATATCACAGACCGGAGAAGTACTATTGGACCAAGTAGCCCGTTCAACTCGGAGAGTGTGTACCCGCAGCCTGAACCTGGCAGTGTTGCGAAGGACATGATGGGGAAGATCCAAGTACATGTATGTAGGCATTGTATAAGGTGGGTGAAGGGCATGTGCATTTCTGACAGGGAGAGCGCACCATTGATGGTAAGCCAGCCGCTTACTGTTGCTTACTCTTGGATCAGGGACTGTGAATTGGTTCCAATAGCCCAGGTGTCTAGATCTCAGGTCCACCACAAATCGACTGAGGTTCACAGGGTCACAAGCCATAAGTTGACGTTTCATCAGATCCGAGTGAGCCAAACCATCCAGCGCAGATAAGAGGTGGGATGTCCAACAAGAATCAGTCATGGAGCTAAGGCTGATGTCAGCATGCAGAACCTTTTTGAGAAGAAGAATGTTGCACTTAGTAAGCAAGTTGTAGAAGCGCATAGTGGCACGAAACCAATTGAATTGAAAAGTTCAATGCCACATTCTCGTAAAATGCTCCAAGATGGTGTTGTGGATTTTCCAAAAAGATTTCGTAAAAAGTTCAGGATCCACTTCTAAGCAGCTTTTCTATTTCATGTCTGAGATTTTGGATTTGCTGTTGGGTCCGTGCCAGCCACAGGCTGATCAGCCGAACAGCCTGGCTGAAGGTCTCCCTGTGTAAATCTAAATCTAAATCTCCCTGTGTAACCTGCTCTCATGGGTTGCATGGTAACCTACTCATCAACGGTGCCCAAGTTTGTGCCTGTGTTCTATGTGAGTAGCCAGCTGGGAGTCGAAGGTCAAAGGTTTCTTTGTGCGAGCGCAAGGCAGGCTTAGTTATGGATTGGGATTTTGTAGAGATGAGGCTGCATGCTGTGTGTTTGCATGCCTGAATATCAGCTGGCCCTTGTCCTGTTTAAGTGTAGGCCATGTGCTGCTTGCTGTTTGCATTCCTTTCAGACCTCAACAACCTGCTTGTTGCATTACTCAGAAACCGCACATTGAGACCTCAACTTGCTTGTTGCATGGCTCTGAAATTGCAGTTGTCTTTCTTCTGTAGATGAACCTCCGTCCTCTTATTGTGCTCTAGTTGGACCAAGCTTTTTCACATGGATATCACACAACAACAAGCTTTTTTTGTTTGTTTCTGAGCTTATGGACATTATGTTGGCTGGCGAGGACCAGTCACAGGCCGATCAACCGAACAGTCTGGCTGAAGGTCCCCCTGTGTAAATCTAAATCTAAATCACACGGATATTATGTTGGCTGGCGAGGACCTGTCACAGGCCGATCAGCTGAACAGTCTGGCTGAAGGTCCCCTTGTGTAAATCTAAATCTAAATCTAAGACCTTGCATGGATGAGATTTTTGCGCATGGTGTGCACACGTGTAAATAATCAAAATAAAAAATACAATTTCAAAGCAACATATCTTTTATGGAATGCATAATTCGTCCATTTCTGAACAGTTTTCAGTTAGTTATTTCCTGACTTCCCCTCTTCTCATGGAAATTTTCTGGACGAGTCAGGCACTTTCTACTATTCTCGAGCTTGCTCTGAGGGTGTTTCTTTTCTTGCAGAATCAAACTAATGAGACTTATCTTTTATTTCCGATCTCATGGATATTTTTTGCAGTTGGTACAGTTGAGCAGGCCGAGCAGCCAAACTACCTGGCTGAAGGTCAAACCCCATTGTAACTTGTAACTTTCAGTAAGCCATGGCCCTCTTTCATGGATCAACATACACAGATATTCACAATTGGATAAGGTGTGTGTGTGGGGGCAAACACACTTGATATGGGAATAAACACGCTTATCAATGCCATAAGCCATGTACACCAATGCAGCTGATATAGGAACGCACCTCCCACAATGTGAGTGAAACATAACAAGCCTGCACAATCAGCAACTCTTTCGTGGATGGCATGAGGACATAAAAAAAAAAAACTCGGAGGCAAGGCATCTTGAGGTGCCAATAGCTTTGCAATCGTTGGAACACTTGTCGTCACAAATCGTTGAGCAAGCAAAATCAGCATGGCATGTCATCCCGCCTGCAACCACTTTCGAGTCCAGTCATCGCACCCACACCACAGGGGAAAAAAAATACAAAACTTCTTATTGCACTGAACTCATTCACGGTGCCCTGAGGGTTGTTCTGTACTGTTTCCAGGATAGCCATGGGCAGTACAGTGAAAAAAGCACCTTTATCCAGAGGACCTCATTACAGCATCACCACTAAAAAGTACCTTTGCGAAACAGCGTCACACCTGAACAAGACACAAGCACAACGAGTGCAGACATTTTTGTCCATCTTCGCCCCAAACCAAAAAAACAGAAGACAGCAGAAATGAGGCTAACCTCCTCATGCAAAGCAACAAAAACAACAACAATTCACCCCCCCCCCCCCAAAAAAAGATGGGAACTCAGTAAAATTCAAGGCAGGAAGTCCTGGCATGAGCCCTAAATTACTGGGAACATGGAGGCCTTTTACCTTGCAACCACCAATGAAGCAAAACCTCCAGTTACATTGCAAAAAGCTGCACTTCACCAATGCTGAGAGAAAGGAATGTCGAGTGCAAATTCCTGGCAGAGGAGCCTTGCTCTCCTTTTCTTTACACAACCTGCCTCTCTGTTTTCATACCATGCCTCCATTTCACACCGATAGCACTCTAATCTTTAGGCCCCATCAGCCTCTGCACATGCAGGGCACTGCCATCTCAGAAGCTTTTCAGCATCAGAAAGCTTGTGCAAGCTCGAGCCAGCTGGCAGCCAGCTGGAAAGCAGCCATGCAGACAGCATTCTAAAGGGGCAACAGCCATTCTCAGTGAAGAGCATACGATCTCAAGACAATAGTACAATTTGATATTCACATAATCAAACACACACGTGCTCAGGCACAGTCTAAGGAGCACTGAGCTCATGGCATCTCACAAGCACATGAGCTCAGGCAGAGTCTTACACGCACATGCACAAGCGCATGTGCTCAGGCACAGTCTCAAGAGCACTGAGCTCACGGCATCTCAGCCATGCGGGGGGGCCCGTGCCACACACCCTCTTCAACCCTATTGTGCATGAGCGTCCGGGTCTCCTGTTCCAGGCATTGTGTATGTGTGTGTGTGTGTGTGTGTGTGTGTGTGTGCTGTATTTGTGGTGTGTGTGTGGTGTATGTGTGTGTGTCCTGCTCCAGAGATATAGCGGTTGTGCAAGAAAATGCAAGAGAAGAATCTTATGTAGGGTTGACTCTACCATGCTATGCGACAGCACCTGGATTTCAGATGCAGTTCATTTTTCCCAAGAACATGTTTTGTGCGTCACGTGCAAATGGTGCAGCACCATCAACGCGGCGTATACCGGGCTGCTTGAACGCCAGTCTCACCAGACGCAAAACCCGTGAGCAACAAGGACATGACACACAAGGGGCAGCACATGAGTAACGAGGTACATTGGGATGCCTGTGCACCAGCAGTCTCACCTGGCAGAGAGCACACGAAGGGCAGCACAACCAGAGGCACCTGTCACTGCACTGTGTACCTCTGCATGGCAGGAGCATGTGTGTGTGTGTGTGTGTTTGTTTGTGTGGTGTGTGTGTATGTGTGTGTGTGTGTGTGTGTGTGTGTGTGTGCGTGCGTGTGCGTGTATGTGAGTGTGTATGTGTGTGTGCGCGTGCGCGCGGGCAGCACAACCAGAGGCAACTGTCACTGCAGTTTGCACCTCTGCATGGCAGGAATGTGTGTGTGTGTGCGCTTGCCTGCTACGACTGGTGACTACTAGGGTGCAGTCCTTGTTCATCACGCCACTTACTAAGGTGCTTACTACAGCGCAGCAAACCTTGCTCGCCATGACTACTAGCTTTTGGTGGCGTCAGCCAAGTCGCAGCTTTTGGTGGTGTCAACCGAGTCATAACTTCAGGTCAGCAGCCATACGTTGTGGTCGAAGGCCATTTGCTCAAAAACCGGCATATGCTGAATGCCTATGAGAGGCCTTGACCGCATCAAGAGACACAGGCATCCCTATAATATGCACCCCCTAAGAGTGTGGCTCAGGCCCTGCAGGGGGTAACTCTCTGGTCTGCTTCTCCTTGACAGGTGGTGATCCAGTTCAAGGACCTCATGATCAAGTCGCCCACCCTCTCATTGTAAAGTAGAGCAATGACAAGAAGGAAGAGAAGAGGTAATAGAGCAAGGTGGATGTGGAATGGAGGTGATAGGTAGAGTGTGTAAGCCACGTGCTGATGGGGCATGCAAAACAAGGCTGGGCAAGGTGTTCCACTGCTGCTTATTTGGACATATTTGATATTTAAAGACCTTTTTTGTACAAAATGTGTGCATAGACCAGGGAAGAGGTACGGATGGCCCTTTTTCAGTGTAATGTAAGCACAGGAGTTTCACTGTGTCAGGCAGTAAACGATAAAAAATGCCAAACTGCGTGTCAGAGTAGCGTGAGCACATTGTATCTAACAGTGAATGCTAAGAAATGTCAACAACCACATACGAACCGCCTGCCTAATTCACCATTTCACTCACATGAGCGCAGACATTCACTTAAAATGAAAGTTTGTAAACATGCTGTGGAAGGTCTTAATACTCATAACGAGCATCTCCTAAATGCCACCATCTCTTCACAGATGCCCAAGCCGAGGAGTTGTGGCATCCTTACATCCAGTAAGGCCAGGCGGCCTCAGCAACAACAGCAACAGAGCAACAGATGCTGCCTTGCTTGAGGTTGGTATCAATTTAACACTATGAGAGGGATTGCTGCCTTACTTGATGTTGGTGTCAATTTAACACTAAGAGAGGGATTGCTGCCTTACTTGATGTTGAACCTTGACCTCAGCATCCCACGCCTGGAGGCCATCCAGAGCGCAAAGAGGAGACCACCTGTGATACACACAAACAGAACCAAGAAGACAGACGTCAGCATTCCACGCATGGAGGCCACCCAGAGCGCAAACAAAAGACAGCCTGTGATACACACAAACAGAGGACAGAAGAAGACCTCAGGATCCACGCCTGAGGGCCATCCTGAGTGCAAAAGAAAGACTGGCTGCAACACTCGAACAAAGAGAAATGTCCAGCCATTGATTCAATTCGTCGTTCGTATTTGAGAAACCAGGTGACTTCATTGGGGTTTGTATAGGGGAATTAAAGGACCAAGCTGTGATTGAACACGGTACGGGGGATGGTTCAATGGTGGTGGGGGGGGGGCGACACGCTTGTGGAGAGGGGGGCATATGAGTAGTGAGGAAAGAGGGAAAGCAACGCAGGTGGAATGCACACGTGCAATGCAACAGACTTAGAATTGAAAACCAGCCAACTTCAACAACAAGCAAACAATCAGGATGGAAGTTGGAGCCTTATCATGTTCTCTGTGCGCCATCAAGACGTGGTACGAGCGAGACACCCTGTGAGCAAGATGTGGTGCAAGCAAGACATGGAAAACATGCTGCGAGCAAACCATGCTGTGGTCAAAACATGGTGTGGTGAAGACGTTGCGTACGCAAGACAAGGTGTGAACAGGACATGCTTGGTCAAGACATGCTGTTGTCAACATGTGGTGTGGTCAAGACATTGCGTGAGTGAGACATCTGTGGTTAAGACACATAGGAACACATTACCACATACACTATCAGGATCATGCCTGTCAGCTTTCGCTCCCTAGCTCTTCCATGCTGCTCAGTGCTGCTCAGTTCACACTCGTAGAGGCAGCTCATGTCAGGAGTCAGCTATGTACGCTTTGCTCCTCAGCTTCTCAGCACACACTCTTAGAGGCAACTCATGTCACGAGTACGCTACAGTATGGATCGGCTCCTCAGCTTCTCAGCACTGCTCAACACCCACCAACAGAAGCGACCAAGATCAGGATCACGCCGGCCAGCTTTTGGTCATCAGAGGGCATCTGGGCTTGGCGGCCGCCTCCGGGGGCGTCACTTGTTTTGATGTTGGGGGTTATCAGGGAGTTGGCGACATGAATCATGGTGGTAATCACCATGGTTGCGGCAATGTACTTGGCACACTCCTTCCACCACGTCATCTGCACCAGGGGGGGGGGGAGTTTTGTATCAGTGAGCATGTGGAAGCGATGCTGTCTTTTAACAGGCAATGTACTTGGCGCACTCCTTCCACCACGTCATCTGCACCAGGGGGGGGGGAGGTTTGTATCAGTGAGCATGCGGAAGCGATGCTGTCTTTCAACAGGCAATGTACTTGGCACACTCCTTCCACCGCGTCATCTGCACCAGGGGGATTGGTGTGTCCGTGAGCATGTGAAATCAATGCTGCCAGCTTCAATACACCTACAAAAGGCACTCAGTGCACGCCCTCCAGCATTTCAACTGCAACAGGATTCCGAAGTATACATGACAGTAAGCACTTTTTGATGGTTTCTTTGCTTCTGTGTCCAAGGTAGAGTTGGTCTGTCTGGCCACCGGATAATGTGTTAGCGTTTGCGCGTTAACGCACACGTGCGAATGAGCGCACACGCTTACCAGTGTCTTTACCAGTTCACATTCCAGGATATGTTACAACCGAGCTTGGTCATGCAACCTTGCATAACACATGATAGTAGTTATCCATGTGCAGAGGCAAACCAACAAGTGCGCCAAGGCGCTTTCCAACACACGATGCAACTTAAGATTGGCATTCCTGAGTTCTTTTACCCTTACTTTACCCTGCCAGGACGGATCTGGGCACTTTTCTGAGTGCATTGACCTCATCATTTGAAACACACATTATACAATGAATACAGCAGAGACACTCTCCCACCTGGAATGCTCGCATCTGGTTCCAGCCAAACGCCAAGCATGGAACGTTGGCCACTGTGCACTGCATGCACATGATGCAGCAGGTGAGCTTTAAATGAACAAGTTAGCAAGTTTTACTGACCAGTTCAAAATCGCTTGGCTGCTTGCGCAAGCAAAAGGCGCACCCACATGCGGATGTTCATATTCAGAAGACATTTCCGTACATTGCAAGCACAGTTGCACAGGAAAAGCACGATTTCACAGGACTGTGTCAAGACCCCAAAGCCACAGCCTCGCTGCTGCAATGCACTTACACAGGCCAGCCAATCCATTAGCGAGCATTCTCCCAGGCAGCAGTACCATGGTGACCTCCACCTGCAGGCGTGAGAAAGGGGCTTCGGCTTGAGCATTCTGACACCCTTCACCTCATCTCTGTGCATTACACACAGCACAAGAACTTGCTCAGCAGCAGCAAAGTCGCTCAGCAGTGTGCAAGAGGGATGGAGGAAGAATGCCTTGGAAGGTCACAGTGAACATGCAATCCACAAGGAGTCTTGCTGGCAGAACCCAGCAAGGTAATTCAGAGTACATACGTCTTATATTCCAGCCCGTCATCTTGGTGCATACTGTTCATGCCAGTGTGCTTCTCGTTGAAGGCCTGCATTCCCCCCTTTGAAGGGGGAACGAGGGGCTGGTGCTCCAGATCCAGAGGATCATCCAGACTGTCCTGGGGCTTCAGCTTCGAGGTGTCCAGGTGCTGCATCTGTGCTCTTGCGTGTCGTGTGTCGAACTTGTGCTAGAGATAGGGGAGCTAACGGGCCTGTTGAGCGATTGCTATTTAAATTTTAATAAATATTAATCTCTCTCCTCTTACTGCAATCCCTTTATCTCAGAAAGCCGAATTAACGACAAAGAAGCAACGGTAGCAAAATTTAATGACAGGCTGCCCAAAGATTTGAAACATAATTCATGGAACAATGAATTCCGAATTGGTGTGTGCTCTTGCGCACAGCATTCTCACAAAATTGTGTTGACCGCTCTCTTCTGGCACTGACACCACCCCGAGCCTGAATCGGGCTCGATTTTAAGCATGGAGGATGGCAGGCTCGCTGCGGAGCTTGACGATTTGTACAGCCGGACTCAGGCCCAGATCGAGGCCGTGCTGGGAGATGGGACGCTGAACCGTGGGCTCCGCGTGAGGGCCAAGGCCTGGCTGTCAGCCATGAGGCTGCCTGTGAGTAGGGAGCTTGTACATGTACTGGGGTCTAATCCCTGGGGTCTTGGCATGCAGTCAAACATACACCTGTGTCAAAATGCGAACACACAAGTTTGACTGCTTCTCGTTAAGTGCTCACCACAGCCTGCACTGTAAAGAAGGCATGGACAAGCCAAAATGATACAGTGAATGTCACAGGTAATGTAACCTGATGTGCAGCACAAGCACACCATCTGTGGTGCATCACCTGCATAGCTCAGGTCAAGCCCTGCCTTGCCGCTCCACCCCTTGCAGACGCTCAACACCGTGTGGAAAAGGAACCGCAACCAGCATGCTCGCCTCCTGCTGGCCCAACTGAGGGCAGGTGTGCTGCAGGCACCTTTTGATGCACTGCCCCCGCAGAATGGACTTCCTACCCTCCAGCCATGGATGATTTACAGGTGGGCCAGAATCAGGGAAGGGAGATGCCGCACGCTTAGATATTGTGCATGAGTGAGGAGGCAGCAGCCTCCGCAAAAAGCATTTGATTTACTTGTTGCTTGACTGAGCAGGAGCCAGCACATGCGCAGCTCACATGCAGAGGATGCATAACAGCATCTATGCGCACCGTACTTCTCAAATAGCTTATGCTTCACATTGTCAGCATTATTGAGTCCACACACACAAATGAACAAAGTCAGGTGTGCCTGGTTTTTGCATCTATGTACTAGAAAGACATTCTCAAGGCATCTAGATAGCCTGTCCCTCATCTGTTCATACACAGTTATGGTGCATGAGACCATTCAATCCAAGCCCACGGTGCCTCCTTCTGCATGGCTTGTATGATTATCTTGCCTCTGGCCTTCAAAGTATATGCATATACCCAAATTGGTCAATCTGGCATGGAGTTTTTGATCTCCGCAGTACTCAGGGATGCTCGCACATGTAGAGACAACCACATTACTCAAATCGTTTAGTCCTCCAAAGCCCTTCAAATGGGGCATGCAAGCTGAGCACACAACACATAGCCGCGCATTCACAACTCCCATGTTCACCCCTCAGCCCCCCCTCTCCTCCTTGCAGGTTCATGTCACCCACACGGCGGGGTGCCTCCCCAACAAAGAGCGGGGGCAACACCCCTTCTGGTGTGGAGGATTTGCTAGAGAGAGAGGATATCGACACCAGCAGGCACACCCCTCCCGGCGCTGCATTCATTGAGGGCATCCACTCTGCTGAGGCAGCGCAGCACAGGATCAGGTGTGTGTGTGTGTGTATGTGTGTGTGTCCCGCAGACATGGGAAGGACACCAGCCCTAAGCACAGCGGAAACTGCAGGAAGTTGGCACTGCTCCCCCCATCCTCTTCACACATGCACACAATGTACCTGCAGGCGCGGGATCAGTGCAAGACCCAAGCGCAGCAGCCAATTTGATGCCACGCCTCCCCTTCAACATACGCAATGTGCCTGCAGGCATGAGAAGATTGAAAGCCCCAAGCGCAGCAACCAATTTGACGCCACGTCTCCCCTTCAACACCCGCAATGTGCCTGTAGGCATGAGAAAGTTGCAAGCCCCAACCGCAGCGGCCAATTTGATGCCACGCCTCCCCTTCAACACACGCAATGCGCCTGCAGGCATGAGAAAATTGAAAGCCCCAAGCGCAGCGGCCAATTTAATGCCACACTCCCCCTGCACTTGAATTCTGCACCTGCAGGCATGGGATCAATACAAGCCCCAAGCGCAGCAGTCATTTTGCCGCCACGCCCAAGATGGAAGCGCATGAGCTCAGAGCTGGATTGACAGAGGCTGATGGCAGGGCAAATCTTTCGGACTGGCGCGCAGAAGCGGCCATGTCGCAGATGAGCAAGCAGGTGACCTGAACTGGGGTGCAGGAGCGGCCATGTCGCAGATGGGCAAGCAAACAATTTACACTCGCGTGCAGCAGTGGCCATGTTGCGGATGGGCAAGCAGCTGATTGTGTGGGACCATGTGCAACAAGGCGGTTGCAATTGAGCAGGCTTGAGACTTCTCATGCTAGGGCTGCTCCCTCAAATCATTGATGCCTTATTGAAGCCAGGTGTCGTGGGTTCTCCTCATTGGTGGTGCAGGGCCATCCGTTGAATGAACACAAGACCCTTGTATTTTCCTCTAAGGCTATAGACTGAGTGCAGCACAACAAGAGGCAGAGCAATTGACACATTAATTGTCCTTTACTAGCAATTAACCCCATTTGTCTCACCCCAGGACCGTGAGCTGAATGCTGCGCGCCAGGAGTCGGAGGAGCTGATGCGCCAGGTGTCCCAGTCTGCTGCAGAGCATGAGCGCGCGCAAGGGGCGGCCAAGGTGGCCGCCAAATTGCGCTTGGATGCACTGATTCAAAAGTGAGTGTGCACCGGCCATTGCAGTTCAGAGTGGCATAATGAAGCTTTGTCTTGAAGCCTTGTGGCTGCTACAGCCGCGTTTGGATGCGCTGATCCAACAGTGAGTGTGCACCGGCCATTGCAGCACAGAGTGGCATCATGAAGCTCTGTCTTTTAGCCTTGTGGCTGCTAAAGCCACATTTGGATGCGCTGATCCAAAAGTATGTGTGTGTGCATGCATGCGCGCACACATTGCACCCCTGCACATACACCCATGTAATGGAACACAACTGCATGCGCAGACGCGTGCGTGCGTGCATGCACACACTCGCACCCCCCCTGCAAATCCCCCCCCCCCGCTCACATGCACACTCACACACACTTGCGCACACACCCGCTTACACACGCACACGCACACACATGTACACTCATGCTTCCAAAACTTAGTGCAAGCAAGTGGAGCGTCATTCTGATCCTGCAAGCCTGAAAACTGTGCCAATGGCATTGGCGTTGCTGGCCCCTTTGTCAGGTTTGAGGCTAGACTGGCAGAGTGGCAGTCAACACGTGCGTCCAACGCCACCACTTCCAAACACGTATTGTCGGTATTCCCGCGCTTGATTCCAGGTTTTCAGGCAGCCAGGGTGGCAGCCGGAGCATTCATATGATACAAACAGGCCTTGAAACAAGAAATGGCGTGTCCTGCTTTTGCCACCAGGTTTGAGGGCAAGCAGGCGGAGTGGCAGTCAACATGTGGGTACAACGCCACCACTTCCAAACACGTATTGTCGGTGTTCCCGCGCTTGATTCCAGGTTGTCAGGCAGCCACAGGGTGGCAGCCGGAGCATTCAAATGATACAAACAGGCCTTGAAACAAGGCATGGCACGTCCTGCTTTTTGTCTCCAGGTTTGAGGGCAAGCAGGCGGAGTGGCAGCCGGAGCAGTCATATGACACAAGGGTTACAAGGATAAGGCCTCCAGTCGAGAAGTGCGACTGCTAGCCTCCATTCATAGGATACAAACAGGCCTTGAAACAAGAAATGGCGTGTCCTGCTTCTGCCACCAGGTTTGAGGGCAAGCAGGCGGAGTGGCAGCCGGAACGCGCATCCGATGCAGCCAGGCCGCGCCAAGAGCCTGCCCCAGGCGCACTCAGTTCCTACCGAGATCCTGCGATTGGTGTGCCCTCCTCCCGAGACCACCCTGCACCAGGTGCACCCTTCCGCGGATCTGCACCGGAAGCACCCAGTTCCTACCGAGATCATGCAGCGGATGCACCCAGTTCTTATCGAGGCCCTGCCACTTCTAGAGCCCCTCCCTCTGAGCCATCCCTGAGGTGAGTTCACTGCATGGCATACCAGCATGGCATACGAGCATGCACATAAGCATGCACGCATGCACACATGCAGGCAACACATGGGCATGCACGCATCGCACGAGCATGCACGCATGCACACCAGGGGCCACAGGCAAGGCCGGCAGGGCATGTGTGCAAGCATGACAGGGACGGGCACCGTCACAGGGACAAACAGAGCAGGCGTAACAGGGCCAGGCGGCAAGGACCACTGCAGGGAGGAACGGCAGGCATTTCAGAGACAAGGAGCAGGCATCACAGAAACTGGCGGTGGGCAGCCATACAAGGACAGTCAGCATCACAGGGACAAAGAGCAGGTGTTGCAGGGATCAGCGACAGGCGGATGCGCAGGGATCTGAGCACACGAGGCGGGAGGCGCTGTGGGTGGAGCGCCGATTGTGGAGCTGAGCAGCTGATTGGCCGCCAGCTGTGTGTGTAAGTACCTGCACCTGCACCCTTCCTGGGCCACGGAGGTCAGCAGGGTTGACACAACAGCAGAGCAGCCCTGCCTTCCTTTGCAGGCGCACCTGTGTGTGTGTGTGTGTGTGTGTTTGTGTGCGTGCGCGCTTGTGTGAGCATGCATGCACATGCATCTTCTGTGCTCCAGAATCTGTGCTGCCGCACACTTGTGCGATGCGCACCCATTTCTGTATGGCAGCTCCACGGCAGCAGCTCACAATGCAGCAGCGCATGTCAGCCCATAACAGCATGCAAAACCCCTTATAAGGTAGGAAAGGTCGATTTCTGAGCGCAAGCTGCACTACTGGAGGTGCCTGCACAATGTGAAAGTCAGGGTACACAAGGTGGAAGCCTGAGGATACGAGGTGAAAGCCTGAAACAAAAGGTGAAAGTCTGAGCAAACCTGCAGCACAGCTTGAGGTAACTCACCATTCCCAGCCTTGGCCTCGGTTATTTCGAACCACGAATGGGCAGCTGGAGTAGGCAAACTGCACAGAAGTGGAAGCTGTAAGCAGGCAGCAAACGGCGCAAAAGTGGAAGCTGTAAGCAGGCAGCAAAGGCACAGAGAGAAGCCAAAGCAGGCAGCAAACGGCACAGAAGTGGAATTGTAATCAGGCAGCAAAGGCACAGAAGTGAAAGCTGTAAGCAGGCAGCAAAAGGCACAGAAGTGAAAACCGCAAGAGGCAGCAAAAGGCACAGAAGTGAAAATTGCAAGAGGCAGCAAAAGGCACAGAAGTGAAAGCCAAAGCAGGCAGCAAACGGCACAGAAGTGAAAACTTTAAGCAGGCAGCAAAAGGCACATAAGCGACGTTGGCGCTGTGTTGCACGTAAGGGGAAATGTTGAAAGGTCAGGGATTGCTTGTACTTGGTGAAACCAATTGAAGTGCTCTCATGGCACTTGTAGGAAGGAAGGAAAGGGTAACATAGTTGTACCTGCCGACGAGGGCAGCTTAGCTGAAGTAGGAATGCAGCACTTGCAGGAAGGAAGGAAGGGGTTACACAGCTGTACCTGCATATGAGGGCTTAGCTGAAACAACAACACAGCAATACTGAGCAAAGATGTGTATGGAAAGGAAAGGAAAGGGTTACATAGCTGTACCTGCCTACGAGGGCAGCTTAGCTGAAGCATAAAGAGATGCCTGCAACCAAACCAGACCTGAGTTTGAAACTAAAAGAAAAGTCTGAAGTCTACAACTGTTTTTGCGTTGCTAAAAAACAGAGATATAGGAAGCGTAGAAGTTGCTCAAACTGTTTCTCAAAAAAGATGTGTATGCAGGAAGCAATTACTAGGGCTCAAGCTGGAGCCTGGGTTGCCATGCAATCGCTCAGCTGTAATAGTGCTGTGCTGTCACTATGAAGCCAACAAACCTTGAAAGTAAAATGCTCAAAAAGTGACACTTATGCACGCAAGCAATTTTTTTTGGCAAGCAAACTTTTTGATCATGGAAATTGCCATCACCTGGCAGCAAAGTTGCTTTTCAACTTTCAAAAGGTATACAGAGTTACAAAAGGGGTTAGCAAAGTGTTACTAGACAGGCTTCAACATAATGTTTGACTGATGCCCTGCTCATTTGATGAAATAAGGTCATAAAGAAGGAGAGGAAAAGAAAGGAAAGGAAGGGGTTACATAGCTGTTCCTGCCTACGAGGGCAGCTTATCTGAAGCAAAAAAGTGCCTGTAACTGAACCATTCCGATTGTAGGGAGGGAAGCACGCTTTATCCTTGCTGTGTTTGTAAGGAAGCAAATGAATTGAAGGTGCAAACAGTATACTCATTGCGAGGTGCGATCCCCTTGGGCTCATATAAATTGCCCACAATTGATGGAGCAAAGTTGCCATTCTAAAAATATTACTCCTTGCAGTCAGCACTGAAAACTGTGAAGCATGTAAAGATCGGGGCTTAGGAACTGTGGGGGAGCTATGGGTACTCCAGGTGGCTCAGAGTTAAGCTCAACTGAATGTTTAGATACACAGCTGGAGTCCAGCCCAATTTCATGTAAAGACAGATCCAGGCACAAGTAATTTGGCGTATTGCAAGGACAGTTTGGCGCCAGACATAGGATAGGATAGGATAGGGTTACATGGTTGTACCTGCCTACAAGGGCAGCTTAGCTGAAGCAACCAGACATAATACTTAGGCATGAAAAGGGGCACACATGAAGAAGCAGCAATGCGGAGGGACTCTGCAATGAAAACATGGACTGCGCACAGAAAGGGAAGGAAAGGGTTTCCTTTCCTAAAAAAGGCTGCGCAAGCCAGACAGCCGTGTGCATCAAGGAAGGCTCCCCAACTAGCAAGCTAGCAAGGGGCTCTCTACAATGACCAAAAAGGGTTGCAAGGGTGGGCCTACAGCCCAGGACTCTGGCTGATAGGTTGCGGTGACCTACGGCTGCCCTGACAGGGTAATTGCTGACCTTCAAGGGTTTGAAGGTTAGCCTACATATCTTTGATCTGTACTGACAGCTGGACCGTGAGAGTGCTAAGCTCGCTTCAATTATTGCGTTGTCCAATTTTTGGTATCTACTCCGTACTTGGCACATATCCAGTGCTAAAGTCATATATATCGTATCATATGTAGATATAATTTATGTCATTGGCCAACCCTACTCAATTACGGTGAGCTTAGAGGGTGATATGTCTGCTTCCAAGCACGTGGGTTCCCAAAAATAATGGTTGTTTTAAACCTGTGCTGTGTATCCCAGGCAGCTTCAGCTAGGTAAATTGGTTGCTTGGCATGCTAGTTGCTGTCAACCAGAGGAAGGCATCCAGAGTCTTATAAACAGTTTGCAAACGCATTTTGATAGGATAGGGTTACATAAACGCATTTCAGAGATTTCCCTCCTCAATGTACAGGTTTGATTGCTGGGGCAATGCAACAACATGTGCATGTTGCTGCTGCGTTCCTTTCATTGCATTCCATCAAAATCCTGGAATCGTGCTCAGGCCATACTTACTGCAAAAAGAGCATTGGGCTGATGTGTCACACATACAAGTGTGCTCTGCAAAAGCTTGTTTTCTTCACATTTATCGTTCTTTTGTTTGTTTGACAGCTTGAATTGTTCTAATGGCAGGTTGGCTTGCTGGTCATAGCCTCTCTTTCTCTCTCACTCAAAATTCAAAAAAATTCACATTATATATACACGCTCGCACATTCGTGCTTGCAGGGGGAGCCTGCAGGTTACAAGTTACAATGGGGTTTGACCTTCAGCCAGGTAGTTTGGCTGCTCGGTCTACTTGCAGGGGGAGCCTGCAGGTTACAAGACACACATGTACACGCACACGCACACACACACACACACACACACACACACACACACACACACACACACACACACACACACACACACATACACACACGTGTGTTTGCAGGGGCAGCCTGCAGAGCATGCCTCTTTCCCAATCCTCCCAAGATCCCAACCAGCGCATCAGGCGGAAGCTCATGGAATTAGAAGATGCCAATGCACAGTTCCAGCGCAGCGGGTCTGCCGCATCCAGGTCCCTTACAGGTGTGTGCCACATCCAGGTCCCATATACAAGTGTGTGTATGTGCTCGTGTGCGCCACATTGTTACGGGTCACGTGTTTCAGGAACAAAGTGTCTTCAGTCAAAGCGACTGTCTGCTAGTCTGCCACATGCATGTCCCAATCAGGTGTTTCCTGCATTGTTATGACTGGTTTGAGTGTCTGCGACAGCATTGAAGAGGCTGAGGTGTCAACGTAGCCATGTATCATCAAGGCCTTGCTGACATGCTGCTGTGTGAATTGTAGCTTGCCTTGCAGGCACTCCGACCACTCTTTGCTGAACTCCTCAGTGTCCAGACACAGTGCTCCCCTTCTCCTTGTCTTATTGTTTACTTGGCCACAATCAGATCTGTGAGTCTCTATGTCCCCAGTCTCTATATCCCCATTGTTTACCCCATGTTTACCCCAGATCCCTTCCTCCGGACTCATTGTTCACTTGGCCACAATCACATCCACGCGTCTCTATATTTCTGTGTATGCACAAGCAGTGTAGCACACATATGCACACAAACACACACACGCACGCGCACGCACACACGCACGGTTACACAGGCGTCAGCAAGTCCATGCAAAGCTCTGCTTCGCGTCAGCAGCTGCAGCCTGTCCCACGCAACCTAGCTGCTGAACCCCGGCCCGACCGCCCGACTTCCCTGAATCCGAACCCCATGAGCCCCAGCCCTACCCGACCAGAACGTCAGCAGCAGCCGGAGCAGCAGCAGGCTCAGACCAGGCCTCTCGCCTCTCAAACAAATGCCAGCACACAACGCACCCACGCCCCATCACAGACTTCATTAGCCTCCCTGGCTCCCCCTTCAGAGCTACCCCCCTCCAGCTCTACATCCCACGCATCCTCCTCGCGCGCCCTCCTACCCCTCAAGGTGAATTTTGACAAGTGCCGATCCAACACTTTGGTTACTTTGCTGCTGTGTTAACTCAGCTAATGTACTCTTTGCCATATTTCTCAAAGCCATGGCACGGCTGCAACCTACATGTGAGCTTTTAAGCATCCTCCACTGAGCCCCTCTCGAGTTCAGCTTTGCAATATGTGTAGGGAGGTTCCTCTGCATGTGTTATTTTTTCCTTTCCCTTTGCAATGTAATATGCCAACACATCCAGCACATTCGTTATTCTGTTTGGCAAAGCAGCATCTGCATGGCTTGAAGCAGCACCTTGCACGACATCAAGATACAATGTAGCCAACAAATGGCACACTGGACATCTGACAATTAGTAGTGATCGGCGTTTTAGCGCTGTATGTCTCATCTTCCAGCGCTATACAGCATTATGTGGCATTATATACTAATAGCGCAATTTACGAATGCCACTTCCTAAAGATCGGCATGTAGTGTTGCATGAGGGATTTTAGTAGCGCTGTAGGCCATCGTCAATCCCTAACAACTAGGTTCCCAGATCTGCATGGCGTGACAACACCCTATAGCAGTGAGCTCTAAACATACACTGCACGCTCACTTCTGCCTGTAAAATAGATGAACAGATGAATGTTCAGCCATGCTCATGCATGCTCACTCCTGCCTCTGAAGTATAGATGGATGTGTATATGCCATGCTCATGCCTTTTTGACTTTTGTTGTGCAGAGCGCCGAGGCATAGCAGCAACATTGCGGCAGAGTAAGAGATTTAAATCACAAAATCACGATCACAGGCACTGTGAGGAATGCACAATGATCACAGGCACTGCCAGGAAAATCACAATGTTATGGTTACAGGCACTGTAAGGAATGCACGATGATCGCAGGCAAGGTGGCAGGCACTGTGAGGAAAATCACAATGTTATGATTACAGGCACTGTAAGGAATGCACAATGACCGCAGGCAAGGTGGCAGGCACTGTGAGGAAAATCACAATGTTATGATTGCAGGCACTGTAAGGAATGCACGATGATCGCAGGCAAGGTCGCAGGCACTGTGAGGAAGATCACAGTGTCATGCTCACACTGTACGGAATCCATACCACAGCATCACAACCACAGGTGCAGCAAGCCTCTGGTATTTTGTTGGCAGGTCTGGCGTGTGTGCTCATTTGTAAATGACCAGACTTGTGATCGGCGCTTGAGGGCTTCACCTTGAGCCACTTGGGTTAGGGCATCCAGGCCCTGTTGTTCTCTGCTTAGTGGTCACTTTGGTTAGGGCACATGCATCATAGGCTCGAACTTTCTCTGGTGGCAATGTCACCACCACCCTTGCCAAAAGGAGCCTCAGCAGCGGCTCCATCTCAAACCACTTGATATTGATATGACCTTGGCATATCGCAAGCGCTTTCGTTCACTGGGGCGACCAATGCCAGCATTCATGCCGCCAGCAGCAGCATTAGCGGCTTCATCTCAAACCAGTTGAATTTGGTGTGACCTTGGCATATCGCAGGCGCTTTCGTTCACTGGGGCAACCGACGCCAGCACCCGTGCTGCCAGCAGCAGCAGCAGTGGCGGCCACCCCAGCAGCATTAGCAACCGCAGCAGAGCAGGCAGCGAGAAAGAGGAGGCTGCCAAACACAGCAGCACTGCCAGTGCATACAGTGAAGGCATGGGTAGGGCAGCCGGGCCTGGCAGCAAAAGCAGTGTGCTACCTTCACAGCAGCAGCAGCAGCAGCAGCAGCAGGGGTATGGTGCAGGCGACAGGGCAGCAGGATGGAGCCCTAGGCGCGGATCTGATCAGAGCGCACGCCAGAGCCCTGTAAAGGACACGCAGCTGCTGGGCGACCTGCAGGTGAGACAAATGACCCATCGGCGCACAGTGAGCACTGCCTGTGGGTCCGCTCAAGATTGTGTGGGTCTGATTGCAAAGCATGCCAGTGCCCTATGAAGGACGCACAGTTTTGGACGCCCTGAACAGGTGAGACAGACGACCTGGTGGCGCACACTGAGCAGTGCCTCCTAAGAAGGACTCGCACGTGGAAAGGCTGTGTGACTTGTGACCTGTGATTTACCTGTGACATCATGTATATATAGGGACTCCATGTATATATAGGGGGGCCACGTGATCTGGTGTTGTGTAAGAGCACTATCAGTCGTGCAGCCATTTAGCTACAGAATGACCTACAAGTTGGGCAACGCCTCTACGATAGGACTCCTTGTTTGCCGGAGGTTGCTTGGTCCTGTGTGCAGTGCTGCCAAGCCTGGTGGCGTACACGTGGCTGCTGGATGGCCTGGATGTCAGACAGCGCTTCACAACAGCAAATCTCTTGCAGGTTGCCTCACAGTAGCAACTCTCTTGCAGGTTGATTGTGTGGCTCGACCTGTGCACGCAGAGTGGCCTGCATGTCAGGCAGTGCCTTGCAGCGATGACTCCGTGTAGGGTGATTGCGTGGCTGGACCTGTGCATGCAGAATGGTCTGCATGTCCGGCAGTGCCTTGCAGCGATGACTCCATCTAGGATGATTGCGTGGTGCAGCCTTGCTGGATAAATTTATGCGGAGTAAGGAGGTCTCCCTGATTTACTGGCGCACGACCGAATGGGGGCTTCATCAGTTGGGAAGTGCAAGGGGCTTTGGGCTGCTTGTGAGGAATAGTTGCCTAATAAGACGCACTGATTGCCCTGGGAGAGTGATCACTGTTGCTCTGGGTCCGCAAAGGGGGAAGGCAATTGCAGGGCATCACAAAATCTGCTGATGGGAAGGGGTAGGATCGTAGTGAGCCTATCCGAATCTCAATGTTAGGGTCGCTTCCCCACCTTTTCAAGGGCTGGGAAAATGGTAGGACCATTGCTGGGTAATTAATAGTCTGTTGATGCTGGATTGGAAAGTGCGCTGATGCTGAGGTCCAGCACAGACCGCTCAGGCTTGTGCTTGGGATGATTGTTCACTGTGCTGATGCTGAGGTCCAGCATGGTGCACTCAGGCTTAAGATCTAGTTCCAGCCCGTGCAAGTTTCGAAGTTTTTTCGAAGGAGTGTGCACAAAGCTTGCCTGTGAGGAAGTGCAGTCCAATCGCTCGTGCTCAAACCTGCAACACTGGCGTGCATTCCAGTGAAGCGTGCCCATGCCTGCCTGTGCTGAATCCAGATCAGCTTGCATGGAATCTGGTCCCCTGCATGTGTGATCCAGGCCAAGCCCTTGGGGTGCTACCGGGACTGGGTTCCATTCGAAAATTGGGCTGCATTCAGGTTTGGGGGTGCTGTTCAGAATTCAGGTACCATCCAAGATGGAGTGCCACTAGGGACTTGTCTATTCTCTGTCCACATTAGGGCACCAGTGCTCATGTCCTGACTGTCCAGTGCTCAGGCTGAGACCAACCCTGTTGCCACACATGCAAGTGTTTATATGGCCCAAGCATATGGCCACATGCAGTCGTTCATCTTTTCTAGTCGTCCATCTCCGCATGTGCCGCTGCCTGCATCTAGTCGCGCAAAAGTGTGTGCATCCTGCTGCTGCTGCTGCTGCTGCTGCTGCTGCCTGACCAGATGAGGTCTTAGTATAAAGGGAGCCTGCAGCCTGACTGTGTATAGACAGGTGGATGGGGGGGACCTCTGTCGATGCGAGCGTACGTGAGGGAGGTTAGGTTGGGCATGTGGACACGTGGAGTGGGTGTTTGGTGCAGCCTGCTCTGTCGACTTGATGTTTGTCACTCACGTGGATTTCCTTAATTGATGTAGGGGGCGTTACATGCTTGTGTGGCTTCTCTGCCGGCAGAACCTGCTGCATGTAGGGACAATGCTGCGTGGGCCAAAAGCGGCCTTTAATTTTGATGTGTGCCGTTTGAGGTCCGATGCTTGTTGTTGATGTGCTTGAGTTTGTCTGCCCACAGGGCCTGCTGCATGTGGTGGATGATGCGGTGGGCGCCCAGGGCGCCCATGATCTCATTGCGAGCCATTTGAGGTCCGATGCTTGTTGTCGATGTGCTTGAGTTCGTCTACCCACAGGACCTGCTGCGTGTGGTGGATGATGCGGTGGGCGCCCAGGGCGCCCATGATCTCATTGCGAGCCATTTGAGGTCCGATGCTTGTTGTCGATGTGCTTGAGTTCGTCTACCCACAGGACCTGCTGCGTGTGGTGGATGATGCGGTGGGCGCCCAGGGCGCCCATGATCTCATTGCGAGCCATTTGAGGTCCGATGCTTGTTGTCGATGTGCTTGAGATTGTCTACCCACAGGACCTGCTGCGTGTGGTGGATGATGCGGTGGGGGCCAAGGGCGCCCATTGATCTCATTACGTGTTGTTTGAGGTCCGATGCTTGTTGTTGACGTGTTTATGTGTGCCCGCAGGACCTACTGCGTGTGGTGGATGATGCGGTGGGGGCCGGGGGAATCTTCCTGTGCGCTGTCTAAGGTCCTAAACTTGTTATTGATGTGCTTCAGTGGCTTCTCTGCTTGCAGGACCTGCTGCATGAGGTGGATGATGCGGTGGGGGGCGAGAACATCAGGCCACCCAGCAATATCAGCCTCAGCACCGCCAGCAAAGCCAGCTCCCAGCAGCTTCACCCCAGACATTCCGCTTTGGCGGAACAGTCGATTCCACAGGAGCATGCAGGAAGGACTACTACGGCAACTGGTACGCACGCCCCTGGCTCCTCGGTGCTCGGCGGCAGCAGCAAGGGGTTAAGTATTGCAGCAGGGGGAGGTGCAAGTGGCATGGCTGGTGGTGGCGATGGCAACGGTGGACCTGGGAGCGCCGCAGAGAGGCCCAACAGTGGTGGCAGTGGCGGCGGAGGTCGGCAGCGGGGGAAGCTGCAGGTGTGACCCTGTAGCTGGCTTGTCTGTTAGGGCACCGGCCATTAAGTCTGCTAAATTGCTAGCGCATTGTTTAGCCAGACGCCTTTCCTTGGTCTCTTTTATGACCCACAATGTCCTTAATGCCCTCGATGCCGGCAGCAGGGAAAGCTGTAGGGGGGGACCTTAGCTAGCTTGCCAGGTGAGGTGCCTTTCCTTTTATGTCCTTAATGATCCCCAAAGCCCTCAATGCCGGCAGCAGGGAGAGCTGCAGGTGGGACCCAGCTAACTTGCAAGCTAGGGCGCCTTTCCTTGATGCTTGCAGCCTTTTGGCCAGCGTAACTTTATATGTTCCCCAACTGCAGGGCCTGGAGGAAAAGGCTCACGGCTCTTGGAGTCAATGTGTCTCCTTTTCCTTATTCGATGCAGGGAGCGCTTTCATGCCTGTGTACTTCGTCTCTTCTTTCTTCATACAGGGGCTGCGGGAGGAGCTCCAGCAGCAGCTGGAGCAGCAGCGCCAGCGCCAGCGCAACGGGACAGGCAGCGTGACCCTCAGCACTGCCCCCAGTGCAGCTGCCGGCTCAGGGCTGCGGGGCAGCATCAGCAGTGGCGGCCCTTGCAGCGTGCCCAGCATGCACAGCGACCAAGAACACCAGCAGGTACGGCAGGACACGCTGCCCCCAGGGAGCGCCCCACAAGCCCACCCTGACACCTTGCCCCAGCGCAACCCCTCCTTCTCGTTCTGCACCAACCCCTCCAGCCCACGCTCCTCCCGCATCGCCCCCCTCACCCTTGCATCCATCCCTGAGAGTCCGTGCGCCCCCCCTGCCGGCAACAGTCAACGCTCCTCCCGCATCACCCCCCCTGCCGGCAACAGTCAACCCTTGAGTAGCGCGAGCGGTGGCGGCCACCAACCACCCAAACATGCAAGCCACATAGCGGGCACAGGACTGGGCAGTGGGCTTTTTGGGCAGGAAACCACGACTGGTGGAGTTGGTAGCAAATCGAGCCTGACATCCCTGCCTGCTAGCACCATCCATCCCCCTGCAAGTGCACGATGGGAGTCCCAGCTACAGCACCGTAGTGCGTCTGACTTGCCTGGAGGAGGTAGCTCCTGCGATGATGCTGCCACCCACAGCACGTACCGCTTCTCTGCCACCTCTGGTGGGGGTGGCGCCCAGGGCTCTGGCGATTCTGGTGGGCTCAACACGGCTGCTGCTGGTCGAGGTGCCGGAAGTGGTGCCTTTGGAGGCAGTGCGCGTGGCGCTCACGCAAGCGGAATGCACGGTGCTGCAAGCGGCCTCGGTGCAGGTGGTGCGCCAGGCAGCAGAAACAGCAGCAGCGCGTGCCGCGCCGGCAGCCCCATTTCGGAGCAACGCTTGGCATCCCCGCGGCTGCGGATCAGCCCGGACCCCATCTTGCTGACTCTGGCGCCTGGGCACAGGTGTGTGTGTGTGTGTTTTGGGCAAGGGCAAAGTTCGTTCTTGAGTGCGCAAAGCGCTGGCGCAAGCCAAGGAGTAAGTGCCAGCTCTGGTCCTTGGTTTGCTCGCTTAATTCGCTTGATTGACCTTGCTTGCATGCATGCAGTATCTCTTATTTCCAACAGCGCACACACACACACACAAACACATACACGCACACGCTTGAATGGGTTCTCAGGTACGCACGCTGCCCCTTCTCTGCCCCGGCCTCCCGGGACACCTCCCCTGCCCGCTGCACCTCCCTTCGCACCTCCCACCCCACAGCCACAAGCCCCTCCTCCCCCACCCGCTCCCAGCAGCCCAGCCAGCAGCAACCTCACAGCCCCTACCGACACCGCCCCCCCAACTACCACGAGCTGCCGTCCAACACAACTGCGTTTCCCTACTACCCAGCGACTGTACCAGGCCGATCACCCTCCGCGCCCCCCTCACGCCCCTCTCGCACCTCCGCGTTCGGCGACCTCAACCTCCCTGCCCGCCCAGCAATCTTCCAGGACACCTCACCCGAGCGTTACCCGGGCGCGCGGCCTGCTGCGTCTTCCCCACCTTCGCTTTTCCAGCCATGTGCGCAGTTTGCTGCACCTCCCCCACCTGCGATTTTCCGGGACGCGTCCCCTACGCGCGCGCCTTCTCAATTCGGTGTGAAGCCTGTAGATGGGGGTTTGCATGTCTCCGGTGTCCCACCTTATTCAGGAGGTTCTCGAGAGGGGATTGGAAGGTATCCGTGTGGCGCCACGCCCTCATACGCTACGTCTGCATGCCCCTCCTCCGCAGCTGCAGCAGACTGGGGCTCCTCCATGTTTCCCCCTATGGCCAGCAGCAGCAGCAGGGGCTGTGTGAGGGGTGCGCCTCCTGGCAGAGAGGGTGGTGGTGGAGGCTGGTATGCACCTGCATCGCCATCTGCTGCAGCAAAGGACGGCTCTGGGAGGATGCGGGAGTATGGGATTAGTGGGGGTGCACCTCCTGGCAGAGAGGGTGGTGGTGCAGGCTGGTATGCGCCTGCATCGCCATCTGCTGCAGCAAAGGACGGCTCTGGGAGGATGCGGGAGTATGGGATCAGTGGGGGTGCGCCTCCTGGCAGAGAGGGTGGTGGTGCAGGCTGGTATGCACCTGCATCGCCATCTGCTGCAGCAAAGGACGGCTCTGGGAGAATGCGGGAGTATGGGATTAGTGGGGGTGCGCCTCCTGGCAGAGAGGGTGGTGGTGCAGGCTGGTATGCGCCTGCATCGCCATCTGCTGCAGCAAAGGACGGCTCTGGGAGAATGCGGGAGTATGGGATTGGAGCTCCTGCAGCACCAGCACCCTCTATACATGCAGGGTCTGGAGAGCTGCGCCCAAGTGCAGCAACAGGGTATGGACAAGAAAGGCTGCCAGGGTATGGAGCAACAGGATATGGACAAGAAAAGCAGCCAGGGTATGGAGCAACAGGGTATGGACAAGAAAGGCAGGGGCTCGGGCAGCTAAACTCTGACCTGGGAGTGAGGTGGAGGGATGGCTGGGATGGCGCTGGTGCCGCAGCAAAGGAAGGCGCGGGAGGAGGTGGGAGGAGTGGGGAGTATGGAGCTGCTGGCTCTTTGCAGCAACAAGGTTCACATTTGCAAGCTTTACAAGTGCCTGCTGTTGGGGGTGGAGGCCAAGAGGCGCAGGGGGCCATCAGCACCGGCGCTACAGCTAACGGCCATCATCAGCAGCAGGAGCAGCAGCAAAGACAGGGCTTGCCTGATGAGGGTGCTCACACATTGCAAGACAGGGAGCAAGCGCATCGCATGCATCTGCAAGGCTTGCACTGCCGGGGCTTACAAAACGAGCGAGCAGCGATGGGACCGCAGGCACGGGCTGAGCAACAGTTTGAGCATGCGCGGCAGGTGCGTGAGGGTGAGGGGGCGTGGGTACTGATCCGCGGGCTGAGCAACAATTTGAGCATGCGTGGCAGGTGCGTGAGGGTGAGTGGGTGTGAGTACTGGTGCGCAAGCTGAGCAACAATTTGAGCATGCGCGGCAGGTGCGTGAGGGTGAGTGGGTGTGAGTACTGGTGCGCAAGCTGAGCAACAATTTGAGCATGCGCGGCAGGTGCGTGAGGGTGAGTGGGTGTGAGTACTGGTGCGCAAGCTGAGCAACATTTTGAGCATGCGCGGCAGGTGCGTGAGGGTGAGTGGGTGTGAGTACTGGTGCGCAAGCTGAGCAACAATTTGAGCATGCGCGGCAGGTGCGTGAGGGTGAGTGGGTGTGAGTACTGGTGCGCAAGCTGAGCAACAATTTGAGCATGCGCGGCAGGTGCGTGAGGGTGAGTGGGTGTGAGTACTGGTGCGCAAGCTGAGCAACAATTTGAGCATGCGCGGCAGGTGCGTGAGGGTGAGTGGGTGTGAGTACTGGTGCGCAAGCTGAGCAACAATTTGAGCATGCGCGGCAGGTGCGTGAGGGTGAGTGGGTGTGAGTACTGGTGCGCAAGCTGAGCAACAATTTGAGCATGCGCGGCAGGTGCGTGAGGGTGAGTGGGTGTGAGTACTGGTGCGCAAGCTGAGCAACAATTTGAGCATGCGCGGCAGGTGCGTGAGGGTGAGTGGGTGTGAGTACTGGTGCGCAAGCTGAGCAACAATTTGAGCATGCGCGGCAGGTGCGTGAGGGTGAGTGGGTGTGAGTACTGGTGCGCAAGCTGAGCAACAATTTGAGCATGCGCGGCAGGTGCGTGAGGGTGAGTGGGTGTGAGTACTGGTGCGCAAGCTGAGCAACAATTTGAGCATGCGCGGCAGGTGCGTGAGGGTGAGTGGGTGTGAGTACTGGTGCGCAAGCTGAGCAACAATTTGAGCATGCGCGGCAGGTGCGTGAGGGTGAGTGGGTGTGAGTACTGGTGCGCAAGCTGAGCAACAATTTGAGCATGCGCGGCAGGTGCGTGAGGGTGAGTGGGTGTGAGTACTGGTGCGCAAGCTGAGCAACAATTTGAGCATGCGCGGCAGGTGCGTGAGGGTGAGTGGGTGTGAGTACTGGTGCGCAAGCTGAGCAACAATTTGAGCATGCGCGGCAGGTGCGTGAGGGTGAGTGGGTGTGAGTACTGGTGCGCAAGCTGAGCAACAATTTGAGCATGCGCGGCAGGTGCGTGAGGGTGAGTGGGTGTGAGTACTGGTGCGCAAGCTGAGCAACAATTTGAGCATGCGCGGCAGGTGCGTGAGGGTGAGTGGGTGTGAGTACTGGTGCGCAAGCTGAGCAACAATTTGAGCATGCGCGGCAGGTGCGTGAGGGTGAGTGGGTGTGAGTACTGGTGCGCAAGCTGAGCAACAATTTGAGCATGCGCGGCAGGTGCGTGAGGGTGAGTGGGTGTGAGTACTGGTGCGCAAGCTGAGCAACAATTTGAGCATGCGCGGCAGGTGCGTGAGGGTGAGTGGGTGTGAGTACTGGTGCGCAAGCTGAGCAACAATTTGAGCATGCGCGGCAGGTGCGTGAGGGTGAGTGGGTGTGAGTACTGGTGCGCAAGCTGAGCAACAATTTGAGCATGCGCGGCAGGTGCGTGAGGGTGAGTGGGTGTGAGTACTGGTGCGCAAGCTGAGCAACAATTTGAGCATGCGCGGCAGGTGCGTGAGGGTGAGTGGGTGTGAGTACTGGTGCGCAAGCTGAGCAACAATTTGAGCATGCGCGGCAGGTGCGTGAGGGTGAGTGGGTGTGAGTACTGGTGCGCAAGCTGAGCAACAATTTGAGCATGCGCGGCAGGTGCGTGAGGGTGAGTGGGTGTGAGTACTGGTGCGCAAGCTGAGCAACATTTTGAGCATGCGCGGCAGGTGCGTGAGGGTGAGTGGGTGTGAGTACTGGTGCGCAAGCTGAGCAACAATTTGAGCATGCGCGGCAGCAAGTGTGCAAGTGTGTCGTGCGCGTGCATGCACGCATGAATATATGCTTTTTAGAGTGTGTGCGTTCTTGCCTACACGCATGGAGTAAACAGCTCAAGTGCCTGCTCTTTGCACACATGAAGCACATTCTAAAGCAGTTCGCTCCACATCTCAGCACACACACATGCACACACAAAAGCACACTGTGTTTGTTTGTGTTCATGCGAGTGTTGAGTTTCCAGGGATCACTGCTTCGTGTGTACAAATGAGCTGCGCAGGTGGGCGTGCGAGAGGGGCTGCTGTAGAAGCACGTCAAAAGGTGCTCAAGCATCACATCCATGCAATAACTTATTGCATTGAATAAGCATTCCGGCACTTTCTTGTCCTCTGCGCAAGCTTCACCGCATGTGTGTGTATCATGAAGCCTGTTTTGCGCCGTGCTTTGTGCAGGTGGGGCTGCAAGGCAGGCTGCATGGGCAGCAGGAGGTCCTGCAGCAGTGTGAACGATATCCTTCTTTGTGCTGACATGTGCTCTGCTCAGTGGGGCTGCAAGACAGGCTGCATGGGCAGCGGGGGATCCTGCAGCAGTATGTCCTGGAAGACAAGAACAACTACGCAGGCAGAGGGAACTTTCCTTCTCATCATCGCATCCATTTCCATTTCCATTGCATCAATTAAGGGAAACAAGGCACATTGGCTTAAGAAAGTCTTAACTCCCCTCCACCACAGTCCCATCTGAATTCGTCTGTGCTGTTGTGTGCATTGCGCAGGTGGGGCTGCAAGAGCGGCTGCGTGGGCAGCAGGAACTCCTGCAGCAGCAAATAGGCCACAATCCTGCCTTCTTTGCTGGTGGTGCAGGCCATGAAGGAGATGGAAAAGAGGCAGAGGTGTGTGTGTATGTGCATGTGTGTGTGTTAGGGGATGGCAGGTCGTCATGATCTGATTGCATCAAGCTGTTTCTCTTATGGTAATCCGTACCTGAGAATTTTTTGGCAACAAAAGATCCTTGACATAGGATGCACGTGTCCTTTGTTGCTCTGATTTGTGGAAGTGTGACCCAAGAACACTACTGTATCCAATGAAGAGATCCTCATCACTTGTTAAAGTATTCCATCCCTGAAAAACTGTGTACCCTGCAAGATCACTCGTTGGCTGCTGGAAATGAGTGTTTCATGCTGTGCAGCGCTCTGCTGCCTTCCAGCAAGACCTTTTTCCAGACCATTGATGATCCTCTTGTGGTTATTATTTATGCATATCTGTCATTTGTGTAGATGAAAAGTAGGGTGGGCGTTGCGCTGCAGCATGAGCGCCATGCTACCTCAGAACTGATAACCCAAAAGCAGAAGAGGGGGGTAAGGGCGCGCTGCTGCATGAGCGCTCCGCCACATCAAGATACGGTCATATGCTAGAAGAGCGACTCATTACTTTCACCTTTCTCCTAGCCTTCCTTGTGGATTGATAAAGCTTTTCAACATGGCGAATTGTCAAGAGCTCACATTTTCTGCTTGTCTCACACAGATGGCAAGAGAACTTTGGTATATGCTGCTGCATATGCACCCCGCGGCCATTCAACTCTGCCCTCTTCTAAAAAACTTTTTTACACCTGTACGCCCTAACATGGCAGGCGGGTATGCTAATTTGCTCTTGCGGGAGCACCTCGCTGCCGTTCAATTGTGCAGCCTTCCTCTTACTTATAGCGTCCGTCACATATTCCTGCACCTGCGCATCTTAAGGTGGCAGGTATGGTGGTGCACGGTTGCATGAGAACCCTCCTGCCGTTCAACTATGCAGCCTTCCTCTACAAGCATAATTTGCTCCACACTGGCTGGCACGTCACTAAAAGGTGGTGGGCGGGTATGGTGGCGCACTCCTGCGCGAGTGCCCTGCAGCCATTCAACTGTGCAGCCTTTCTTTGAAGGCATACTGTAGATTTCATTTGCACGTCTCACACAGGTGGCGGGCGGGTATGGTGGAGCGCTCTTGCGCGAGCGCCCTGCTGCCATTCAGCAGCGTGTGAATGAAGCTGTGTTGGTGGGGAGCCGCACGGTGGCCATGCGCGCTGCGCACGCTGATGAGGAGATGAGCGCTGCTCACAAGTGTGTATCGGAGCTGGAGGTGCAGGTGAGTGGGGAGGGAATAAAGAGCGGTAAAAAGGAAGGGCATTATGGGAAGAGAGGGCAAAAGAAAGGAGAGGATAATTGGATTGTGATGGTGGACAGCCGCGCATTGGGCAAGCGTGCTGCGCACGCTGATGAGGAGATGAGCACTGGACGCAGGTGTGTGTCAGAGCTGGAGGTGCAGGTGCGTGGAAGCTGCCCTCTACACTGAAATGGAAATAAGGCCAGGAAAGCACAAATTCATGTGCCGTGATCACAATTAAAAAATGAAGGAATGGTGTGGGGATTAAATGGGGGTTGTGATTGTAGAGGCTGTACTTGTGGGTAATCCACACAGCTGCCACGCAGGCTTTGCATGCTATTGAGGAGGTGATTGCTGCACACACGCACGTGTTGGAGCAGATTGTGCAGGTGGTCGGGAAGGGATGGAGAGGAGGTGCGTAAGGGTGCACATGACTTGCAGGGTAAAAAGGATGTGCAGAGGCAATGTGTGGTTGGTGCTTATGAGCTGCACACACGCACGTGTTGGAGCTGACCATGGAGGTGGTTGGAAAGGGATGGAGAGGAGGTGTGTTAGGGTGCACATGATTTAAAATGAGATGAAGGATGTATGAGGGCAATGTACAGGTGGTGCTCTTGAGCCACTGCAGCGTGACCATGGGCGCTGCTGTAATCGCAATTGCACTGCAGCAGTGCGTGTTGTGTCATAACGCTCAGAAGAGATGAGGAGCACAGAGCACAAGCAAATAGTTATGCTTGAGGTGCGTTTTTGCAGGTGCGTTGAGTAAGAGATCAAAAGATGGAGAGACTGGGTAAGAGCACTTGTCAGTGTTGTTCAAACAGTTCAAACAGGGCGCAGGTGCATGGAGGAAGAAGAGGAATTGTATGGGTGTTCCAGGTGGGAGGATCATTGCATTCTCATATTGTGGGATTGTGTTTTGTTGATGCTGAAGAGAGGACGAGCACAGCATACATACATGTGTCAGGGATAGAGGTGCAAGTGGATGGGTTGATAGAAATAGATAGTGATGTGGATTGGTAGAGAGACAATGGTAGGCAGGAGGAAAAACAAAAGGAGAGGAAATCCGGAACAGAAATCAGAATGGACATCAGGAGTGGAAATTAGGAATGGGGATCAGAAGCGAAGGAAAGGGATGGCAAGCAGGAGTGGAAGACGTGTGCTGGCTGGGATGCCCAAGGAGATAGGAAGGGCGACGTGTGCTATGGAGGAGCATATGTCAATGTCAGTTGTGCAGGGAAAAAGGCAATGTGTGTTATGAAGGAGTATGCATCAATGTCAGTTGTGCAGGAGAGCAGATGGAATAAAGAGTAGGGACTCCAACGTGTCATTCCCTCCAGTGCCCAGTGATGTGTCTCTCAGACAACTGAGGCCTGGTTTTTTCAGCTTTTTAATCATTGTTAGTTCAACAACACTTCTTGTTAGCTCAAAAACTTCTTGTTAGCTCAACAACACTTCACAACAATACTTTTTCTCGGTCGATCACACACACACACACACACAACAGGCACTAGGTGGATGATCTGGTCCAGGTAGCACATCTAATGGAACTTGGCCCATCATCACCTCCACACATTTCTTTGTTGTGTGCTTCAGGTGTGGAACAGCAAGCACCAGCTCGATGATCTGGTTGAGATCGCACACCAGCTGAGTGGGGGCCATCCTGACCAAGGGGACAGTGACCCAAGATTGAGCCCTGGCAGGTGAGGGGAAGCAGGCAGCAGCGATAGCGACCAAGCCTCGGCATGCAGGATACTGCTACATCTTTTACCGTGCATGCAAATGTGTAAAGGTCGACGATAGCGGCCAAGCCTTGGCATGCAGGGTATTGCTACGTTTTGGGTCGTGCTTGCAAATGTGTGTAGGTAGGCTTGCTGTGAATTTGTGTGCACTTGTGTGCTAATGTGTGTAGGTAGTCTTGCTGTGAATCTGTGTGCACTTGCAAACATAAGCCGTTGCTGTTCCTGAAGCTGCCTCAGTGCGCCAAGATAGGCAGGAGGATGTGATCAAGTGTTGATTCTGGCAAGACAGGAACTTCCTACTTATCCTGTTTGTGAATGTGTCAGGCCATGCTTAAACACATATGTTCATCTCCTGCAGGATGGGCAGCACACACTGACGGTCACAAATTTTCTTAACTTCACTGAAATATACTCGCATTGCGCATATGCATTTACACATTGCTAATGGCATTGTATGCATTCTACGGCAGGAGGGGCAGCAACACAGGTGCCAAGCGGGACATTGGTCCTTCGAGGGGAGCAGGTGCAGGCAGCAACCCCATGCGCACATCCATGGGCCTCAGCATGCAGGTGAGCATCGCATTATTTGTCTTGTTTTACCTGCAGTACTATGTCATGCTGTGCAAGGAACCTATTGTCAGCAAGCCCACGCGCACATCCGTGGGCCTCAGCATGCAGGTGAGCAACGCATGATTTGTCTTGTCTCTACTGCAGTATTATGTTATGCTGTGCAAGGAACCTATTGTCAGCAAGCCCGTGTGGACATCCATGGGCCTCAGTGTGCGGGTGAGCAGGGGAGCACAGCTTTCATAACCGTGATCTGGAATTTTCAAAGTCAGTTGTTGTGTAACCCTGAGACAGGGTTACAATGCACCATCAAATCAATGGCAGTAGCATCATGCGCACCTTCATGTGCCTCAGCGTGTGCATGAGTGCAGCGTACTGCAGCGTGTTCGTTGATCTCAGTGTGATGTTCAGCACAGCCGCCGCAGCCCGCACTGTGGGTGGGCGGCTGTGTGGGCAACTGCAGGGGCAACTTGGGCATTAATTGCTGCGCTGTGTTGAGCTACTGCTGCCGCCCTGTACGCAAATCCATGGGCCTCAGCATGCAGGCAAATCAAGCGCACTGCGGCTGTGTGCATCAATCACTGTGCTGTGTTGTGTACAGCCACCGCAGCCTCAGGAGCACCTCTCAGGTGCAAAAAATACTTTTGTACAGATGTGTGTGCAGTTCATACTCCTTGTCTGATTCTTCTTCGTCTGACGAGCCTTGCAGTGCGCAATGGATGCTGTTTTTGTACGTAATCGTTTGATCATTCCGACCTTGGTGTCGTAAATTCATTTGTAAATTTATCAGCTGCGCCACGTTAAATCCACATGTGTTTTGCGACTTCCTACTTTGGTGCAGGCATGGTGCAATCTTTTTGTGCTCACATGGTGCAGGCATGGTGTAGTGTTTCCGTGCAGGCGTGGCGTGAAGCGGAAGCTCACGCTCTACACACCTGACATGGATGTTGCACGTCATATGTCTTGCTACTTTACCTTCGTAGGTCTTGCTACTGTACTGCAAGCAGCAATGTGTGCTAAATACCAGACGCAAACATCACACAGGCCCCCCTGACCATGAGTCACGTACACTTTGCCCTTTTCAAGAACCGTTACTGGCAGGAATTGGAAGTGTAAGGACACCAGGACTCTTTGCTTGCCTTGGATGTTGTGCAGGCTGCTCTGTCCGTGGGGCACATGTGCTTTGCCCCCCTCTTGCCGCCCCGAGCCAGCTTCTCGCTGAGCACCTCCTTCTCACAGTTCTGGGCGGCGCTGGCAACGCTGCGGGCAAAGCTCTCGCTCGTACCCTCAGAAGTGGAAGGTGCGTCCTTTGTTTGACGTCATGATCAGCTTTGATCCTGGGTGTCTTACATACTGCTGCAGGGCAGCGCTTCCTGTAAAAGCTGAGGCCTTGGCTTGTCGAGAGCTGGCTCCAAGATTGGTACTTGGGGCCCGGTGTTGTCCCCAAAAAAGTAAAGGGTCTGCTTACACAGTACCCCGGGAAAAAGCAACTATCCGTCCCACTTTTCCAGGGAAAAAGAAATGGGCCCTGGCTGAATGACAATGCCTCGTTGTGTCATGCTTGTTGAGAGTCCCAGGAAGTTGACTTGAAAGATCCTGAGGTTTGGCCCTGGCTTGATGGGGATGCCCAGATATTTTGTTGGGGCTTGCTGAAACTTCCCAGGAAACTGGCCCTCTCCTGCTGAGAAAGCCTCGACGTTGCTCCCAATTTTTGCCTGAGAGACCGGCCTCCAAACCTGTCTTTTGCAGCAAGCTCTTCCTTTTGCTTTGTATTATGGAAGGGAGGCCTGGCAACAAAGCATGCACATTGGGATCGGACGATCTGCCAGTGTGTTTGGTGAAGATCCTCTCAAGGGCACACTGCTCGCAAATTGTGGGTACGGCAGAGCCCATGACATGCTTCTAAGAGCGCTACCTTCAAGTAAACTGGTTTGATAGGTTTCAAGAGCAGATTTTGGGCCAGGCAACGCCCACGGCATCACTCATGCCAATGCCCATGCCAAGCTTTCGCATGTGCCGACTTTTTCAAACCAGGTAAGTTACCAGGTGCGCGCGCGTGCACACACATACACACACGCACACACACATGCAGGCATGGTCAACCCACCCCGCCATGCCGCATCTGCTGGAGCCCTCGTCGCGCCCAATGCCACACCAACTGCAGCGAAGCGCACGCCATCTGGTGGTGGTGCTGGGGCTGGCACTGGTGGTGGCGGGGAGGGTAGGGGACACGCACGCACACCCTCTGCGGGCAGGCTGCATCATCGGCCTGCATGGCGTCCCAATGGCGTGGTGCGTGCTTCTTTTCTGTTGAGATTTGCGATTTGGTCTTGCTGTGGAGGGTGTAGGAGTTTTATGCTCCCCCTCTGCGGGAACATTACAGCATTGGCCTGCATGAAAGCCTATCTATTTTTTTGTTGATTATCCATGGTAAAAAACAAGGCAGCGCGCTGCTACCATGAAAAAACAACAGGGCAAGTGCTGCAGGGCTCTGTGGTGCCACAGTGCTTCTGGAGCATCCACTCACGTAGATTGCACGTGCATGCGCAGGCTTGCTTATCAGGCAACACCCACAGCTGTGGCTGCTGCGCTGCCTGTGCCGCTGGTGCTCGTGGTGCTGCTGGAGGTGGCGGCTGTGGGGGCGCGGGAGGTGGAAGGCCCCGAGCAGTTTCCCCAGCACGGCCTGAGCGAGGTGTGCATGGCTGCTTTGATGTGTGCATCGACTGCTGTAGAAACTTGCAAACGTGTGCAAGATGTATGGCCAAAGAAGGTCTGCATCGTTCCAAGGGCATGTGGCACTGAGGCCGGTGTTGCTGCTGGAGGTGGCAGCTTTGATGGCATGGGAGATGCGCGGCCCTGTGTTGTCAACAATGCTCAGCCTATGCAAAGTGCATGTGTGTTGATGATGAGGTGGACTCGTTCATGCTTGTGCCGCGGGGTGTGGGCTATTCTCCACGTGCTGAAGAAAGTAGGTGCCAAGATGGCTGGATCAGCGTGAATGTCTCCGGTTGAAGCTGAGTGTGTCTGCTCTTCCTCCATGAAGGCCGTCTCCTTCTCCACAAAGGCTGCCCGCACACCCATGCGCAAGCCCTGCTTTCTGAAGCAGAACTGCTGGCACTGATAATATGCAGGAGGACAGATGCGCATTCCATGCACTTTTGTATCGATCGAGCTTGATCCATGCACACCCTTTAGGTGTGCGTTTGCATTATTGTTTGTATACAATCAGGTATACAATGCAGGCCCCCTCCTTACAAGCAGCCCTGCCAAAGATGAAAGTGCTCTGAAGGATTTTTGGGGCTCACAAGACTTGGCTTGCACCCATTTTAGTGTGCACTCACATATCCTCAAGCACAGGCTCTGCTCCAGCAAGGGACCTTGCTGATGTTGTAGGTGCCCTGGAGGACTGCAGTTCCATACACTAACTTGTAAATTTTAGCATCTTACTGCACGCTTGTATTCTCAGGCGCAGGCCCTGCTCCCATAAGCAGCCTTGCTGATACTGAGAACTCCTGAAGGGCTGCAGGCGTGCGGCACCACTCAAACTTGCAACATCTTGCTGCGCACCTGTATCCTCAGGCGCAGGCCCTGCTCCCGCAAGCAGCCCTGCTGATATTAAAGCAACTCTGCTGACACTGAGAACTCCTGAAGGACTGCAGGCGTGTGGCACCACACTAACTTGCAACATCTTGCTGCGCACTTGTATCCCCAGGCGCAGGCCCTGCTCCCGCAAGCAGCCCTGCTGATGTTGAAGATGCCCTGGAGGACTACAGGCGTGAGGCACTCCACCTTGTCAAGGGCATTCGGAGGTCTGTGGTCACTCCCCTGATGCGGCGGTACGAGGCCGCTGTAAATGCTGCAGAGGAAGAAGCCCAGGTGCGTGCGTGTGTGTGTGTGTGTGCAAGCATGTCTTATGTTTAGTGCAACACGGTTGCAGCTGGTTCAGAGAAGGAAGCCAGCATGTGCGTGTGTTTGTGTGTGCGAGCATGTCTTATTTTAGTGCAATGCGGCTGCAGCTGGTTCAGAGGAGGAAGCCAGCATGTGTGTGTGTGTGAACATGTCTTATGTTTAGTGCAACGCGGATGCAGCTGGTTCAGAGAAGCCAGTGTGTGCATGTGTGTGTGCGTGTGTGAGTGAACATGTCTTATGTTTAGTGCAATGCAGCTGCAGTTGGTTCAGAGAAGGAAGCCAGCGTGTGTGTGTGAACATTTCTTATGTTTCGTGCAACGCGGATGCAGCTTGTTCAGAGGAGGAAGCAAACGTGACCGTGACTGTGTATGTGTGTGCTCGCTCTGCTGTTCATTAACCACTGTGCTTGCCAGTGTGTCATGTACCTGCAAGGTTCACTACCTGCTTGTGGCGTGTAGGCACTCCCTTGTATCAGCTGGTGCACGCAAGCGAAACATATGCATGCGTACATAACTGATTGCGTTTTTATGTATGTATGTATGTATGTATGTATGTATGTATGTGCATTTATTGCATGCAGGCAATGGGCTATGATGAGGCCTGGCAACCTAGCAAGGAAGGGGGCAGCGTTATGGGTGATTTGGAGAAGGGGCCAGCCCATTATGAAGCCGCCATTGTGAAGGAGGTGGCGGAGGCTGCTCGCGCTGAGCTGGATGCTCTGGTACGTGGCTTGTTGTAGTAGGCTTTTTTCAATTAGATGCCAAATGAAGGCGGGGCTGATGCTGCTTAGCTCATGTAAAGGAGGTGGGGAAGGCTGCTCACGCTGAGCTGGGTGCTCTGGTGCATGGCCCTTAGCAGCAGACCTTTTTTAGGGACGCAAAGTGGACCAGTGATTGATGCTACGACCATTTTGAGAACGGTGTTGGGATGTGCTGGGTGCTGTGGTGAGTGGAAGATTGTGTCATTGGTTGAAACCATTGTAAAAAAGTGTGAAAAAAGGTGTTGGTGGCTGCTTATGTTGTGCTGGATGCTATGGTGAGTGGCAATGTGTGGCATTATAAAATTCTGTTATTAAAACAACACACACACAGGTGCAGCACTGTATGGAGCTCTATGGAGCGCTTGTGGAACGGGTGCCCCACCTGGCTGATGCGCTCGAGGCCATGGAGGTAAGGTCACACCTCATAAAAAAGGATCACATATAATATGTTGTTTTGTGCACCAGTGGAGCGGCTGCCCCACCTGGCTGATGTGCTGGAGACCATGGAGGTTAGTCCATTTCTCAAACAGTGATATAGAAAAATGCATATGTATGGTGCACTTGTGGAGCGGGTGCTCCACTATGTGGCACTGCAGTCTTGGTGACATTTCAGGCAGGTTCCTTTTGCCCCTGCAAAGGTCCAGCACAGATCCAAATTCTTTGAACTTTCCTGTAGTGTCAACCCTTCACCACATAGTGACGGAGTGAACCTAGTTTGGTGCTGCATTTCTTGGTGACATGTGAATGAAATTTTTGTGTGGTGCACTGCCTTGTGACGATGTTGACACGCACCTTTTTCCTTATGCCAACCTCTGCAACACCTATTCCTGCCTTGTGACAATGTTGACGTGCCCATTCTGGGTGGGGCTTGTCCACCTCTGCTAGACCTGAAGAGTCTGATCTTTGCGCTTTCTATGGCTGCAGGTTTTCAGTTGCGATTCCCCTTGTTGCATCACCTTTGCATCACCTTAACATAACATAACCTGTCCCTGCAGGTCCTCAGTCGTAGACCACGCCTGCTGCAACATTCCAAAGCATGGCTTGAACCCAGGCCCCCTCACAGTGACGCTCTGCTGAAAGTGTCGACACGCACTACTTGCATAACCTTCACTCAGCATGCCCTGTGCCTGCAGGTTCTCGGTCGCGGCCCTCCCTGCTGCAACATCCCAAAGCACGGCCTCAATCCAGGCCCCATCACAGCAACGCGTGCGCGTGCACACTCTGCTGGCAGGGTGCGCACGCAGCAGGCACCTCGGGCCCTCAGCGCAGGTAGGGTGTGTGTACGTGTGTGACACCTCTTGTAATGATGATGTTTGCCTGGATGAGACTTTTATCGCAATTGGATTTCCCTCAATGGGTGCTCTGGCTGCCTATGGGCACAGCCCCTGCTTGTATAATACATCCAAGTGTGACCCTACGCTTTTTAGAACCCGACTCACATGTGGATGTAACGAACCAGCTAGTCCTTCAGGGCGTCAGTGCTTTTTCCACCATTGCTGCTCGCACTTGCGTAGCAATTGCTAAACAAACAAGGAATAATAACAATAAGGAACAGTAGGATGCATCACCCAGGGGTCATCACGTAGGCGCTGCGCACACAGGCGTGCCAGCATCACTAAAGACACGTTTCAGTCCTGGTCACACATTCGAATGCTTGCTTGTCCTGCAGCCAGGACCTGGGGCGTAACGCACATCCCGTGCATGTGTCTGTTTGCTGACAAAGCAACACACCTCTCGTGCATTTGCTTGTTTGCCTCCGCAGGCAGGACCCGAGGCAACTCACGCCACCTGCGTGCAGCGAGTACAGGTCGAGGCATGGACCGCAGGCGTCGCTCTGCACTCCTATCAGGTCTTGATGGTGGTAGTGGGTACGGTGGTGGCTGGGGCGGAGGTGGTGGTGGAGGTGGGGGCTCCAGTGGTTTTGATGGGGATGGATCTGGCAGTGGCAGCGGGGGGAGACACGGAGGTGGGGGCCGCCATACCATTGGTGGTGGAGGTGATGGTGGGAAGAGCTCACAATGGAGTGGTGGTGCTTTTGGGAGCATGATGGGCAATGGGAGTCAGGGTTGTTCCGATGGACGTGGGTCTGGTGCTGGTGCTGGCGGTGGCGGTGGGAATATGAGGGGCAGCAGCGCCCTCAGCAGCAGTGTATTAGGAGGACGAGAAGGAACAAGAGGAGGAGGAGGAGGAGGAGGAGGAGGAGGCAGCAGTGGGAGGCGTAGGGCAGCCAGCGCGCCACGCCTCCGTGCTGCTCATAGCTTCAACAACAGCAGTTTGAGTGGTGGCGTCGGCACTGGTGGCAGCAGGAGTGGTGCGGGTTGGACTGGGCGTGAGGATGCATCAGCTCTCTGCAGGAATGATGGAGGAAGGTCCAGTGTACGCGATGTGGCTGGGTTTGGTAACATGGTTTCAGACCATGTGGGTAGCAGGGCGCACTGCGCATATGCCAGCAGTGTTGCTACTGACCTTAGAATGGGGCTTCCTGGTTCTGCATCAGAGCACAGATCCCTGCAGCGCCCACACGCATCGCACATTCAGCCACCGCCACTGCCGCCTCCCTCCATCCTCTCCGACACCACGTACCCGCCCTCAACAGTAGCAAGTACGCAAGCAGGAGGCGTCAGCCCCACGTTCACAGCCCCCCCTGCGGCCTCCGCAGGTACACAGCGGCCTCTGTCTGTGAGGTCCACCTACCCTGCAGCGCCCTCACCCCCTTTCAACACCCACCTCGCAGACAACATCAGCCCCACTTACACAGCCCCTCCTGCGGCCTCGGCAGGTACACAGCAACCTTTGTCTGTCAGGACCACCTTCCCTGCAGCACCCTCACCCCCTTCCAACACCCACCCCACAGACAACATAAGCCCCACTTACGCACCCTCAGCAGCAGCAGCAGCAGCAGCAGCAGCAGCTACAAACATGCACCCACACAGTGCGCACGCCCCTTTTACCAAGGACGCCCCCCATGGCTCAGCCTACTCCACCACAGCACCATCTTCTCGGAACATCTCACCTCCTCCCTCATTGGCCTCTTCCTATCCCGCACCCGTTGTCCCAACGCCCTCCCAACCCCCCTCCTCTTCAGCTAATCTATCACTCGCATCCAACTGCTTGCCATCTTCCATGTATGGCAGAGCCCCCTCAACTGCCCCTGCCCAAACCGACATCGGTGCTGCACCCAGCTTGCACCCGCCCTCCTCTTCCACCAACCTTCGACTCACATCCCCTCGCCTGCCATCTCCAACGCGGGACAATCCCCCCCCCGCTGGCCACATCAACATTGCTGCCGCTCTCAGTCAGCAACCCCCCTCAGCTGCCCAGATCAACATTGCTGCTGCACCCACTCAGCACCCTCCCTCCTCGACCTTGGCTCCTGGCACAGCCGCAGCGCCACACTCATACCCACAGGCCCACACCACCTCTGCCAGCAACCAGCACCACGCCCAACCCTCAGCATCCACTGCATCCAGAGCTGGCCCATCTGTTGGCAGCACATTGGGGGCTGCAGGCGCCAGCTTTGGACACTGGGCTGCAGAAGGTGGGTGGTTGCTACAGTTTTTTTGTAGCGCCTTTTTTAACAGTTGAATGGATGGATGGATGGAAGAGATGCCAGCTTTGGATGCCAGGCTGTAGAGGGTGATTTGGTGCCTGAATGCACTTGCTGCGTTGGATTAATGAGTAAATGAGAGGATGGAGAAATGGAATCATGGGTGAATGGGAGGATGAATGAAGGCGGTGTCAGCTCCGCAAAAAGTGCCGCAAAGAGAAGGTTGATGCGGCCGCGGCATGCCCTGGATGAGGGCATGGTTGCGCATGTCTTGATTGATTGTACACACCTCGAGTCCTGAGAAAATGAAAGTGCGACTCGGTCTGGCTAAACAATGGCATGTATGGATGGAGAAGCATTTGCTTGCATGCATAAAGTCTTGAGGTTTAAAAATTGAGACTCGGTCTGACATAACAGTGGCAGTCATGACAAAGAATCACTTGTTTGCATTTATATGAAGAGCTAAAAAATGATGTGAATGAGATGGTCTGATTCCCTCAAGGCACGTGCCTACATTTCTTCCAAATCGTGCATGATGATGAAGTTGAAGTAGCTCAAAACGCGTGGAATGCATGGCCCCAGTGCATCATGAGTCTGCCATCCTTCCCCCTTGGGGCATCGGCTTGCATGACCGCTTGTCTCCCATATTGGCCTGCATGACTGCTATCCTCTCTCAACACTCGCCTGCGTTGTCGCAATCCTTCCCAGGGTGGCATGCTTGGCCGCTATCCTCCCTCAAAACTGACTTGCATTTCGGGACATTTCATGAGCCCGTTGCTCCCTCGTAAGCCTTCACCTCTGGACTTGTGGTCATACATGCACACACACACGCACACACACACACACACACATGTTCATGCGCTGTGTATAACATGCAAGCACGTGCACATATGTGTGCGCAGGTGCAGCAGCTGCAGCCGGAGGTGCCGTGGCAAGCAAGCAAGGGCTCACGAGCGACGGGGGTGGATCCTCAGGTGTGATTGTAGAGCACCTCTTGCTGCTTAGGCAAAGAACAGAGAGCTTTGCATGATAGAGAAGCGGCGGGAGTGGGTCCATTTCAGGTGTGACTTAGAGCACCTTTGGCTGCTTTGCTGGAGGGTACGCAACATTGCATGATAGAAAAGCGGCAGGAGTGGGTCCATTGCATGCTTGACTTTAAAGCACCTATGGCTCCTTTACTGAAGGATGCTGTCTCTCTGAGCACCTCCAGCACGTTGAGCTGTGCGGGCAGGAGCGCGTGCGCTTTTCCCGGCAGGCAGGGCAGCCATGTGCCCGCTGCATTGCATTATACCAGTCTGGTGCTGGCATGCTCAAGAGCATTCTGAACGGCGCGAGCACTCAGCCTGTGAGGGTTTGGATGCTCTAGGGGAAGTATGCGTCAAGCCCCCGTTCATCTCCTTTCTCTCCTCCTCCTCCCTCCTTCCTCCTCCCCGTGAGGCCACTCCTTCCTCTGAGGCCAACTCCTGTGTGTGTATTCTGCTGCCCAGGAAGGAGCACATTCACTTCTCCCAGCAGGCAGGGCAGCCATGTGCCCGCTTATAGTGCACCCTGTTTTGACAGTTAAGTCATGACCTGTCCAAACCTTTCTGAGCACCTCCCGTGCATTGTGCTGCGCAGGAAGGAGCGCGGGTGCTTCTCCCGGCAGGCAGGGCAGCCATGTGCCTGCGCCGCTGACCATCGCACCCAGCTCACCCGGGAGGTATGAGAGCACCGCCCTGCCGTCAGCTCACACCCAAGGCAGGGGCAACAGCCAACACTCCAGCAGGTGTGTGTCGGTGTGTGTGTGTGTGTGTGTGTGTGTGTGTGTGTGTGTGTGTGTGTTCCTTCCTACAATCCCCTTGTCATTTGATTATTACTGCAACATGGTGCACACGCATGGCTATGCGCAGTCACTCCTACTCCCGCCGTATGATGGGAGGCGATCTTGGGGCTGGTGGAACCATCGCACCCAAGAGGGCGCCCTCTGCGGTGAAATGATGCATACTTTGCTGCGCATGCCTGCACGCAGGCACTCCTATTCCCCCCGCACGATGGGAGGCGACTTCCGGGCTGGTGGAACCACTGCCCCTGCTTCTGCTGGGGGCGCCCCAGGCAGCCCCGACCATGTCAGCCGGCACAGCTATGGCAGCCACATCAGCCAACACAACCACAGCCATGACAGCCACACCGGCCGACACGACCACGGCCATGACAGCCACACCGGCCGGCACAGCTTTGGCAGCCACCATGGCCATGGCAGTCAGCGCGACTGCCAAGATGCCAGCGACCTGCAGGCAGGCCTCGGATTGAGGGAAGGGGAGGGCAGCCAAGCATTTTACGAACAGCAAGCACACTCACGGGCGCAGGGCTTGGAGTGTGGGAGAGGCGTTAGTTCTCAGCTGGACCCGGACACAGCGATCGCCGACCCGCAGCTCAGTGCGGAGGACATCATCGAGGAGCTGCTGGCGGAAAGCGGTGAGTGCTGAGTGCTGAGTGTGCGGTCTCAACCACGGAACAGCGATGGCGGATTCCAGGCTAAGTGAAGAGGAGATCATCAATTTGGCATTGAGTGCTGGATGCCAACTTTATGTGGAGCTGCCGGGGATGAGATTCGAATACTGAGCCACAGTTTTGACAAGCGCAACGGCCTGTGTGTCGGCGTCAAGGGTCCTACCATATGCAACTTTGAAGTGTGTAAGCCAACAGGCTTAGGGG
The DNA here is from genome assembly GCA_914767535.2 of Dunaliella primolecta. NCBI lineage: Eukaryota > Viridiplantae > Chlorophyta > Chlorophyceae > Chlamydomonadales > Dunaliellaceae > Dunaliella > Dunaliella primolecta. Next base: position 6,723,190 of record OU611763.1, on the reverse strand, counting down.
CCACACCGCGAACAATCTTCAACAGCGTGCCGATTTCCTCAGCTGTGCCTCTCTGCCTGTGCAGGGAGGTCTGAGCACCGAGGCGGCGACAGTGACGGCCCTGCAGGCAGCGAGGAACTCAGCCACTCCTCCTCCAGCTGGCACTCCTCAGCAGTGGGGCCCTCCAACATTACACAGCAGCCCCATCAGCCTTCAGCAGCAACAGCGTTCGCAGCTGCTGTTCTTGAGGGACCGCCCTCGCCCTCTGCATCAGCTTTGGGAGCTGCCGAGCAGCTGAGGGGCGCTGCGCGCACAGGTGCTGCTGCTGCTGCTGCTGCTACCATTCCTGGCAGGCCTCCCTCGCCCTCTACATCAGCGATGCTCACTTGGGCGGCAGATACACCTGCTTCACTAACAGCATGCACAGCATCTGCAGTACCATCTGTTGCCGGAAGACCTGCGCCTGTAGCAGCCTTGGGCCCCAGCCTCCCCTTGCACGCGAGCAGGGCCCATTCAGATACAGACTTCCTCGCAGCATCCTACGCCCCCTCCCTGCACTCTGCGCGGAGCGATGGCGCACGCAGTGAGGGTGCATACAGCCCTCATGCGCAGCCAAACCCTGATCATGGCCTCAATGGCAGCAGCTTAATGTCTGATGGCCTAAGCCAAGCGGCGGCGCAGTCACGCTATGAGCGCAGCTCGCCCCCTTCTGTGGCGCACACCCAGGCATCCTTACAGCAGGGGCGTGCTCCTCCGAGTGAAGCTGCTCGCGGGTGTCGTGTCAGCTCACACAACTCTCCACAGCAGCAGCGCATGCAGGCATGGCAACAGCGGCAGGAGCAGCAGCAGCAGGATGTGCAGCAGCGCTCGGCACCCTCCTGCCACCCATCCTCAGCAGCGTCTGCATTGGGCAGCGCAGTTGAGGGGCATGTGCCCGGGCAGGTATGGAGAGAGCAAGCATGATGGGGGCATGGATGTGTTGGCACTGGGTGGCTGCGATGTCAGGACGAGTGCAAGAGTGCATGCTTGCTAGGAAAGCCCTCATGGGGACGATCACTTAGTGACCACGCTCATCCCTCTGATAGGTCCATGGCTGCTTTGGCTGACCGCACGAGGCGACGTCCCTGGCTTGCTTGTCTTGACTGCGCAGACCAAGGGCCAAGAAGGATGATTGTGAAGTTGATGTTCCTGGCTCGCTTGTTTTGACTGCGCAGGCCAAGGACTCAGATGACCATGAAGGCAGTGCCCTGCCTTATTTGTCTTGACTCCGCAGGCCAAGGACCAAGATGATCATGAAGGCGGTGCCCTGCCTTGTTCGTCTTGACTGCGCAGGCCAGGGACCAGGATGCCAAGCAGCGTCAAAATGCCCGACACCCCCTGGAGCCGCAGCACAGGCCTGAGCAGAAGTGCCACCTGCATGCAAAGGAGGCTCTGCAGCAACACCACCAGCAGCAGCAGGCCAACTCTGCTTCTGGTGATCTTGGCTATGATCAAGGTGACAGCGATGTGCCTTTAAAGCCTGTGCGGGACCAACTGCAAGGGAGTGCGTCAGGCAAGAGTGCGCCTTCCTCCCAGCAGTACGAGGAGCAGCGGGAGCTGCCGGCATTGCTCTCGCCGAACGGCCGTGCCATGGCGGCGGCAGCGGCGGCTCATGCCGGCTTTGGGTCACCCCCCGGCCCGTTTCCTGGGCGGCCCCCTCCCTATGATGGCACAGCATTAGATCTGGCAGACCTGGCCAAAGCCGTAGCGCTTGCGCATGAAGGTGGGTGGGTGGTGCGCGCGCACTCACGCGTGCTCTTACAAGCACGCATTTAAAGGGCTTCGTAGTCACAAGGATTGAAGATGCTACTACCACATAGTCCCATGCATTCTTGTCCCTTGTAAACAGCGTAGCTGCTGCGCGCTTGAGGACGTGCCGAGGTTGCTGGCAGGAACTGTGAGGACACAGGCCCTAGCGCCCTGTTCCACGATGTTGTTGGATGCCATACCGTGCTGCAATGCTGTCATTGAAAGTCAATTCGCCCAGTGACGATACTTGATGGGAAATTTTTCCTATCAATTCCAGTCAAGCACGGGCGCACGCATGCACACACACATACACACACACACACACACACACACACACACATACACACACACACATACGCGCACACACACACACACGCGCAGCCTCCAAGGTGCGCGACCCCCTGACCGTGATGTCGCCAAGCCGCCACCGCACTGCCCTGCTCAGCAATGTACGCCATCAAACAGCTGCGTCTGGAGGGCTGCACACCTTTGAGCCCAGCAGTGCGCATCGCACCAGTGCGGTGCAGGAGCGCCTGGGCAACCAACCCCACTGTGTCTACGGCAGCCCTTCACTGTCTCCAAAAAGTAGGTGTGCCTCAAACACAAACATAATGTGGGTGCGCCTCAAGGCAAGCATGGCGGGTCCTTGTTAGCACACACTTCACGGTGCCTTGGGCAACTGTTCTCTGTCTCCAGAAGGCCGGGCTGCTTCAAGCTTTGAAAGGCAGACATTATGGGTGCGCCTCAAGGCAAGCATGGTGGGTCCTTTTTTGCATACTTGACTGTGCCTTGAGCAACTGCTCTCTGTCTCCAGAAGGCCAGGTTGCCTCAAGCTTTGAAAGGCAAACAATATGGGCATGCCTAAAGGCAAACATAATGTGGGTGCGCCTTGAGGCAAGCATATCGGGTCTTTGTATGCATACTTCACTGTGCCCATGGCAGGGTTTCAAAATCCCCGATGGGTAGCTTGTAGGCAAAAATGCTGTGGGTTCTTGTGTGCATACTGCACTGTGCCTATGGCAGCCCTTCACGGTCTCCAACAAGTTTACCTCAAGGGCAAAATCATTGTAACATTCAGCTGCTGGGAGTAAAGGTGCTTGTCAATGCTGTGGATACAGCTGCGCTCCTTGCTGTACGCATGGCTGTGAAATTGGCGCTGCGCTCCTTGCTGTACATATGGCTGTGGATACAGCTGCATTCCCTGCTGAACATATGGTGATGGGAAAACAGCTGCATTCCCTGCTTGCAAGCATGTAATTTTGGCAGCAGGTGGGCACGTTCCAAATCAGGGGCAAATTTTGGGTTCAAGTTTATGACAAGTGTCGTGCAGCCCTCCACAGAAAAGTGACACACACACACATACACACACACACTTTCGCAGGGGGTGCCTCCGAGGAGCTCAAGCGGCAGGACACCAGCGTATGGGGTGGACCAAAGCCCCACATCCCGCTCCTGCCAGAAGACCTGCACAACTCTTTGAAATGCAGCGACGATAGCGCCTTTGCCCTTGTGCACCCTCCCAGCCCAACCTCCCTCCAGGACTCGCACCCCACCAACACCACCATCTCACGCACGCACAGTGCTGAGGATGCACCCCCTCTTTCCCTCTCCTCGGCCTCCTTATTGCACCGTGGACTTAGCACAGCACAGTCAGGCTCAGGCCTCCCTCCACATGCCCGTCTGCCTTCCTCGTCCCTCTTCTCAGGCGCGTCCACTTTCTGAACTTTCCAGTCATTGTTCGATTTTTTTATTTGGCAGGCGCGTACAGAGCCACCCCTGCAGCTGCATCCGTCTGGTTCTCCTGTGTGGCTGGAGTTGTTTCAACTAGATCCGTTGACAACCCAGATGTGTTAAAAAGTATCGGAACATTAGGCTGGCGTAGACTCCTCTTTTGACTTTTGGCTTGTGACAGACCTGAGTGTGTTTGCGCAGCGGCCGGTGCGGGCAAAAAGGAAAGGAAAGCATATGTATTAGAAACACCAAACCCTAAGGCTTGTGACAGGCCTCAGTGTGTTCACGCAGCTTCCTTTGCAGGCAAAGGAGAGGGAAGGAAAAAACTGCACAAGCCCAAAAGTACTGTTTCTTGCGTATGCAGAGATGCCACCTGATCTCCTCTTTCCTTCACATTCCCCGAGTGCTGTTGCTTGCGGATGCAGAGGTGCCACCTGATCTCCTCTTTCCTTCACATTCCCTGAACGTGAATTTTGATCTCCTCTTTCCTTCACACTCCCTGAATGTGAATGTTGATCTCCTCTTTCCTTCACATTCCCTGATTGCTGAACCTTAACTGCTACACCTGATCTCCTATCACTGCCACCACTGAGCAGGCTCCTGGCCTCTGCCACACCTGTTTTCATTCCCACTTCTGTTCCTGCCGCAACTTTCCCCTGTCGCTGCCACCTTTGTCACTGCCCGCACCTTGCCTCTGTCACTGCTGCACTTCACACCTTTGCCCCACCTCTGTCACCTCTGTGCCTGCCGCACCTCACCTCTGTCGCTGCCACCTCTGTTCCCTTTGCGCCCTGCCTTTGTCACTGCCACCTCTGCCACTGCCGCACTGTATACCTCTGCCACACCTTACCCCTGTGCGCCAACCCTTTGCTGTGCCTCTCCCACTCCTATGCCTCTACATGGGATGCGCAGTGCTTCAGCCCCACTTCCATGTCTCCTGTTCCATGCCTGGAAGGTGCCCCTGTTTCCATATCTTATAATCATGCTCTACACATTTGTTCTAAACATGCTTTAAAGGTCTCCTCTACCCCTCTCAAATGGCACAGGGAGTGGCTCCGCTGCTCATGACGTTGCTCTTTTCATTCCCTCTCCTTGCCTCTGCAGGTGTGCCGCCCCCTGAGCCCCGCGTCCCCAACCCCTCCTACACCCCACGCACCACCTCAGCCCTGGGCAGCACCGACGGCACGATGCACACCAGCAGCAGCAACAACACCACTGCCAACGCCAAATCCGCAAACACCGCAGGAAGGCCACCCCTGCCCACCCACACCCACACCAGCAGCATTGCAGCCGCCACAGCGGCTCTTCCCTCCTCTCGCAGCGGCACAGGTGCCCTCACAGGCACCACAGCCAACACACCCCAATCCAGTCTGTGTTCCATACCCACCGCAGCAACAGCTGCAAGCGAGGTTCCCACCCACCCCAACACCTCACCCTCCGCAAAGACAGGCCATGCCTCAGCCGATGCCGGCAGCGGCAGCACCACGCACCGCAACCGTTTCAACAGCAGCCGTGACTCCGTGAACACCGCAATCGCAGCCATCGAGCGCGCGCTTTCCTGCCCTCTGCCCCCCCCTCCCCACCCCCACAGCGCTGTCAAAGGTGCCCACCCATCCACCACCCTCACCTCTCGAGCCAACTCACATGCCATCAGCCCTGCAGCCTCCTTCCACTCCTCACCCTCTCGTATTTCTGCTGCTGCCTTCCCTGCTCCGCTTAGTGGAGGCACGCAAACCGACAGGGGCAGTGTGCCGAGCGGCATCTGCAGGGGGGGGGGGGTGCATGACATCCTGGGTGTGCGCACCACAGCCCCGCCCAACCACCAACCAGTGCACAAAGCACACCATCAAGGCCACAGTAGCAGCTGGGGCGCGCCTGTCACCCGCAGCAGCCACGCGCACAGCCACAGCAGCAGCCTAGTCCCCGAGGTCACCATGGGTGCGCTTCCCACCGCCCGGCCCCTCATGCACAGCCATAGCAGCAGCCTGGCAGAGCACTCCAGGCCCGCAAGCAACCTAGGAAGAGCACCAGCAGGACTAGAGCACTCTAGGCCCACAAGCACCTTAGGAACAGGAGCAGCGGGGTTAGAAGGAGGCGCACAGGGTGAGAGCGTACGTGGAACAGGGGACAGCAACTGCAGTGCCGGCAGGAGCTTCAAGTTCTCTGACCAACCCCCCTTTCCTGCGTCCTCTGTTACCGCGCACCGCCTAAGCGCCAGTGGCACCTCTCTGGCACACAGCACTCTGGCGCACGGTAGTGGCCCTCCACTGGCATACAGCAGTGGCACCTCTGGAGCACACAGTAACCTCAGCATGCACAGCAACCCTGCGGCAAGCACGCTCAGTGCAATGAGCGACCCTGATGCCGCCAGCGCCTTCAGCACCAGCGTGGGCGATCTGTCGACCAGACCGCTGCACGGCACACACTTGTATGAGGGAGGTCTGAGAAGCGGTGGCCGCATGCACAGTGCAAGCTTCATGCACGACAGCGTACACAGCGCAGGCAGTTTGCCCAGTGCGGGCCTCAATGCGGGTGGTGGTGACACCTGCAAAGCCGGTGGTGCTTGGGCTGTCCCTGGAGTACCTGTGGATGAGAACGCGGAGTACAGGGCGGGCGTGACTTCGCTGCGGACGGCAGCATCTGCAAACCAGATGGCGTACGACAGCTTCCAAGTGAGTGTGTGTATGCTATGTTGTTTATTTGTATGGCTTCATGTCTGGCTGAATGTCATATTGTCCTATTTGTACGTGAGAAACATGGAGGGCGCTGTTTTTGAGGTCCTAGAGTGTGAGGTGCAGAGCATGATTTGCCTTTGTTTGAAATTTGTTTTAGTTTGCCTAGGCTTTGTAGGTAGCAGATCTTGGGTCCCCATCAGTGGTACTTGCAAAGCATGAGTTGAGGCCGAGCGACAGTGGACGCGCATGATGTCCTGCACAAAGGTAGCCGCTTTCAAGATGAAGATGTTCCTTTGCCCAGGTTCGAATTGGGGGGGGTGTTTCAGGTACATCCCTGCACTTCAAAAGCATCTCTGCACCTGTCTGAGCAGCGTCCATCTTTCCCTTCTTCCGCCACACTAAATTGTGCTCAAAAAAGAAAAGCTTGTGGACCCACAAGAGGAAATCACCAGCCAACCCTTTTCACCTAAATCCTGCTCTTACTTGGTGATTGGCCAACACACACACACACACACACGCATGCACGCGCACACTCACGCTCTTTCAGGAAGCCAAGAGGAACCTGCTGCTGTAGAGGTGGCTGGAAGGCATCAAGTACTGCACAAGGGCCGCAGCTCCAGAGCATGCTGGGGTTTGGATCATCTCGGGCCTGACACATGGGAGCAGGATGATGGGAATGGAATGGGAATGAGGGAGCAGAATGAGGTGTAGATCATCCTGAGCTCCAGAACAGAGTTTGGCCTCGACCATTCTGGGCCTTAGATGTAGATAGTCAAAGGAACGCAAAATGATGGCGTTCAGGCTAGCAGTCAGGCGTCTTGACGGAAGGCTTTCCTTCTGTAACACTGGATAGTAGTGCATGGGTGTAAGCAGTGAAAGTGTGTTGGAGGATTCCTCACAGGCGTGCATACAGCCCGTGCGCTTTTGTGTGGCCCTGAGAATGTGCGGGTGGAAAGCGCGCCAGCCCTGATGGGGATGATGGGTATGGGTATGCTGAGTCAAGAAAACAGAAGCATCTGGACCTGCCCTGGTGCTGATTGCTGCACTGCAAGTTTGGCAAAAGAAAAATAGAAGCACTTAGGCTTGCCCTGGTGCTGATTGCTGCTTTGTATGCATGACGGATTGACGTGCAGCCCAAAACAGCTCAACCAGAAAAGCACATGCATGTGTGGATTGGTGTTGCCTGAATATTTTGGCCAACAGTTACGACCTTGGCATTGATTTACACACCCCTGTAAGCTACACTCCATCAAGGCAGCATGAAGCAGCTGTAGCAGGACAACAAAGATGGGTGTAGCAATACAGTTGGGAGACTCCCATTTAGGACACACTCTCCCGCTTCAATGGGGCTGGGTCGGTGAAATAAAGCAGCATTGGGGTTTTTGACTCGGCGTAGGGGCTGCCCGTTACTTTGGCGAACGCGCGCACATTTGAGCATAAAGAGGCCGACTGTTCTGTGGGAAGACAAGCTCTTTACACAAACGCACTGTTTTCACTGTTTTCAATATTGTTCCACGGACTTGGTACCTAGGTGTGACTGTTGATGTCACCAGTTTGAACTTCCATTGCGCGGCGTCATTTGTGAGGCAGAAAAGGAGGCAGGAAAGGAGGACGTTTCTCTTTCTACGTCGCACACCCAT